>OZ030018.1:74555993-75155993 GCA_964023405.1 Apodemus agrarius
CAGTCATCTGTGAGCTCAGAACTAGCTCTTTGACATACTGAGCATTCTTCTAATTATGAAACATTTGACTAAATAAAAATACTTCAGGTTAAAAGTATAATGCCTACTTTAGCAAACAGATACAGAGAAAAGATATATGCTTATATCAACCAAATGGCTTGTCTAGGTTGAACATTGTACATTATGAGTATCACACAGAAGAAGGAAGACCAAGATGCTTGGTAAGTTCTTCCTTTTGTAAAGAGTTCTTGTCCAGGACTCACAACTTATGTCTGGGTATTGAAGGCACAACGTGTCCAGCCAAATTTTATATGTTGTAATCTGCTTCACAATTGTGAGATTTGGAGATAGATCCTTTGGAAATTAATTAAGTCATAGGTGTGGGGCCCTCACAAATGGGATTAGAGGCCTTGTGTAAGAGACGACAAGGTGATCTTTTTCCTGTGGGTTTATGGCAAGGAGACAGCCCTTATGAACTAGAAAGACATAGTTATTACAAACTGAAACTACCAGAGACTTAGCTTTAGCCACCTAGACCTTAGAATCATAGGAAATAAGTTTATGCTGTTTATAAACCATTCTGTTTATAGTGCAGTAGCCTGAACATTCTCAGACATTGGCAATGAGATTTTAAGTTTAGACTCCATCTCAGACCTGGCATTCTGTAGGGCTCCTCTGCCAGTGTATCTGATTAGATCTATAAACAACCTGAATCTGTACTACACTCCAAAATCAGATTTGAGATGCTAGAGGGAACAATTATAACCAAGAAATTTTATGGACCACACAGCTTTTTCGACCAGGGGATAAACCACCTGTTTAGGGGACACATTCCCTGGTACAAAATAATGCAACCTAAGTTCATGCCGAAATGTGGTTGTTAGTACGAAGGTACTAAGACCCTGACCCTTAAGAGGTTATCATGTCATAAGGCTATGCCCTTTTTATGATCAATGCCGTCATAATAGGAGTGGGTTAGCCAATGCAGGGCATTCTCTTGATAAAGGAATATTTGACTCAATTTTCCTCTCTTCTTCCATCCCATCTTTTTCATTCTCCTTCTCCCTCCTTACCCACACCTGCTTTCTTTCCCTCTTCCTATCTCTCTCTCTACCGTGCCTCTTCTCATCTTTCTTTTTTTTAATTATTTCTAAAATCCTATTTTTATCGGATATTTTGTATTTACATTTCAAATGTTATCCCCTTTCCTGGTTTCCCCCCCCCCCGAAAACACCCTATCCTATTTCCCCCTCGCCCTGCTCACCAACCCACCCACTCCTGCTTCCCTGTCCTGCTATTCCCCTAGACTGGGGCATTGAGCCTTCTCAGGACCAAGGAATTCTCCTCCCTTTGATGTCCAACAAGGCCACTCTCTGCTACATATGCAGCTGGAGTCATGGGTCCCTCCATGTGTAATCTTTAGTTGGTAGTTTAGTCCATGGTAGCTCTTCGGGTACTAGTTGGTTCATATTGTTGTTCCTCCTACGGGGCTGCAAGGTAGGTCCTTCAGCTCCTTGGATCCTTTCTCTAGCTCCTCCACTGGGGACCTTGTGCTCAATCCAGTGGTTGGCTAAGAGCATCCATCTCTTCTTTCTTTCTCCATTTCTCCTTTTCCCTCTCTCCCCCTTCCTCTCTCTCACTCTTTTCCCTTTGTACAAATCTCTCTTGGCTCCTCTCTCCCAGGATGATACTGTCCATGGTATTATAATACAAGAAGGTATTAAAGGTAGGCTCACATTCTTGAACTTAACACCACCTAGAGCCACTGCCGAACTCTTGCTTATAGTTTCCCAATTCTGTAGCATGTCGTTTCAGCAGGAGAACACAAACCTAGCTGTTTATTGTCGTGGATGAGTGGATGAGTGTTTTCTCAAGTATTTATAGTCTTAACTAGAAAGAAGAGTGCCTCTGAAGCTGAAAACAACAAACCCAACCAGAGAGTGACTGAATGATTTACTCCCACACAGACCACTAATAACTGTTTACTGTCTAGATGCTCTCATGGCCAGTTGGGGATGTTTGAGAACCTCAGTGCTAGGATAGACAAACTGCATGCATAAGGTTAGATGAAGCAATACCCATATGGTGCTCAGATGAATCCCTGCACCGTGGAGGGTCTTTTCTGTTCTGTTTAGATGACTGATTACTGAACATATAGAGTTCTCGTGTGCCTCCCCTGTAATTGTCAGGTTTCTCTGCAATGCCCAGGGTATACTTCTATAGCTTAGCATGTTCTCAGTAATGCTGGTGGCCCCAAACCCCTGTTCAGTCTAAACCCTCTGGTTTAAACTGTACAGTTTCAGAATACACTTGCTTTCTTATTTATGTCACAGGAAAATCATACTTTGGGTCTGGCTAAGTCTCCTTTCCTTACAGACTTAATTTGCTGTAAGCTTATTGCAATTAAATTGGATAGAAGCAAGAGAGCTTTGAGTATATTCAATTAGATTTGACATGGTGTTGACAATTTGATGCTTAGGAAGGGAATGAGGTTTCTCCAGTCGAGCTCTGAAAGTGCTGCCAGTCATCTCCTTTTCAGTGGGAATGTTTAAGAGAAAGAAATAAGTTTTCCAAAGAGTGGTTTTCTTACAAGTTTTTCTGGGTTAATCTCATCTCTTGCTGCTTTCCTGGAAACACACACAGGAGCCAGGTTGGAGCAGAGATTCTGAGTGCTGGATTTGAGATCAGGCTTCTGTACCCACCGCAGTGTGCGATTAAGAACATTGCTTCCATTCCTCATGTCCAAAGCAAGAAACAAAACAATAGCACAATGCCTGACTGACATTTTACATGTGTTGACTTTGTCTTCTCCATAATATGTATTCTTATAATTCTACTTATTTGAATGGCCTACATTAGGAAAATATCTTACCCATAGCAAACCAATTTCTCCTTCAAATTCAAATCATTGAGTCAAAATTGTACTTCCTGTCATAATTCACTTAGCATCCTTAGACATTTATATAATAAAGGTCATAAGCATAGAATATAGTAAAGTCAAAAACTGTAATTTCTGTTTACAAAGATAGAAACTAACTTTTCAGGAAAGCTTGAACTTCAGAGTCTTTAGCCATTGAAGTTGAGGTTTCTGCCAAACCTGAAAGGCACTAGAACTGCCCTCCAGCTCACCCTGGGGCCTGGACTCAAAGAAACTCTCTTGCTTCTCTTAACCACAGCATGTTTTGCATTCTGTTTGGTTCTTTTGAGATTTTGCCTTCTCCCCTCTCCCATACCTGCTTTCTCTGCTTAGCTCCTGTTCTTCTCTTTCTTGTTCCCTATTTCCAGTTCTAAACATTGTAATTTAATGCAATTATAGATGATAAGTTTCCACAAGACACCTAGATAGAGAGACAGATAAATAGAGGATGTGCTTACAAATAGCAATCTTTGAAATTTTTCACAAATATGATGTCCCCCTGTTGTTTTGGATGTTCTGTCTTGTTTTGAGTTAAAGAATAGGCAAGAAATTTGTTTTTAGTTGGGGCTGAAGAGAATCAAAGCAGGTTCTTGTCAGCAGAGGGGATTTAGAGAACAATTTATGAAAGGGCTTCAAAAGATGATGATTTCCTCGGGAAGAGGAGAAAGCCGCATGGAGAAAGACAGCTCAGGAATGTGTCAGGGAGCACAAACTGGACCTGACGGACTTTTGAGTTCTCGTGAGAGGAAGTAATGGCTTGAAATGTGAAAGGGGTTGGAACTGTCATGTGGAGTGACTGGAGCAATGTTCCGAGGATTTGATTGGCAATAAGGACATCTGGAAGTGAGAAGAGCTGCACAGATTGATCTGTTTTTATAGGCTGCCACTTATTTCTCAGCTTCAAACTCTAGATGACAGGCTTAAAATATGACATCCATAATATGAGCATCAGATTTGCGCCTGCTCAAAAGGCAAGTGCAGGGGTTAATACTGAACACATTTTACTTCCGCAATTTTATTCTTTGAAGTGTGCACGAGCATGTGTATGCCTGCGAACAGAATGGTTTGTGTACCCATGAGTGTGCATGCATGTGGAGAGTAGAGGTCAACTTTGGATGTCGTCCTGAATGGATGTCCATTGTATTTTCTGACAAGGTGTCATACTGAATTTGGAGCTCCTTGATTTAGTGAGATGGGTCAATCAACTCTGGGAAACTATTTGTCTCTGTCTTCTAAGAGGCAGGACTATGGATATGGTCCTCCCACGTCTACCTAGAGGTTCCAATTCAGGTTCTCATGCCGGTGCAGCAAGCACTGGCCTGCACCCTCCACCTTTATACTTTGAGCTCTTTGTGAAAAGACTGTGTTATGTGCGAAGTGGGGGTCATTTGGAAGTGATACAATATGTTTTACCAGCAGCTGAGGATCCTGTGAAGTGTCTCACGACTGCTCCCCTGGTATAATAAATACCTTCAGGGAAAAGTAGATCACTGATAAACAATCTGCTTTGCAAAAGCAAATTTGGCATTTGCTAGGTTGCCTTGTGTGAGCCTGACCACGGCAGAAAGCCCTATGACCTGTGTGCACTCCCTCTAGCCATTAAATAAAAGCTATGCACTTTCTTCTTACCTTTATTTTTTTATTGGTTTCTTTAATGATTAACCTTTTCTGATAATCACTATTTGACTTTTTTTGTTGTTGTTTTTTTGTTTTGTTTTTTTTTTTGTTTTTCGAGACAGGGTTTCTCTGTATAGCCCTGGCTGTCCTGGAACTCACTCTATAGACCAGGCTGGCCTCGAACTCAGAAATCCACCTACCTCTGCCTCTGCCTCCCAAGTGCTGGGATTACAGGCGTGCTCCACCATGCCCGGCTTGACTTTTTTTTAAAAAATCTGATTGATTTTGATCATTTCTGCATCCTTTGATCATGTATCATTTCATTGATATCTATCATCACTTCACTATTGGTGCAATAAGATGGTATAGCCAAGACAGCTTACAGATGGCAGTTTATATGGGGTTTAGAACTTCAGAGGTTTAGATTCTATGACCATCATGCCGTGGTGCATGGCAGCAGGCCTGCAGCTGTGATGCTGGGGCAGTTAGCTGTGAGCTTGCATCTTAATTCGCAAGCACAAGACAAGAGAGAGCTAACTGGGAAAGGTGTGGGCTTTTCAAAGCCCACACTGACATGCCTCCTCCAGCAAGACCATGCTTCCTAATTCTTCCTGGGTATTTGGACAAGCTAGGGACCAAGCTCTTAAAGGTAGAAGCCAGTCAGGGACATTCCCTTTCAGGCCACTACAAGATCTATGTTGGTTCTTCTATGCTGCTCTGTTTGCTATTTTTTATTCGCTTTTTAATTAGCAATTAAAGAAATTTATTTCTTTGCAAGATTGTGATAGATATATCATGATACTGTGCTCTTTCTCACTACACCTAGCTGATCTCCATTTCCCTTTCCCTGCTGATGTCCTTCCTCCTTTAGCTCTGTGGTAGAGGATGATACCTACCAAGTGAAAGCCACTTAGAACAAAAAGTAAAAATAGACAGACAGACAGACACACAGACAGACAGATAATTGTTCCTATTGACTTAACTCACTGATGATTTCAGCCTCACTCTTTTACTTGTACATGAATTTAGGGGCAAGTTTCCCTCAAAGTAAACATTTACCTTCATCCTGTAAATTCAGAAATGACCTTTGTTATATGCATTCCACTTTCCATTTTTTGCTAAAATGGATGATTCAGAAGCCTGGATTTTAATTTAAAACATATGAAGCTATTCTCTTCTAATGCCTTAATTATTAATTTATATATTGATTACAATTTGGTCAACACACACACACACACACACACACACACACACACACACTGTAATCAGTCTCTTAAAATTTGTCCAGATGGTCGTAAAGACACAGAATACAATCAACTACTTATGGGTCTGTTAAATAACTTACTTTATGTAATTTAAGACAGTGTGAATAACCAAGTCTGTGCTTTTTTAAAACTACATATTTGGAACTATCGTGTTTTTTTTTTTTTTGAGACATGGATTTTTTAATTCTTTATAAGAAAAAGCTTCTTCCCCTTAAGGTCTGTTCCTCTGATAGAATCACAGTCATTGGTTTTCTGTAGGCAATATTCACATGGTATATCTTTTTTTTTACTCGTCTTTTATGATTTTCTGCATCATTACATTTGAAAAAATATCCATGACAGCTGGTGAAGAGCATTCCTTATCCTCTTTAACAGCATTTTTCTTTCATCGAATAATTAACTCCCATGAGGCTTACAGGTGAGTATGCAGGACTGCCTTACTCCAGGCTCTCTTTAACACTATCATTATGATCTCCCCCAGTTGAAATTTATTTTCCTTCTTTATTGCCTTTAAGTCTCCATTTTACTTTTTACCTTTTTTACTCTCTTCCTGCCTATATGAACTTGAAAATTATATGGCCTTTTATTCTTCTTTGAAAGGTTTTAATATTCTTTTAGAAAATAAAACACAATTCCTCAATTTAGTAAGTATATTAGCTCCTTTTTCAGAATAGAATGGAAACAGTTTATGAAGAAAGAGAAAGACACTCTTGAGAACCAGAATGGGCAAAAGAGCTGGACATCCACTCAACAGGTTAATTTCCTTTTTAATTTCTCTCTTGGACAAAGGTCAGAGATTTTAACTCCATCTGCACTCTTTCTAATTGAGATATCATTTTTATGATATAAATAAATATTGTATACATTGCAAATTCAGCAAGATACTGCTAGCTAAATTATTTATGAATATTTATCCACATTTTAATACTTTTTGTAATTCTAATTATTTCTTTTACGGATTGAAGAAAGAAGAACTCAGCAGTTTTCTGTATCTGCAAATAGAGGGGAGCATGCATGGGGGGGAGGCAGGTATATCCATCTTTCCTTCCTCAGACTGTGGTTTTCAGCGATGAGATGCTATGCCCCACCAAAAACAACCATGGGTGCTGTCAGTTGGCTGTGTCAGGACCTCACCCGTCACCTATCACCACCACTCAAGTGGTACTCAAAGGGCAAGCAACCTTCCACCTTGTAGGAGAGTCAGCTTCGGCTTAGAGCTCTGGTCCTGCCTTCCAAGCTCAAGCAGACGGAGACAGGATAGGCTCACCTCACACCTGGGCTCAGGCAAGCTTGACCCAGGACTGCCGCTGTCTTCTGATCTACCTCAGAGTTCTGGGAAAGGTGTTCCAGGGACATTAGTGCCTTCCATAGCCAATGGGAACACAATGAAAATGGAGAGATATGGGGAGCTGTGCAGTGTCAAGGACCAGCCTTGGCTTGGAGAAGGGTTCTGAGGAAGGAGTGTCTGGGAAGAAACCACTCAAAGTCAAATCTTGGGTCCAAGCTGGCAGCCTATGTTCTTTCTGTTCAAGACAGCTTCCCAGCCTGCTTTCTCTCTGTTCCTTCTGATTTATTTCTCTCTGATCTGCTTTCTCTGGAGATCTCCAGACATGTCTCTCTAGGTTCTGCTCGTGAGAGTTCTCCAAGAAGTTCTTTCTTGCTATTCTAAAAAATTCTCTGGAGAGCTCACCTCTTGCAGATTATAAGCCCAGATTTTATTTTACATAACAATCCAGTCACTTACTCCAAGTTTCCTTTGTATTGTCCTTTTATGGGAATCAGCATCCCATATCCCCCGCTCCTAATTATTAGGAGACAACAAGCACACCTTTTCTTTTAGCATTGCATTCAGAGATTTGTTTGCCTCTGTTAAGCACAGAAAATAAACTAGCTGTGTGGGACCCCCATCCTGAAATTACCATTTCCACCATTCCTGGGCCTACCCTTACTCTGTCAAAGGCCAACTCTGAACTCAGGTATCTGGCTGTCTTTGAATCTTTCTGATAATCTGTCTTATAATATAGCTGTCTCTCTTCCTTTAGATCTGTGAAGGCCCTTATACAATACATGTCACGTCCTTACATGTTTTTGCATAAAAAGAAGTTTTATATATAAATATATATATGTTTATATCATATATTATAATATATAATAATATATATTAACTCAAGGTTTTAGAGTCCTTTTCTACATCCCTTAGGACTGTCCTGAAGGTCCCAGCTTTTACCATTCTGCTAAGATATTAGCTACACCTTTGCCTTCTAGACTCCTGCCTTCTGTGATTATCATGAAATAATTAATGTTATTGGGGAAGACATTCCTTGAAGAAAGAACGTAAAATATGTACATAATCATACAAACAAGCTTTACACTCACAACAGCCATCAACACTTGTGGAGGCCATGCTATCTGGCCCTGTCCCAGGAGCAGGAACCATGTCATTCTGGCCCTACCAGGGCCATGCTGGTCCTAGCAGTAGAACCAGAGGAAAGAATCCATACTGGACTGCTTGGCACTGGTCATCAGAACATTCTGGGTAGGACCTCCAGTCAGAATGAACAGCCATGCCAGTATGACCCACCCAGACCTCTAACTTCCTCAGGAAAAGCCTTGGGGTCTCTCACTAATTATTTCTTATTTTTATTAGTTATTTTATTTATTTACATTTAAAATGTTATTCCCCTTCGTGGTATCCCATCCACAAATGCCCTATCCCATTCCCCCTCCTCCTGCTTCGATGAGGGTATTCCCTCACCCACTCACCCACTTGTGACTCACTGCCCTAGCATTGCCCTATGTTGGGGCATCAAGCTTCCACGGGATCAAGGAGCTCCCCTCCCATTGGTACCAGATAAGGCAATCCTCTGTGACATATGCAGCTGTAGCCATGGGTCCCTCCATGTGTACATTTTGGTTGGTGGTTTAGTCCCTGGTGGTTTAGCTCTTGTGGGGTGGTTGGTTGATATTGTTGTTCTTCATATGAGGTTTCAAAACCCTTCAGGTCCTTCAGTCCTTCATCAAGCACCTACAGTAGGGACCCTGAGCTCAGTTAATTGTTGGCTGTGAGCATCCACTTCTGTATTTGTCAGGCATTGGCAGAGTCTATTGGGAGATAGTTATATGAGTCTCCTGTTAGCAAGCACTTGTTGGTATCTGCAATAGTGTCTGGGTTTGGTAACTATATATGGGATGGATACTGGGGGCAGGGCAGTCTCTAGATGTGCTTCCCTTCAGTTTCTGCTCCACACTTTGTCTCTGTATATCCCCGATGGGTATTTTGATCCCCCTTCTATGAAGGAATGAAGTATCCACATTTTGGTCTTCTTTCTTCTTGAGCTTCATGTGGTCTGTGAATTGTATCATGGGTATTCTGAGCTTCTGGGTTAATATCAACTTATCTGTAAGTGCATACCATGTGTGTTCTTTTGTGATTGGGTTACCTCACTCAGGATGATATTTTCTAGTTCCACCCATTTGCCTAAGAATTTCATGAATTCAATGTTTTAATAGCAAAATAATACTCTATTGTGTAAGTATGCCACATTTTCTGTATCAATTCCTCTGTTGAGGGACATCTGGGTTCTTTCCGCTTCTGGCTATTATAAATAAGGCTGCTATGAACATAGTGGAGCATGTGTTCTTATTACATGTTGCAGCATCTTTCGGATATATGCCTAGGAGTGGTATAGCTGGGTTGTCAGGTCCAATTTTCTTATCCATTCTGATTGGTGTGAGGTGGAATCTGAGGGTTGTTTTGATTTACATTTCCTTGATGACCAAGGATGTGGAACATTTATTTAGGTACTTCACAGTCGTTTAGTATTCCTCAGTTGAGAATTCTGTTCCCCATTTTTTTTATTTTTTTATTCATTTTTTTATTTTCTATATTCTTTGTTTACATTCCAAAGGCTTTCCCCTTTCCCAGTTCTCCGCCCCCCCAACTGTTCCCCATCACCCCTCACCATTTCTCTGTTCTGGATCTACAAAACTGGATCCAATCTTTTCAGGCCCAGGGTCCTCTCCTTTCTTCTACTTGGGAATCATTTGACTTGCTAATTGTGCCTTGAGAATTTAGGGCTTCTGGGCTCATTAATATCCACTTATCAGTGATTGCATTTCTTGTGTATTCTTTTGTGATTGGGTTAACTCGCTTAGGATATTTTCCAGATCTAACCATTTGCCTACAAATTGCATGAATTCATTATTTTTAATTGCTGAGTAGTATTCCATTGTATAAATATACCACATTTTCTGTATCCATTCCTCCTTTAAGGGATATCTGGCCTCCTTCCAACTTCTGGCTATTATAAACAAGGCTGCTATGAACATTGTGGAACATGTGTCTTTATTGTATGCAGGGGAATCCTCTTGGTATATGCCCAGGAGTGGTATGCCAGGGTCTTCTGGAAGTGACATGCCCAATTTTCTGAGGAACCGCCACAATGATTTCCAGAGCGGTTTTACCATTTTGCAATCCCACCAACAGTGGAGGAGTGTTCCTCTTTCTCCACATCCTCACCAGCACCTGTTGTCTCTTGAGTTTTTAATCTTAGCCATTCTGACTGGTGTGAGGTGGAATCTCAGGGTTGTTTTGAAGACCTAGCCAGAGCAATTAGACAACAAAAGGAGGTCAAAGGGATACAAATTGAAAAGGAAGAAGTAAAAATATCACTATTTGCAGATGATATGATCATATATTTGACACGAAAAATTCCACCAGAGATTTCCTAAACCTGATAAACAACTTCAGCAAAGTGGCTGGATATAAAATCAACTCATACAAATCAGTGGCCTTTCTCTACTTAAAGGATACATGGACTGGGAAAGAAATTAGGGAAACAATACCTTTCACAATAATTACAAATAATATAAAACACCTCGGTGTGACTCTAACTAAGCAAGTGGAAGATCTGTATACCATGCTACAATCCGTAGATGCAAAGAAGTTAAGTAACAAGGAGGGTCCAATGGAGGATGCTTGAATCTCACTCAGAGGGGAAATACAATAAACACTGAAGGAAGAAAGAAGAAATTGGGTAGGAGAAGGTGAGAGTGGAACAGAAGTAATCAAGTGTGGGACAGACAGGGGGAAAGAGAATTGAAATCAGTAGAGGGGCATCTCTGGGACAAGCTAGAAGCCAAGAACAATTGAAACTCCCAGGAATCTGAGGGTGACCCTAGCTAAGACTCCCAGCAATAGGGAATCTATTCCTGAAATGGCCATGTCCTGTAACAAGGCAAGACTTCCAGGGGAGGGATGGAAACACCAAATGAGCCACAAAACCTTGGACCAACAATTTACTATTCCCAAGATGTGCAGAGACAAAAATGGAGCAGAAATTGAGGGAATGGTCAACCAATGACTGGCCCAATTTGAATTCCATATGATGAGAGTCCATACCTGACACATTAATGACATTCTGCTATATTTCCAGCAAAAGCCTAGCATAACAGTCATCTGAGAGACTTTTGAGAGACTTCATTCAGCAACTTATAGAAACAGAGGCAGAGACCCACAGCCAAATATTGAACTCCTCTTTTGGAGGAGGAGTAGTGAGGAGAGAAAAGGCCAGAGAAGTCAAGAACACTGCAAGAAAACCTACATAATCAACTACCCTGGACCCAAGGAGGTACACAGAGACTGAACTACCCACCAGAATATATATAGGATGGACCTAGGCCTTCTATACATATGTGCAGATGTAAACTTGGTCTTCATGTGGGATGCCTACCATCTGGAGTAGGTGCTGTCTCTGACTCTGCTGCTTGCCTTTGGATCCCTTTTCCATAACTGAGCTGCCTTGCCTGGCCTCAGTAGAAGAAGCTGCACCATGTCCTACTGCAGTTGATATGGCAAGGCTGGTTGATATCCATGGGAAGCCTCCCTTACTCTAAGATGAAAATGAGAGGGCATAGAGGGAGAAGAGGTGAGAGGGAAGGACTGGGAGGAGAGGAGGGCAGGGAAGCTGTGATCAAGATAAAAAGCAAGTTAATTAATTAATTAAGTAATAATAAAGAGAAGCATAAAATACATTTGGTTCTAAAAAGTTTTATAAAACCAAGGAACACATATCTACATGGTATTACTATGAAAAAGTAGAAGTGAGCTCTCAGAGTGCATTTCTTTGGAATAGAAGAGCACATGAAGACCCCATTTCCTATCAACACGTATGACCTGGCTGACTATCACAGTGCATGTCTAGACTCTCAGTGAACATACCTTTATGTCCTGCTTTAGGATAAACTCCACGTCTTATAGCAAACCTGGGTATGGGTTCTGTCTTCAACCTCAGGGTGAACATGCACTCCACACGTGCTCAAAACTATTGCTTGCCTGTGTGTTCTGGGGCTCACCTCTAAGCATGGCAAGCTTTCCTGTTTCCTTGACTCATAGACCCAATGTGGCATAGGACTCTTGTTAAGTGCTGGAGGCTTTTCTCTCTTAAGCAGCCTTCTAATATGGCTGTCCCACCATGAGCACAGCAATGGAAGAAGGCAATAATACTTTTCTCCCTGGTGTACTAGCTAACCTATTTCTTCACTCACCACCAGAAATCACAGAACGCAACATCTGAATCATATCATATAGTTGAGTGTTTGTTATGGCAGAATAATTGCTCACCAATCACTTTCCTCACTTCCTGCCTCTGCCTCTTAATGCTCAGAAAGACACGTTGAACAGTTAAAATTGGAATGGGCTGGGTTAAGGTGTACTTTTCCTGTGTTCTTGGCATGATCATGCATGCTTTCTGCCAAACTCCAGGCAGCTGCATAAAATCTTGTGCTAAGGAATGAGCAAACACATTAATTAGATGTGCTGGTACTATTGTTAGTGAGGATTTATAAGTTTCCTTTTTAAGTTTCAGATTTATAAGCATCTGAATAATCACTTGCTTTGTCCAGGGTTGTAATTTCCTTTGAGAATTCAGGTACACATATTTAACACTGCAAAATATCATTGAGCTTTGGAGTTATACAGCCCCCTAAAGATTTCTGTACTTATTAATTAATATTCATAAGTTCTGCTGATTAGCACACTTGCTCCAGTGTCCTGATCTGTAAGACAGTTTGGAAACTTCTCTTGACACAACACTACTATTACCCAGCATTCTCGTCCTTGGGTCTCTTCTGCCTCATGCAGAGAGATGTTATGAGTTTTATCAAGAAACAACATGTTCATTTTTTTTCTTATATCATCCCACATTAAATAATGTTAGTCAACAGAAGGGAAACAATGTACTACTTCTGGTTCCACATAGGATACTGTAAAAATTGGGAAGTCACTACTCTTGTTTGTACCACAAGAAAGAAAAATGAATAACTTAGAAAACAGTGACTATTTTGTACTCACAAAAACCAATTGAGATCCCAGGAGAAATATCAACACAGAAAGATGAATTTAGAGACACAGACAAGAACCAATATCTTATAAACCTATAGGAACCCTTAAATGGGGAGGGAGGACATAAGCTTCAGGTGGGTGGTTGAAGAATCAGGAGTTCAAGACTAGTCTGAACTACATAAGGAGTTTGAGACCAGCCTACATTTCAGGAGACTATTACTGCCCCCACCCCAAAAAGAAACAAACAAGCAAAAGTGCCCCCAAGGACAATGAAGAATGCTCTTGATGTGTGTCTTGATTGTCTATGGTTGAGAAGAGAGGTAGTGAGCTTGAAAATGAGCAACGAAACACTCTAAATGAGAAAACAATGCAAAGCATGGAACAGGTCATCTGTGAGCTGTGGTATGATGGCAAACGCTAGTTGGAGGACAGGAAGGAAGGGGAGAGCAGTGGAATGAGTGACCCCATTGGCTAAAGAAAGTCTATTGGGGAAGTATGGTGGAACTGACTTGTGGCACACAGAAAACCTCCTAAATACGTTTATAGTGAAACACAAGGTGAAGTAGAAGATTATGAATGGGATCTTTTTTTTTTTTTTTGACAACGTTTCTTCAGTGTTTACCTGTTCCTCTGTCATTGTGGCAGTAGGGGCTCTCATCCTAAGATTTAAGGTATTTGTTGAGTTTGGGCCACAGATTTACAATGTGCCTGGGCCAGGGTTCTGCCTGTGCATCGTCCCACTTTAGTCCTACTGTCTTTTGCCCATAGTGGTCTCCAGCAACAGAGTCACTGCTGAGGTGAAGCCTAAAAAAAAGTCTTCCCAAATACCGTTTCTGTGTGCTCATCAATCTTTAATATTCTATACTGGTTCATAACTCATTCCCGAGTCATACAGTGCAGAACAAAACAAGCCAACATCTTTCACTATCATTTTATTCTAGAAAAAATGTTATGTATCTGAATTTCCAGCCTGCTATTCAAGGCCCACTCACTACCCATCTTGACCTTTGTTGAAGAAGTTATCAAAACTTATGCTTTTCAGCAGTGTGCTTGAGAGCAAGATTTTAGGTACATGAGATTCACAGCACAGTGTTAGACCCCAGAAAACAAGTGTAATGTATAAAGCATGTGAAATAAGTTTCAAATAATAAGAGAAAGATATAAGAGCTACAGGGACAAGGGAGAGTCTTGAATGACATAGTGGAGAAATGCAAAGGAGGCATGAGAAAAGAAAGGCTGGCCCTAAAGTCTTTAGATTTAGACCTACCATCAGGTAGTGTAACTGGTAAAGACTCTATATTGACCCAGGATATCCGATAAATGCCTGTGTGTCTTAGTTCTCCATACAGGCAGAGTGGGAACAGTTTCTTCCAGTAGATACGAAGTTGGTAAAATATCAGCATAACATAAAACTGTGAGCATATAGCCATCTGGAGTCAGATTTCATGGGTTTGGATGTCTACTCTGACTAGTTGTATTTCTTGAGGAAAATATCTGAACTTTTTGTATCTCAGCTTCCTCATGTGTAAAATGGAACTTAAAGCAATGTGTGTTCTGTGGCTGCTGTGGAGGTTTGCAAACTGCACATGAAATCTTCTGCTTAGTAGTATCGAAGATCATGCCAATGTTCTCTTGAGTTGCATAAAGAACACCTTGCTCAATAGTAAATGCAACATTTAATAAATGAAAAGCTTATATCTTTCAAATATATCACTTAAAAAAGAACATATTTAGGTGAGTACTAGAGCCTTCAGCTCCCTTCCACCTTTTCTTTTTCTTACAGCATCTCTGTCTTGCAGATACAATAGCACAGCTTGAAACAATTCAACAGCAAGGTCAGAAAGGTGTTCTCTGGAATGGACCAGGACACTCTGCCAAACAACCATGATCTCTGGCCCAGCTGCACTTGCAGAGAGCTGTATCAACAAAGACAGCAGTGGGCTCTCCTCCTGTCAGTGTTCCCCTGCACCTGCAAGAGGATCTATCCCTTTGTATTTACTGGACAAGTCATTTTGAACACTGGCTTTGATATAGAGATGTATGAACAGATGCAATGTAAAAAGGAGAATTCCCATTTTAGTATTAGAATCTGGAGTTTTTGTCCCGAGCCTTCTACTCCTCAGTTCTGCTGGCCTATTCTAATAATGGCAATTCAGATCTCACAATTAAGATAGCAGGATTTGTCTGAAGATTTGTCAGCTTTTGGCATTGTTATTTGAATATTGTTTAGGGGTTTGATATTAGAAATACCAAAGCAAGGAGCCCTGTAGGGGAATTGCTCTGTAGGTCAAGGCACTTACAGCTAACACAGATGACCTCAGTGTCATCCCTAGAACCCACACAGGAGAAGAAAGGAGCCAGTCACTCCTTCATGTTGGCCTCTCTTCTACACTCATGCAGCAGCATGCCCATAAGCACACATACGCACAGTAAACAAGTAAATTTAATAACAGTGAAAAAATTTCATTACATAAATAACAGGAAATACATAATTTCTAAGAGCATTAGAAAAATTATGGGTTTTATTTGGGGGGGAAAAAACCTTTCAACCAGACTGTGAGGGGGCACACTAATAATATTGGCATTTGGGAGACAGAGGCAGCATACTATTTCTACTATTTATGTTAATACACTTAGAAACTCAGATAAAGGATGGGACTTCCAAAAGATGTGTAGGTGGAGCAGGGAGGGGGGAATTAGTGGCGAGACATCTCTAAAAAGGACAAAGAAATCTGAAGCTAAAGCAGAACTCAGAGCTGAGTATGGAAAATCTGAAGGAAGCTCTTGAGATCCTGACAATGGCTGGTATCTCCTCTTAGCACACACTGAATCAAATGCCAACTCAAATAAAAGATTATGATGACTTGTATTGCAAAACAAAACAAAAAGCAAAAACAAAACAACAACAAAAACAACAACAAAACCCAAACTCATTGGGAAAGGAAATTCTCAAAACACAGTCAGACGGATAGGTCAGCAACACTAGTGACCAAGTGCTGGCCGAAGGGGTTCCCTACAAACATTTAGAAGTAGTTTCCTCAGAGCAGATTTCTGTGTGCTGTTTTGTAGTAAGGATTGACGTTCATATTAGAAGCACTCCTGCGTGCGCACTTAGGCAAGGTAGCCTGAAGGACTGGAGGTGACCTTGTGTTACTGCCAGTCTGGGATGACTCCTCTGGCTCAAGGGGAAAGCTTGGCTTTTACAGAGCTTGATGCTCCTCTGGGCTCTGCCCACCAGGTTTCATGGACCTTTTATTTAAAAGATGCCTGCTTGCCACACCCTTCTCTATTGGAAGGTTCGGAGCTGGGCACCGATCCTCTACGGCCTTCTGGCAGTACATTTGGATTCAGAAGGAATTTACGAATCCACACTGTTGTACCCAACTGCTGTCTCTGTGATGAGCTCGGTGTGGCAGCCAGTGGCACCATGTGCAAGGAAGAGTACAGGATCAAGTGAGACATGTTGCCTGCCCCGTGAGAAAATGGAAGCAGCAATTACCTGATGAGCTGTACAAGTACAAAGTATGGAGCAAACACTGAAGGTGGAGCCCAGCTACCAAAGCATGTCTCAATGCAAGTGATACTTTCCTGGGAGGGACCCAGTTCAGCCTCCCGCTCCTCATCCTCCTTCTTTTGTAATGGGCTTTAAATGTAATTGGTTTGTGTGTAGCTGTTGTTCTATACAGATAGTAAGACCTCACTTTAGGACTACATTCCTGACCCTCTTGACTTGACAGTTGCTGTCCTGTGTGATTCGCGGCACCTGGGGTGATTCTTTGCAAGAGCCAAAGCTCACAGCCACCACAAAGGCCAGGAACTTTGCTTAAAAAAACCATTAGGTCCATGATTTTGGTTTTGTTTTCTTACTGAACTGAGGTATTACCTAAAAAAATCACAGGCTTTAAAAATACAGTTTTACCTTAATGTTTATCTTAGAAAGGATACCAGCTTATGTGGGAGAATTTTTCCTTCTAAGTTTGCTTAAGGATATTCTTAGATATCATGTCTCATAACTTTCTAGTATCTGACCAGAAAAGAACCTTAAAAAAATGGTTGGACCTGGGCCTCCAGTCTTGTTCTTGAACCTAGTCCTTACTTCTTCACGTTGGCATCTAGAAGTGGGTGGCACGTTCATGCCTGGCCCATGCTTTGGGCTTTCAGAACAAAGGCTTCTATTATCTCTAGAGCATTACACAATCTCCAAATTGCTTTCACTTGCATTTCCTCTTTTGATTGCAAGTGGTGGTATCACTGTATATGAAAACAGCCACCCAGATGGCTGGGTTATAGTCTCCACCTCATAACACAGTCACAGTCAAATCTTTTCAATTCTCCTGTATGACTGTCTGAAGAAAAATTTACAGGTCCTCGAATTATGAAACTATGGGTTCCTATGCGGCATGATGGCACATGCCTACAACCTCAGCACTTGGGATACTAAACTGGAGTATAAATTCAAAGATACCTTTTGACTGCAGAGAGCGATCTTGTCTTAAAACAATAAACCAAGAACAGGTGGTGGGGAGGTACTTCAGCTTTTAAAGCACCTGTCCTATATGCCTGAGGGCTTGAGTTCAGATCTCAATCCCCCATCTCAGATCTGAGCACAGAGATCTACATTCATAACCAGCAAGAGCCAAGCAGATATCTGTAACTCAATGGCTACCCAGCCTAGCAAAAAATCTAACAGGTTAATGAGAAACCCTGTCTTACAGGTTAGTGAGACATCCTGACTCAAAAAGGAGTCCCTCATGGGGGGATGAGACCTGATGTCGAGTTCTAACCTTGTTTGACATGCATATCTTCACAAAAATGCCAGCATGCATATATACTCAACAGCATTATGAACATAAACTTTACCATGCCAAAAAGGGGGAAAGGGTTGAACAACAGCAAATTTCAGATTTCTAAAGGACAAATATGTTAGATTTCAATGTTTGAGCTGTTCATTCTTCACCGTGGGAAAAACCAAACATAGTAACAACAGTCCAGATACCACAGAGCTGGAATATCAGAATTTCTGGAGAAGAGGCCTAGGTGTCTCCAGCTGTTGTAGTTTTCAAGGGGAACACCATGGATTAGAAGCGTGACACTCTGCCACGACAGGAGGGTGAAGCTTTGACTTTGTTTCATTCCCTAGGGTATCTGGACAAAAGTCAGTGGTATATAAACTTACGGCTTCGATGGAATGTACTTAGACTATAGAGTGAGCAGCTTAGAATAGGATTCATATAGAACTGGAATGCAGATAATTTTTGTTACTCCATTTTTTTTAAATATTAGAAATAATACTGACAGGAGAAAAAACATCTCAGAACTTTGGTCTCAGTAGTGCTGAGTAGTAAAGCACTTTCCTTTACCCTGTAATTGACCATCTATAGTATAGCAATATAAGTAAGACAAAACCTCCGAACTCCAGAGCTTATAGAAAGGCTGAATAGATTTATAAACAATGCCACTTTTCCTCTTCCAAAGTCGCTACATGTAGGTTATGATTATCTTCTTTAATATTCTTGATACAGTGATTTCCTCAGTAGGGTGTGGACCTGAACCATCAAGAGTGCCCACTGAAGAAAGAGCTGACAGAACGGAAATCATGATTTCTCATCTACAATGGAAGGAATGCCATGAAGAGACCACAGGTTTACAAAATTTCTCCTGAAGTGTGCGGAAAGTGTCATCTATGGAAGTAGGCACAATACCTTTTGGCTTCCTCCATGAGCTGTATATCAGCCATGCAGAGAGTGATCATGCGTTTGCATTGCTCTGCCCTGCCTGATGTGGAGTGGAGTCTGAGTTCTGCCCTTGTAGCTGTTTTGTTGGACACGCCTCTTTGTAATCCTTCAAAGCCTGGTGTAATGAAATATACCCAATCAGTCTCCTTCCTTATACTAATTTCAAACATGCATCTGTAATTTGGGTACTTTTATTTTTATTTTTTGGTCTTTAATACATTTTGGTTAGATATTTTCTTTATTTGCATTTCTGTTTTCCCCTCCAAAGATACCCTATCGCATCCCCCCCTTCCTCCTGCTCGACAATTCACTCACTCCCTCCTCTCTGTCCTGGTATTCCCTTATATTGGGGAATTGAGCTTTCTCAGGGCCAAGGGCCTCTTCTCCCTTTGATGTCCAACAAGGCCTTCCTCTGCTACATATGCAGCTGGCGTCATCGGTCCCTCCATGTGTATTCTTTGTTTGATAGTTTGGTACCTGGGAGCTCTGGGGATACTGTTTGGTCCATAATCCTGTTTCTCCCATGGGGCTGACAGTTCCTTCAGCTTCTTGGGTCCTATCTCTAGCTCCTCCTTGGGAACCTTGTGCTCAATCCAGTGGTTGGCTGGGAGCACCCACCTCTGTATTTGTCAGGTACTGGCAGAACCTCTCAGGAGACAGCTATATCAGGCTCCTGTCAGCAAGCACTTGTTGGTATCCTCATTAGAGTCTGGGTTTGGTGACAGTATATGGGGTGGATCCCCAGGTGGGGCAGTCTTTGGATGGCCTTTCCTTCAGTCTCTGCTCCACACTTTGTCTATGTATCTTCTCCCATGGCTGTTTTGTTCCCCCTTCTAAGAAGGACGCTAGTATCTACATTTTGGTCTTCCTTCTTCTTGATCTTCAATTTGTCTGTGAATTGTATCTTGGGTATTTCAAGCTTTCTGGCCCAATACCCACTTATCAGTGAGTGCATACCATGTGTGTTCTTTTGTGACTGGATTACCTCACTCAGGATGATATTTTCTAGTTCCATCCATTTGCCTAAGAATTTCATGAATTCATTGCTTTTAATACCTGAGTATTATTCCATTGTTTAAATGTACCACAGTTTCTGTATCCATTCCTCTGTTGAGGGATGTCTGGGTTCTTTCTGCCAAACTGATTTCCAGAGTGGTTGTAACAGCTTGAAATCGCACCAGCAGTGGAGGAGTGTTCCTCTTTCTCCACATCCTCGCCAGCACCTGCTGTCGCCTGAGTTTTTGATCCTAATTATTCTGGCTGGTGAGAGGTGGAATCTTGGGTATGCTTTTGAATCTCAGTTTTCAAAACTACAACCACAGGAATTAAATAATCTTCAATTTCTACTAGGGTCTTGTAAAATAATGTTAGTACACTTTTTTCCTTTATAGTTTTTTTGATTTATCAAATTTGTGTGGGGGTGATTAACTAATTGTGAGGAATGACTTATGTAGAAAGTGTTCTTTTTCATGATATGGAAACTGGCTCTGAGAAATAAAAATAATTGCAGAAATCAAAGGCAACTTAGAACCATGAGCTAGGTTACTTCACACAAAGGCTTTCCTCTTCAAGAAAACCCTCTGTGGGAAAAAAAGATGTAATGCTGCAATTGAGGGGTTTGTTTGTTTGGGTATTTTTTTAGTTTTTTGGTTTTTGTTTTTTTATATTGGTGGTTTTGTCCTCCATGTTGATCTAGCTTTCCTCCTTCTACGATGTCTAGGTCTGTTCCAAGCACTTCACAGAAGCAAACTAAAAGCTGAGTTGACTCTAAAAGCTGAGGGAATTTATAAGCACAAAACCTGCTTGAAGGGTTTGATGTTGTTTGTATATCGTTTCTTTGTGGGTGGCCTGTTGTGAATCCCAAGACTTCCACCACTGTAGAGGTGGAACCTAGGGCTGATGGCTCACTGGGGAATTAAAAGCTGTTATTTGGCCTTCCAAAACAACAGCTGAGCTAGCCAAGCCCATGTCAGTACACACACACACACACACACACACACACACACACACACCCCACCTGCATAGAGATGAGCCTTCAGACTTAACTCCACCCACATAATCTCTTCATCTAAAAAATGTTTCTCTTGCTTTTCCAAAACGCCTATCCCCATTCCAAGATCCTGGTGTACAGATCCCAAGATCCTAGAAATGGGCTGGCAAAAAGGACTTCCCAGTCCAGTGACCTCACTGCTCAAACAGCAGTGTTAGCATGGGATCAGGGGATTTGTATTTCTTAATTCACATCTCTTATCTTGAAAATGCATCTACTTAATGTCTTGATACATCTTGTTTTCATGAAGAATAAACCTTCCTTTCCCTCCATAACAATAAGGTCCTGCCTGGCCACTTGATGTGTGCCACCAGGTGTACTTGGCAAATCAGATTGGCAGCTAACCAGTCTTTGAATTCTTCCTTTGATATTTCAGTTTAGAATCTATGCTGCTTTTTGGAAAGAAAGGCTACATGGCAGTGAGTACGGAACGGAGTACGTCACTCATTCTCTTTGTAAATAGCATTTCAGAGTCTCCAGAGGACACATCAGGTTGTGGTGGAGGTGAACACATTTCAAGCACAAAGTGTCTAACCAAAGACAGACCAGAGGAACATCAGACTGACGAGTTTAAAACAAAGTTGAAATGAAGAATAATCAGCTTTCTTTTCCCTTCCTTGGTTTGCCCCCATGAACTTTTGTTCCATCATGACTGTTCTTTCTTTGGAATCTGGCATCTGCTGTTCAAAACACCCCCTCATGCTCAGACATGTTTATGAACTTTTCTCAGCAAGTTTTGACATTACCTCTCTGGGACATTCTATCAGAAGCTTTGCTTTGTGGCCAAACTTTAATGAATTCACAACCACTGTTCTAGGCAGCAGGACCTCCCTCAGTTATAGCAGTGTTTGGAGCCAACGTGGTCAACCTCAGCCTTTAAAATCCAGTACTACTAAGCAGAATCTTAAGCCTTGCCTAGAGCTGTTTCCTAGATTTCTTCCCACGAAAAGTGTAGGCTGGAGCTGACATAAGCTCATCTGAAAGATTCCAGGAAACATCAGGAACACAGGCAAGGTCCAATATAGTCATATGGAGGCCAAGGAAGAAAAAGAGATGGACGTGATTTAATAAAGAGGAATGGGAGGAAGCGCTTGAGAAGAAAACTATGCAGACTACACTGTACAAAAATAAGAAGGGCTACCCCTGTAGAACAGCTACAAGGTCTTAGGCAGTCATTACATGCTTAAACTGTAATTTTGTCTTCATCTCATCCTATGAAGATGGCATTGTGGCTAGCAATATATTACACCAAAATTGAAGGGTAGAATTTGAAACCCTAGCAAACTCCTTTAGAAACAGAATGATTGCAAATGTCACTAGTTAGGATGAAGGCAGAGTAGAAAAGGGCAGGTCCAGTCAATATGATCAAAGTCCTTATATATTTGGATAGTGAGAAATACACTGATAGAAGGAAGATTATTTATAAAGAAACACTAGGATGACTTCTACAAGCCAGAAAAAGAGACCTTTAGCTGAAATACATTTTTCTTTCATAGGCTTATAGGAAGTGGTCCTGAAAACAGCTTAATAGCTTTGAGATAGTAAATTTCTATTCCTTTAGCTACCAAGATTTTTTGTCCTAGAAAATTAGGGAAGATTAGTTTCAGTCTGTGCCCAGAGCTGATCCTCTACAACACCTGGAGCTAATCCTGTGCCACTGCTCTCCATTCTGAAACCTGGCAGGGAGAGAACTAGTCTCCCAGATATACTGACACACAGGCTTGCAGGAGGGACAAGCCACAGTCAGAGACAGCAAGACCAGCTAACACCAGAAATAACCAGATGACAAGAGGCAAGGGCAAGAACATAAGCAACAGAAACCAAGGCTACTTGGCATCATCAGAACCCAATTCTCCCACCACAGCAAGCCCTAGTTACCTCAATACCCTAGAAAAGTAAGATTCTGATTTAAAATCTTATCTCATGAATATTATAGAGGACTTTAAGAAAGACATAAACAACTCTCTTAAAGAAATACAACCACTCTGGAAATCGGTCTGGCGGTTCCTCAGAAAACTGGGCATGACACTTTTGGAGGACCATGCTATACCTCTCCTGGGCATATACCCAGAGGATTCCCCAGCATGTAATAAGGATACATGCTACACTATGTTCATAGAAGCCTTATTTATAATAGCCAGAAGCTGGAAAGATAAGGAAGGACACTTCATACTCATCAAAGGAAAAAATCTACCAAGAAGAACTCTCAATTCTGAACATCTATGCTCCAAATGCTAGGATACCCACATTCATAAAAGAAACTTTATTAAAGTTCAAAGCACACATTTCTTGTCACACAATAATAGGGGGAGACTTCCACACCTCACTCTCATCAATGGACAGATCAATATGACAACCAACAGATTAAGAAAAAATCTTTACCAACCCTACATCCAATAGAGGACTAATATCCAATAATATACAAAGAACCCAAGAAGTTAGACTCCAGAGAACCAAATAATCCTATTAAAAATGGGGAACAGAGCTAAACAGAGAATTCTCAACTGAGGATACTCAAATGGCAGAGAAGCACCTAAAGAAATGTTCAACATCCTTAGTCATCAGGGAAATGCAAATTAAAATGACCCAGATATTCCACCTCATACAGTCAGAATAGTAAGATCAAAAACTCAGGTGATAACAGTTGCTGGTGAGGATGTGGAGAAAGAGGAAGACTCTTCCATTGCTGGTGAGATTGCAATCTGGTAAAATCACTCTGGAAATCAGTCTGGCTGTTCCTCAGAAACTTGGACATAGTACTACCTGTGGACCCAGTTCTACTATGTTCATAGCAGCCATATTTGTAGTAGCCAGAAGCTGGAAACAACCCAGATGTCACTCAACAGAGGAATGGAAACAGAAAATGTGCAACATTCACACAATGGAGTATAACTCAGCTTTTATAAAACAGGGACTTCATGAAATTTTCAGGTAAATGAATAAAACTTGAAAATATCATCCTGAGTGAGGTAACTCAGACACAAAGGTACAAACACAGTATATACTTACTGATAAATGGATATTAACCCAAAAGGTCAGAATTCCCAAGATTCATTTCACAGACCATAGGAAGCCCAAGAAGAGGGAAGGCCAAAGTGTGGTTGCTTTAGTGTTTCTTAGAAGGCAGAACAAAATACAGGAGGAAATATGGAGACAAAATGTGGAGCAAAGCCTAAAGAAAAGTCTATCTAGAGACTGCCCCATCTAGGGATCCATCCCATACAGTCACTAAACCTGGAAGCTACTGTGGATGCCAGGAAGTGCTTGCTGACTGGAGCCCTATATGCCTGTCTCCTAAGAACCTCTGCCAGAGCCTGACAAATATAGAGATAGATTCTTGCAACCAACCATTGGACTGAGTGCAGGGTCCTAGATACAGGAGTTGAGAAGGGACTGAAGAAGCTGAGGGGGTTTGCAGCCCCATGGAAGTGGGGGGGTTAGCAACAGTGTTAACTGGCCAGACCCCCTGGGACTTCTGGAGACTGGACCATGAACGAAAGAATATACACGGAGGGACCCATGGATCTGGCCACATATGTGGCAGAGGATGCCCTTGTTGAATATCAGTGGGAGGAACAGCCCTTGGGCCTGAGGGTGTTCAATACCCCAGTGCAGGGGAATGCCAGGGAAGGAAATGGGAGTGGGTGGGTGTGGGAGCACACTCCTAGAGGCAGAAGAAGGAGGGTGTGATGGGGGTTTCCGAAGGGGGGACCTGAAAAGGGGAAAGCATTTGAAATGTAAATAAAGAAAATATCCAATAAAAAAATAAAAATATATGAAAAAATTTAGGGAAGAAACCTCAGATATGTTGTTAGCTCTATTTATGTCCAGTGAGGTCATACTTGAATCCAGTGTAACTGCCTAATGCAAAGTCCCATCAAAGCATGGACTAGAATTTAGCACGATCTCTTTCAAAGGAACATGATAACATAGGGTTTTCAAGTGTTTTGTCTAAAGGCTCCTTATTAACAATGTAATAGAGTCCAATATGTAAGACTTAGGAATGGCTGTTCTAGTTGGAGGCAGATGGTGCCTTTGATCTTATTTTCTCCTGTCTCTGTCCCTCACTACACTCTGATGATTCTCCATGGTATCTTCACTGTCCTGAAGAACTTTGTTGGCAAAACACAACATCCAAAGGGAAAATAAGCAACAAATATCACAGTAACTACATGAAGATACCGCAAGAATACAAAGAATGGTGACCATTAAGTGTCATGAAATTCGCAGGATAAAAGCAGAAGCCAAAGGGTGCCATGCTGGGCCAAGGTCAGACAGTAAAGTGCATGATACTCAGCATTAGTGTCTGAGCTGGTATCTCCAACACTCACATTAAACCCATGTCTTGTGCACATCTATAACCTTAACACTAGTGGTGAGGAGGAAGCATTGGAGACAAGTGGATTCTCAGAGCTTGGTAGTCGCATAGTCTAGCTGAATCAATGATCTCTGGGCTCAGTAAGAAACAGAGTCTCAAAAGGAAGGTAGAAAAGTGATGCAGGCTTAGGCTTAAAGTCAACCTCTGGCCTCCACAAGCACATAAGAATGCATGCAACCCCATGTAGATGAATGCATATACACAAAATGTACACACACATATATACACACATACATTTAAAAGAGGAAGAATGGTGCAAATTTTTCAAAATATCTTCTCTCCTGTCTGACTGACAAATCACTGTGGAAAGAGCATTGAATGATGGGAGATGTGGAATCCAGCAACCAGGTAATTACTGTAGGTCAAGTTCTTCCTTCCTCTTTGATGCCCTGATGTCCTAATCACCTTATCCTTTTGATGTCCCCAAACACCTTATCACTCAAGTGGGATAAAGATGTAACAAGAACTTGAAAATTCGTTGAACAATATGCCACACCAGGATAAGGATTTATTTTCCTTCTAAACTATCTTCCATTTTAGACTGCAAAGACAAGTTTTAAAATAGGCTGGGTAATGAGGGAAGCATGCTAAAATGAAGGCTCCTAAGTCCCCAGCCAAACATTTAATAGTCACGGCTGACTCCATATTCGAGAGAATCAGCATCCCATGAAATTATGAAATGTGATCATTGACTGGGCCATTCTGTATAAGCCTTCACCTCTGCATTCAGTATTCTCTTTGAAGTCTGTGACCTCTCTGTGTCACTGAACTGTTAGAACTACTCTGAACTGAATGGAACATCCCAGCCCACCCTGCTGATGTAATCAGACAAGGCTTACCCTGCACAGCAAGAGCCTCTGATTAGAATTCATTTCAGCATATGCAATGGTGCCTTAGGGAGTCGGTAATGTACATAGGGCCTGTGCTCAGGCATAAACCCCACAGACCTCAAGAATAAGAATGAATAAATCATGCCTCTCTTCTGACATTCTAGTTGTATTGGAAGCTCCTGTAGACTCTTTTGTTTTTAATCTGAAGTTCAATAAATTCTCTGTTATTAGCAATCAAAAAGCCTATTTTACATTTACCAGCGATTTCACAAAATTCCAATATGGTAGAGCCATTGAGACCATCTGGTCCAACTATCATCTCATTTTGTAAACAGATAAAGCAAGAACAAGAAAGGGACACTGTCCTGTCAGAGTTCACTCCAAAGGTTATGTTAGAGCTCACACAGATTGCCAGCCAACACTGGTACTGTTACTGAAAGGTTGAACTGGAAAGGTTGAACAAAGAGGTCTAATTATCACCAACATAGTTTAGGTGATTTTTGATAATAAACACACATGATATGCCTGATTTTGTGACTCTATTTTGGGCATAGGCATTACCCAAAGATCCTTGAGAAACTGGTTTTAGAATATATATATATATATTTAGAATATATATATATATATATATATGTCAGATTGATACATATGCTAATAGTTTAAATCAATTGCTGAATGGTTTGACTCTTTGCAATTATCTTTTATGTGTAAGACTTGATGACTTGCATTATAATTTCCAAACTAAAAAGAGCAGATGGGGTGGTCAGGGCTGGAGAAATGGCTTAGTGGTTAAGAACATTTGCTGTTCTTCCAAAGGATTGCGGTTCAATTCCCAGCATTCACATGGGCCCTCACAACTGTTCTATAACTTGAGCTCTAAGGGATTTGGCATCCTCATAGCCACACACATGCAGACAGAACACTAATCCTAAATCATGGGGCTGGAGAGATGGCTTGGTGGTTAAGACTGCATGGCTCTTCCAGAGGACCATGGTTTGATTCCCAACATCCTCATGGTGGTTCACAACCATCTTTGACTCCAGTTTTAGGAATCCAGTGTTCGCTTTGTTCTCCACAGGTGCATACAAATCGAAAAAAATTTGCAGTTAAACATGTATATGCATATTTTTTGGAAAGATAGATGAGTACATCTAAGCTATTTGTTAAGTGTTGCTATTGGAATTTTTAATGGATTTTTATGTCACTATAACACTTTTGAAAATACAAAACAGTTTCAGATTTTTAAATTCATTTTGCCAAATTCAGAAATGATGTAACTCATCACAGTTGCAAGCTGTGTAACCAGGAAGACACTGAGCTAACCTGAATTCCCTCTGGTATAAAATGGGATAGTAGTACCTGTCTTGTAGGCCTTTTTTTCTAAGTGAATTTGCTTATAGACACCACTCAGAGACTAGTGCTTAACCTCACCATTCACCTGTTTACAACACAGAAAGGATATTTTGAATCTGGTACAAGAATTTACAATTTCTGATGAAATTCTCTGCTCAGAGAGTCTTCTATTGTGACCCTTAACTTTGTGTCACCCAATGGCTCAGAATTATCAATTTTTTTTATTCAATATCTTCTCTTAGATAATTTCTACTCAGTCTATGGTATCAATTCCTTCTTAGTTTCATTTTATTTTAATTGGCTATATTTTAAAATTAACTAACATTTTTAAACATCTATGTAACTGTATTTGCACATCTGCAGCTTTGGCAAGGACTAGGTAGAAGAAGCCACTAAGGTTAGTGCAGGAGGAGAAACAGAGATAATGAATAGGTAAGGGCATGCATTTCTAGGCAGAGGATATTTGCGCCCAGCAATTGTGCTAGCAGGCAAGTTAAGGTAACAAAAATGTCTGTGTGTTTTTTTATCCTCAAATTCTAAAGGAAGCCAGATTAGGGCTGGTTGTGATCAATCCAGGAGCTAAGCTGGGTGGAAGAAAAGGGAGCCAGGAGGGGTTAAAACCTTGTGTGGTTTTAAATTGATAATCCGAACCTTTGCTTTTGAGAGGGAACGGCATACACTTTCATAGTACATTAATATCTAACATGTTTTTCAAAAGAATCCTTAGAGATCCTCACAGTCCACATTTTGTGGAGGAGAACCTGAGGATCATGAAAGCAAAATGGTAGAAAAACCATGGAGCAGTCTTAAGTGGTTACTCTACTACAGTGGTACCTCTATGGCACCACTCAGGATATCCGACTGGTCCCATCATTGTTGTAGTTGTTTGGCTTTACAGTTGAGCAGCACTATTGATTGCTCTTTTCCATTGGCACCTGGCACAGCTTCTGTGATAGACTGAGGGAGGAGGCTTTTACGTTATCGCTACCTCAATTTTCCAAAGCCCTGTGTTGTTGCTTATGGTTTTAAAAGCATGCTATCACCTTGCCCAGAAGCTCTGCTGCTCCACCAGGCCCTCCTGGCTCCCTTTTCTTCCACCCAGCTTAGCTCCTGGATTGATCACAACCAGCCCTAATCTGGCTTCCTTTAGAATTTGAGGATAAAAAAACACACAGACATTTTTGTTACCTTAACTTGCCTGCTAGCACAATTGCTGGGCGCAAATATCCTCTGCCTAGAAATGCATGCCCTTACCTATTCATTATCTCTGTTTCTCCTCCTGCACTAACCTTAGTGGCTTCTTCTACCTAGTCCTTGCCAAACATCTTTGGCACCCTGCCTGTAGCAGAGGCCTCTGGCCCCATTTTCCCATGAGGTCTTACATGGCTGTTGCATCCTTTTTCTCCAAAAGCACGTCAGAAAAGCCTCTTCCTCCTTCTCTGTGTCTCCTTTTTCTCTTGGGACCCAGACTTCCCACTTGTACCTTCCACTCAGCAATTAGCTACCGGCCTTCGTAATTGACAAATTTAAGAACCAACCAGGGAACTAGACCTTAGTATCAGAACCTCCCCTTACACTGCATCAGAAGTATGTGATGTTTTTAGCAATAAAGTGTTTGCTTCAAATTCTGAGAGGCTACCAAAGACAATGGGAATAGACTATATTGTTTGGGGGAGTTTCTTGGACTTTATTGACTAACAGCTTGAAGAGAGGTTTCCCATGCTTGGTAATGGGGATTTTATTAGATAGGAAAGAAGCATTATTGCTTTGTATCACACACACACACACACACACACACACACACACACACACACACACACAGTAGAGCTGATCCTGGTAGCAGGTGAGCTGGCCCCAAGGGCACAAGTGTGGGAGATCTGGTCCTGCCACTTGTTTGCTGTGTGGTGATGTTGGCAAGAAAGAGATGTCTTCACCCCTCTACACCTTCAGCGGGTGGGAGAGCTGGCCCCTGGGGACATGAGAGTGGGAGAGCACTCCAAAGAGCTAGAAAACAAGCAGGCCCTGAACCCTTCCTGGGCATCACAGTAGAGCTGGCTCTGGCTGTGGGTGTTGTGGGTGAGCCAAGTCTCAGGTAGTGACCTTTGGAGAGCTTTCCCTGGTGGCACAGGTACAAGAGAGCTGGCAGGCTGAAGAACTCAGCTACCACCCAGGCCTAGATCCAGGACTTTGCGTTGGCCCACCCAACATCTACTCCATCAATGACTTTCTGGACTGTGCAAATGGGGCCAATCCTATAGATCCAAAGCTGCAGGATCTCCGTGGCACACGACAACAGGATATTTGAGAGGAGTCCAGGTGAGGATTGATTATTGATAGTGTAGCAGTCATTCATCAAACCAGATGAATGACTCTCTGCCATGAACATTTGCAAGAAAAGAAGTGTGGGTAAAAGGGAATACTGTGGGATACACTGAGGTACACTACAGCTTCTACTACAAGAACATTTGTCTTTTGGATGGGGAGGTTAAAAGGTGGTGGAGGTGGGAAGGGGACAGGGAGATGAGTGGGATTAGGGTGCATGATTTGAAGATCAAAGAGAGTCAATGGAAAATTATAGATAGATAGATAGATAGATAGATAGATAGATAGATAGATACTCATTTTCACACATACATATTATGCATATGCATTCTTAAGAAAACATACTGCTCCCTTGTTGCTTTTGAAAGCATCCTTAGTCTTATATGTCTATTTGCCTCAACATTCTCCTTACCTTCCTTTGCACTCCATTTTTCTGTCTTGATTTCATGGCACCAAGCGAAACATCTATGGGGCAACCCCTACACTTAAAGCTCAAGACAGATTTTAAGAACCAGATGACCAGAACACTTGCAGCTGGCTGGATAGTGTCTGAAAGCCATGACAGGGAAGCTGCATTCATGAAATCTAATCAGCATGCTTGCCTACAGAAGGACTGAATAATGACAACAGCAGCTGACATGCCAATGTGGATGAGAAAAGTTTCACAACATCTTACACCTAAAGGAAGACCTATAGACAACCAATGGCTCCTGAAGGAAGCTGAATCAGTTTTCTCCAGGGAGGCACTTCCTCTTGGGTTATCCAGCCTCCCTAAACATACTTACACATGAATAACATTTTAAGGATCCAGGAAGCCGTGTGTGTGTGTGTGTGTGTGTGTGTGTGTGTGTGTGTGTGTGTGTAAAATAATAAAAAGGGGTTCATAAATTTGAGAGGGACTGGGAAACAGGTAAAGTTGGATGGAGGGGAAGGAGAGGTAGAAATGATGCAAATAATTTATACACTTATTTTTTAAAGGAAAAATTTACATAAAAACACTAGAAGGAATTTTGGTGTTTTTATCATAATGAAATGACAAAATGTTTGTATAGTTTTCATCTGGTTTAAGCATTAAGATGAAAACTGATTTACATATCAAATTTTGAAAAATATTTCTCTTGGTTTTGCCTATAATAAATCAAGTTAATTCTCTGTAAACTCAAACACCGTTCTCTAATATCTAACAGAAGATTTCAATTTGTGTAACTGAAAGAGACCTATTAATTCCTCCCTGCCCACCACCTCACACCCATGCTCAAAAGCTGCCTCTTCCTAAGGCTTCCTGAACTCAGCAAAAATCACTTGCATAACTCTGTTCTTAGAAAATTCCCAGGGCTCCTTTTTGCTAGTGCTGGTTCCTTTAATATTAAGGCCCAAGCCACCATGTTCCACCATGGCATTGCTGTAACCTAATTCAATCACTAGGAGCTCTTGCTACTCTCTAGCAGTGTCAGCCGAAACAGTTTCATACCTCGGGTTTATCTCATAGAGTCTATTTGTCCTCAGTAGAGCAGTCAGTGTGATCATAAAGGACATCATCATCACACACAGTTCTGCAGAATCAGAATTCAGCCTGCTTCTATCTCCAGTGCCCTGGAAAAGCCAGACGTGCCTTCCATTGGCCTCTTCAATGCACCAAGCTCATTTCTCCGCTAAGCCTGCTGTGCCTACTCCTGGAATATGCTACTTCTCTAAATTGCTAAGCAACAATAAACCTAAAAGGAAAGCTCTATCAAAGCTGGTGATTGATGTTTTGTGGCTGAGCTTGTTCCCTCATTGATAATGCAGAGACAGAGAACAGCAACACTCCATAATGATGGCACAGTAATGACCACCTGCAAGGTTCAAGGCTTAGCCTGACTGCGCTATCAACACTTGGACACAGAGACCCAGAACAGCCTGGATTAGGTGGGCTGGGCTCTCTGTGGAGGAGGGGCAGCAGGTGCATTACAGTTGAGCAGGGAGGAAGGGCTTGTGATATATTAATACACAAGGAGGTAGGCTTTTTCTACAGCTGAGTGAGGAGGCAGGCTTGAGTAATTTGGGTAGGAACAGTCAGATTGAAGCAGTTTTCAGGTTGTAAACGTCTGACGGCTGGGGGATGGGGGCAAAAAGCTGTGGTAGATATTTTCTGGACACACTATCAACATTTGCACTCAGAAGAGAGACCCTGGGGAGAAGCCTTTGCCATTCCCATGGGTCTGAGGCACTGGATCTCTAATGGGGCTGTGTCAATGTCAACAACAATACAAGTGCACTCACTCAGGATTTCACTCCCTCCTACACAGTAAGACTAATAAAGAATGGAGCAACTGTAGGGAAAAACTAGATGGTAGGGTGCCTGCCAAACATATGCCAGACTGAGTTTAATCCCCAGAAACAGGTTAATACCTCCTTTCCCTGTGTGCACGCGCGCACACAGAGAGAGAGAAAGAGAGAGAGAGAGAGAGAGAGAGAGACTTGCTACACAGTAAGCATCTCTACAAAACTCCATCGCTTAGTACACTAAACTACTGCCTTCCTAAAGAGGTTTTCAGAGGCCATAGCAAAAGCATGCTTCTCTGTCTTTTTCTCCTTTCTTTCTTTCTTTCTTTCTTTCTTTCTTTTTTTTTTTTAAATAGGAGGTCAGCATAGTTTACATGCTTTCACTGTATTTCTTTGCATGTTTATAGACTGTCTCTCCTCCATGGAATGTCAGCTCTAAGAAAACTAGGTTTTTATTTTGATCATCAGTAGGCAACACCGTTGTAATCATAAAAAGAGAAATAGGTGTGAGAATCTGTTCTACGGCAGTGTGTAGGAAAGGGGGTGCCTCATCAGGCCCATACCAAGGCACCCCTTCCCCCTGAGGGACCAGACACAGGATGGTATAGCATAGAATAGAGTTTATTCAGGGCATGGGGAGGGGAGTTAAGAGGGTAGTAGAGGCAGAGAAAGGCAGAGAGGAGAGAAGAGAGAAGCAAAGGCTAGCCATGGAGAGAGGGGGGAGGGGAAGAGAGCCCAAGATGGGGCAAGAGAGAGAGGCTGAGTAAGTGGCAAGAGAAGCAAGAGAGGGAGGAGGGGCAAGAAGCCCCTTTTACAGTGGGCGAGGTCACAGTGGGGAGGGGCGCACTTGGCTGTTGCCAGGTAGCTGTGGGGTGGAGCTTAGACAGAATCCTAATAAACCCTGAACATGAAATGCTCCATATTCCTATAAAAGTAGAAAGGGGACACACAAGGATAGGAGACATCTTAAGGAGCAGGAACCAATAAAACGAAAATTAATGGACTGTATTTGACAAGGAAAGGGAAGACAGGCCAAGCAATAAGGAGAAAAGAAAGTAGCAGGATAGGAGAGGGGAGGGGAGGAAAAAGGGTGGGGAAGGGAAAGTGGAGGAGACAGGCTAGGGAAGGGGAGGAGACAGAATGGGAGGGGAGGAGACAGGCTGGGGGAGGGAGGAGACAGGCTGGGGGAGGGAGGAGACAGGCTGGGGGAGGGAGGAGACAGGATAGGGAAGAGGAGGATACAGGATGGGGAGGGGAAGAGACAGGATGGGGGAGGGGAGGAGGCAGGATGGAGGAGGGGAGGAGACAGGATGGGGGACGGGAGAAGACAAGATGGGGGAGGGGTAGTGGAGAAACTTGAGGGGATAAAGTATGAAAAAGAAGAAGGAATGATGATATGCATGTATGCAGATGCCAGAATAAAACCCATCACATTTTATGTTAACTTAAAAAAATTAATATAAACAAAGTGCCTGACTCATGACGAAAACTCAGCAAATATTTATTTTGCACGAATACAGTGCCGGCGCTCAGTGGGAATTTGCTCAAATGAATGGTATTAACATATTTTACCCACTTCCAGAAGCAGCTTAGACCCTGAGAACTCAGGACAGCTTGTACTCGGTCCCCTGATACAGTACAATGGTACTATTTGCGATTTATCCTTCTTTACATAGTCTAGACTGGCATAAAAAAAATGATGTTTTACACATTTTACAAACAATTGCCCCACAAGTTTCCTGCTTTGAAGGATTTCACATAAAAATGTTCTCCTCAGGCTTTTCTTATTTTTGGTTTGAAGACCCCAGTTCCTTAAAATCTTCAATATGTGATGGTAAAGTAGTCATTATTTGAAAGAACAGGGAGTTGTATGGCACAACTGCGGTGACTGGGCGGTGACTCAAATCTTATCTGGTGGCAGTCCTTTGTCTTTAGAATTGCTGGCTCCTGCTCCAGCTTCTGACACAGGTGTAAGGAGCACAGACTCCTTGGAACTGCAGAGGGGTGAACTTGGTTGAGCTGCTCCTTTGAGAGAGGAGGCAAATAAGGCCAGCAGAGGGGACTAGACACCATCAGGACCAGACTCCAGAGAACCATAATCACTGCAAGGACATCCTCTACTGGCTTTCTCTTCCTTTAAGTCACTGGTTCTCAACCTTCCTTATGCTGTGACCCTTTAATACAGTTCTTCTTGTTGTGATGACCCCCAACCATAAAATGATTTCATTGCTACTTTTTAACTGTAATTTTTTCTACTGTTATGAACCATAATGCAAATATTGGCACTTCCTGATGGTCTTAGGAAACCCAGTGAAAGGGTTGTTTGACCCACTCCCCAAGGGGGTCGTAACTCACAGGTTGAAAACCACTGCTTTAAGTACTTTCTATTTTTCTTTTTTTATTATTTCAGTATTTTGATGAAGATTTTTAAAAGATTTATTTATTTTATGTTTATGAGTACACTGTCATTCTCTTCAGACACATAAGAAGAGGGCATCAAATCTAATTACAGATGGTTGTGAGCCACCACGTGGTTGCTGGCAATTGAACTCAGGACCTCTGGAAGAGCAGCCAGTGCTGTTAACTGCTGAGCCATTTCTCCATCCTCTATTATGAAGACTTTTAAACAATTAAAACAGAGACAAAAACAGTCTAGCAAAACAGCCACTTCCACATTAATATTTTGCTATATTTTCTTAACCTGTTTTTGACTTGAATAATTTAAAATAAATTTCAGACAGAATGGTATTTTATCCCCTCGATGTCTTTCTAAAAACCAACCTAATTCCTTATGCAACCCCAGGGTCATCATGACTCCTTACATCATTAAACACAGCTCCTGAGTACCATCTCATTCTCACACCATACTCAAGTCCCACCTGTTGCTGTAAGAATGCTATTCGTAGTTGGTTTATACAGTAATCTAATTGAAGGCCATATATTGCCTCTCCTACATGCCTTTTTAATTTAAGAGAAAAAATAAACCTTTCTTTTTTCAGTGTCTCACCATTATCTCTGTGTCATTTTGGTTTGTTTATTTCCATGACAGTGATTCATTCAAGAGATAGGCCAGTTGCAGTACTAAGTGTCTACCCTCTGGTCTAGTCAAAATTCTTTCTTGTGGATGCTTAATTTGTTCCACTGCTTTCCACATTGCTTATAAATTGAAGTTATATCAAAAGGCTTGATTAGCTTACCATCTCTAAGTTTGAAAACCAAAAGTTTGCAGCAATTTCTTTTTTTTAATGATTAGTGCAACAAAGCTCTACAAAGTAGTTAATGCTTCAGTGAGGTTCAAGAGACAGCAAGGAAAAATGAGGAAATATTAGGTGGAGCAGGAAGACAGGACTATCTCAACTACACTGTGTCCCTGATACCCTGGAGCTAACATTTGACCATGCCTTGTGAAGTTTGGCCATGGGCTTGAGAACTACAGTTTGGTAGTCATCCTAGCACGGACTTAAGAATCACAGAAAGTATAAAACATAAGTTAGAATATTAATTTTGTGATTTATAATGGGAAAAATAACAACTAAAACAATTGGAATGTTGCCATTGGAAAAAAAACTAATGTATTTCCCTGACAGTCCTGTGGTTTCCAAGCCTGTTAATGTGTAATACTCATCTGAGACTCACAAAAATACCACCCTTAGAGATTCCAATTTAATTGTTCTTGGGTGGGGCCTGGGGATCGGTATTTTTGAAAGCTCCCCAGGTGGTTCAACTATGCAACCAGGGCAAAGCAACACTGCTGTAGGTAGTTCTAAAGCAGAAGGCAATTTGTCATCAGAAATTAGTTTTATAAAAATGAGAGTAGAACTTGGGGTCTAGGCAACACAAATAAAATAAGTTAAAAAGAGTTAGTGCCCGTCATGATACCAGATATCTGTGCCCATGACATGAGGGTCTGTGAGGCGTGTTTACTTTAAAAATTGTTTTATTGAATCTTTGGATTCCTCGTTTCCTCTTAGGGCTCATTTCGTAGTCTCTCTGAAAATCTGATTAAACTGCTCTTGGCAAATTTATGATTGAATTGCTCTGGGCTGGACCTTGAGATACTGCTTTGACATCGAATAGCCAATGCTCTAACCCTACTAAGCAATGGGTCTCATGCTCAGAGAGCATCAGCTCCTCTGAGAGGTTCTGGCTGGGAAACAGGAAAAACCAGTGTTCTGAAACCTCAGTTGCCTCAGAAGGAGCTGCGAGGCTTGTTAAAAGATTGCTAAATCTTGTCCTATAAAAGGTTTTCATTCCCTAGATTTGGGGAGGAGCCCTACAACAAGAAGCAAATCAACTTCCCAGGAGACATTCAGAAGTATCTCAAGACATTTTCCACCATCCAACCAGAGAGTGGAGCCAGTTCCAGTGTTCAGTAGGACGAAGCCCAAGATGTTACTAACAATCCATACTTGTTAGTGCTAATGTTATCAGATTTAACAGGTGACAGTATAGTGTTATGTATATACATAGTATTCAGCTATATTTGAATTTCAGATAAGCCATGAACAACTCAACTTTTCTCTTTTTTCTTTTAAATCTGTCCCAAAGACTTCATGGGACAGATGTATATTAAAAAGTTACTTGCCAGACAGGATGTAGTTGAGTCATGGAGAAGTTCCCCAGCTCTTCTGAGACCCAAGGTCCAAACTCTAGCTTTGTAAAATAACTAAATAAGTACATATTTTTCAAGTAACAAAATGTCTTCTGTCTGAATTTCAAATCTTGATTGATACCCTGTGTTGTTTTCCCATCCTACCTGACCAGCTTTACACGATAAAACCATTTATGTAAGTGTTATAGCGTTTAGCTTGAAAAACTTCAATCTAAGGTGATGATGATGCTGTTGATTCATGGAGCGCTCTCTAAAAACCATGTCACAGACAAATGGTTGGGGGCTTGGATGCTGAATGTGATGCCTGAGATCACTCTGACCTGAGATATGATGGAAGACTGAGATTTTAGGAAACCCCAGGTGTTCTGAAGGACAAACAGGAAGGTTTTGGTGAGCCTGAAGGCTGATCAAACAGTATGCACACAGAACTGGACCAACAAGGAAATGTAGCATTAAGAATAGAGCTAGCTCAGGGGACAAGTGTTTGCCTAGCATGGACATGGTCTTAGCTTCAGTCATCAGTACCAGTAAAAGAAAAAAAAGTAAATACATCAAACCAAGGTGTTTGGGGGGTCTAAAGCAATCTTCTGATCAAGGCCTTTGGAAGGATACTATGATTATCCCCAAATCATATAAGATCCTCAGTTGATTTAATTAAAAATGGTTTTTATTTATTCTTATGAAGATTACACTCTTTCAAATATATAATTTTTATTAATTCTCCAAGACATTAACATACACATGTAAAGTGGGGTATTTTTGCTTTTAAAAGCATATTTTATTAAACAATTAAGACTATCATACAATGTGTTTTGGTCGAATTTACCCTACTTCTCCCTGACACTCCTCCTAGATCCACTCTCACCTCTCCATCTGTCCTAACATCCAGACTTCTAGTTTTTTAATTTTTTTTAAAAAAATTATAACTTAACCAGACAGCAGTGGCACATACCTTTAATCCTAAAGGCAAGGACTAGGCCTTTCAAGGGAGGTAAAGGCAAGTGGATCTCTGAGTTCAAGGCAAGCCTGGTCTGCAAAGTGAGTGTCAGAACAGCCGCAGGTACACAGAGAAACCCTGTCTGGACAAGCAAACAACAAAACCAACAACAACAAAAAAGTTATATGTTTTACTTTTAAGAATATAATTGTCAGGTCACAAAACAGGCCCCAAAATTACCTTGCTGGTGATCCATGTTTAAGATGACAGACTCTCTTTTCATTAATTACTGTTATACATGCATATATATATATATGTGTATACATATATATTCCTAAACATAACCTGCTCAGTCTGAATGATGACTCTTCCTTTGTTTTAAGTTCATGTGTATGAATCTTTCACCTGCATCTTTGTCTGTGTATCACATACTTGCATTGCCTGCAGAGGCCAGAAGAGGATGTTCCATCCTCTGAGACTGTGAACCACCATTTGGGTCCTGAGAACGTAGCTCAGGTATTCTGAATCCCTGAATCTGCTCTCCAGTCTCCATACAATATGTTTTAGTTGTATGCATGTCTCACTCCTCCCCAAGTTCTTCCCAGATCCACCTCTATCTCTTCCCACCTTCATGAGTTCCTCCCTTTTATTCTTAAACTCATATGTGTAGGACTAGCCACTGGAGGACAGTCAACCTGTCAGAGGCCACAATGTTAAAGAAAAGTGATTGTCCTTCCTTTAGAAGCATCATCTGTCACTAAGCTCTTCAGTTAGACATGGGGGGTCTCATGTGTCCCTTCCCACTTCCAGGCTTAAACGTTGGCTGGTTTGGTCTCATGCAGGTCTTGTGCAAGCAGCCAGAGATACTGTGAGATCTTTCATGCAGCAATCACAGCATGTGCAAAAGATACTCTTTTCGTCTCATTCTCAAGGACTGCTCCCCTTTCCACCCATGGTCTCTAAGCTTTGAGGGTAGGAAGGGTGGTAGTCCTCCGGTTTGCAGCTGAGCACACCACCAACATGTTTTTTCTGCACTATGACCAGTTATGAATTTCTGTATTAGCCACAATAGCAATAGCTTGTATTATGTTGGAGGGCTTCAGGAAACCCCTGATCATTATCCTATATGTAGGACAACTCTAAATTTTTCCTTTAAAACCATTTTCTATGAATCCCTCTCTCTCTCTCTCTCTCTCTCTCTCTCTCTCTCTCTCTCTCTCTCTCACACACACACACACACACACACACACACACACACACACACACACAGAGCTTATAACATAGTAGGTTTCCATATCCTTAGTATTAGTTATCCTTACTTCCCCTCCTCCACCAATCCACCCAACCCCCTCCTTATCTAAACCTTCTTCCCTATTATTTCCACTTTTCATTTCAAATCATAGATTTTTAAGGAAGATATAGAGAAAAGAGAAGAAACTAAAAAGAAAATCAATCTCCAAAATCTTTTATGTTATTTAAAGACATAAACGAACAGCACGTTCATAAAAAAAGATATAATGAAATAAAATGTGTTAAAAGCAAGGATGAATTCTTAGAAATTAATATCAGGACAGATTAGTGTATCTTTCAACTCTCATCAGGGAAGTTTTTCTGTGCAATAAGTAGATGTTAACACAAATGGTCCAGTCACAGAGAATCTGAGACTTCAGAAAGCTCAGTGCTAAGTAAGACATCAGTATCATACCCCTTCCTCCCAAGGCTGAGAGATCATTAAGGAAGAAGGGAGTAGAAAAATTATAAGAGACAGAGGCCATGGATGGCTACCAGGAAACAGTGTATTCTAGGCTTAGTAAGGCAGTTACATATATCTACTCTCAGCAACTGTGACAGAATTCACAAAGTCCACCGGCATGGGGAGTGAGGTGAGCACATGGTTCAAGCTATAGCTCAGGGGGTCCTGGCAATTCACAGGCAGAACAGATACTAAGAGACAGAGTCAGCTTTCTTTAAGAGTGTGGTCCTTGGTAGTTTGACTGTGCTCCAGTAGAAGGCCACAAGTTCAAGCCTATATAGACAACACAAATTGGCCTCAAGGGACAAAATAGACTACACAATGCTGGATCTGTAGGCAAGTGTGCACGGGTCTGGGAGGGGTTGGAGAGAGGATGAAGATGATCAAATTACATGCTACAAAAACGTTCAAAGACCTGAACAAAATCCACGTAATAAGAATTATCAGAAGATTAAAGTGGGAAACTTTCTAGAATATGGTGAAAAAGGCAAAGATTCAGAAGGTATCCTATAGGAGTAGCTGAAAGCCAGCTAGTTTCTAAGATTCACATAAAACCTGTACCACTTCCAACTGACAGTGAATACAGATAGAAAGGCAATGTTCAGAAATAATTGAAGAAAACTTATTTCTAAGAATAAAAGACAAGGGGCCTGGAGTGATGGCTTGGTGCTTAAGAGCACTGGCTGTTCTTCCAAATGATTTGGGTTCAATTCCCAGCACCTACAGCTTACTCCAGGCTATAACTCCAATTCCAGAGGCTCTGACACCCTCACAGGGACATACATTCAGTCAAAACCCCCAATGCACATGAATAAAGAAAGAAAAGAAAGGAAGGAAGGAAGGAAGGAAGGAAGGAAGGAAGGAAGGGAGAGAGAAAGAAAGAAAGAAAGAAAGAAAGAAAGAAAGAAAGAAAGAAAGAAAGGAAGGAAGGAAGGGAAGGAAGGAAGGAAAGAAAGAAAGAAAGAAGGAAAGAAAAAAGAAAGGGAAGAAAGGAAAGAAAGAAAGAAAGAAAGAAAGAAAGAAAGAAAGAAAGAGAAAGAAAGGAAGGAAGGAAGGAAGGAAGGAAGAAAGGAAGGAAGGAAGGAAGGAAGAAAGAGAAAATGAGGTAAAAGAAAATATTTCAGGTTGAAATGCTCCAGGTCTGTACACAGAACTGAACTATCAGAGCACTCACAGAGAGACAAGCTCCTCTGGGTTTCCAGAGAAAACAAAGAACTTTACAGTATGATTAAGGCTAAAGATGCTGCTTGCTTTGTTGACATCAATATTAGAACAATAGAGAAACATCAGCATTTTCCCAGTCCCAAATCCTAAACCCAGGCAAGCTAGACATTCCATAGTACAAAATGTTTTCAGAGATACCAAGGTTTAAACTGGTTTCTCACTGCATTACAGATAGGAGAGTATCTCAAAAAATGGAAGGCTGAAGACAGGAAAAGATGGGATGTCACCAGAGAAGAAAACTGTAGGGGTCCTGAGAATGGCAGTTAAAAGGGATGACTAGGCTGTCTAGAGCAGCTTATGTGATGTGTACAGATGTGTACTGTGAAGCTTCAGGGGTCCTGATCAAAGACAGGAAAGAAGTACCTACCCTCCCTAGTATATTTGACAAGAGAAAGAAAAATACTCACTACTTAAAAGGTGCTAAATCAGTGGCAGGTATATTAAAGAGAAATATATCCCTTAAGGAAAGAAGACAAAGTATTAGGTCCAAGGAAAAGTACAAAGGAAAAATAAACCATTGTATATACTAATGCACACAGTTAATGTAACAGTGTGAAATATGACTGTGGGTAAGTAGAGTGATTCAGTGTGCAGTGTGTGTGTGTGTGTGTGTGTGTGTGTGTGCGCGCGCGCGCGTATGAGGACAGTGACTACTAACCCAATCCTCATCTTCCCTAGGCCCATAACCACCAAATCTCTATGCCAATGGGATATTCCTAAAGTATAGCTTTATGTATCTTGAGGAGGAATAGGAAGAAAACATGATGTATCAGCTCAGGGTTTCAAATTATTGCCCCATCTTAACAGTGCGTAACTGGAGGGAGGTAAGAGGGACCAATGTTTCCTAATGGACCTTATGTTACTACTGGAGACTCAATCTAGGTCTAAAAAGATTGAAAAAAAATTTGAACTCAAAGTTAATGGGTACACTGACCAGTGGTAACCTTACTGGGATTATATGTCATCCATTAACTAAGCGTTCTAATACCATATAAGATGTCATAAAAGAAGACTTTACTATTCTCAAAAAATCATCATATTCTAACTGATTCCTTTAACTGAATCCTCCATTGTAACACATTGCCAAATAAGGCTGATTAATAGGATTTGTGAATCATACTATCTACTCTTGGTTTAACAAATTCTCAACACAAGAGGCTTTAGGAAATGCTTTTGTGATGATTATAAAAAGACCAGCTCTAAGATCTCTCTCTTTCTCTCTCTCTCTTTCTCTCTCTCTCTCTCTCTCTCTCTCTCTCTCTCTCTCTCTCTCTCTCTCTCTTCCTCTCCATTTTTCTGTTTTAGTGTACAGAATAGAATAACGGGTTCAAAGTAAGGTTGATTTGAGAGCATAAATATATGTAAAAATCATAACACAAGCTCTTTAGCTTATGTTTGAATTGTTATTGAAGCAATAATGACTATAGATGATCAAAATTATGCCACTCCAAAATGTAACAATGGGGCAATAGAATACCCTACCTCAAAATAAGTTTTCTTGGCATAAGGAATATTTAGAATTGATTATTTTAAAAGAATGTAGTTATATAATAACTTTGAAAACAGTAGTGGATATATAAGAAATTGATTGAATATACATCTTTGTTTATCAGTGTCCCATTCTCCAGGAAGAGAAGATGGCTCCACGCCATGATTGTCACTGCAAAAGACACTGTGCCCAGTCTACAAGAAGCAACTTTTGAGGGCCCGTGGGATGGCTTTTCCAGGGAAGACAGTTAATGTCAAGCATGAACATCTTAGGTATATCACATAGACTCAGATGGTGGAGAAAGAGAACTGACTTCTGCATGTTATCCTCCAATCACCACAAGTCTACAACAAATAAATAAATATAAGCAACTTATTTCTCTTTACTTCTCCTGGATGCTTCTCTTTTAACTGCCCATTCTTTATCCAGCTGGAGACTGGAACTAAGCCATATAATTTACTTATTTACTGGGGTAACTCCTGTGAATGTATGAGATATCTCCATTATTTAGGTTCTGTACATCGTTTCCTTATCAGATGACCACTCCAAACAAGAGCCATGAATACAAACAGAAAGCCATTTTTCCTCTCTTACAAGATCTAATCAGATTTAAAAAGCCATCGGTTGAAAGAATAGTAGTTCTCCCTTAGAACAATTGATATATAAATTCCCTTCCACTGTTTTCAGCAAATATTGCCAGATGAGTAAAACACATCTTGCCTTCTGAGCTAATAAGAGTAAAGAGCCACTAGGTTTAGAAAAAAATTTAAATACTGAGCCTACAGAAAAGGAGTATATTTTGCAATCTTTCTTCCATGACTGAGCAGAAGATGCTATTAACTCTGAGCAAGTATTTATGATGTTTCCTTCTATTCATTGATGGAGATGAAGTACACCAAACATTTTTTCTCTGCATATGCAATGTGTAAGGCTGTAGATTGCTAATCTAGATATCCTGACAGCTTGCTCTGGTCTCAAAAATGTCTCCAAATATGACAAAGAATATCATGTAAGTGTCTGCTTCCTGACTCTAGGGATGTATTCCTATGTTGCTTTGCAACCACAGAACACAGACCCTTTAAGATAGAATTGGCAGTTTTGCCTAAACTTTAAGAATCATATTTTGCAAACAGCTTATCACATAGATAGTGTGTTCTAGAACAGTTTAGATTCATGATGAACATTCTGTCTCTGTGAAAGTGGCTTGCATCAAACAGTGTTAAACTACCTCTTAGAGAAGTTTTCTCTACACTAACCCCTGCACAGGCCAGCTTTAACCCATAATGGGTCCTACTCTGAAGCACGAAGCAATGCTGGTGCTCAGAACTAGTCCTTCTCACAAATACTCAAGGAAGGTACCTAGGAGCTACCGTTGATCCCAAAGCTGGGGAGATGCAATGTGATGCAGGAGTCTGGGGTAGATGAGCCTGGATGAAGTTGCCATGACATAATGAGGGATGAAGGCAAAGAAAGAGGAAAGAGGGAACAGGGCTGAGGCATGCTACCTGTTACAAACTTGAAGAGGATTATCATAGGCAAATATGAGACAAATTTGACCACCAAAATAATTAAATATAATAACAAATTATAAAACATTCCAATTACATTTATTTATTCTATAAGTTTTATTATTAAAAAATTTGGAAATATGTAAAAGCATACCACACGCCATTTAGTCAGAACACAGTCTATACAACTTGATGAACTTGTATCCAGTTAAAACTGGCATCCAAAATGGAAGCAGTGCAGCTTCACATTAACTTTGAGACTTTCAAAATCAAATATGTCTTATGTTCTCATCCATGACCAAAATAAAAATAACGCATGAAAGAATGAGAACTACAAAGTCCATTGGTTTTCATATCATCTTTTGTGACTCATGTCCATTGCCTGCACTCAGTTCTTTGCTCCTCCCTTTATATTTAACTTTTTGTGGTTTTCTTTTTCTCATAATTGTACTGTAATCAGATATAGGTTTATCTGCATTACAGATAAGAGAGACAACAAGCATTGCATTTCTTTCTGAGATTGTGTGATATTATACATTCTGACTCTACCCATTTTCCTGAAAATTTTTAAACTTCATTTTTCTTAAGAGATGAGTAATATTACATTACATGTGTGTGTGTGTGTGTGTGTGTATGCTAGATTTTTATTATGTGTTCATTTGTTCATGAACAAAAAGGTTGATTCCTGCATATATAAAATATGGGAATTTTAAAAGGATAAACAAGACATTTCTAGTCATGAAGAATGCATGTCAGCTGGGCAGTGGTGGCACACGCCTTTAATCCCAGCACTTGGGAGGCAGGGGCAGGCGGATTTCTGAGTTCGAGGCCAGCCTGGTCTACAGAGTGAGTTCCAGGACAGCCAGGGCTACACAGAGAAATCCTGTCTCAAAAAAACAAAACAAAAACAAACAAACAAAAAGCAACAAAAACAAAACATGCCATATGTTAAATCACATATTTAATATAGTAATTTTCTGTAAAATGTTTATCTTGGCTTGTGATTTACATGAAGAGGTTCAGTCTTTCTATTACCAAATCATTCACATTATTCCTCTTACTTTATTACATGTACTGTTATTATAGCCCTATCAAGTAATAGGCATATTCAAAGACTTGATGCCAACCAAAATACTGTGAATGACAAACTTCATGATTTAGAAAAGGTTACTCATTTATTTCTTTTGTTCATATTATTAAAAATGTAAATTTATTTATTATTAAAAACATTTCGTATTAAAACATAAGTGGTTTTAAATAGATGTGAAGAAATGTTCTAATCTGTCATTAATCCTCTATATATACCTTGCAGTTGGTGACATTTTGCTTTATTAAAGTATGATGTTAGGGGCTGGAGAGATGGCTCTTTGGTTAAGAGCACTGACTGCTCTTCCGAAGGTCCTGAGTTCAAATCCCAGTAGCCACATGGTGGCTCACAACCATCTGTAATGAGATCTGACACCCTCTTCTGGTATGTCTAAAGATAGCTACCACATATTCACATATAATAATGAATAAATCTTAAAAAAAGCATGACGTTAATCTCACAGTGCATCAATGAAACAATATACTAAGTATGTTATCTAGTGAAACAAACTAGAATTACATAAAACAACAAATGTAAATTGCTGAGAACCAACAGTCCTGTCCCTGAATTGTGACTTTGTTGTCATTCTGTGTCTTTGATATCTATGCACGTTTATGAATGAATTACTGAAATACACTGACTTTGGGAGGTAACAAAAGGAGCAACATATAGGTTAATCTTGCTCAGGCACTGTCCTGTCTTCCACGCATGCTCAACCACTCAACCCTCTGCGCCTCACTGGCAGAGATGAGAATCAAACACTCCCACCTACACTTGACTCCCCCATGTGGTCAAAAATAGTTTAATGCTTCCCTAGATGGGGCCTCCCCACCTCTCATGCTAGCCTATACCTGTACCTGACAATCAATTGTTAAAATAGCCTATCAATTTTTACTCTCTGTCTTCAAGACTAAAGTAACTAATGTGCCTCCTGGACACAAATCGGCCATGTCTAATTTTTCTTGAGTATGGCTGCCCTTCAAAGATTTGTTGCCAGTAAAAGGAAGCCCACAAAGCCTACAGAAAGCTCACACACTCATTGTTGGTGGAATGTCTGATGAGAAACACCATAAGTAATGTCTTTGCTGTCCCGGACTTTGGTCTGCTTTTGTTTGGTGACTTTTGTGTATTTAAGATAATGTATAACCTAGTAGACCACAAACTCGTGGTGATCCTCCTGTCTTTGCTTTCTGAGTTCTTGAGAGTACTTCCATGCCCAGACTTGGAGTTTCACATTAAGAAAGCTTCTCTCTGAACAGGACTAATGTGTGTAACTTTTCTTTTGTGAATCATTCAATTCTGTAGCCCTTAAATTATTCTTGCTGTTAGGGCCTATTAGACTTTGGTCATTTCAAGACCCACTTTCCATTTTTTCTGTTCCTCATGAGACCTCCATTTCAGCACCACTAGAATCCTTTGCAGAATCTTTGTAGTTTAGTTACCTGCTTCTTGAGTCATCTTTCTTGAAACTATCTTCATCATGAAATAATTACTAGTGTTGGAAAAGTTATTTGAGACCTTTTCATCTACTCAGCATGAGAACATAAATATAATTATGCGAAAGTCAATGGGATTTATGAAAGTATTGATTCTTTGAAGTTTCATTTTTACATCACATGTGGCACAAATGCTAATTTCTTAACTTTTTTTTTTAAGCCCTAAAGTCTCATGGACTTATGTATGCTGTAGTCAAGGCATTTGGTTTTAGGTTGAGAGATGATACGTGGGACTTCTTGTGAAATGAGGAGCTGTCTTCATGAAGGATGAAGAACAAGTCCTACCAGTTCGTCTACAGCCCTGGGCAGCAGGAGCAACCTCAAAGGACCACAGTGTTCGAGGGTATAATCAGGCCTTACCCACTCACTGAACACAAGAGCAAGACCTGACATTTCCCAATGTGTGAGGGAGATCTCTGTTCCAACCATGAGTTATTACAGCACCCACGTTTCAGGGCAAGCAAATCATTAGTATTATGGGAGCTTGTAAACTCATCCAAACAACTAAATCATAATCTAGCAAACTACATACATAAAAGCCCAATAAGAGGCACTAAAGATGATACAGTTGACAAAGCTAGCAGAACACCTAAATGCTATAGGACAGACACAGACCATGAGCTGTGCTGTTTATATTGTTTTTACTGGGGAAGAGTCCAGAAATGAATTAGGGGAAATGGCACCTGAGATTCAGAAGGGTAACCCTGATAAAGGCTATTTTGGGATGGAAATGTTCTAGAAGCATGGATGTATGGGCGCATGTAGATGGATGAGGTAATTTTGCAGAGGTCCGACACACACTGGGAGGCAGCTGGGTGTTTATCAGCAGACAGAAAAGTTCTGTGGGGAACAGAAAGCTACTTCTTATTGACCTTTACTCCCTGAACAGCCACTTCTTGATTTGTTCTCATTTTCAAGTCACTCCGAGGATACCTCTTGCTGAAGTTTGTGCAGGTTTCTGACTTTACAGTGCTTAGGCCTTGCTGTCTTCTGTGCTGCAAGGAAGGGCCTGATGAAAGATAAGAGACCTACAGGGCAAGTGTCTCCACCTAGAGCTCTGGGTGAGCTCACTCATGAAGATTTCATGAACTTAATGAAAGCCAGGAGGCAGCAGATCACAGAAGTACTGTTTTCAGCATTTCCTGAAGTTTTCATTCCTGATTTTTGAATCCTACCATATTTCACTTATATATTTTTACATGTATGTATTTTACACATATGAATATTTTTACATATATGTAATTTTACATGTGTATATTTTGACATGTGTGTCCTTTACATGTATGTGCATTTTACATAGGTATACTTTCCATGTATGTCTTTTATACACATGTATTTAACATATATTGTGGATTTCATAGAGGAGGCTCAGGTGATGAGAACACATTCTAAACTACAGCCTGTTTCCTGCTATGTTAAGCATCTTTTCGGTGATGAGCCTGGGAATATTGAAGAAGGAATGCTGGGGAACTTCTACGTACATCTTTCAACCACTTCTAGTAAGCAAGTGAATCAGGCCCTCAGTTGATGATGCATGCGGTCACCTGAGGCACCTTAGGGAAGGCCAGTCAGCCACCAAGGTTGGGCAATTTGAGGAGTGGCAGCCTATAATAGTAGCATTCTGATGATGGGATCAACCAGAAGTGAATTCCCAGAAGACTGATGTCATTTAAAACGTCAACTGTCCAAGTATGAAAAAAAAGGAAAGGAAAAGAAAGAAAAGAAAGAAATGAGAACTTCCCTGCTCTTCTCCTTGCCACAGAATCAGAGTCTCTATGTGCCATAAAGGGAAGTGGTGTTTCCCCAGCTACTGAGAAGTGCCCTCTGTCTGGAGGCAGGATGTTGCTGGAATAGGATGCCTTCATCCCTGACTTTAAAGTTACAAAGAACTGTCAGGTCTAGTTTCAAGATAGGTCTTCATATATGATAGAAAAGAGACCTGGGTAGAGCAGAAGAGAGCTCTCACACAGGAATTTGAAAAGCTGCAGTCCAATTCCTCAGCCACTATCTCAGTCTGACTTAATTTCTAATCTCTTCATATTTCTCTGGAGAGAGGCTTTGCTGCTGACAAATGATAAGTGATACTATTTGCAAAGAAACAGACATTTTGTACAAACCAAATGGAAATATGTACCTGAAAATACCTCATCAACAAGTCTCAAACATTCTCATACAGCTATCAAAGAGCCTTGTCAAAGTACAGTTCCTGATTTGGTTCATCTGGGGTAGGGCCTAAGACTTGGCATTTCCATTAGGTTCCCCCGACTTGTGAAGCAGTTTGAATAGTTTGATGTTAAAGTTTGAAGTATCATATATTAACTAGTTGAGCCTTTCATGTAAGTTCCCGCCTTTATAATCCTAATTCCAACGCTGCACTTTAATTAACATATTCAGTAATAATACAAATACACACCCAGCACAGTGAACTCCACTTATAACTACACCAACTACTTCATTGCATAAAAGCCAAAGGGGAGAATTATTTCTTCATTTTAGGATTTGCACAAAATACACGATTGTCTCTGTATAAAGGACTAAAGGATTGCAATGAAACAGAGTGCATAAAACAGAGTAGCTTGCAAAAGTATAAGAGATGGTAGAATATTTTATAAAACTCATAGCTTAGAGGTTATCCCATATTATTTATGTGCTGTTCATTTTATTACTTTATACATATGCACAGTATTTCCAGGCCACTTCCACATACGAAAACTAATTTAGTCTTTAGAAAATTTCAGACTGAATATTACTTGTCCTGTTATATAAGTGACAATACTGGAACCTGACCGCTTGAAGTGACTTGCTCAAAGTCACAGTGATGCAGCACCTAGATGAAATGTTCTGAAGCCCGGACCAGTGATCTCTCATCTCTGTCACCCACTGTGCTTACGCCACAGAAGTTGCACTTAGGTTTGCTGAGCCCTAGTTATGAATAAAGGGCCCCAGGAACAGAGTGTAAACGGTGACGCATGTCACAGATCCAGCTGCTGCCAGACACGGCCCTTAGATGTCTGTTCTTCAAATCAGATTAAAAGCTACTCCAGCCCTGATGACTCATTTGCTTGTTTCTCCTCCAGCCAAGAATACAATGTTCTATTCCTTCTGGAATGTTTATAGATGAGAGCACCTGGGGAGTGGAGGACAACTTGACTGCTAGAATCATCGAACAAGGGTGCCTGCTCTTCTGATTGCATCCTCGTCTTACCCACTCTGTGTTTGTCATGTGCACTCCCACTCAGGAGCTCAATATCCCTCCTTGTTCATATGTCATTCAAATGTGTGCATGCACGCTCTATGACAATTATAATCAAAGGTGTTTGCCAGTTATTCGGTCTGTTTCAGAGCTCTGCAAATGGAACGAAGGTCCTTTTACATTCTAGGGAAGTTCCCCACCACCCAACAACATGCCCAGCCCTTAGTTTTTTGACCTCCTTAAACAGCTCAGACTTGCCTTCAGTCCACTGTGGATCCTTTCGCTAACTCCCAAGGCTTGGTATTACTCAATTAGAACTGAAACGAGTGATTGTCTGTGGGCAGACACAAAAGTGCTTCATTTCCATCGGATGACTGGGAATGGGCATAGTAGACATAAGAGTGAAGGCAACATTCAAATTGGTGTACTGTGACTATCTGAGCAAATTTCACTTTAGCCATGTGACCCTGAAACGTCACTAAACTTTTACCCTCTCACCAAAAATACTAATATTTTGCCCAATTCTTAGTACTGCCAAGAGAAGTGAATGAAATGGCATAGTAAAAGTGCTTTCAGGCTCCTGAGAACTGTGCCAGTGTCTTTATCTTTACTTCACAAACAATCAGCTTTAAGTTGGAAGAGGCTACTGGAAATCCAAGGCATGGCTTATGATTACTTTGCATTGGCTGACTTACTAACATGCATGAAATAGGGACTTTGCAACAGCATAATTAAAAACCACCATGGAAAGAGCAGGAAAAATAAGAGATTTATGATGCCATCCAAATTGATATAGTCCAGACAATAAAAGTATTCATTAAGAACAGTTAACACCATAGCTTCATGAATTCCAGATGCCAAGAGCTAAGTTTGATCTTGGGAAATTCCCCTGTGAATGGTGAATATTTCTGCAGCAGTAGTAAATGAAGTAGCTCAACTATCCAAACCTCTAAGGGGAAGAAAATGATTCATTCTCTAGAATGAGGATCTGGACACAGACATACCTACCAGGGCCCCTGGAAGTGAGTCTAAAACCTCAACTCGCCCTTCCCTTCCTGCTAATCACATTCTGTCTGTGTGAGTGCAGAGAATGCTTCCTGTTTCTGGCCTTGAACCCATCCTGAGGTATTCCTCTTGGTTCACCTAAACCCTGTCACATGGGCAAGTACAGCAGCTGAATGGTTAAGAACATCTGGTAAGATTTGGGGGCTACAGCACTTCCATTATCTGCAATTTTCCATTTACATCTTGTAAGAATGTGATGTTTATACTCACGTTATAGAAGCGAAAGTCCCACTATGTAAGCATATTATTCAATAAAGGATCCTTGGAGGATCAGAGAGGCCCAGACTCTGCATATCTTTGGTATTGTATCCCAATCACTATCAGACAACCTTATTTCTTTCTTGAAGTCTCACCCACATTTCTCAAGATCTTTTACTTTAATTTCATGATCTATTTAAAAATGTCTTCAACCATTTAGATCTAGCCTCATAACAGTTTCAGGATAATGAAAATACTATAGTCCAGAGTTATAATGAAAAGAAAAGATTGTACATGTATAGCCATGACAAAATATGGATGTTTATATGAATACATGCACAAAATGAGAGGACATGCTTTGTGGAGTTCTGACACATGATGCTCACTTGTTTTTGAGGCGGGGTCTTGCTGTGTACACACGGCTTGATAGGAACTCATGGAGATCCCCATGAGTGCTGGGCTTAAAGACAGGTGCCATCACCAGGACAGAAGACAAGTGATTCATGCTTGAGCACTCCCATGATATATAACAAATTTCTTCCACATTTTCTAATTTGTAAATTTTTTTCTTTTAACTAAAACAATAGGTGAGTTCACAATAGTGGAGGACATTGTTTTTCTAAAATAAATGGAACCTAGTGGACATATTTTCAAAATATGTATTCATGCACACGTTAATATATATTGAATCAACTGTACAAATGAATAGCATTTGGGAAAGCCAATTACCATAAACTATTTAGACTCTACAAAGAAGTCATCTTCATAAGAAAAAACCAAAGAGAGTGAGAGAAGTTCTCCAAGAAGGGATCACCCTCCTAGCTGGTATCATTCTTCTTCCCTGGTGCCCATACACTTCTCTGGCCTTTCCATCTTCGAACTGCTGCTACCCTACACAGTCCTGGCTGTCTGAGCCTTGGTGTATAGCAAACTATGTGTAGACATGGTTGTTTCATGAAGTGGGTCCCTATTAAAAATTAAATCCAACTGTGTACTCGCTAGTGATTGGAAACAGCATGGAGTTTTCAGTCTGTGTCAGGGACCCCTTTCCTTAGGGAAGAGAAAAGCTTATTATCTCAATTACACTGTCATCTTATGAATAGTCCATCTCATCATCCCTCAGAAGTCATCCTGGGTGTGGGTGATCCTGAGAAAGACGATATGAGAAAGCTATGGTTTTTGTTTGCTTGTTTGTTTGTTTTTTTTTTAATTGCTTAGTTGTTGGAGAAATAAATGCACTTGAGAATCAGACTAAACTGTGGTGTGGTTCTAGACCTACCATTTATCATCCATGCATCAGTTATAAGAGAGCTAACAGTTCCCTGCTTCAAAGACGTGCGTAAAAAGGAGAAGCCACTACTTCCTTCAGTAGTGCTCACGAGACAAGTGAAATAACATAGGCGAGCTATACATCGTTGACTCTGACAGAGATGGTGTCAAGGGTTAGATGCTGTGAGTATCTGAAATGCTGTTATTAAACATTTATTCTTTTGGGGAGTATTATCTTATTTAGCTTTCTGCATTCATCTCTATGTGCCAGGGGAAGGGCTGCCTAACCTGTTTCCTGACTTGAGTTCGTTCCTTTGGTAAAACACCCCAAATTCCCTATCTGCTTCTGTTTGCTTGTCATGAGGAGTCAATGTGAAATCAGAAGTAGACTCTATTTAATCCCCCATGGCTAAATAATGCACTCTGCTCTCTGGTGACACATGCAAGCATACTTTACCAACAGCAGACACTGAGAACATCTCAGCTCAGGGCAGTAAGATCCCTCCAAATAATGTGACAACATTTTTCAGAATATATGGTTTAAATTTAAATGCATACACAGTAAAATTTAAATTTTATTTGCTATATGTTTAAATCATCCCTTAACTATTGTAAGACTGAAATAGTTTCTGCTAGATTCATTTATTTTTTGGTGGAGTTTTGTGTTTTTGGATTGCTTTTATTGAAAATAGAATTTTCTTATATAATAAATATATCCTGATTATGAATTCTTCTCCCTCTTATTCTCCAGTTCCATTCCACCTCCCCTCCCATTCAGATCCACCATTTCTGGCTTATATTGGAGAATAAACAGGCTTCTAAGAAACAATCATAAAATAAGATAAGATAGAACAACAACTAACACACCAAAACAGGACCAAAAAAAAAAAAAAAAAAAAAGAAGAAGGAAAGAGGCCCAGAAAGGACACACAAAGCAAAACACAACAGATATATCATTTGTTTGTATACTCAAAAACCCCTTATAAAACAAAACTATAAGCTATAGTATATATGTGAAGAACATAAAATAAAAAGAGAAAACATACATATTATAAAAGAGAGTGTATAATATTCTTCATGTATGTGTGCTTATGAAAGTTTTTAAAAAGAGACACAATACAAGATAAGGAACTTCCAGTTATCATTTAATTCATCTTCTATTGGACATCTACTGCTGGAAATATACCTCACCCTTAAGAGTAGTTTGGTTCCCCAGTGAGACTTCCTTGAGGAAAACTAACATTTCATTTGCAGGCTGTTATCAATTGCAGGCTGCTTCTGAGTCAGAGATGGGGCCCTTGCAAGTAGGACACAATTTTAGATAAAAGATTTTATAGCTAGGCTGGTGTTCACTTTTTACTTTGGTAGCTTGCTAAGTACCTTTCTGTACCACAGATGCCAACATACAGAAATAAACACCCTATATTAGCAAACTGCTCTACTTCTCCATTGTTACGTGGGTTGTGTAGGTGTTGTCCTTAGCAGCAAGGGTTTGCCATCAGTTTATTGGGAGCAAGATATAGTCTTGGAAACAGTTTAGGTTGTTTGGAGGTTCCCAGGATACCCATCATTCCAACAATTCAATTAGATGTAACCCACTCCCAGTACTCGAAAACAAGAGAGATGTCCAGGTGGGGCTCCGTTTCCTTCATTTTTTTGTGATTTTATTTAGATCACCGCCATATATTTTAGGACGCTTCTGCTATATTAGAACTACCCCTTAATTTTTGCTGTTTTTCCTTATATGTCCTCCCTCATCACTCTCTTCCCTCCCTCTCCTTTTGTTCCTCCTATTCCATTTCATCCCCAATCCATCCATAGCTATCTATTCTGTTTTTCTTTCCCAGGGAGATTTATCTATCCCTCTTAGTTACTTATTTGATACCTAACCTTGTGGCTCTACAGATGTTAGCCTAGTCATCATTGACTTAACAGTTAATTTCCACAAATAAACAAATACCAAATCAAATTTGTCTGGTTCTGGATTACCACACTAAAGATAATTTTTCTAGTCCTGTCCATTTACCTGTCAATCTTGTGATTTCATTTTAACAGCTGAGTAATATTCCACTGTATAAATGTACCACATTTTTGTTCTCCATTAATCTGTTGAGCAAATTTCAGCTTGTTTAGAATTTCTAGCTATTGTAAATAGAGCAGCGATGGACACAGCTCTCTGCGCTTTGATGAAGCATCCTTTGGGTATATGCTCAAGAGTGATATAGGTGGGTCCTGGAGTAGATCGCCTCCCATCTTTCTGAAAAGCCACCACATTGATTTTGAGAGTGGCTGTACAAGTTTGCACCAACAGTGGAGGAATGGTCTCCTTACTCCAGCTCTTCATCAGCATGAACTGTCAGTTATGTTATTGCTCTTAGCCGTTCTGACAGGTGTAGGATGGAAAATCTCAAAGTTTTGATTTATATTTCCTTGATGGCTAAGGATAGTGAACATTTCTTTAAGTATATCTCAGTCATTTGAGATTCCCCGAATACAAACTCTGTGTTTAGACATGTTTTCCATTTTTTTAATTGGATTATTTAGAGGGTTGATCACTAATTTCTTGAATTCTTTATATTTTTTTTTGGATATTAGTCCTTTATCAGATGTGGAGTCAGTAAAATTCCCTTTCTGTCTTAAAGAAGCTTCTCAGTTTAATGAGGTCCCATTTATCTTAATGCTGTGGTAACTGTACTTTGTTCAGAAAGTCTTCTCTAGTGACTTCAATGAGTTCAAGGATATTCCCTAGTTTCTCTTCTGTTAGGTTCTAGTTTTATACTGAGGCCTTTGATAGATCTGGAGTTGAGTTTTGTACAAGTTAATAATTATTGATCTATTTGCATTCTTCTCCATGGAGCTGTCCATATCGACCAGCACCATTTGTTGACCATGCTGTCTTTTCACTGATGTTTATTTCTGGCTTCTTCAATGAAAATCAGGTCTCCATAGGTGTATGGATTTATGTCTGGGTCTTCAGTTTGATTCCCTTGGTCAATGTGTCTGTTTTGGTGCCAATAGCATGATGTTTTTTACTACTACGCTTTCTAGTACAACATAAAATTAGGGTTAGTGATACCTCTTCCAGCAGTTCTTTGATTATTTAGGATTGTCTTAGCTATTCCTGTGTTTTTGTGTTTCCAAGTGAGGCTGAATAACATCCTGTCAAGATCTGTGGTAAATTATGTTGGAATTTTGATAGGAATCTCATTGATTTTGTAGATGACTTTTGTTAGGTTGTCCATTTTTACTCTGTTAATCTTTCTTATCCATGAGTATGGGAGATCTTTCCATTTTCTAATATATCAGTTCAAGACCTGGAACTGGAAATAGAATAGACATATATTTATTTATTTACTTATTGGTTTATAACTGCTTTTCCCCTAGAGATCCCTGGCTGATACAATACGAATCCACTTCTTTCAGCTAGGGAATTTATTTTAAATGATTCTATTGAAAATATTTTCTGTGACTTTTTCCTATGCTTCTTATTTTCCCTTATACCTATTCTCACGTTTTTTCTTTTCATAGCATTCCAGATTTTCTGGAGGTTTTGTGCCAAGATTATTTTAGATTCAACATTTTCTTTGACTGAGATATTCATTCCTTCTATTGTATCTTCAGGGCCTGAGATTCTGTTCCATCTGCTGTATTCTGTTAGTGAAGCTTATCTTGTGAGGTTCCTCTTTGAGCTCCAACAGTTTTCATTACCATCTTTGTCCCAGTTTGGGTTTTCCATATTGATTTTATTTCTACTTCCAGGTTTTGATTTAATTCATTAATTTCCTTCCACTATTTGGGGTTTAATATATTTCTTTAAGGGTTTATTTATTTTCTCTTTAATATTTTATCTGTCATTTATTCATAAAGACTATTTTAAGGCCCTTCTCTTGTGCTTCAGCTGTTTTGTAGTACTGGAGGTCTGCAGTGGCACAGTTGTTGGGCTCTAGTGAAGACATATTGTCCTAGTTGTAATTGATTGTAGTTTTGCTGATGTCATCTGAGTTTTGGGATGATCATAAGTCTAGGTGCAGATATCTGGTCTCATCTTTGTTCAGTGTATGCTTTTATTCTTGGTTTCTGTTACCTTGTCTGGTTCTCAGAAAGCTATGGTGACTGTGTGTTACCCGATAGGAAACTCCATTCAGATTGTGATAGGTGTGGCCACTGGTAGCTGCTGGTGATTCTAGGTATGGAGAGTTGTCATTTAGGAATGAAGATGGGCTAGGGTGGGGTGTTTTGTGGAGGGTCTAAAGGAAGGAGGAAAACATGTTTTTCCACCAAGATCAGCATAGTTCCCTGGGAATGGGGGAAAAGAGTGAGAAAAAGCTTCAACAGGTTTGCTGCAGAGCTGGAAATGAGATTAGGAGATTAGATTTTGTGGTGAAGAAAAAAAGGTGAAAACCTCATATTTAGCTGCTTTGCTGGCCTTCTTGCTTAGCTGGAGGGTTCCTAGGAATGCCTGCTGGAGTTCAGAGATGGGATAACAAGATTAGATGGGGAAAGTAAAGTTAAAGGGGGAATATCTGTGTGATACACTGGAGATGGGGACAGGGACAAAGGAGAGAACACAGCAGGCAATTTTGCTACAGAGCTGAGGATGAAACTGGGGGATTAGATTTGGAGGAGAGGGGGGAGAGATGAAGACCTGTAAAAGGCCTATCTGCTTCCTTCATTTACTATTTTCAAAACTTTTTATATCACTCTTTCCCAATAATTTTTCTCTATAAAGATAAAAATGGCCTTCCCAAAAAGTAACAGAGCAGATCTATGAGGTGGAAATTTCTGGTTTCTGTGGAGACTCAGTTGTGTCTTGTGATTTTTTTTCTAGAAACTTTCTTATGAGAGAATGTTTGCTTCGCTGAAGCGGGCACCTGAGAGGATGCTTTGCTGAAGCAGACAAATGAGAGGATATTTTATTAAGAACAGACATGTGGTGATTTTCTGATAGCTTCCTGGAAAAAGGGCATGCCCTGGTTTGCTAGAGCAGACTCTTGAGAGGACACATGATGTTTGGAAAGTAATTAAGTGTAACCCAACAGATAGCAGACGATGATCTGGCAGTGGTCCACCTAGTCACTCTTTGTTTGTTGGTCTTCATTGGGCATTGGTGACACTCCCCGTCTTCACTGATGATGCTATGGCATTGGTTTGCCTTGCCTTTTTTGCTGATCATCATTAGTCATTACTTTGTAGAGTGAAGTACACCAAACAACTTCTCATGGTATTGTAGTTGTTTCCTGCCAGTTCCTCAACGTTTCTTCTGGGATGAATGGCTGTGGCATGAATGGTGTTTGTGAGTAGACCAAGCTACTGCTGCTGATTCATGTGAATTGAACTGCTGATACTCTGTCAAAGATTAGAATTACCCTCCCAAAATTATTTCTAAACAGGTCTACATTCCCCTTTGCCCTATCAACTTTTCCTTTCCACTACCTTTCGTGTGTGGTTGACAAAAAGTAGGTTAAAGCATTTAAGAACTCTTACTAAAGTAGGTTTTGAAAATTTTAAGTCTACAGATCTATCTGGGGAATTCACATACAGTCCCCTTATTTGACTTCGAGAAGTAGCTAAAGTCACAAGGTTTTCCATCCAAACTGTGCCATCTTTCCTGTTGTGGAGTCACGTTGATTCTGTATGTCACTAGCTGCCATTTCTTCTTCAAAAACTGGCAATGGAATCCTGTGGTTGAATCCATCCCAGGGCAACTTCACTTGTGAACTGATGTATGTGACTTACATTTCCAGTGATTATCTATGGGGCTCTGTATCATTCAAATGAGCTTTGATCACCTTTATTTTAAAAGTTCTCCAAAACCAGAAAAAAATGCTTTTTGTTTTAATAATAATTTGGCACAAAATCACCCAAATAGGTTTTGCAATATGAACTGCCAGAATGTGGATTCAAAAATGTTTCTTTCTTATTCTTAAGGATCTGGATATTCTGCAATGGATGAAATAAAAGAGGCCAGTTTCTTTTAAAAAAAAAGTTCCTTGAACCTTTTTTTTAAAGATATAAAATGTATATTGAATACATTCACCTCTTTCTTTCCATCCAATTGCCCCAGCATCCTCTGTCACATCAGCCTTCCAACTTCATGTCCTCCTTTATTTACTTATTCTGACCAATTGAATTTGGTTAATGTTGGTTGTAAGCCCATTTCTGTGGGATCATCCTTTTGATCATAAGGAACGTCTAAATGGCTAATGGGAAATGACTCTCTCTTAGCCACTACCAATTCCCAAGCGCTCCTCAGCTGGGAATGGTAACTCAGGATACTCTTCATACTACATGTTGGAATTTATAACCAGATTAATATTGTGCAGGCATTGTGTAGGTAACCACAGATCCTGTGTGATCATGTATGCAAAGGAGACATCATATCTAGATAATAGCATTTCACAGCACTCCTCCCCCATCCTCTGTCTCCTACATTCTTCGCCGAGCCTTATCTGGTAGAGTATTGATGTAGATGACACATCTAAGACTGAACACTCAGAATCATTTATTCTCAAGACACTGACCAGTAATGTACCTCTGTATGAAACACTGTATTCATTGTAGTAAGATTTCTGGCCAAAGTCAGGAATGCACAAATACATGGACATAAATGTAACTATTTATCAGGCATCTTGACAATATAATCATTTAGAAAAATGGTATCAATAAGTTCTCCCCTAGAGTTTCTGACTAGTCATGGGTTTGGACAATGTTTCCAGTATAAAGAATCTATTTTTTAGTGGGGGACAGTTTTTAACTCAACCAAGATAATGTTGGTAATACTTGTAGTCTTGATACTATCCCAACAGTGAACACATCTTGACTGCCAGGTCAGTAATTGTCACATTCAGCATCTAGTACAGAATAATACCATTAATGTCTTTTCTATCTCAGTAGCCTGAATAGTATCTTCCAGCAGGGAGAATTTCCCAGTCAATTCACTATTGACATCTGTGTGTCCTGTACCAGAATATGTAATGTGTGTAGAAACAGAGTCATTCTTGCTATCTATTTGTGATAGATAACCAACAGCAACTGTGGTAACCTGTGGCATTTTACATGCCTGTAGGACATCCTTGGCCAATACCTTGTAGGGGGAAACTGTGGTAATGGCATATTCTAACTTTCCCTCTCAGACTTACTGTGGGGTTTATTTTTTGCTATGCTCTCACACGATAGGTACCCATTTCCTTTCCTTTCCCTCCCTTCTCCCTCTCACCATCGCTCCTTTTTTTGCTTCGTTTTGTTTTGTCATTGTTTTTTGCCATCCACTCTGGTGATTTCAGCTTTCTACCATGCTGCAGTCCTTTTAGAAACTGCAAGAATGAAAAGTTATCAGAGATAACATCTTAACCAAGGTTGCTGTTAACTTGAAGGTGCTTAAGAAACATTTATTGAGCTGGGCAATGGTGGCACATGCCTTTAACCCCAGCACTTGGGAGGCAAAAGCAGGCAGATTTCTGAGTTTGAGGCCAGCCTGGTCTACAGATTGAGTTCCAGGACAGCCAGGGCTACACAGAGAAACCCTGTCTTGGAAAAAACTGAATATTTATTGAGCCATCATTATGATCATCACCAGACTAGGCCCACGTCTGCTTATTTTTCCTTGTCAAGGAAAAATAGTATCTTTGGAGTTGGACAGAGCTATGATATATCTCAGATTAATGATCTCCTTCCATGAGTAGGAAGCAACAGACTTCTTTTGTACAACAAAAGGTAGAAAACTGCTCTTGGGACTTGTGATATATAGAGCTCATAAGTTGGGAAAGAAACTTTCTAGGTTTTTGTTTTGTTTTGTTTTTCCTGAAATCCCTAAAGTTTTACTGCTAGGGACCCAAGAAGAACAGACTAGGGCACCCAAGATCCTGTTAAGTTAATATAAGAATCTCATTTTGACAACTTGTTGTTTAAAAAAAAATTGTATGTTTCTAAATGTTACCCTTTTTTCTATTTTTATTGAATATAATCTTCATTTACATTTCAAATGCTAAAACCTATCCCTGTTTCCCCCTCTCCCAAAACCCCCAACCACTCCTCCCACCCCCTGCCTCCAAGTGTGTGCCCCTCCATCCGCCCCATTCCCCTTTCCCCCCTACCCCCAGATTTCCCTTTGTTGGGGCATCTATCGAGGCTTCACAAGACCAAGGACCTCTCCTCCCACTGATACTCAACAAGGCATTCCTCTGCAACACTTTTGGCTGGAACTATGTGTACCCCTTGGTTGATGGTTTAGTCCCTGGGAGTCCTGGGGCATCTGGGTGGCTGATATCATTGTTCTTCCCATGTGGCTATAAACCCCTTCAGCTCCTCCAGACCACCCTCCGAAAATAATGTCACAAATGGAGAATGAAACAAAGAGGAAATGAAGAAAGATGTTCAAATGTGACAAGAGGATAAAAAGAGGAAGAAAGAAGAAAAGGAAGGAAGGAAAGAAGGAAGGAAGGAAGGAAGGAAGGAGAGAGAGAGAGAGAGAGAGAGAGAGAGAGAAAGAAAGAAAGAAAGAAAGAAAGAAAGAAAGAAAGAAAGAAAGAAAGAAAGAAAGGATGAGGAAAGGGTGGGGAGAGAGAAGGAGAGAAGGAAGGACAGAAGGAGGGGGAACAAGGGAGAGAAGGAGTATATTGTTCTGGGTCTAAGGTTTCATTTTAGGAGGAATGCCGCAGCGGCTTTAACTTGTGTTCCCTTAGCGCCACCTGCTGGCAGGAACTTTATGACTCTCAGTCACAAGCACTTCAGAGCACAGCAGGGTAGATGCAGGCTGAGGCGAGCCCTGAAGATATATTCTTCCAAACAAACTTAGCTCTCTCTGCTCTGAATGAGGGAATGAGCTACCAACTAGTGCTGAGATGTGAGAATCTATACATTTCTGTTGGTTTTTATTTGTAATAAATAGCTACATTAAAGTACTTTGTATTGTTAACATGTGGTCTTTTTTTTTTTCAATTTATTAAGACAACAGGCACTAGAGACCATATGAAAGTACGTTTTATTAATTTGTTGGAATCTATTACCAGTAACCACAAATATAGAATCTTTATAGATTATAGATTGTATGGAGGAATTTTTATCAGTTAACCATTTAAATAAGCATTTCTATGTATTCACTAAGAATGATGACAAAATCAAGACAAAAATCAACATTTCCCTAGTTTTGAATAGTAAATAATTTCTCAGGATTAAGTATCATTTTATTATTTGGTTGAAGAATTTATGATTCAAAATCCAGTATGCCAAGCATGGAGCAGAAGATTCATGATGTCTAGACCATTTTAGCCTACAATGAGAAACCCTGTCCGAAAGAGATGAGGAGAGGAAGGAAAGATAGGGAAAGAGAAGGAGAAAAGAGGACAGGAGAGAGTGGAGGAGAAGAGAGAAGAGGAGAGGAGAGAAGAGGGGAGGGGAGGGGAGGGGAGGGGAGAGGAGAGGAGAGGAGAGGAGAGGAGAGGAGAGGAGAGGAGAGGAGAGGAGAGGAGAGGAGAGGAGAGGAGAGGAGAGGAGTTAGTTCTCTTCTAACTATAAGAGAGTACCTGAAATATCTTCCTCCCATTTCTGGCTCTGAAAAGTAGAATCAGACACACAGCAGGACTCATACATGCCATCTCTTCCACTGTGTTTTTTTTACATTAGTAGCATAATCATTAAAACATTTCCCTTACACCTTTTTATGATCCTCTTACTATTTATACATGACAATTACTGAGTTCTTATCTAGACTAGAGATAGACTAAACCCATATGCTTCTTATTGAAATGTTTATTTTTGTTCTTCCACATTTTTTAATGGAACAAGTACTACAATTTACATACCAATTTTCTAGAAAAAAAAATATTCCAACGCCAAGACTACCCAAGCAATGGCCATGGTAAAACCAAAATAAATATACGGGGTGGGGGTGTGTGAACAAATTTGATTGAATACTTGTTGATAAGTGAATAAATAAACCAACAAGGAAAGGGATTCTGAAAAAGTTGAAACAGTTTAAAAGTGCTAGATACTCCTAGAAAAAGCATCAGTCAATGAAACATAAGCTATATTCCGAGAGCAGAGTGGAGTCCAGGACTGAAGGGATACAGTATGTTTGGTACCTGATGTAAGCTGGGCTCTCATCACAGGATATGAAGCTGGTGAAGCCAGTAAGTGATGGATCTGGGATATCTGCCTGCTCTACCACTCAGGTACTGTGTGGTGTGAACCCCGTTTGCATGCACAGCTGCTCATGGTAGTCAATGCTGCAGTAACCCACACCTGGCCCAGCAGATTATCACATAGGATACTTTCTACCTCAAAGGGTTTCCTGTATTTAGAAACCCACACATGCTTCCTTTTTATTGAGCTAGAATTTATTGGGATAGGAAATCAATTTCATAGATAAGGTGGCACATGTTTTCAGCTTGTTTTGCACCAGGTATTGGAGAGATTTGAAAACCCAAGAAGAAACATTGGCTTTTGAAAACAGTGCAACTAGCAAAGTACTATACTTTGGTAAATAAAAACTAAAGTGTTTCAGATGAACATAATTTCCTGAAAATCAGCTTAGGGGGACACAGCAGCAGATGGTGATTAACGTTCTCGCCACCCTGCCCCAAGCTAAGGCAGACTTGCCAAGGTTGTGGATCATGGTACCCCCTGTAAGTCATAATAAATGTCTCCAGACTAATACTAGAACAGATAGGATGCAACTGGGGAAAAGGAGAGTGCTCAGCCTTAGGGACACATGGGGATAGTACATGTTCCTTAGGTGAGAATTTGAAAGTGTAGAAATTAGAGAGGATGTAAAAGATCCTCCATAACATCTTTAACACAAGACAGTGGAAAATTTGCAATTAATGTCTTGATGAGCATGCTTGGAGTGGATCAATCTGAACTTAGAGTGCTACAGAGGGCAGAGCTGGAGAAGTGACACCAGCTCTTTGCAGATACACAGAAAATCATGTGTGGATCTCAGACATTGGAACAAGAACCTGTGAAGCTGAAATTGACTTGGGGTACCCAAGATGTTAAAGATGCCAGAGCCACAGGATGCCTGCCAAGGAAAGCTGCTAACAGGGAGTGGAACAAGCCCAGGAGAAAGAACCTAGTTGCAGTCAACAAAGATGAAAAAGGAGTTGGATATCTGAAGACTGCTTTGCCATCAGACATGGAGATGCAGAGTTTGGACTTTGCCCAGCTGGTTTCCAGTCTTACTTGGAGGATTACATTTAAGTGATTGAATGAATCTCAGAAGAGACCTTGAACTTTGGACTTTTAACACTGTTGAGACTGCTATATACTACAGGGACTTTTTTTTTTTTTGAGACAGGGTTTCTCCGTGTAGTCCTGGCTGTCCTGGAACTCACTCTGTAGAACAGGCTGGCCTCGAACTCAGAAATCCGCCTGTCTCTGCCTCCCAAGTGCTGGGATTACAGGCGTGCGCCACCACAGCCCGGCTCTACAGGGACTTTTAAAGTTGAACTAAATGTATTTTGCATTATGCTATGTTTAAGTATGGCCCCCATAGACCCATGTTTGAACAAGCCTATGTGGGCCAGGGAGTGGAATGTGATGGTTTGTATATGATTGGCCCAGGACTTGACCCTATTAGGAGGTGTGGCCTTGTTGAAGTAGGTGTGTCACTGTGGATGTGGGCTTAAGAGCCTCACCCTGGCTGCCTGGAAGACAGTCTTCCACTAACAGCCTTCAGATGACGATATAGAACTCTCAGCTCCTCCTGCACCATGCCTGCCTGGATGCTGCTATGTTTTTGCCTTTATGACAATGAACTGAACCCCTGAGCCTGTAAGCCAACCCCAATTAAATGTTGTCTTTTATTTAAAAAAAAAAGAAGCATAGACTCTAAAGTAAGAAATATTGGGACTTAAAAAATGCTTTGTTTTTCATTTGTTAGTTTGTCTTTTTCATTTCCAAACTGCACAACACAGGCAAGTATGTAAGCTTTTTAATCCTATGTCCCAATATATAAAATAGAATGGCTAGTGTAACTTATGTAAAGTCAACAAATTAATGCATACTAATAATTTAGGACATGCTTGACAAGAATTAGTGCTCATTAAAGAAATCTTACATTTTTTTCCAGTTTTTAAAATTGCTTTCTTATTTACATGCCAAAGAATCTAATAATTACCCTGCAGAAGTGAACAAATTAAGCACAAACATGATACTTACATTACGGTGTGGTTTTGAGAAGATAGCCAATACACAATAATGGCAAGCAATGACTTTGCCCTGAAATACATGTAGAGATAGTTTAGAAATCCATGAGAGGACACCAATGTGTCCAAAATGACCAGGAGAGGTTGTGGTAAAGATGTAAAAGTAATTGGATACTTAGAAGATGCAAAGGAAGAGAGAAAGCTGAGTTATGGGAAGACATCGCAGGTATGCAAATGTGCTCAAACTGAGAAAATACTTGGCATCTTTATGGGCAGATATATGGCTATTGAATATGTAAGGAACTTGGGGTGGGTAGTTTTGGTATGGGGCGTAGGAAAACTCCAGATTCTGTGGGGGGAATTCAGGCTCTGGTTCAGTGATCCAGGCTCTGGTTCAGCACATTCTTATTTTATGGTAACATGAGTGGGAAATATTTAGAAAGGAAATGACAAGTATAGCTTATTTTTCAAAGACTGCCTGATTTATTTAACTCCTAATAAATTTGAAATGAACAAGCTAGTTAGAAAATATTTTTTACAGGCATGGTTTGGCATAAGATGGTGATGGCAGACATGGAGGTTGATGGACTTGAAGACCAAGACTCAGAAGTTGACTACTAACCAGAAAATTGAAAGGTGGATTAGAGGTTAGTCTTGAAAGCTGTATTGATGGGGACATTCCCCACTGTGACAGGAAAACAAAGCAGTGGGTTTGGGAGCATCACAGCTACTAACTTAATTTATAGGTACAGATGGTTTCTGATTTTTAAGGCTCTAACTTATGGTCTAGCTTAATGTATTCTTGTTTTAAAGTAATCCATATTCAGTAGGAGTTGCACTTTACATTTCGATGCTTTCTTTCCCTTAGGCAAGCTGTACTCTGTGCTACTGTCTTGGGAGCCTGAGAAGAGGCAGCAATCCACTATAAAAGAGCTTAATAATCACAGATATAATTTTAGGAATTCTTATGGGATCATCACTAAGACTTAAGTCATCTATTTGTCTATATAACGTCACTACAAGACAGTTCATCTTTGTGGATCTGCAGAGATCTGCTCCAAAGGGCTATTACTTAGTTATTGTTATATATGTTTAATAATAACAGGAAAAGCATATTAATAGCAGGAATCTTTCCTAAAATGAGTCCCTTACAGCCTTGCTTAATAAGGGCGAACCTGTCCAAGATTATATAATAATCTGCAGCAGGCCATCTCAGGGCAATCACCTGCACAGCAGTTTAGAATCTCAAAACCATAAAGGGCAAATTCCACAAGGAAATGTAAATCCCAACAGTTATCTAAACACAAAATAGTCAAAAATAAAGGAAACAATAAAAAATAATACTGAGACCCAAACTAAGAATCCATAGGGTAGAGTAAGAAGCTGAGATAAATTCTAAAGCTATAAATAACTTATTTGTTGAAATTATAACAGAAAGAAATTTCAAACCTAGGAGCAGAAATAGGCATAGAATCAAGAGCCATTTAGATCATTTTTACAACAAATGTGAAAACTACAAAGCAAGTAAAACAATATTAAAAGACTTATGGGGAAATCATCAAACTGACCTCACATAAATAATCAAGAATAATGTCAACCCTCTCATCAGTAACCATAAACTCTAGGGAAGCCTGGAGTGATAGGTTTCAATCATAAAAATAAGTGACTGCCAGCCAAGATGCTATACCCAGCAAAGCTGTCTTTTAAAATGATGACTAATTTAAGGATAACTTTAAACTAAACAAGTTCACATTAATACAATCCAGAACAACTAAGCCAATGTCGCAAAAAAAAAAAAAAAAAAAAAAAAAAAAAAAAAACCTAAAGGAATGCTATACACAGAGGAAGAAGAAAGTCTCATTTATGAGAGCACAGAAGGGCATAGACTTATGACATGAGTAGATAAAAAAAGAAAAGCTTAGACATAATTCATCATATCCCATATGGGAAACCAGAAAGCTTTCAAAACTCACAGACAATAAAATAGATAAGCACACCTTTAACCAGATTACCAAAAAGTTACAGGCTTTAACAAATGCCTTAACTCATTACTTTAAAAGCAGTTACCTCTATTCATTATTTAAATCACAAAATACAAGGACAGGCTGGTTGGATAAAAGGAAGATCCAACTCTCTGCTGGCTCCAAAAAACACATCTCACTGGCAAAGACACCAACAGACATAGTCAAAGGATGGATGGAAAACCTCGGCAGGAAAAGAAATGAGAATGGGTTCAAATTACATTCCATTTTTCATTTGAGGCTGTCACGTCATTAGTTAATGCTAAATAGGACCAGTAACAATTCTATATCTTATAAAGTAGACCTCAAACTAAAATAGGCAACATAAATAAGGCTACTGCATATTAATAAAGGTAAGGATTCACTCAGAAGATTTAAGACCTTTGCTGTTGTATGCATCAGATATGGGGAATTATAAATTCATAAAATAAATATTAGAAATTGTGAAAGTTTTTGTATGATCTTGAAATAACAGTGGGTGACTTGAATATCTAGTCTCATCTTTAGATCATCATCCAGCCTCTCCCCAAAAAAATATTTAACAAATACATTTCAGAGACAAAAGACAGTACAGACTGATTAGATTTAGGAGATACCTACAGAACTTCCCATCTAGCATACAGGGAATACAGGTGCTTCTAAGCAATCTGGAAAGTAGTCTCTTAAAGTGGTCACAGTTGTAGAACACAAAGCAAGCCTTAGTAAACACGAGAAAAATCAAAATTATTATTTGAGTATTAGTATATAATGAAATAAAAAGTAAAAATCAATAAAAAGAGAAACCACAGCAGTATTTGAATACTTGGACACCGAGCAATTGACCGGGGGTTATTTCATAAATTGGGGTTATTACTAAAATTAAATAATAATGACAGCTCAGCCTCACATAGCCTAGGATGCAATGAAGGCAGTTCTGAGGCAAACGCATATGAGCTTACATTTAAGAACTCAGAGAGATCCAAAGAGGCCAGTGATCCATCCCAAAGCCCCACAGAAAACAGCAGAAAGCTGAACTAATACAATATAAATAAGAGGTAATAAAAGCACAAATACAGATGAAAAGGACAAGATTTGCAAGTTCCTAGAAGAACAATGAGAGAAGATGCACCTTTTAGAAATAGGAAAGATGCTACAACAGACATCAAGGAAATCAACCAAATCAATAGGGAGACATTAAGTTCTTTTACTGCACAAAAGTCTGGAAAATCTGAGAGAAATTAAATCTACGAAAAATAAATCAAGATAATGTAAGCAACTAAGTAGAGATATAGCAGATCACATGTAGCATTGCTGTAATAGATAAAAATTTGCTCAAAATAAAACCCACAACTTGACAGTTTCACTAACAAATTCTACCAAACATTAAAGGATGATCTTTTAGCAACACCTCTCAAAACACTCTATAAAATAGAAAATGAGATTGTACTGTCAAAATACTGTATAAAACCAGCATTATTCTGATATCAAAACTAGATAAAGATACATAAAAGAATTTTTGATGAATCCAGATAAGTTCTCAACAAAATATTTTCAAATTGAATTCAAAAAGACATTAAAAATATTGTGCAATATGACCAAGTTAGTTACATCCTAGAGAAGCAAAGTTGATTCAACATCCACAAGTTAATATACATTCTACATAAATACACTTAAAGTCAGGACATATGATCATCTCTGAATAATAGATAGTGAAAAGCACTTGACACAATTTAATACCACTTTGTGATAAACGTTCTGAAACACTAAAAATAACAAAACATAACTCAACATAATAAATACTATATATAATTAGCCTAAAGCTATACCACATAAATAAAGAAAATGAAAGCATTTCCCCTAAAATCTAAAATAAGACAAGGACACTCATTTTCTCCATTTTATTCAACAAAATGTTCAAATTCTTGGCTAGAGAAATAGGACAAGAAAAATGAAATGAAGAGATACAAGTAGAAAAGTAAGCCAAGTTATTCTTATTTTCAGATGACTAAAATACGCTAAAGACCACCTAAAAACTGTTAGATCTAATAAACATTAAATCAACATACAAAATCAGGAACTTTTCTATATGTCATTCACTAAGATACTGAAAAAGAAATTAGAAGAAACATCTCATTCAAAATTCCTAAGAATAAACCTAACAAAGGAGGTGAAAGTTCTCATAAACTTTATAACGATGAAAAACTCCAGGCTTCTATACACACATGCACATATATGTGCATCCATCCACACATATATGTGTGCCCAGGCATAGACAGAACACATATGTATACCAAAAGAGAAAAAGAATATAAAAGAGACCTCATTGGGAACTAACTCTAAATGCACTATTTTTTGTTTTCCAAAAGTGTGAAGAAACACATTTCTGACTTAAGGCATATTTGTTACTTCTGCAAAGTCCAATACAGAGGGCCTAACAGAGCCAACAAAAGTTCACACAATACTAACAAGTAAAATATATGTCAGACGCAGGATCTTATTTCATGGTAAATGAGTTGCACAGTGGACACTGAGCCTAGGTATCCATCCATCTTTCCATAAACTGCACCACAGGGAAGCATCTCATCTGGCAGAATGATGGAATGGCCTATTAAGTGTCCATCTAGAACACTGATTGTGGACTCACATCTTGCTGGATTAAAGCATTTTCTCCCAGGATGTTGTATCTATTCTCCAAATCAAAAGATCAATGTATGGAGTCATATTCCCAAGAGTTGAACTGAATAGACCTAGAAAGCAAAGTTAAAATAAAAAGAAGCCTGTTTTCATTCACATGTGATCATGATTACAGTGACTCAATGACAGGGTCTCTGCTTTCACAACACAATTTTAGACTCTGCTAACTCTCGCTTTTATGTGTGCAAAAACTGCTTTGACTGTTGAAGGTTTGACTGGGTTTGAAGACATGACTGGTGGCATCCAAGCTTACGCTGCTTGTGCCACCATTACAGAACATCTGAGATGGGGGAATTTAGAACTGAATTAAATTTACTGTTTATAGATCTGGGGCTGAAGATTCGAAGATCTAGGCACTGTGATTTGGTGTGGGGAGAGCCTCCTTGCTGCACATCACATGGTAGAAGGCAGAACAGCAAGTGAGCTAGCAAGCTGTGCATTGTATGCATGATGTGTGCAAGCTGTGTATTGTATGCATGATGCCTCCTGCTAAGAGCAGATCAGTTCTCTTGCCCCCTTCACCACCCAAAGGCCCCGCAGTCTTTATTAATTAATTAATTAATTAATTAATTAATTAATACAGTCACATTGACAGCACCCATATTTGGAAAGGGAAAAAAATACATGTGGAATTTTTATGATATGTGTGTTACTCAGCAAATGATACAGTGTTTCTCTGGCAATGATGGCACTCAGGAGGGTGGTGATATTGCTGCTGACTGTTGTGAAGATGGAGACAGTGAGTCGGGAAGCGCAGTTTTCAATGAACAATGCTGGGCACAATTGTCACATGCTTCAGGTATCCATGGTAGAAGCCTAGGAGGAACTGGCATTTCTCAAGAAGAAAGGAGAGATGGTTTTGAAGTGTTTGTGGGAGACAAGGACAGACACTTGGCTTTGGCTAAGCAAGGCTGCAAGTATATCCTAAGATAGCCTGTTAGTGCCAAGATGAACATGAATGAGATATAGTGGTTTGAATAAGAATGCCTCCTACAGGCTCATAAATTTGAAAACTTCATCAGCAGGAAATATTTTTTATATTCTTTGTTTATGTTCCAAATGATTTCCTGTTTCCCAGTCCCCACCTCCCCATAAGTCCCATAAGCCCTCTTCTCTCTGCCCATTCCCCAATCACCCCCTCCCATTTCTCTGTCCTGGTATTCCCCTACAATGCTGCATCAAGCCTTTCCAGGACCACAGCCTTCTCCTTCCTTCTTGGGAATCATTTGATATGCTAATTGTGTCTTGGGTATTCAGAGCTTCCAGGCTAATATCCACTTATCAGTGACCGCATTCTGTAAGTATTCTTTTGTAATTGGGTTACCTCACTTAGGATGATATTTTCCAGTTCCAACCATTTGCTTAAGAATTTCATGAATTCATTTTTTTAATTGCTGAATAGTAATCCATTGTGTAAATATACCACATTTTCTTTAACCATTCCTCCATTGAGGGACATCTGGGTTCTTTCCAGCTTCTGGCTATTATAAATAAGACTGCTATGAACATAATGGAGGATGTGTCCTTGTTGCATGCCAGGGAATCCTCTAGGTATATGCCCAGGAGTGATATAACAGGGTCCTTAGGAGGTGTGGTCTTGTTGGAGAAAATGTGTCACTGGGGGTAGGTTTTGGGGTTTCAAACACCCAAGACAGTCCCTGCATCTCTTTCTACTGCCTGTGGATCTAGATTTGAACTCTCGACTACTTCTCCAGTACCATGTCTTCCTGCATGACACTATGCTCCCTACAATGAAGACAATGGATCAAACCTTTGAAACTGTACACAAGCCCCAATCAAATCCCTTTCTCTATAAGAGTGTCATGGGCATGGTATCTTTTTTACAGTGATAGAGAGGCATGGTATCTTATTAGAGTGATAGAACACTAAACAAGAGATGAGGGGAAACTTGCTCTGATTCATTCAGAATGACGGATATTCAGTCAAAGTATTCAGTCATAATAGTATGTTTCTAAGTGTTGGGCCTGAAGATTGAAATGTAGCTGTTCCTTACTAAAGCTTTGTATTTAGCAAAATGAAGAAAAGCATATTCTATTGGAATAAAACAGGAAATGGAAAACCTGTGTGTGTGTGTGTGTGTGTGAGAGAGAGAGAGAGAGAGAGAGAGAGAGAGAGAGAGAGAGAGAGAGAGAGAAGAGAAACAGAGAGATACACTCAGAGAAACAGAGGGACACAGAGAAAGACACACAGAAAGAGACGCTCAGAGAGTTACACAGAGAGAAACAGAGAGACAGACGGAGACAGAGAAGCACAGAAACAGAAAAAGGAAAAGAGAGAGAAATCTCGTGAATCCAAGTGTAAGAGAAGAGTTTCTTGCTTGTTGCTGTTTATCATTTGTGATAGAGTTGTTGATTATTGACTATATTTGACAATAAAATTGGATAGCATAATCTTCTACTTAAATTTTGCTTTGTTCTTTCACTTTCTTTCTCTCCACTATGAACATAGTGGAGCATGTATTCTTAATAATTTTACTGTACAAAATACTTCCCATTCATTACATTATTAGAACACAACTTTATCTTATGCCAATATTTAATAATATCTTCAAGCCACAGAGTACTTCACATGTTAAACATAACTATTGACCAACAAATTTATTTATAATCCTCACTATATCTAAAAGATCATTTTCTTCAGTAATTTAGATTGTGTCCAATTTTTCAAATTAAAAATATTTATTTCATTTATTACATATATGATTTTTAATAGTATGTTTCATGTTTTCTAGTTCTCCTTTTTTCCCTTTTTTAATAAAAATGATGTGGGCAATAACCTTTATTTTTTTCTTTTACTAGATATATTCTTTATTTACATTTCATTTCCCTTTTCCTGGTTCCCTGCCCCACAAAAGGTCCCATATGTGCTTTTCCTTCGCCCTGTTCCCCCATCCACCCCTTCTCACTTCCCTGTTCTGGTATTCCCCTACACTGATGTATTGAGCCTTTCCAGAACCAGGGTACACTCCTTTCTTCTTCTCAGACATCATTTGGTATGTGGATTGTGTCTTTGGTGTTCCAAGATTCTAGGCTAATGTCCACTTATCAGTGAGTGCATACCATGGGTATTCTTTGAGACTGGGTTACATCACTTAGTATGATGTTTTCCAGCTCCATCCATTTTTCTAAGAATTTCATAAATTCATTTTTTTCTAATGGTTAAATAGTACTCCACTATGTATATATACCACGTTTTTTGTATTCATTCCTCTGTTGAGGGACATCTGGGTTCTTTCCAGCTTCTGGATATTATAAATCAGGCTGCTATGAACATAGTGGAGCATGTATCCTTATTGCATGCTGGGGAATCTTGTGGGTATATGCCCAGGAGTGGTATCTTCAACATCTGAGATTCTTACTTCTATCTCTTGTATTCTGTTGTTGATATTTGCATCTATGACCCCTGATTTCTTCCCAAGGTTTTCTATCTACAAAGTTGTCTCCCTTTGTGATTTCTTAGTTGTTTCTACCTCTGTATTTAGATCCTGGATGGTTTTGCTCAGTTCCTTCACTTGTTTGTGTTTTCCTGCAATTCTTTAAGAGATTTTTGTGTTTCCTCTTTCATGACTTCTGCCTGTTGACTTAATTTCTCCTGCATTTCTTTAAGTGATTGTTTTCCTTTTCCTCTTTATTGGCTTCTGTCTGTTGACCCATATTCTCCTGGAATTCTTTTTTTTAATTTTATTTTCTATATTCTTTGTTTACATTCTAAAGGCTTTTCCCTTTCCCAGTTCCCCCCCTCACCATGTGTCCCATAAGTCCTCCCCCCACCCCCCACCTCCCCCCACCCCCGTGCATTCCCCAATCACACCTCAACCCTTTCTCTATTCTGGTACTCTCCTGCAAGACTGGAACCAGTCTTTTCTGGACCAGTGTCCTCCCATTCCTTCTTCTTGGGAATCTTTTGATTTGCTAATTGTGCCTTGAGTGTTCAGAGTTTCTGGGCTCATTAATATCCACTTATCAGTGATTGCATTTCATGTGTATTCTTTTGCGATTGGGTTAACTCACTTAGGATGATATTTTCCAGATCCAACCATTTGCCTACAAATTGCATGAATTATTATTGGCAAATTATTTTTAACTGCTGAGTAGTATTCCATTGTATAAATATACCACATTTTCTGTATCCATTCCTCCTTTGAGGGACATCTGGGCTCCTTCCAACTTCCCGCTATTATAAATAAGGCTGCTATGAACATAGTGGAACATGTGTCTTTATTGCATGCAGGGGAATCCTCTGGGTATATGCCCAGGAATGGTATGACAGGGTCCTTTGGAAGCATCATGCCCAATTTTCTGAGGAATTCTTTAAGTGATTTTTGTGTTTCCATTGTAAGGGCTTCTAACCTATTCATGTTCCCCTGCATTTCTTTAAGAGATTTGTTTATGTCTTTTTTGTGTTCCTCTAGCAGCATCATGACCAGTGCTTTTAAATCCAAATCTTGTTTTCCTGGTGTGTTGGGGTATCCAGGACTTGCTGTGGTTGGAGAATTGGGTTCAGATGCTGCCATATTGCCTTTATTTCTGTTAGTAACATTCCTATGTTTGTCTTTTGCCATCTGTTTATCTCTGGAGTTAGTTGGTCTTGTTGATACTGGTTCGTGTTTGAAGCCCCTGTGAGCCTGGTGTTTGGCACTTGCTGCCACAGAGGGCATCCGTGCTTCCTAAGGTGGAACCTGGAAAGTTTCCACCACTGGGCTCTGAATTACCTCCTCAGCTCTGCTGGGCCGGACTCAAGTCTCCTCCTGGCTTGCTGGGGGGCGTGTAACTGGCCTCCCATCATCTCCTCCTACTTTCCCTAGATGCCAGCTCTTAAGAATCAGTTATTTATTTCCACCTATCTGGACTCGTCTGTTGGTTCTCTATGGTGACCTGGAGGCAAGATAGAGACCACTGCTGCATGTGCTGGGCGGTCCACAGGAAAAACGGCCCTGGACCGAGTTGGTGCACAGCCAGGTGGGCATACAGATGTCCTGCCAAGCTGCCCAGGCTTTGGCTACAGGCAAAAGCCTGGCAGGTTTCCACCTGAGTGATGTTAGCTTTTGATTATGTCTTTGTACCTGGGCTCATCTGTTGGTTCTCTATGGTGACCTGGTTAGACTACCAGCTCCAAAATGGTGGCGGGTCTTAGGGCTCTGTCTAACCTCGGGATTCCCTGCAGGACCGGAGTTTCCCTGGCTGGACTGCTGGAGTGTAGATGGTGGTGCTCTCAGTCAGCAGGGCTCCTCTGGGTGAGCTGCTCTCTCCAAGATAGTGGCCGACTGCAGGGCTCTGTCTAACTGCAGGGCTCTCTGTAGATCAGGAGCTTCCCTGATTGAACTGCGGGATCCAAGGGTGGGGATCTCGGTCCGTGGGTCTCTGTCTATTTATAGTTCCTCCTGCAGGTCAGATGCTCCCCCACAGGCCCAGGCATCTGTAGAGCTGCCTGGATCCCTGGTGTGGAAGGCACCCAGGCAGGCTATGCCCTTGGAAATCCTTCACTCTGGTGCCCTCTGCATACCTGGTTAGGCTACCAGCTCCAAGATGGTGGCGGGTCTTGGGCTCTGTCTAACCATGGGATTCCCTGCAGGACCAGAGCTTCCCTGGCTGGACTGCTAGAGCCTAGATGGTGGCGCTCTCATTCCGCAGGGCTCATCGAGTTAGCTGTCTGTGGTGACCTGAGTCAAGATGGCGGCCTCTGCTGTAAGCTGGATACAGACCCCGGAGTGAGTTGGTGCCTGAGCGGGTCAGTGTACAGACAGCCCACTGAGCTGTTCAGGCTCTGGGTGCAGGCAAGAGCCCGATGGGATAGGCGAGGTTAGATTCAGATTCTGTCAGCGTACCTGGCCTTAGCTGTTAGCTCTCTGTGGTACACCAAGGCAAGATCCCTTTTTTCCTTTTCTGTCTTTTATATTTTAAGGTTCTCTTTAGAATATATTCCCACTAAGACTCTTAAAGTTTAAGACTGCATTTTGTTCTTTTTGCTTGTGAGTTTTTGGTTTTGTTTATCTTTTCTGTTTTCTTTTGCTTCCATTTTTCTCGTGTAAGCCCACTGTCAAATCTTGTAGCTGCTTTCTGTGCTGTTGTAGTCCTTCTATGTATATCTTCTGCCCTTGGCTGTCTTTTGAGCTGTCGTCCCCAGCAGTTTGAGAGTGTCTGGCTTTAAATGGGGGTTTTTGAGGCATTTTTATATTGGCTCTTATGGAGGATAAGAGATAAGCATGCCATTTCGATTCTATCTACATTCTTTTGCTTAGTTTGGTTGGGTTTTCTCTGTGTTTTTACAGACTAGTAACAGTTATTTGCTAATCTCATGCATGTATGCTATACATTCTGGCTATTTGGCCCTCACTATCTTCACATCTCTCTCCCAGCATTATCCATGCCCTGACCCACTACCAGAGCTTTTTGCTTGGGAACCATTGCTTAGGGTTTTATGGTGTGGCCCATTTAGGTTAATCAGAGCCATCTTGTGACAATTGAATTGTAACTACCTTTTGCAGCTTGGTGGAACCATTCATGGGTGTAAAACTTCTTCATGAATCTATCAGCAGCAAATAATCCATACATGAGGATTAGGGTCCCCTGAATGCCTCTGGCACTCCTGCTGACTGTTGACAAGTCCGGGCTTCACAGCAACTGGGCCTTCGTGATTCCAGTAGCGGAGTTTTGTCCAGGAGATGACCTTTCACAGCTGTTCTTCCCTATCTTCTGGGACTTGCATTCTTTCATGTGTTTCTCGCCTGCAACATTAACTGAGCCTTACATAGGTTGACATAAATGTTTTGTTTAGGGTTGAGCAAGAATCCACCACTTATTTTCACCACTCCACAAAGCCATGAGTGTCAGCATTCACCACCACTCACTGAGGAAAAAAGCTTCTCTAAGGCTGAAAATACCATGTACCTATAGGTATACATATAGGTATTGAAAAGATACATTTGTTTTTATGTCCAATTGCCAAAAATTACTCTTCACTTCCCTGCTAGGCCTATGATCTCTTGAGATGTGAGATTTTGAACATGTTTACAGTACTAGGTGTGTGTATTCCCCCATCCCCTGAGGAGCACTCCTAAAATCCAATTGGAGAGCAGTTGGTTATCCCCAAAACAGAAGTGCCACTATTGTACAAGTGAACACACCTTGCCAGACAGGTTGGTCTTATAGACTGCAGGATTCACAGCTGGTGGAGAGCACTCAAACACTTCTTCCTCAAGTAGCTTCCAAAGAGGCTTTTGAAACTGCAAGCTCTCTAGCAAAGAGGAATGTTCCCTCTCAGCTCCAGCTTGATTTCTCATACAGAGAAAAACAAATACATGTGCATCCAAGATTTGTGGTGTCTTTGGTATGAGTGTCTTACTATAAAATTTTGTGGATGGCTAAGAGGAATAACAAAAGCCTGTATTGTCTTGGCGGCATCTGGAGCGTCACTGACCAAATGACTCGTAAGAAGGTAGGTCAACCCTGGCACTGGGGAATTTGTTTAATAACCTATGTCCATGAAGGCCTCCATTCCTAATTTTTTATGTTCATAGCAGCCTTATTCATAATATCCAGAAGCTGTAAAGAACCCAGATGTCCCTCAAAGGAGGAATGGATACAAAAAATGTGGTATATATACACAATGGAGTACTATTCAGCCATTAGAAACAATGAATTCATGAAATTCTAAGAGAAATGGATGGAGCTGGAGAACATCATACTAAGTGAGGTAACCCAGTCTCAAAAGAATACCCATGGTATGCACTCACTGATAAGTGGATATTAGCCTAGAATCTTAGAACACCAAAGACACAATTCACATACCAAATGATGTCTGACAAGAAGAAAGGAGTGGACACTGGTGCTGGAAAGGATCAAAGCATCAGTGTAGGGGAATACAAGAACAGGGAAAAGGGAAGGGGTTGAAGAGGGAGCAGGGGGAGGGAAAAGGGCATGTGGGACCTTTGGGGGGTGGGGAACCAGAAAGGGGGAATGAATTGTAAATATAGAATGTATCCAATAAAGAAAAATAACCAAAAAAAATTTAAATTGTGTTTTCTGATTTGGTCACGAGATTATAGGTTTCTATGTGGATTTTTTTAAATGCTTTCTTTGATTTTTACTATCTCCCCCCTCCATCCCTTTCCCTGCTTTCTGTCTCCAGTATTCCACCCCTTTTATGTTATCTTCATTTTATTCTGTCCCTCTCTTTTTAAGAATTACCCTTCCAGTGGCTTTTCTGGTTCCTCAGCTTGTACAGATACTCTGAGTTGAACACACAGAATTAGAAATCAAAAGTAAGTGTCCGCACATGGAGAACATGTTGCATTTGGTTTTCTTTGAGTGGATAACCTCACTCAATAAAAATGTTTCTAGTTCTAGCCATTTTCCTAAAAAATTACACTGTCCCATTTTTCTTTACAGATGAATTAAATCCCACTGTGATTTTTGTTTGTTGAATTTGTACTCTGCCACTTTGCTGAAAGTGTTAATCAGTTCTACACATCTTCCTGTGGGGACTTGAGGATATCTCAATAGAACTTTTTCTTGCAAATGACAATTCTTTTTATGACTATGTGGCAATATTAAAATAAAAATATAGGTCGAGAGTATCTCTAGTCCAGATAACGAAACAGTGCCTCAAATTCCTCTCACACTTGGAAGAGTAAACAGAAGTAAGCAGTTGCTCATGGGAGCTCTACTAAAGAAAGGACAGCAAATGGATGCAGTCTAAGGTGATGGTGAAACACTTGACTTGTAAAGGACAGATTAGCATTAGCACTGTGACAGTGTCACAGCCTGTATAAACAGCCTGGGCTGGCCTGAACTTGCTGTGTAGTAGAATATGACCTTGGACTTCATGAATGCTAAACAAACTCTGTGCCAAATGAGCCCCATCCTGGCCCTACCTTTGGCAAACTCTTGAGCATGTATTTCATCAAATACCACAGTCCACTCATTTCTCTTGTTCTTCCTTTGAAACAACTTTTAGTTGAGGATTAGCATTCTGCCCTCAACCTTGTGTTGTAGATGTTCCTTAATATTTTTGCTATTTTTGGAGTGTGTTCTGGAAAGTTTCTCAGTTTAGTTTTCAAGCACATTGTTTAATCCCTTTATTGAATTTTAAAAATTAAAGTACAGTTAAGAGTTTCTTTGTTTCTACCACTCATCACTTAACATAATTTCCATCTTTTGACTATTAGAAGAAATTATTTCCTCATGTTCTTTGGGATTATTAAATGTAGATTTTTATATATTTTTAAAATTCTTTTTAGGCTGTATTAATATCTTAGCTTTCTTGGCTACTAGATTATTATTTTGATGGGTTACTGGGTTCCAGTAAAGCTTCATTTTATTTTTAATTACATATATTTGTGTAATACAGTATGATGTATAATAATCAGCTCAGAGCATTTTATGTGTGTTTAAATGGCTACTATTCTTGGATTGTTGATAATATAAAGTATTGTGGGACAATTTGCTGTTGCATAGTTCAATTTTTGGTAAGTGTATAAAATAAATGGTTTTTATGATAATTTCATGCATGAGTATCATGGTATCTGTTCATATTGCTAGACCATTGTCCTCTCTTGTCCTCTTCATACATACCTGGTCCTCTACTTCCCCCTTACTTTTTCTTCATGCTTTCTCTTCTTTCCCTCCTTCCCTGTCTCTCTCCCTCCCTCCCTCCCTCCCTCCCTCCCTCCCTCCCTCCCTCCCCCTTCCTCTTTCTCCCTCTCTCCCTCTCCCTTCCTCCCTCTCTCCCCCTCCCTCTTTCTCCTTCCCTCCCTCTCCCTTCCTTCCTCCCTCCCTCCCTTCCTCTCTCTCCCTCCCTCTCTCTTCCTCCCTCCCTCACTCCCTCCCCTTCTCTCTCTTTCCCTCTCTCTCCCTCTCTCCCTTTCTCTCCTTCCCTCTCTCCCTCCCTCCTCTCTCCCTCTCTCCCTCTCTTCCCCTCCCTGTCTCTCTCTCCCCTTCTCTCTGTCTGTCTTTGTCTTTCTCTATGACACTTTGTTTCTGTCTTTGTCTGTCTCTCTCTCTACAGGGGATTGGTTTGGGGGATCTATATGTCAGTCACCATGTTGACACAAATGTGAGCCTCCTTAAAAGAGGAAAGCTCAACTAAGGAATTGCTTTCATCAGACTGTCATCAGACCATGTCTGTGAGGCATTTTCTTAATTGCTATCTAATATATGAGGGCCCAGCCTGGGCTATCACTCAAGTAAACTTGGGATATATATATATATATATATATATATATATATATATATATATATATGTCTATCTTGGCATGATGCCACATGCCTTTTACCTCAGCACTCAGGAGGGGCAGAAATAGGTGGATCTCTATAAGTTCTAGGCCAGCTTGGTCTACATAATGAGTTCTAAGACAGGCAGCCCTACATAGTAAGACTCAGCCTCAGAAAAAAAGGGAGGGGGTGATATCTGAGAAAGCAAGGGGCAGCAAGCCAATATGCACCATTTCTCAGTCACCTTGCTTCAGTTGCTGACTCTAGTTTCCTTCCTTGATTCCTCTGGACCATGTGATGAATGATAACCTGAAGCTAAAATAAACCCTTTCCTCCCCACATTGCCTTTGGTCATGGTATGTATTGGAGCAACAGAGAAGCAACTAAAGCAATATATATTATGCAGCCAAGACAGAATCCAAGATTCCTGCCCCTTTCACTTCGCTTTACTTTGTGGTTGTTGGTTTGGTTTGGTTTTATTTGGGTTTGTTTTAAGAGAGAGAGTGTCACTATGTAGCCTAGGCTGCCCTCAAACTCACTATCTTCCTTCAGTTTCCAGACTACTAGGTTTATACACTGCACAACCCACATGGCTTTTGCAGTTGCAATGCTATTTTTATGTGAGAAGCAATGCTTATCCTGTACTTTATGGCTAATATCCACTTGCAAGTGAGTACATACCACGTTTGTCTTTCTGGGTCTGGATTACCTCACTCAAGATGATTGATTCTGGTTCCATCCACTGGCACGCAAATTGCATGATGTCATTGTTTTCAATAGTGGAGTGATATCCCATTGTGTAAATAAACCATATTTTCTTTACCCATTCTTCAATTGAAAGACATGTAGGTTGTTTTCAGGTTGTGGCTATTACAAATAAAGTTTCAAAGAGTAAAGTTGAGAAAGCGTCCTTGTGGTATGGTGGAGCATCTTTTGAGTATATGTACAGAAATATTAGTATTGAGGTACAACTAGTCCCAATTTTCTGAGAAATCTCCAAATTGATTTCCAGAGTGGTTGTACAAGTTTGCGATCCCACCAGCTATGGAGCAGTGTTCCCTTGGTCCACATTCTTGCTATTATGAGCTGTTGTTTGAGATTTTGATATTAGCCATTCTGACACGTGTAAGATGGAAGCTCAAAGTCATTTTTGATTTACATTTTCCTAACAACTAAGGATGTTGAACATTTTTTAAGTGTTTCTAGGTCATTAATGATTCCTCTGTTTGAGGTCTCTATTTAGCTCTATACCCCAAGTTTTAATTGTGTTACTTATTTGTTGTTATCTAATTTCTTGAATTCTTTATATATTTTGTATATTAGTCCTCTGTTGGATATAGGGTGGGTGAAGACCTTCTCTCATTCTCTAGTCTGCACTTTTGTCCTATTGAAGGTATTATTTGCCTTTAGCAGCCTTTAAGTTTCATGAGGTCCCACTTAATAATTGATGATCTCAGTGCCTGAGCTGTAGGTATTCTGGAAGTCTCCCCTATACCAATGCATTTAAGGCTATTCCCCATTTTTTCTTCTATTACATTTAGTATGTCCTATTTTATGCTATAATCCACAGACTGAAAAAAAGCTATGTAACAAGTAGGGCCCAAGGGAGGATGCATGAATCTCACTGGGAAGGAGAAATAAAATAGACATCTAGAGTTGATGGAGGGAGGGAACTGGGTGGAGAGGAGATGGGGAGGGGAACCCGAGGGGTCGTGTGTGGGGAGCACAGAGGGGAGAGAACTGGAATCAGTGAGAGGGCATGTCTGGGACAAGCTACAAATCTAGGACAATGGAAACTTTCACAAACCTATGAGGGTGACCCTAGGTAAGACTCCAAGCAATCGGGGATATGGAACATGAAAGGATCACCTCCTAAAAGCAGGCAACTCTTCCAACAGAGGGATGGTGCTATCAGACCATCACAAAACCTTCAACACACAGTTTTTCCTGTTTGTAAGAGGTACAGGAATAAATAGGAAGCAGAAAGTGAGAGAGTAGCCAACCAATGACTGGCCCAACTTGAGTCCCATGCCATGAGAGAGAGCCTACCCTGACACTATTAATGATATTATGCTATGCTTGCAGATAGGACCTCACATAACAATCATCTGAGTGTCCTTGCCCAGATACTGATGAAAACAGAAGCAGAGACTGACAACCAAACATTAGGGGAGTTCAGGGAATCTTGTGGAAGAGAAAGAAGAAGAATTGAAGGAGTGATAGAGGTTAAAGACACTACAAGAAAATATACAGAATAACTAGCCTGGGTCTATAGCAGCTCACAGAGACTAAACTATCAATGAGAGAGCATGCTTGGAATGGACCCAGTCCCCTGAACTATGTAACAGACACAAAGTTTGGTCCTTATGTGGGGCCTCTAACAGCAGTAGCAGGGCCTTGCTTGACTTTCGATTAGTTTTCCCTATCTGGATGGCCTTGTCTAGCCTCAATAATAGATAGCCCAGACCTACTGCAACTTGATATCCAAGGAGAGTTGATATCCCTGGGAAGTCTCCTCTTCTCTAAGAAGAAACAGTGAGAGGAAGGAAAGTGTGATAGAATGGGAAAACAGGAGAGAAAAGAAGCTCTGATTGGGATGTAAAGTTAATTAGTTAATTAATGAGAAAAGAAGCAATGTGTAGTCTCAATTTTACTTTAAACACATTTGAAACTTTCAGTACTGTTAGAACTACTTGAAGAGCTTCTGGATATGAGAGTACAGCAGGTTTAGAAGAAAAGACCAGGGGTGTGTTTCCATATTAAGACTGAGATACTGTAGAAGAGCAGATATCAGGCAGTCAGGGAGGGACTAAAGCAAGAACAGAAAGGAGACAGTTCAGGAAGCAACAGGTACTCATAGTCAGTGGAGCACCCAGCACCAATGACAGGAACCAAAAGACTGAGCCCAGATGACTTGCAAATTAAGAGAAGGTGAAAAACATTATTGCCAGTTGCTTGGTTTTAGTGTCTACTCACAGAAGCATCTTCAAAGCTGTTTGTTGGTCCTAGAAAGGTTCCAAAGAAGACAGAAGACTCACCCTGGATGAAAGTGACCCTATTGCATGATCTGGGTCACTCATTGGATAATCTAACTGAAGGGAAATAAATGAATGGGCCACAAATGCCTGTAAGACCTTGGTAGCCCTGCCTAGGTGTTTTATCACCTTACCAGCTTCAAGAGTCTTTCAGAGCAGTTATTTTCTGTAGAAACCAACTCCCCTACTATTGACACTTTAAAAAAGCAAGTGAAAGTTCCCATGTTTATTTTTCAAGACTGAGTACCATTGTATTGGCTCGTTGACCATCTGTGTACCTTTGGGAATCCCAGTCATTGAACCTATCTACTATTAATGTGTTTTCTTATTGGTGTGCAAGGGGACATTTGTATTCTGAACATGAGTTCCAGTCTGTCCCTCGTTGGTGTTTCTTTCATTATGGAGAAATTAAGTATGTTTATATATTAAAACCTGTTGGAACTTTTCTCTTCCTTCCCTCCTTTCTTCCTTCCTTCCTTCCTTCCTTCTTTCCTTCCTTCCTTCCTTCTTTCCTTCCTTCCTTCCTTCCTTCATCCCTCCCACACCCTTTTGAGACAGGGTTTCTTTCTATAGCCTTAACTGTTCTAGAACTCACTCTGCTTCCCAAGTGCTAGGATTAAAGGCATATGACACCACCACCACCTAGCATGCCTATTGAATTTTATTTTAGTTCAACTTACTACCTGCAGGGTTATAAAAATCATCTTTTCGTTTTTCTCTTGAGTACTTTTGATGTTTGCCTCTATAAACACAAGAAAGTCAAATGGTAAATGGCTGGAGGTAAAAAGAACTGCCCCTGCAAATTCATACTAAACTTTCACACCACCATTCATCAGTTTTGCCACCAAAGTGAAGTGTTACTTATTCATTATGAAGCTGACTATATGTGCACTCTCTATACCTTCATGTGTAGTGCTGCCAGTGCTGTATTCTTTTTACTTAAAAAAACTTTTGCTGTCAGAGTAGTACCATTAGTAACAATGTTTTGTGTGTGTGTGTGTGTGTGTGTGTGTGTGTGTAATATATATGTATGAGTGATATGTCTGTGATATATATATGTGTGTGTGACCTTTGTCCATCTTGGATGTTCCTACCCTAAGTCTCCCAGAATTATATAAGCTTTGAATCACCCCCCAAAAGTAGATCTGCCTCCTTGAAGCTGGTCCTGGTGTGGTTATTCACTGTATGACTGTACGACTGTACACGCTCACAGGGCTTTCCACCCCCTGCTTCATTGCCACTGCGCCCATTGCCCTCAGGGACCTATTGGCCAATAGTTCCCAGGGCAGGGAGGGCCACAGGGTACAGACAGCATCCACAGGGCAACTTTGTTGAGTCAGTTCTGGATGTCCATGTCCAGGTGGAGCTGCATATTGCTTGCACCCTCTCCTCAGGCTTGCATCCCCAAGCTGCAAACATCTGTTTATGCTTTATTGGTCCTATAGTTATTGTATACATTTTTTAGTTTTTAAATTTGCCAATTATCTCACACTTTCTTCTTCATTTGTGCTCGGGAGAGAATTTGTGTTGGCTAATGAGATAAGGAAAATCTGTTAGGACTTAAGAACATATTTACCATGGTGAGCCTTCTTTGCTCAGACATTTTGCTCTGTTGTCTTGAGACAGTGTAGTCCATCCTGGCATGGACCCCTCAGTCTCCTCACCCCAATTTCCTCACTACAGGGACTTCAAGTATAGGCAGCCACACCTGACTAACAGCAAATCTGCATTTAAGCATCATGGGGCATATTTTTTTATTTTACTGAGGTTTTTTTTAAAGATTTGCTTATTTATTTTATGTATATAAGTACTCTATCTGCCTATATACACGCATGCCAGAAGACAGCATCATATTACATTAGAAATGGTTGTGAGCCACCATATTGTTGCTAGAATTGAACTCAGAGTCTCTGGAAGAACAACCAGTGCTCTTAACTGCTGAACCATCTCTCCAACCTTCTTACCCTGTTTTTGTAGAGTTATATTGTTTTCCTTATAAATATGTTGCTTATTTCATATTATATCTATTTCTACTCGGTTTATGGTTTTTACTTAGAATTTTAGGAGTGGGAATATTTTTGAAAAAAAAAGGTGACATATCTGAACGTACAGACAATGATAAAAATCAGCCTTTGATTTTCCTAATAGTATCAGATTGCTTCCAATATATTTAAAGTATACTTTATTGTTAAATTTTTTTTCCAGTTTTTGTTTTCATTGGCTCCCCAGATGTCTGTTAATTTACAATGGCTAATAACAAAACATACCACTAGATGGCATAATAAGATACCTTTCTTGGATTTTCACAAACATTTGTAGACAAGAAACCCATTCACAAATTCATGTTGTTTTATGGTTTAGAGCACTCAAAATACACAGACAATAGTGTTGAACTTAAGCTCAATAGAAAATATAAAAATATATTTCTAAAGTAATCACCATGAATTATTACACTTCATTAACTTTCCTCCTATAAACATACTATCCTTTGGCCTTCTTGTCCCTCACTAAAGCTGTAGAGTGTGATTTTTTAATATTCTGGTTTACTTTTCCTCTGTAAGAAAAGCACCTTCTCCAGATGCCAAAACTGCATTTGCTACCTTAAGTGCACTTTCATCCTGACTTCTAATATTTTTCGTAACTGATCAAGGTGGTTCAGGGCTGCCAGTATTTTTCTGTCTAAGCACATAGTGTGCAGTGACTTCCAATAAGACCTTTATGACATTTTTTTCAATCATTATTTTGTGTTTCTTTAGTGGACTATTAAATAAACTTGGTCAAGTCCAGAAATTTATCAATTTATCTGTCTATCTATCTATCTATCTATCTATCTATCATCTGTCTATCATTTATATAAGGTGATAGGAAAAATGTCAGAATGTAATATTTAGAGAAAAATGAAAATTTCTTCAGTAAATTATTTGCATCAATTATATATATACATCTATATGAGTATACATATTGGATTGTGATTTTAAAGTGTATTTCTTATTGTGTGTCATGTTCAAAAAAAAATAGAGATCAAAAGAAACCTGCTAGAATCTCTCAAACACTGTGATGTCTAGTGTATTGTAGATATCAAATCTCCATTTCTGAATCTGTCCATGAAATCACACATGTCACCTCCATAGCAGTCTTCACAGGCTTTCCTGCTCTGCCCTTCCCAGGCTGTGAAGCTCTGAACTTCACCAAGAGTTCCTCAGAGTCTGAGAAGCCCCAATCACTCCAGAGGTGCAGGGTTGTCTCAAGTTCTTCCACCTGTCCCAGAATAGTGATCCTCTGGTCCCCAAATATCATCTCCTAAGACCCATGCCTGCTGTTCTGAAGGGTTGGATGTGACCGCATGCTCTCCGAGTATGAGAGACTCATAAATGATCCAGCGTCTCTGAAGAACGAGCACTTTTAACCTTAACTCACCTTGGTTGCCCCATGTCAATCCATACCTTAAATTTTATTGTAGCAACATCCTCATCATTCTGTTAATTGGAATGGAATTCTCAAAATGAGTATTTAGATATGAAGATATGTTTTTCCATTGAGAGGTGTCTGACTTTGAATGTCACCTTTATCTTGCTTCTCCCACGGATCTTTATGAGCATCCAATGTTCAGACTTCTTGTTTGTAAGGTGGCCATTACTGTAGTGCAGGCTCGTGAATCAGTGCTGTAAGACAATCTCTGGCCAAGATGGAAATACAACAAAAGCAATTGATTCTAATAGTAGCAAATTAAAAATAAAAATACAAAAGGCTCTGCACAGCAATCGCTGCCATTATAATCCCAGTGTTCTCTAATTATATATTTCAGCTACCTTATCCTTCGTCTAGTATTCTTGAGCATGAATATTTAGCTTTTCTGTGAAATTCTTTTTTCCTTAAAATGGTGTTACTAACACAGCTTCCTGTGGTATGGACTGTATGGGGTGTTAGATGAGCACTGTGTTTGCTTTAAAAAAATAAAGAATAAGTCCATTTCTATCAAACATTTCAGATTCATCCTATCAACAGTCACCAAAACCCAACACTTTTATGGATGACAAGAAGTGCATGCCAAAAGGGGAATGCCATAGTTGTCTCTGGAGGGGCCCTGCCAGAGCCTTACACATACAGAGACAGATGCTAACAACCAACTATTGGACTGGGCATGGGGTCCCCGATGGAGGAGCTGGAGGATGGTCTGAAGCTGAAGGGGTTTACAGCCCCATGGGAAGAACAATGATTTCGGTCACCCAGATGCCCCAAGACTCCCAGGGACTGAACCATCAACCAAGGGGCACACATGGTTCCAGCCAAAAATGTGGCAGAGGAAGACCTTGTTGGGCATCAGTGGGAGGAATGGTACTTGGTCAGGTAAAGGCTCAACAGAGGTCCCAACAAAGGGAAACCAAGGTGGGGGAGGTGGGAGTGTGTAGAGTAGAGGGGGATATATGTGGAGGCAGGGGGAAGGAGGATGGGGAAGGGTTGGGGGATTTTAGGGGAGGGGGGATATCAGGAAAGGTTTTACCATTAGCAATGTAAATGAAGTCGATATTCAATAAAAAAAGAAAAAGAAAGAAAATGGGCAGAAACAAAGCTTAAATTTTTGAAAAGTACTCAAAAATAGAACTCAGAATATATTTTTCAATATTTGATATATTTTGAAAAACTTAAGTGCTTTGCTTTTTTTCCTGTTCTGGCACATAAATACAAAGGGGTTAAGACTTTGTACATTTTGTCCCCACTGCAGAACTGCACCTGGGTAAGTATCCTCCTGTCTGGCTTGAACAATATTGATTGAAATAAAATGGACAAAATTGAAAGATCAAGTCTAAAATTTTTTTCAATTAACATTCCTACCTTAGCCATGATTGACTCTGGAACTTAAATTTAGTGTTCTCTAAACTGTGTGCAGATACTTTATGTACCTATCTATCATAGTATAAAATATGAACTACATAAAGACAAGGTGTAGGTAGGAATCATGTTATTGTTTTTATTTCCTCCATATTACTAATGGTCTAGCAAGATGCCAATACAGGGCCTAGGTTAGACCTATCAAAAGACGCACCAGGGTTTGCTGTGTGGCTGATTATGATTATTTTATATTTGGTACTTCATACTTCAAAGTTACTTCAGGAAGACATTTTAGGGCATAGCATTACACTGGTTCATTTTATGGATGCTTAAATCAGAACAAAGAGAGACAGAAAGATGCCCAAGTTCCCATAGAAAGTTATAGCAGTGTCGAAATAAATGCCAAATTTCCCAAATCTCAAAGTTAAATAATTCCTCTTCCTGTTCCCTTCTTTCCCTTTTCTTCCTCCCACTTTCTCTTGCTTGTGTGTCCTCTTCCCTCCCCCGTTATTCTTCCAGGCAGCTTTCCAAAGTTAGAGTCAAATGATCGCTGGCCAAGAGAGACCCCATAGGAGACAGGAGGACAGCAGACAGTGAAAACACAGCATCTGTTAACGTTTTATTCTCATGTTAAACATCAACAAGAGACTTAGGATAAACTCTCTGGGGTGGCCTAAGTTCTGGTGCACACAGGCAACAAGTGCTATCTACCCTGGCTTTTCCAACTCTGGGGCTTTACTGAGCATGTAGGCGAAAACAATACCTGGTAAATAATCACAGGGTAAAACTACAGAGTCCATTAGAAATTTAGGATTTCTTCTGAGCTATCGCTAATCTGTCCTGGGCTTTCCAGATCTCAGTAATCTAATTTTAAGCTGTTTAGCCCTTGGATTCATTGTGCAGTTGAAAATTTCAGTAGCTTTTTATTTTATTTATTCTGTTTTTAATTCATGCATTCTTAGTATGTTAAAGGTATGAAGTTGATGAATAAAATAGAGTAAGAAGACTGAAATTGTTTCTATTCTTTTAAAAATTTGTGTTCCTTTTGGTAACTATATTTTAATTGAAATAAGGCTTGGTCATTTAAACAAATCTCCTTTAAATTATTTTAGAATGCCTTTTGAATCTTTATTAAAAAAATTTGCTAGGCAGTGATAGTATATGCCTTTAATCTCAGGAGGCAGAAGCTAGCAGATTTCTGTAAATTTGAAGTTAGTCATATCTACAGAGTAAGTGTCAGAACAACCAGGGCTAAACAGAGAAACCCTGTCTCAAAAAACCAAATATTAATAATGATAATAATGGTAATACAAGTAATAATACTGATAATAAGTTAAATTAGAAAATGTTTATCACTCTTTTAAAGTTGTTAGTCGGTAGTTAGGTTTCTTAGGTCATTCCAAAACAAAAGTGTACAGGTATAATAGTTGAATGAGATACTCCCATAGTCTCCAGCATTTAAATACTTTGTTTCTAGTTGGTGGTGCTGTTTGGTGAGGTTTGGAGAGTGTGGCCTTATTTAGGTGTGTTTCTGAAGGCAGGCTTTGAGATTTTAAGGACGTATGCCAATCTCAGGTCTCTCTGCTTCTTCCTTGTGGTTTAAAATATGGGCTCTCAGGGCTAAGGAGATGGCTCAGCAGTTAAGAGCACTAGCTGCTATTCCAGAGGTCCTGAGTTCAATTCCCAGCAACCACATGGTGGCTCACAACCATCCATAATGGGAACGGATGCCCTCTTCTGGTGTGTCTGAAGACAGCTACAGTGTACTCACATATATAAAATAAAATAAATAAACCTTCAAAACAAGCAAGAACCAGAGAGAGGGCTCAGTGGGTAAAAGGGCTTGTCACAGAAGCCTGTGCCTGACAAACTGAATTTGATCCTGAACCCATGTTAAAAAAGAAAAAGAAAAATAGATGTGGGATCTCAGCTCTCTGCTCCAGCCACCACGACTGCCTGCAGCTACATCTCTTCACTGTAACAGTGATGGACTTCTATCCATCTGGAAGTAGACGCTCGGACAAATCCTTCCTTTTTTAAATTGTCATGACCTTCCTCTTTTGTCACAGCAATAGAAAAGGAATTAATATAATAGTTTATGGTCACTGCTCCTAGTTACCCTCCAGAAAATGATGGCAAGACCCTATTGCTAAAGACACTACAGAGTAGAGTCATAGGCCACAGAGAAATGAACGAGGTACCTACCTCGAAGTTTCATCTGAGTTGGCCAGGTTTCATAGTGCTAAAGGATGCTATACGTGCCACCGATGGAGAAAATCATTAAAATGTCTTCCCCAGCTGTGAACCCTGCAAGCTAAATAATGATTAGGCTGGTGCAATACTGGCAGAAATGTTATGGGGGTAACCAGACACTTGGAGACTATATTTAAAGATTTTGAGGTTTAAGCAAGATTTTTTAATTTTATAGACTTTGAAATTTTAGAAAGACTGGCTATTTAAAGAGGCTTGAACTTTGAAAGAGGTTATGGATGTTTTAGAGATCCTGGATTTTTTAAGGCATTCAAATTTTTGAAGACTGTGGAACTTTAACAATTGGAGAATGCTTTATATATAATGGATATTAAATATTACATCTTCGGATAATAAGAAATAATAGACTAGGACTTAACAGTATGTATTTTTTTGGCAGGTTGATGGGGGGCTCAGTTGTATTGGTTAATTCTACATCAACTTGAAACAAGTTTGAGTCTTTGAAAGAGGGAGCCTCAGTTTGGAAATTGATCCACTAGGTGGGCCTGTGAGCAAGACCATGGAACATTCTCTTCATGGATAAAAGATGGGAGAAGGTGTAGCTAACAATGGACAGTGCCACTCCTAAGTCCTGGCTCCTGTAAGAAAGCAGGTTGAGCAAGCCATGAGGAGAAAGCCAGTAAGCAGCATTCTTCTGTGGGTTCTGCTTCACTTCCTGCCTCCACATTCATCTCTGGAGTCATGGGCTTCCCTGGATGATGGATTACATACAGCTCTTTGATGAAATAAACCTTTCTTCTCCAAGTTGCTTTTGGTCATTTTTTTTTTTCAAGAAATACTAAGAAAGTAAAGTAATGTTACAAAAAAGGAACCACAAGGTAAACAAATAGGAAAAGAAGACAATGTATCCCTGTTTGCCAGTAAAATGATACTATGTATGAGGAACTAAAAACTCCAACTCAAAACTCTTAAAATGGATAGATTAAGCAAATCAACAAGGTACCAATTTATCATAAAAGCAGTATTCTTCCTGTTTATCAATTATAAACATTATGGAAAAGAATCAGGAACCCATTCCCAGAAACATATAAATGCCCAATCATGAAAGGTTGGAATAACCTAACAGAGGAAATGGAAGAAATCTGCAACAAAAGTTTAAAACACTGAAAAAAAGACATTGATGATTACAGTAGACAGAAAGACCTCCCATGATCATGGATTAGAAGGTCAGCACTGTGAAAAATGTCCATTCTGCCAAAAGTAATCTATAGATCAAGTACAATCCTAAAATAGATCTCAGCAATTTTCTTCAAAGGAAAACACAAAAATCTGAAAATTTATATGAAAGTACAAAAATCCACATGTAGCCAGATACTCTTAACACATAACACCACGAGGGGTATTACCATACTTGACTCTGAGTTATAATTTAGAGCCATAGCAATAAAAGCAGCATGGTATTGGCACAAGAAACTGACACATATAGATCAATAGAATAGGATAGGAGCCCTATGTCGATGTCCATTCTACTACAGCTTCCTGAATTTTGGAAAGAAGTCAAAAATGGAAACTAAGACTAGCTCAACATCTTCAAAAAATAATGCTGGGAAACCTGAATGTAAAAGAGTAAATCTAGATTAAGATCATATATCTCATTTTATAATACTAGACTCCAAGTGGATTATAGATCTCCATGTAAGACCTGATACCTTGAAAGTATTACACAGAATGTATACTTTAGCATATATAAAGAGGGGAGGGCTTTCTGAACAGAACTCTGGTAGTTCATATAATATAGAGTCAGCAATCAACAGAGTGTATCTTGTGGCATTTAAAGTTTTTGTCTAACACTAAAACGTATCAACTTAGTAAAATGACAGCCCAGACAATGCAGACACTCTCTGCTAAATATCAACAGATGGAAAATTAACAGCTAAAATATTGGGAAAAAAACTCAAAAAATAAACTTCAAGAAAATGAAAAACTCAATTTTAAAAATGGACAATGTCATTAGACAGAAGTCCTGAAAAGAAAATATGCAAATGGATGAAGAACCTTCAACAGTCTTCAACATCTTTAGCTGTCATGGAAATACTGATGTTAAACCTACTTAAGATTCTATTTCAACCCAGGCAAGATGGCCACAATCAATTTCAACCCAGCCAAGACGGCTACTATTGAGGCTACATATGAAAACAAACGCTGGTGTAGATGTGGGGAAAGGAGCCCATTTCCACAAAGTTGGTGGAAGCTGAACTGATGCAGGAAGTTTGTAAGAGACCATCAATCTAATGGTCTCTTAACAAAACAAAACAAAACAAAACAAAACAACCAACCTAGAAATAGAATTACCAAACCAGCTACACACCTCATAGGCCTATACTCAAAGAGATTTATATGCTGCTACAGACAGACACATTTGTATGCCCATGTTCACTGCAGTTCCATTTGCAGTAATTAAGAAATATAACCAACCTATATCTCTAACAACTGATGAATGGATGAAGATAATGTTCTCCATATACACAATGGAATATACTTCCAACTTGAAAGAATAATGAACCCATCATATGGTTGGGTAAATGGATGGAACTGAAAAAGGAATAGAGAATGAGATATCTAAGTTTGAGAAAGACAAATGGAACCTGTTTTCTCTCACATGACTATCTTAATAACAACTCTTTAAGGCAAGAAACTAGAATGGAGACAATAGGGAGAGAATTTTCTTAAAGAATGCAAAGTGGTAGGTCAATGCAAAAGGAAGGTGTGGAGAGAGACTGTTGAAGATGGAGGGACCATTGCGATGAGGGTGAAGAGAGACAGGAGGAGAATGTTAATCATAATAGAAGGAGTGTTAAAAAGCCACGTGGAAAGTTATGATCTGGTAATGCAATTTGAAAACAAAGACTCTTTTATGAGTTTGGAGGCAGATACCCAACAAGGATCAATAATTCTGGTCCTAAAAGCAATGAGTCATTAAGCAAGGACCCAGTGCCAGCTGTGAGATATCTCCCTAAGAGTGAAAGGACCTGGAAGAACTGTAGACTCTGCTCCACAAGGGAAATAGCATCTTTCTATGCCTTTTATTTGCTCCCCAGGAGTGGTTGACACTCTTGCTGAAACACATGCAAACACACACACACACACACACACACACACACACACACTCCTTGGGTGTAAAATAGAGAAGCCAAGTCAGAGACAAACTGTGCTGACTGGGTCTTAGTACTGATGGCTATGCTCTTCAGAACTCCTTGACATCATCAAGAACTAATTTGGGTATCACAGTTAAGCATAGGATGTCTGGTTTCTTGGAGGATCGACTGTGACAGCTGGGGTTGACTGAGATGCCCCAGGTCCCAGCCAGCGGGAGCCTCTCTGTGTGGGGTCCTAATCTCTGGAATGCCTGCCTTGTGTTTTGACAGAGACCATTTGTTTTCTTTATAAACTGGTTCTCACTGCATCTAGAGATAAGGACTGATCTTGGGTGCCACTGAGCCCCACAGCTGGGTGCAGACCTGGAATCCAGAGATGAGGCTGGCCCTAGGGGGACACAAAAGGAAAGTCTGAATATGCAAGTGTTTCTTAGCTCTGCTTTGTTCCAGCTGTGACTGCAGATCTACACTGCTCCAGGAAGAACACCACGTGACTTCTGCAAAACATAATAGGGAGCGAATTTAACTCAGTTATAGTCACTGGGCCCTTTTTGTGTCAAGCACCATGTTAAACATTTTAGAAACATGAGCTCATGCTTTCCTCAAAGCAATCCCCTGAGGTAAAAATTGCTTTTCCTAGTTTACAGCTTAGAAAGCTCTGGTAGCCAGACTGAGGGGCTTCTCGGGCTCCACACACAGTCCACCACTCCGAGAGCCAAGTTTTGCATCTGGATCTGACTAGCACCAAAGCCAATGGTCTAAAAAGGGGACTTTTTTACCCACAACAGAGTGCTTTATAAGGCATCACACAGGATCTAACTCCTCATTACAACTTACATGCTGCAAAGTTTGTGTTGTCACAGTCACGGGGCTTCCGGAACCCAAAGCTGACAATTGATAATATCATTTTCTACCAATATTTTCGTGGAAATCAGTTAATTCATTCATGTGTATGAGAGTCATTAATGCTAGATTCTGTATACAAGTTGATTACTATTTTGATTGTTTTCGAAGCTTTAGCTTTCTCAGTAAGATATGACACATTTCTTTCAGAATTCCCAATAATCTTCTGTGACGTGGGGCGATCTAGGAAGGCACTTTATAAACTGCAAAGTGTTGTACAAATGAGGTAATGTTTAAGCAATCCCCTTATAATTCTCAGACACTGTGAGGGATTATAGTAGCTTCAGCCAGTCCCTGTGAGACGAGTAACTTGTATCACTATTTAATATTGTTGAACTTTTATTAGCTTCCTTTGACAGCTATGGCATATATTTTCCAAGTAAGTTGGCACAGACTTTCTCCTAGGCAGCACTCCCCCGCACACCCTGGTGCCACTATAGAAAGAGATGACATCACTCTGAAAGCAGCAGCAGCAGCAGCAGCATGCTCTTTGAATGACCTGCCTAAGCCAGAGCCTCGTGTCTTGCACATCCTCAGATCTGCACATGCATTAAAGCTATGAAAGCGGTTCTGTAAGGAAGACAAATAAAAACACATGAGGTCACTTCTTCCAGAGGCTAACAGGATGTGGACTCTTGGAAGAAAATAGCCTAAATGTCTTCTTGGAAATTTTGCCTCTGAGCACAGAACACATTATAAAATTTTCCAAATCTCTCCTACATACAGTACATCAAACAGCGTGCCTTTTTTTTTTTTTTTTACTTTACTTTCTCTCTTCCCCTTTCTTAAGTTAAGGTAAAGAAGGAAAAGCAGTAAACAGTTTTGGGATACTAATGATACTCTCTTCTGAAAGAGGTGCATAACAAACCTTGATAGCTGAGCCCCAGGCCTATTTCCTTGACGGGGTCAATAGTTCATTTTTTATCCACCTGTATCTGACATGAGCAATGTATGCTACTCAATTAAAACACACAAAAATCAGGGAAACCTGGCTCACTGAAATAATTCTATAAATTATTGCTACACCACACAAGAACTACATCTACAAATGTCACACACACACACACACACACACACACACACACATATATATATATGCATACACGAGGTAACTATATATGTATATACACTTTGTCCTATTGTTCTGGCCCTGCATTGCAGCACATAAAAACTGAAGAACCCTATACTGAGAAAGAATTTTTAATTCTCAAAGCAAAGCCCACATTTCAGAAACTAATATCACACACACACACACACACACACACACACACACACTCCAAACCACATACCACATACACATACACAAAATACATTTTTTTCTTATAGACAGTGGTGCACTATTTCTTGCAAAGTTTCATTATAGGGTTTGGTTATTTGGTTACTGAGTCTAAATTAAATCAATCCATTAAATGTTCTCAGAGAATGAGTTGTGACAGATGGACTTGGCTTAGATGACCCAGATCCCCCCAGAAGAGCTGGGAAACCATTTACTCTCATCATGTTCTCTTGGTAATTTATTATGGCCTTTAGGCTGTAATTATTCATTTTATATCTTTTCTTTGAACCATGTCCATGCCTGACTGAGTATAAATATCATATGTGCATAAAAATGTCCAGACTCCATTCTCTGAAATCCTGACTTAATTGGAATGCAGTCTAGGCAGTGTAAAAAAAAAAGTTATTCAGAACCTGCCTTGGTATAGTTGGACTGAAACAATAGTTATTCATGAAGCTGAGGCAGGAGGATCAGACATTCAAGGTGTGCTATGGCAACATGGCGAGACCCTGTCTCAAAATGTAAGAAAACTGGGCTGTAGCAAAATGGACAAGGGGTTATCTATCATCGATTTGGTCCCAGGTTTAATCTCCTCAAACAGCTACATAAGAATATTTAGGTGATTCTGCTAGGCACACCGTGTTGGGAAGTCCTCTAGGGTAGAGCTTAAAACTGCATCTGAAGATTAACCACAGTGACTCTTGTTAATGGAGGCCCACACAGAGGATAGCATGGGGGGGGGGACAGAGTAGCTGTAGTAGCTGGCATACTGTGGGTGAACAGATCTCCAGAGTACGTCGCAATGCCACTGGTATGGTCAGAGACAGAGAGCAGCAACAGCTCCTGGAAAGCTCCACACACAGCTAGCATATTCACAGTCTCTGGCACTGTCAGAGGCCCAATGGGCAGCACCGGGTATTTCTTTAGAACAATGTACGAACCGCTGTAGGTGTCATGCCAAATCTACTCCATGTTTTCTCAGTTGGTGACAGGACCATATCTGATGAGGTATTTCAGGGGCAGGATGCCCCCTTGCTCTGAGATTCATCAACATCATCAACATCACCCATGTCGGAGTCCTTCTGGCTCAGGCCCACCATCATACCACAGTGTCATAGGGGTGGCTCAGTTTGGGGGAAAAAAATAGCCTAGGAGCATCATTACCTCTGAGGCTGGCTTTGCACATATCAAAGTTTCATTGACAAGAATTGTATTGATCTAGCCATCCAGGTGGTGATAGAGGGTATACATGGCCACCGAGGAGACCTGTGATGACATGTGTGGATCATGTATGACATGTGTGGACACAGACAGGATCATTTTGATCATCTTCTTAAATTTTAATATCATCTGGAAATTTTCTCATGGTCCAAACAAGAATAATGTTGAGCCAAATGTTTCTATCATGATCATATCATGTTGATAAACTGAATCATGGCCCTGACAGAATCCAGCTCGCTGGGATGCAGTATGCAAATGGGATTCACAGAATCATTAATGTCTGGGACATGATGAGCTGTGATCACAATTCCTGAACTTTCTTGATTCCTTTACATTCTTAAATATCACTGAAAACCCAGTGTGTTCTTTTGTTTTACTTGAGTTATATCTGTTTTGTATATTATAAATTATTTGAGAGATTTTGAAATTGTTTACTTATACATTTGCTATTTATTTAGCAAAAATTACAATGGTGGCATAGTAATACAGTTTAATATATTAATTTTATGTATGGTTTAATAGCAAAAGGCAGATGCTCACAGCCACCACTGAACTCAATCATTTACACTGACAAACATCACACTCAGTCTGAGACTCTGAAAACTCTGCTCTCATAAAATAACAAAAGTGAGAAAAGCAAGTTACACCATTAATGTGAAACCCCTTTCATCCCCCCCCCTGCTCAGGAAGGTTGCTGGTCTTGACCTTCATGGAGCTGGGAGGCAGAGCAGTGGCCTTCTGCACCCTGTCTGAGATTCCTGGGTACTGGTGATGCCACCAGCCAGCACAGTGCTGGCCAGGGGGTATTCACAGATGATCATATCTAAGGGTCTCTGTAGTTTACTGTTATGTTTTTATGTTGGACATAAGTTGGGAATCTATATAATTTTAAAAAAAAGCCAGTATCAGCTCTCCTCAGAAAACATGTTCTATTTCCTTGAGTAGGGAGTGGGAGGGAATTGAAGCAGCGCCTGCTTGATGATGCCTGTTTTTTTACCAGCATACTCCCACATGCATACAGACACATACACGATACTCCCAGGAGTCCTAAAGACCAGTGCCGAGAAGAATAACATCTCGAAAGTTTGCTCATCTCTCAATAGAAAACAGCTTTCTCAGCCTCAGCACTCCAGATGCTTTGGCTTTAATAATTCCTTGCTGTAGGGAGATGCTCTGTGCACTATGGACTGTTAAACAATTGCTAATTCTCAGTCACCGGATGCCAATTCCCTTCCAAAGTGGGAACAAACAAAGAAAAGGCAAACAAACAGAATAAAACATGTAAAACCATATAAATGTCTCCTGCACTTGGCTGGGAATCGGAGTCACAGATTTAAGGGGAAAAGTGTGTGGATCCATAACAAGGCTCTTTATTACTGTTGCGAGGCTACAAACGGCATTGATGCTAAGATTGTAATGATGGATAGGACATAGCAAAAGAGCATGGGGCTGGAGGTGCTGTATTCTGTTGCCTGGTTTAGGCACCTCTTAGACTATTGTATAGGCATGGTTCCTCTGGTTGAAACAGGAAAGAAAAGGGAAAGGCAATTCTGTAAAGATACAATGAATTCAGATCAGTGTAGGTCAGTTTTGAAGTATTCAAGAAGCAGCTAAATGGGAGGAACAGAGAAAGCATAAGCAGAGGAAGTGTCCCACTAGATGATAAGCCCAGTTCTTTGTTATGTATAACTGAGGAAAAGCCATAAAACAATATCTCAAAAAGGTGTAATGATGATCTTCATTGATTCACTCTGTTCCAGGTACTTTTAAAATACCAAATAAGTGTGTGTGTGTGTGTGTGTGTGTGTGTGTGTGTGTGTGTGTGCGCGCGCGCGCGTGCGTGCATGCACCCAGTATGACCCTTTTAGTACTGAAAGTAAGTCTGAGGAAAGTTGAGTAAGTGTTCAAATAATATACTATCATCACAGTTTCTTTTAAAGGCAGGCATGTTGACTTAGCAGATAAATGTATTTGCCATCCAAGCCTGACAGCCTGAGTTTGATCTGATTCTAGAAATGCACGGTGGAAGGACAGGAGCAGGTACTGACCTCTGCCTTCTGAAAGGGGCCTGAAGACTCAGAAGCACAGGCACCTGTAAAATATAAAAACCTCCAAATAACAAATTTGGGCTGATACCAGAGTTCTCAGTCCCTCGCTCTTGCCTCTCCTTTCAATCATTCATATTATATAACTGACTGTTATGTACCAACAACTATACACTGTTGTTTTAGCATAGAGAGAAGGATACTTCATTATGGAACAGACATACACACACATACATACACACACACACAAACCACGAAGCTCTAAAGCACCAAACCCAACCAATTTAACTGGCCATAGGAAATACAGAGTGCCTTTGGCTATGACACAAATAGATGTTCCCCAAGATCCAAGACGGGACCATGCGTTCCAGCTAGTTTCCTTTGTATGACATGGCATTTAAGCTTTGGTTCTAGTGATACACGAGAATTGTAAGATGAAGAGAGGAAGGCATGCTGTTGTCTGAGCGTAAACTGGGAGTTAGAAGGGTTCCCTGCTCTCCTAGTCTGCTGTCTATTCCTGGGTTAAACAAGCATCTTGCTGGAGAAGGGCCTTATTTGGCTTGTGCATTCAAACCATTATCAACCAAAGCAGAAACCTGCAGAAAAGAAATAAAGTAGAAGCCATGGAGGCATGTCACTTACTGGCTTGCCGTACATGGCCTGCTCATTTGGATTTCTTATATACCCAAGAACCACCTACCCAAAGACAGCACTGCCTACAATGTTCTAGATCATTCCACTTCAATCATCAATTAGAAAAGTGGCCACCAGCTTGTCTACATTCCAATCTGATGTAATTATGTTCTCGGTTGAAGTTTTCTCTTCCAAGATGATCCTAGGTAATGTAAAATTGACAAATAAAACAAACACACAAACAAACTCATCACAAACAATAAAACTAGCATTCTCGCTCTTCTTAACTATGGTTGTTTTTGTTTTACTTTTTTACACATCCCATCCCAATAATATTCAAATCCATTCTCTAATTTATGTTTCTGAAATCACATAATGTGAAAATATTTATTATAAGTGATTTCTCTGAATTTCAGTTGTTTCACCAGAAAAGGCAGTAAAGGATAGCGGAATTTTAAGCTTTTGTTTAAGTCCCTGATCTGTACTTTCTGGACAATATAGCCTTTCTCCAATGACTTTCTTCTTAAAAGTCACTTATGACAAGGGAAAGGAGAGATGCTTGTGTGAATTCCATTTCTCATTAATAACCCATCTACTACCCTGCCAAGGTAAAGGGGTCAGCAGGTGTTAACAAAAAATATGAACACAAAGGGCATGTTTGAAAGGAAGTTGGTAATGCTCATTAGCTGAAGCTCTGGGGCTCCATGGGAAACGAGCAAAAAAGAGGGTGAGTTGAATGCTCCGGGGTCTTATGCATCAGAAGAAGGAGTTTGCACTTAACTTATCAACTCCATCGGCAGTTCATCTTATTGCCAGTTATTGCTCTTTGATACTTTAGGCCAAAGTCATAGCCCTGTGGAATTCAATAGCATCTGGCAGTACTGGTGCAGACTTTATAAACACAAACATTTTATATGCTGCCATATTTGCATCCACCTCAGAGGCAGACAGCATGCTACTGTGTTTTCAAGTACACACAGTTTTAAGTTGGGTTCCAGGAATCTGTCTAGCCCATGAAACATTTGAAAGGCATGAAAGTGAGAAGTGAATATCAGGTTCCACTTTGAAATGTCTTATGATTTCCCAGAGTATGAAATGTGAAATGCGATTTTTCAATTTCTTGTATATGCCTCGGGGAAGAGGAAGAGTGGAGAGAGAAAAAGGACAATGAAGGAATGCTAACGTTGATCCTAAAAACAAAATTGTTAATCAAAAATCTCCAGAGAGAGACCCCCCAGATGCCTTGGCTGTTAGACAATCATTTGGTACCTCTTAAGGAAAAGGTACTTGCTAGGAGGGGGAGAACAGAAAATCTGTGCATTAGTTTCCAGGAGACCAACCAGGTCTCTAATGTCATCAAAATTCCAGGATGTGGAAACCAAAGACATGATTCCTAGGCCCAGGATAGAATTTAGCTAAAATCTTCTGGTCATTTCATCTCATTATGTTTCAGTTTCATTATCTGAGAACAGAATTAAAGTAGTTTTATTCTTATAATTATAAAGGAAATAAATAATATTACTGCTTAAGGGGCATTAATGCATGACACAAGACAAATACATAAATATATATTAAAAATCCGTAATACATAAAATGTATATTAAGATCAGAGAATTCAAATAAAATGTTATTAAAGGTGAATTGTTTTTGTTTCTTATTTAAGGGACATTTTATTCTAAAGCCTGGGCCAGTTTTAACCTTGGTGTGTAGCCAAGGCTAGCTTTGAATTCTTGATCTTCCTAGCTTAACTTCCCAAGGCTGCAACAGTAGAGATGGATCCCTACATTAGTTTACCTTTCATAACAGGAGCTACTGAGTGGCATTTTGAACACTTCTGGTCCTTACTTAGACCACGTTGGACTCTTAAGCTCCAAGCTACCTAATTTGTGTCTTAAACATGTGTAGTTTCTTTTGATCAAAACGTCTTAAAAGCCTATTTAATAAATATAAAGTCTCAAAGCTTAGACAATAATAAAAGAGAAGTATGAATCAATGCCATCATGAAAACATTCAGACGGACTTAAGCACAAAGTCACCATTGCCCAACTTTAGCTTTTACAAAGAGCATGGTGTAAAATTTGGAACCGCAATGCAAATACTGTTTGTAGATACGAAAAATAAAATTTTAAAACTCAAAAAAAAACCCTGAAGACATAAATGTCTATTTTATATGTTTATTCTTTATGTTTAGATATTTAAACACAAATAAACTAATGCCCAGACATACCCTGAGTGAAAAAGAATGCCACAGGCGTTATACCTGACCTCAAAACCTTCATAAAAGTAACCCAACAGCTTCATCAACATATGCTCCTAGCCATAGCAGCAAACTCTTCGATATCCATTCACATTTGTAGCTGGGATAGTAAGTGTTAATTTTTCAACTGAACAGGATCTGAAATCAGGAGCCAGGTCCTGGTGCATGTGCTAGGGACTGTTTAACCTCTAAGAATGCCTGTGAGGGATTATGTTGATTAGGTTCGTTCAAGTGGAAAATCCACACTAAAGTAGATGGTACAATTCCCAGGACTTGGGTCCTTGCCTTATGAAAATGAGAAAGTAAGATAGGCACTAACGTTCAGTGCAATCTTTTTTTCTGATTACGGATATGACTATGGCTTACTGTTTCAAGCCTCTGCTGCCTTAAATTCCTAAGCATCATGGGCTGCACTCCAAACTGTGAGCCCAAATACTCTCCCTTTTAAATCACTTTCACCAGGGTATTTTGTTACATGAACAGGAAAACAAACAAAGGGGGGAAAATACTATTCTCCACCACAACAGCAGGTATATGCATTGAAGAGTCAAAAAGTTCTCATACAAATGGTACCTAGAAAACTGAGTATTTATTTGCAGAATAAAAATCTTGCCAGATAACTGTCACAATAGCAAGGATATGTGTCAGCTCAGATATAGATAATGTTATTAAAAATATCTGCATTACTAGCTATTTTTAAATACTTAGTTGTTGTTTTTGTCATGGTTATTCTATGTACTACAGAAAATAAGAAAGTATACATATAAACCCCAAAATGTTCAAAGAATCAAAATCAAAACTCAAAACTATAAATCTACTAGGAGGAAATGTAGAGAAAATACTTAAAGGGAATTGTCTGAGCAAAGAAATATAGATGCTAGATAGATATGTAGATAGATAGATAGATAGATAGATAGATAGATAGATAGATATCAAGACCCCCCAAAGTACAGAAAATAAAAATAACAATTACAAGCAGGACTACATTTATATGTCCAGCATAGAAATAACAAAGTTAAGACAAAAAACCTACAGAAATCCAGCAAAGAAAATCACATCCAGAATATATAAAGGACTCAAGCAACTAAACATTAAAACTAAATCAGACAAAACCTGTAGCAAAACAAAATTAAACAAAAGAAAGTTACCAACATAGTTCATAGAAAGCCTAAAGAATGGGCAAGTGGCCTGAGTGCATTAGTGAGCATTCTCTAAAAGATTCAAGTAGCCAGAAAATTTATGAAAAAAAAGAAATCTCAAAGAAAGTATTTATCACAGAAATACACATTACAACCACAGAAATGTAAGGCCATTTGGAATAGCTACTAGAAATAAAGGAAAAACTAAGAATTTCTAGTAAGAGTGAGCAAAGAGAAACCACTAATTAAATTGTGGAGAACAGGGCAGATTTCAATTTTAAAAGTTAGAAATACAACTACTTGTGAACCAGTGCTTCCACTTTGAATGTCTACCCAGAAACACTAAAGCCAGTGAGATATTCATTTTTTTTCAGCCATCAACATGAATTGAGATGATGTCATTTGCAGCAACATGAACTAATTTGGATGGTACAACCCTAAGGGAGATAACCAGCCACAGAAGACAGATCACACACGTGGACACTAAATCATTCTTCTAGAGGAACTGGAAAAGTACCAGAACCTGGAAAAGTGTGGCCAAGAAATCCCTGAAAAGATGCCATGCTGCTTAACACCACAGGGTGCAGGTGATAGGAAGAATAACTTCTAATGTTCTATAGTGCAGTAGTTCTTACAACTAAGAAGAGAGTCACATGCTCTTAAAGGATGTTAGATAGTCCCAATATAAAGAGATTCATCTGAGGTGGCAGATATGCTTGTTACATAGATCTGATGTTGATATATTAAATAGCTATTGAAAAATCTTACTGCATCTCATAAATATTGCTATATTATAAGTAAAAGTAATTATATTTTTGAAAAACTGATATAGAATCTTGGCAAGGAAAGGAAGGAAGGAAGGAGGGAGGGAGCAGAAGAGGGAAGGGAGGAAGGAAAGAGAGAAAGGGAGGTGAGAGGGAGAGTTTAGTTCAATATTCCAATACCAGCTTCCAAGACCTTGTCTGTTGATCTAGTGCTGTGACACCTAGCACCTAGCACTTATCCCTTGATTTCATTGCCATGGTGTGGACTTCTTTCTTCTGGAATGCAAACGTGAATGCCTTGGCTTTAACTATTGTTAGTGAACAATAAAGACTTAGCTTATGTTCACCATACCAACCCATTGCTTTCAGCTCTCATAATAAATATCTTCGGTGCCATAATCTTGTCCTTATTTCAGGCTACAGAGTTTGTGTTGTTCTAAAACCTTTTTCTTTTAAATTTTCAGTGAAATATGAAATAGTCAAGTACGGTACTCAAGTGTGGAGTCATGAGTCTTCAGATTTTTAGTATAACTTAACTTTCCTTGGTGGCATAAACTTTTGCTCATTTCAGGCTACAGAGTTGGTGTGCAGCACTCGGTCTGTTGTATTGATTATATAAAGAATTGTGTGGACAGCTTGGGTAGAAGATCAAGTGAAGAGCAATGGGATATGGCTCCTTGTGATCAAAAGTATTTGAGTCTTGAATCTTCCCATTCAATGGTATTCAAATATACACTTAAGTTATGACTCCAAATAATAACAATTGTGTTTATAATCTCTAAGCATATCTGTGTTTAATTATTGTATGTGATATATATGTATATACATACATACATACATACATACATACATATATACATACACACACACACAAAGCTTTGGTTTTCAACCAGATCCTTCAGTGCTTTGTTGATGTGATCTACTATGAAGGCTCTCTGGGTGTGACCAGGTAGTCACTTATGTTCTTTGTCCTTCTGTCATTTTCTGAAGAAATGAGTAGCAATGTCATACTTTCTAAAGTTTTGAATAACACATGCTTGTCCATGGCCAAAGTGTGCATCCCCTCTGCTTCCCCACTTCTACCTAACTGCTAAACACACAGGAAACATTAAGGACATCTTAATACATCAATGTTTAGTGATGCCAGACAGGAAAGCAGAACACCTTCCACCTTCTCCTACAGAGGTACAACGAAGCAACTGAAGCATAAAAGACCAACTGGCCTGTTCAAGGGTCCCTGGCCTGATGCTCAATATGAATCATATGAGCCTCTCTGTGCAATTCTTTCACTCCAAAGCATCTTCAAATTAAGATGGATGATGTACCAGAGTAGTTACAGATAACAATTATGGCAAAGCTTAGACATGCAACAGGAGTGCAAAACAGGAGTGCAAGAGTTCCGTGTCTATATCCTCAGAGAACAGTTGTATGTGGTCAACATGTGGCTTTCTTTCCATCTGAGAAAGAGGATATAGTCTTCTTGATCTTGTTGCAGGGACAGCCACTTTACAAAAGTTAGAGCTTACATCATCAGTGAAGTTCCACACTGGTGAGAAGTTTCACAGTGTACGAATTTTCTGAGTTTTGCGTTCACCATTATATATTCATGGTCGTGTTCACATTCTTTTAGAAAAAAGCTTTTTTATTAATTTTAACAGAAATTTCTTAGGGAAACAATAGTTCTCATATTTCACTGAAAATATAAAACTGAAATGTTTTAGAACAACTCGTGGAGTTATGAGTCTTCAGTCTTTAAGCTTAAATGAGCTTGATAGTGGGACCAAGGCCCATCTCATCCTAAAGCCTCACCCTCTATCTGGAATGTAAAGCCTTTTCTTTGGGCATAATAGGGCATGTTTACACAGAACTATCATGGGGCACTCAGGGCTGAGCTGGTCCACTTGCGATACTGTAGAAGAGCAATCGACACTGGCTTCAAAAGATAGCCCCGGATCATTGCCCTTCATTGCCCTTTGAACCAATACCTCAGCTTCAGCCTGCACTGCAGCCACCCAGTAAACTATCTCTGCAACCTATACCCACTTTTGCCCAAAGCTATATTCTGGGTACTGACATTGGTTCATTTACCCCAGCCAACATCTGGCACCATCGACAGACAACAGGTTCTTGATACTTAATTCAACCTTTCTATCTTCCCCTGAACCCTATTAAACCCACTATATTTTGATTTGGCCTCTGTTTCTCCAGTCTTGTTTCCCTCCAAGTATCACACATGCTGCAGCCAGACTCATCTTTCCAAACAGAAGTGAAACTGGCGGTTTCATTATGTTAAAGCCCTTCCCTTCTTTGGCTAACTTGTCTGTCCTGAAAACAATCTAATCTCTGTCTTTCATTAGGACACAGTTCAAACACCTGAAGACGGCTTAGTAGCAGACTTCCAAAAATCTTGACTTTGTGCCTTAGGTCTGTCATTTCTCGTCTTCCAGTTTGTACTCCATGTTTCATCCAGGCAGATAGCATCCCCCCAAATGACGGGATTCTTGCCGCCTCAGTCCACAGAGGCACAGTTCTTAGGACTTACCTGTTTACTCCATTTCCAGCCCAGGTCTTTCTGCACTTTTACCTTGGTGAACTGGCCTCTGCCAACACAGCATTGCCTCTATGAAGCCTCCGAAATCCCAGAAAAAGTGGGCTAGAGTTTGGTTTGACAACAGCTGTTTACTCCTGACAGTACAAACAGCACTGTTAGGAAGTTGCATGTGCAACGCGTGCTTCTCCATACCACTGCTAAAGATCTGACTGGAAAGACTGTCCTTTAGAATAGTTAGTGTAACTCCACAGTAGTTAACAATAGTATGCCACGGGGCAGGGCTACAATAAACACTAGTTGAAAGATCCAAGTATCTAACTAATGATAAGGTATCTAACTGGTGATACCATTGTGAACTAAAGGGTATTGTCTACTGGGATATGCTAACACTTCCATAGCCTCGCCCATATCACAGCATAGAGAGCCAAATCATTCCTTGTAGCATCAGCAAGTGTTGGGTATTGGTGCTTGTTGCTGGGGGCGGAGAAATGATTACAAAGGGAGCTGTGATAAGCAGGGCAGCTTTAAATCCTTGGCATTTGCCTCAAGTTTGTCTCTTCACTGGCTTTGTTTTATGAGTTTATCAAGCAGTGGGGCGCCTAGCCCAAGTGTCTTGGCATTGGTTAAATAAGCACATTTTTATTAAATGCACATTGAGTCACTTTCTCCTCAGAGTCTATAAAGTAGCATCTAGTAATGATTTGGACTTGCTACTTTAGCATGTGTAAGAGTTCCGAAGAAGCCAGATCTCCCTCTCATCTCCATCCTCAAAGGAACCCTGAAGCTTTAAAAATCTGTGTATCTAATGAGTTTTGTTGCATAGACAATTAACCTGCTTTTATGCCCTGGGGATTTGCTACATGGTGTACTGCAATTTCCAACAGGGAAGGAAAGATTGGTGTGATGTGTGTCTAACTACTTTGGCTCACTACTCGCCAAACCCTGGCTCACACAGGAGAGCTAAGGTATGCAAGGTGTCACCTTTGCTCTGAGGGTCCCATACTGCTACAGCTGACTCAGGTTATGATACAGAAGCTGGCAGTTGAGATAAACAATTGGAATCCTCTAGTGGAAAGCAGCCAGTGCCAGATCGAGGCACTGTGTGGTACAAGGAAAAGAAAAATTGAAACGGGAATGACACAGACAGCTCCCTGGAAGGCTGAAAGCAATATGTTTCAATTTAATAATTTTTGTCATGCAATATGTTAACCATCTTTTTCTCCTCCCTCCCTACTCTTCCCAGATCCTCCCCACTTCCCCTGCCCTCCAACATCGTGGTCATAGTCTCTCTCTTGCTCTCACTGAAAACAAGCACACAAACAAAACAATGTAAACAAAAACGATAAGACTAAACAATGCCAAAACAAAACAAACAAAAACAAAAGAATATGAAGTTCATTTTGGGTTGGGCAATAATAACTCCTGGGTATGGGGTCTACCTTGGACTATGATGGACTGATATACCCAGAAAGACATTTTTTAAATATTTATATATTTTGCATATATGTGCACAATGTTGTTGTCTTTAGACACACCAGAAAAGGGCGTCCTCAAAACAGATGGTTTTGAGCTACCATGTGATTGCTGGGAATTGATCTCAGAAACTCTACAAGAGCAGTCAGTACTTCAACCACTGAGCCATCTATCCCTTCAGCCACCTCCCCCATCCCAGTAAGACTTTTATGGTGATACAAATGGCCTCAAAAGGGAGACGAGGGGGAGTGGTGAAGATATAGTTGCTGTCAACTCCAGCAAGATAAAATTAACAGTATCTAGTGGGAAGGGTTAGTGAACTTACGATTTTAACTCAAATATGCAGCCCTGCACAGGTACAGCTGGACAGTGCCTGGGCACTCGGACTCCTCAGGATGGTGTGTGAGACTCTTTGAGTTCCCGTGATAAGCTACTTCTTGGATTTTTTTTTCTTTGTCTTGAAACAAAGGGAGGAATCAAGCCAGTTTTATTTGCTGATGTGTTTGTTCCCAGCACATAATAGAGTTTCTGGCACTTAATAAGTGTTAAGTAAATATATAGTGATTGCCTGCCAATCTGGAAAAGGCTGTAGGTATCATATAAAATTACCTCTTCTTTATGTGTTCATAAACACAGAATTTGGGGCCAATGGAATAATGGAGTGAAACTGTCCATCTGTCTGGCTGTGAGACTAGAAATGGGCCTCACATGTCTGGACATCTAACCAGTCCTTTTTGGTATCACACCACCCCTTTTGTCAGGCTTCCTAGTTTGAGTTCTGAATAATGAGGTACTTCTGTGTGACCTCATTGTTTCTATTTGTTTGCCACAGGCTGTGGTCTGCCAGACAGCAGCTCATTTAAGTTCTCTTCTTGCAGCCAGTGGCGTCCCTAACTAGAACAGTCAAGTGTATTTTCTCCAGTCTGTGTCCTATTTCAAGTGGTTTGTTTTTGCTTAATTTGTACTTCGCTTCATGTGCATCACTGCTTAATTCCATGAAGAAAAGAATTGCCTGACAAACAGCGACTGTTGAGCAAAGATAAGCCCCACCCCCACCCCGCCACCTCCTGCTCTAACCTCCACTGAGAAATATATCACATGGAAAATATAGCAAGGTCCCCTGGCCAAGCTTTGTGAAGCATCTGTCTGCTGTAAACATTCCTGGCTGTAACTCCGATGAACTTTGTCAGTCAGTGAATTGTCTGGGTGTCAGGATATGTGTTCTGAATAAGATAAAGGGGAATGGAGTGCAAATACCAGGACGGGTAACGGAAAGTTGGTCAGGCTCTTCTGACCACATCTGTGCCTTTACATGGCACCTTGCTTCTCTGCTTGTGTGTTATAGTAATGTGGATTGTCTTATGGCTAGAAAGCGAGCACTTGGTTATAATCCCATGGTCCTACATGGGGGGTCACTATATACAGGGTGGTCTGTACACTAGATCCTTCCCATAGGTGTGCACTTTCAACACTTGGTCTCTAGCTGGTGGTGGTATTTGGGGGGTTCTTGGGAACTTCAGAGATTGGTTATAGCTGGACAAAGTAGGTCAATGAGCGTATGTCATCACAAGTGTCTCCTCACTGGTGCTATGTGTCCCTCTCTGATATCTCCTTATAGGAAGAAACAAAGCTCAGTCTTGGCCGTGTTCTCCTGCCATAACCAATTCTACACAGACTTGTAGAGCTAAGCGAGCATGGACTCAACCTTCTAAAACTGAGCCAAAGGAAACCCTTCTGCTTTAAAATGGTTTTTTTGGTTGTCAGTTATCTAACCTCGGCAGCAGAAAAGCTGAGTAATAGAATGTACAGACTCTGAAGTTACTGACTTAATAACGGAGTCAATTTCTCCAAGTGTAAAAGGAAATAATACTTAATATAACTTAATGATAAAACATGTATGGTAGCGGTTACAGGTTATCTTTTCGGTGTTCACTGCATTCACATAAGGTTACTGCATCCAATGTAGTCACATTTTTGTGTAACAATGTAGTCACATTTTTGTGTAACAATGTAGTCACACGTGGCTTCGTGCTGCTACCTGGAACAGAATGTGATCATTTTCCCCTTGTAAACTTATTACTGTCTGGGTGATTATCTGTTAGGACAAGGGATGCTGGGAATTTACCACAGCAAGGCTTTTAGTTAAGTTCCTAAATGTAGGCCCCGTGTTACTGAAATAGGACAGAACGTTGGTGTACAGATAATTGGTCTTAGAGTGTGGGCACTAGGAAGCACAGCATGGGATAAAGGGTGAGAAGAGAGACTCGGGCATGTTCTAAAAGGCAAGTAGGAGAGAAATGGGAACACAGCCAGGTAGGTTGGATCTAAGCCATGTATAGTTGGCTGTGGTGGTATATGCCTTTAGTCCCAGTACTCGGCAAGTAAGCAGATCTCTGAGTTCTAAGCCAGCCTGGTATACATAGCAAGTTCCAGGACAGCCAAGGCTACAGAGTGATATTCTGTCTCCAAAAAAATGTTTTAATAGAACATAAATATTCATAAGTTATATTACATGATAATATATTTAATTGTTCCAATTAAATACAATAATTATTAAATTCAGGAAAGTTACTCCATGTTACTTATAAGACATGAGAACAAATGTTTGAAAGTAACTGTAAGAAAATAATCTGTAGAAATAAAATAAAACCATGCTAATATTAAAAAAAAACAAAAACAAAAAAACATGTATGGTAGCACTTAGGAATTCCGAGACCGGTCCTAGTACTTTATTTTATCAATAAAGAAGTAACTAAAACAGGGGGTTTTGGACTTTTCTAGCCAACAACTCCTAGGGAGACCTTTCACATAGCACTTGTGTGTTGATTTTAATACCCATGGCTTCTGTGATTGCAATCACCTTTGAACTAGGGATTGGCCCCTTAGAACTTTGTTTTCTTCACCACAACCTGGAAGTCTTCTCGACATTTTATAACAGTTATATAACACTCATACAACTCTGCATCCTTCACACATGGTAAGCAATCAAAGTTGTTAAAGGTAGAAATGTAAGTGTTTAACCTGCTGTCTCATCATGTCACTGGACATGTTCTAATGAGATACATTGATTCTACCTTTGTACTATGGTTATCAAACTAGATAAAAAAGATTTGGGTGAGCACGGATGACACACCCCTCTCTCTCTCACTTTCCCACTCTCTATCTCTCTTTTCCCAAGTGTTTTCTTTTCCCCCATCTTTCTTCCCTCCTCTACCAGCTCCCTTCTGTGTCCCCATGGCTCTGCTCCTGTCTGTCTGCCTCTACCCATTCTCCAGGTTCTCACTCCCCTCCTGTCCCCAAATAAACCTACCTTATACGAGATCTGTCACATGCTGTAATTTTTCAGGGAGACACGTTGACATGGGCCCACCAGGTACCCGTTTACCCCTGTCTTCTGTGTCATTATATTTTATATATACAACCTATGGAATCTGTAAGTTTATAATTATACTCTCTGCAGTTTCTCTGTGCATGGCTGCCAACTCTCTGCCATGCTGCCATATACCACATGGATCCTGAAAGCCTTTCCTTACATTTGGAAACAAAACACCCTTGCTCATTTTTCTGCATTTCTATTTTTTTCTCCTTCAGGGACATATTTTACATGCAAGCTCATCTCCCTGGCATGCCCCTGCTGACAAGACAGACATTTTTCATCACAGATATCATTTTCATCTTTAGAATATCAATTCAAGTCATTAAAATATCTTCAACATATTTAACTTAATATGATCAGTGTTGGCTTCAGCCTTTGAACATTTCAAATACATTTGTCATAACCATGGCATTCCTTGTTTCATGAATTTAAAGTGTGTATCATTTCAGGGTTTGATTTGGTAATCTGCTGTTATGTTTATCATGGATTGTACGTTCCTGTTTGTTTTCATGCAAGATAATTTTTTGTTGGATGCCAGACATTGTAAAATTTACATTGTTGGATTTGTACAGTGATGTGAATTGTACTCCCTAGAGGGAAGACTTTAAAATAATCTTAAAAGCCAACGGTTCAAGGTGATCCTACAGGGTGCCACCAACCAAGAGGACCATTCCCTTTAGATGGGGAGTTTGGAAAGGGACAGAAAGACATAGGAAAGACCTTCTAAGGACACCCAGAGAGAACATGGAGGAAATACTACATACAAAGAGAAGCTTCAAGCAATCCATTTGGAAGCCATCAAGTACCTGAGGTGTGGAAGCAAGACCACAGCCCCTTTCTGCCAAGATCATAAACAACCCCCATCCTCTGAGGGAGCACAGAGTTTGGACTTCAAGTACCTACAAACTGTAACAAAGTCAAACTCTGTTATTTGAACCCATCCAGTTTGGGAGTTTTGTCACATAGGTTTGGGAGCCCAACACACTGAATAGAATGTGTGTGTTCTCATTAATACCAGTGCTTTGTCTTAGGATGCAGTTGAGATACTCAGGACCAGTATACTGAGTTAATCAGCTGTTAAACTTGTCTTTGAGGTAGAGGTACTGCATTTATTGGGTGGTTGATTTTACTCCCTCGCCATGCTGCCGCAGATGAAAAGCCCTCATCAGTAAACATAATGCTGTGTAAGTGAGGGGCTTTCCCAGTCTGGCTCTGAAGGAAGAGGCACGTTTTCTGGCCACATATCAACTCTAAATAATATTCCTATAAATTCTGTCTCTGGCCTCAACTAGTTTTCCCCTACCCATCCCTTAGTTGTTCTCCGTTGAAAGTGCAAAAATGAGGAAGCCTCTCTGCCGATCCTGCAGCTGTTCTGTGCATGGCTATCAACTCTGTGACATTGGTCACGTGAGTCCTATGCATTTCTCTTTTGACTCTTTTCAGTTCTTGTTCCAGGTTCTTGTGTTAAATCCTCTTCCTGTGGAGTACGGAAACTCTAAGGCAACAACCTAGACCACAGTCATTCTCTATAGAGCCCAATTTATGGCTTCATAGTCTCTTCAAGTCCCTGGCCTAGTTGCATGATATCAATCTTGTTGAACAGTACGGTTTCAGGTGTACCTGGTTGAGAGCAAAAATGTAAATCCTGTCCCATGAACTCAAATGACCATAAGTAGAAACTCTCTTTCTCCTTCTCCCCCTCCCTCTCCCTCCTTCTCCCTTTCCTTCCCTACCTACCTCTCCCTCTCCCCTCCCTCTCCCCCTCCCTCTCTCCTCCCTCTCTCCTCCCTCTCCCCCTCCCCCTCCCTCTCCCTCTCCCCCTCCCTCTCTCCTCCCTCTCCCCCTCCCTCTCCCCCTCCCCCTCCCTCTCCCCCTCCCCCTCCCTCTCCCTCTCCCCCTCCCTCTCCCCCTCCCTCTCCCCTCCGTCTCCCCCTCCCCTCCCCCTCCCTCTCCCCCTCTGTCTCCCCCTCCCCTCCCCTCCCTCTCCCTCTCCCCCTCCCTTCCCTATCCCTTTTCCCCTCCCCTCCCCCTCCCTCTCCCTCTCCCTCTCCCTCTCTCTCTCTCTCTGCACAAGCACATGAATCCTCTGTGTTTTGTGTTCTAATAGTTATTTCTGTCAAAAAGGCTTAGAAATAGTGTTGTGAAAACCAGTACCAAATTGACTCTTCTGGTATAAAGACCATAATCTTTCATGGCACTAAAAATTTGAGAACTGGAGTGGAAACATACCCTATGCCACATAACACACATCCAAGCTATCCAGCCTTACATGGTAACAAAGCAGTTTCTATTCTATTTTGCAACATCTTATACTAAAAGCAACTTAAAGAATCTACACCATTGAAGAAAATGCAGCATACTCTGGTGCATCATTGGCACAAAAGTTGTGGGTGTAACCAACTATCATATGATTGGATTTAAATCTGCTCTGTGAAATGGAACCCATGCCCAACTAATGTGTGTCTCTATATATCTATGTTTCTTGTGTTTTTACTTTGACTTTTTTGGTGTTGAATTATTTTTATTTAAAAGAAATGTAGTCTTACACATTGTTTTGTTTTGTTTTGTTTTTGAGTTCTGGTAGTAACTAAATGGATACCTGAGGCTGTCCACTCCAATTCAAAAGAATACAGGATTGTTCAGCCAAGGTTACATGGCTTTGCCCTATCCAGCAGCAATCCTCACCCTCGGTAGGATATTGAGTGAGTCATTTCTCCCTTCATGTTCTCTGGGTCAACAGATACCAGAGGAGGTAGGGAACATGTGCCTGCATCATGAACATGTCACCCTTGGATTGTGGAAGTTGTTCACATCCTTAACACTGGGCTGCAATGAGATTACTAGAGACAAGAAAATAAAATCATATCAAATATTTCACAATATATTGATGGAAATTTTATTCCTGCTAGACCTAATGCACAAATATCTAATTTTCAGTATACCTTTTCTAAGAACTCATTTTTACGTTTTCAAAATTATCAAAAATATTAACATGTTGGAGACACACAATCACATTCTGGCCCTTTCTTCATAAACATGAGAAGGATTGGTTCTCAAAGAGCATGTTGGTTCTAAATTACTAATGACAACTACTTTATCATTTCCAGAAAGTTCACTAAGAGTTGAGCATCTGTTCAACTCTCACATCTCTCTGTAGCAGCAATTTATAAGAGCATGGAAACATGGCTTCGGGCAAAGATTTAGCTGAAGTTCTTTCCATTTGCCAAACCCATTGGTTAAGAAAGGGCATCTGAGCTCAGCGTACAGCAGCTAACTTGAACTTGTCCAGACAAAATCAAAGATGGAATGAAGCACTCTCTAGTGTGAAGAAACTGGGCAGAGCATATGCTCTTTCCAGCTGTATTAAGAGGTTAGGCAGGAATCAAATGCAGATTTAACTACACACTCTCTCTTTTGAACAAAGTCCTTGGCTGACACATTAGACAAAATCTCTATTATGTTTTTCCTTTCCCTCCTTTCCTCAGTCTTCCCTCTGTCTCTTCCCTTCTCTGGGAGTGGTTTTCTTTTTCCATTCTGGTACTTGGCATTGTACATTATTTCTGTTTATGAAAGTTATAAAGGGATTGTCATAATTCATAAATGCTCAGCTAATAATTTTATATGAAGTTATCTACTTAAAAATAATTAAGTACTCATATTTGAACAAACTAAGAGACATTTTAGTATACTTTCATGTTGGTTAGTTTCTCAACATTTTTCTAAGTTAGAACTTAGAAAATACTAACCTCTAAGTCTCCAAAGTCTCTCTTCTTCATTTTCAGCTTTAATACTCTGCACAGTTAAGAACTGGAGTCTATAAATCTGTGTTTAAGAACTTGTTGCATAAATTATCTTGTCATAGGTTTATAGACCTTCAACTTGAAGACCAATCTCTTTTACACTCTGGGTAAAATCTGTTGATAGTCCACTAATAGGGAAAGCTTTTGTAGCTAGCATCAGGCTGCTCAGAGTATAGATAACCAGCAATGTAGGTATTCAATGGAATGGAAAGGAGTTGGTATTCTTTTTATGTTTATAAAATAAGTCATTTCTAGAAATCATTTCAAATTTTGCATTTTATGTCACTTTTGTATCCATAACTTTATTATAACATGATAAAATATGAGAATAGACATTATACAAGAGAAACTTCAGAAATTAAATATACTGCACAAGCTTATACACAATCAGACAGTACCATAGCTAAGATCTGATCATTGCCTACTGAAAGACTACATTTCCCAGTTTCCCTTCTGGGCGACTAAAATCATTCCCATTTCCACCCCTATAAGGGGCCTCAGTCCATCTTCCAGTTGTCTTGAAGAGCCCAGATTAATACCAGGCACTGGTCTGCCATCCCCATCTTACCTCATGTCCTCAAGATCTACATTCTTTTCAGTTATAGTAAAACCATCTGGCTTGTGGGAGTCCCATAAAGGTTGAGATAAGACTGCTGCCTATGAATAGTCTTGAGCCTGTACCAACAACCTGCTATTGGCCACACCCTGGGTTCCAGAGCTAGCCCTCAATTTACAAATTTGTGATTTCCTTCTTTATTATCCCCTGAACATCTGCTTCTGAATTTATGGTTGAAAAGGAGACATCTGCCCCCCTTCGAGGCCATTGTGTCAGCTCCTGAAAATGACAGACACCCCAACCTATCAGAAGCATTCTGAAAGGGGAATAAAGTTGCCTTTGGTTTATTTCTAACTCTCTATTTCTGTGCTCTTTTCCTCATTATGTGTACACCCTGTAAACCCAACAATCTCTGTAGCGATTAGAGGTGGTGTCTGTGGTGTATTATATTCCAGGTCCTGGCTTAAGGTACTGGTTACATAAATTTTCACAATCCCAAGCGAGACATAAGTATCTGTCTGTCGGTCTGTTTGTACTCCCCCTCCCCATTACTGCAAAGGCTTTATTATGCTTTGGAATATCTAACACTCCTTGACTTACAAAGGACAGCTTTGCTCTGAGTAGTGTTCTTAATTGGATGTATGTTTAAAATCTTATCCTTGAATGTGTCATTTTACAACATCCTGACTCTCAGGCTTTCTATTGAGAACTCTACTGAACATCTGTAAGAATTTTCTCTTTGTGTGTGATAACCATCTTTCCTCTTGCTATATTCTGTAATGACTCTTGAGATACTGTTTCAGTTAATATTTTCTCTCTCCCTTGATCTTTCTCCCTCTCCGTGTCTCTGTGTATGTCTCTCTTTGTCTCTTTGTCTCTCTATCTTGTCATCTATCTCTCATCTCTGTCTTAGTCTTTCTCTGTTTCTCTCTGTTTCTCTCTCTCTCTCTCTCTCTCTCTCTCTCTCTCTCTCTCTCTCTCTCTCTCTCCTTTCTCTTCCCTCTAAAAACCCAGTTTCTCCCTGCCATTGTACTCTGCCCCTTCTGGAATTTTTACTATGTTTTCTTCTTTTGCTTGTTGACGCCCCATTATCCCTTAGGTGCTCTGAACATTGTTTTCATTCTTTTCCTTCCTCAGTGAAGTTACTTCAAGTGACCTACCTTCCAGGTCACTGATTCTTCCTTTTACTCTATCATGTCTGCTGTTAAAGGTATTTCTTTTATTTTTCTCTACTCTGCCACACTCCTATCGCATCTCCAGGAATTATCATGGTGTTAGTCTTTTAAATTTTTTTCATTTTTAATGAAACATGTTGGTCATCTCAGTTTCTCTTGAACTTCAGTTTTCTATCTTACTTCTGTGGTATCTTGTTGAGCTTTTTTAAAGGTGGTCATTTTTGAATTGTTTGCCTTGTACTCTGTAGAGAGCCATTTTGGAGGAATTGGTTATTCACACAGTATTAGTTCTGTCTGGTCAGAGTTTCACGACTCTTTGACCTCTATAGTGTTGTATTTATGTCAATCAAACAAAATAAATATCTTTGCCAACCTGTAATGACTGAAAGATAAAAGTCTGTTGGCTCTTTAGTGTGATGAGATTGCCTCCAAAGATTACAAGGAAGCAGGAGTGTGGTGAGACATGATTCCTGTTGCTTGGATAAAGGAATGGTGAACTCAGGGTCTAAGATCAGTGGAGCAGCTGGGACAGAAGTCTTCCTGCTGCCATTTGCACCAGGAGCTGGGAGACTCCACAGCCTTCTGTGCATAGCCCACTAGGAGGAAAAGATCTCCCAGCAGGCTTTCACTTTTGAGCAGAGAGGTGAGATCTCCACCTTCTCTCTGGAGGGGAACAGCTAGGATCTCACAGGGCTGAAGATCAGTGGAGCAGCTAGGATGGGAGTCTTTCTGCCCGCAGCCATTTGCACCAGAGAGCCAGGAGATTCCACAGTCTTCTGTACATAGCCCACCAGGAGAGAGAGATCTCCCAACAGTGCTTTCACTTTTGAGCTCAGAGAAGTAAGGACACAAGCTTACAGGCCCACAGGAGGAAGAAACTCCAGCCAGAGACAAGAATACCAACTAACACCAGATGGCAAAAGATAAGCACAAGAACCCTACCAACAGAAACCAAGGCCACATGGCAACATCAGAACCCAGTTCTACCACCACAGCAAGTCCCAGATACCCCAACACACCAGAAAAGCAAGAGTTAGATTTAAAATTGTATCTCATGATGCTGATAGAGGGCTTCAAGAAAGACTTAAATAACTCCCTTAAAGAAATACAGGAGAACATCAGTCAAAAGGTAAAAGCCCTTAAAGAAGAAACACAAAAATCCCTTAAATAAATACTGGAGATGATGGGTCAACAGGCAAAAGCACTCAAAGAAGAAACACAAAATTCCCTTAAAGAATTACAGGAAAATACAATCAAGTGAAGGAACTGAACAAAACAATCCAGGATCTAAAAGTGGAAGTAGAAACAATAAAGAAATCACAAAGTGAGACATCTTTGGAGATAGAAAACCTTGGAAAGAATCAGGGAGTCATAGATGCAAGTATCAACAACAGAATACAAGAGATAGAAGAAAGAACCTCAGGTGCTCAAGATAACATAGAAAACATTGATCAACAGTCAAAGAAAATGCAAAATGCATAAAGCTGGTAACTCAAAACATCCAGGAATTCCAGGACACAATGATAAGACCAAACCTAAGGATTATAGGTATAGATGAGAGTGAGGATTTACATCTTAAAGGCCCAGTAAATATCTTCAACAAAATTGTAGAAGAAAACTTCCCTAACCCAGAGAAAGAGAGGCCCATGAACATACAAGAAGCCTTCAGAACTCCAAACAGACTGGACCAGATCAGAAAGTCCTACTGGCACATAATAATTAAAACACCAAATTTACTAAACAAAGAAAGAATATTAAAAGCAGTAAAGAAAAAAGGGCAAGTAACATAAAGGCAGACCTATCAGAATCTCACCAGACTTCTCACCAGAGATGATGAAAGCTAGAAGATCCTGGGCAGACCTCATACAGACCCTAAGAGGACACAAATGACAGCCCAGGCTACTATACCCAGCAAAACTCTCAATTTTCATAGATGGAGAAACTAAGATATTCCATGATAAAACCAAATTTGCACAATATCTGTCCACAAATCCAGCCCTATAAAGGATAATAAATGGAAAATGCCAATACAAGGAGGGAAACTACACCCTAGCAAAAGCAAGAAAGTAATCTTCTTCCAACAAACCCAAAAGAAGATACCCACACAAACATAAAAATAACATCAAAAACAACAGGAAACAACAATCACTATTCCTTAATATCTCTTAACTACAATGGACTCAACTCCCCAATAAAAAGACATACACTAATGATTTTTTTCAATTTTATCAGAAAAAGTTTGTAATTCCCCTTTTAATTAATTTAGTAATTTTTTATGTCTACCATTTTATCTGCATTATTTTTCGTGATAATCTTTAATTTTAATGTCTTTCTATATACTTGCTCCATTTTATCAGAAATGCTTCCAATGTAAATCTTTGATTTTATCGCAAATGTTTCTAATTCCACCTTCAATTTATTTAGAGTTTTTACATCAACCCTTTTTCATGTAAAATTTTCCCCGAAAGAGTCAATTTTAACGTGTTTGTCTATTTAGTTCTTGAATTTTACCAGAAATGTTTTACATGTAAAGCTTCAGTGTTATCTGAAAATGTTTATAATTCCACCTTCAATCAACTTAGAATTATCTTTATGACTATCATTTTATCTATATAATTTCTGTGATAACCTTTAATTTTAACATGTTTTTCTATATATTTCTATAATTTTATTAGAAATATTTCCATGTAATTCTTCAAGTTTATCAGAAAATGTTTATAATTCTACTTTTAATCAACTTACGAATACTTTTATGCCTACCATTTTTATATCTATATAAAATTTTCCATGATAATCTTCAAAAAATAAAATAAAATAAAATTCTGAGAACAAAGAAACTGCAAAAAAAAAAAAAAAAAGGAAAAGGAATGGGAATGGTGGGAGGATTTCAAGGTCGATGGCCATGCACCGAAGGGTTTGTATCAGGTACGAGTGTACCCTCTGGGTACTAAGTTGACTTCCAGACCTTGGTGCTGGGACAAATGCTTATTTCTCACTTGTGAGATGAGTGTATGAGTAGAAAGTATGTTAGTAGATTTGCAGACTAGTGATGTTGCACATGCCTAGAAGCAGTCCTACTTTGACACACAGTAGGTCTGTCCCTGAACTGTGGCTGTGTGAGTCTGCGCCTGCGCCATTGGGAACAACCTCTTGGGGAGGCAGAATGAGGGGAGTTTGGCTTTCTTATCCCACCACTCTGGAGGTGAGAAAGCACAGTCTGTGATGTGGAAAAGCTGGAGGTGATTTGGGGGTCCCCAGACCTGTGTCGAGACCAGGGCCGTGGGGCTCTCTGGCCCTTGGACATCCAGGCACTGCTGGGAATTACAGAAGAGCCTAGAGCAGAGTCAGGAACTGGCCTGGGGACGATGCCTAGCCCAGGGCCAACGGAAAGGGGAGCTCTGGCTTGTCTCGGCAGTGATTGTCCTTAGCTTGGTGGCAGTTATGGCTGGGAGCACAAGATACCTTCCGTGGGAGAATTAAGCTGCAGCTCTGTAGGTGAATGCCTTCTCCATGGCTCCCCATGGTGGATCTTGAAGAAAGAGACAGTCCATGTTTCTAAACTGTTTATTGACTGTTCACGGTAAAATCCCTTTTGCAGAATGTAAAGTCTGGGAAGGGAAGCTTATTGGCTAAGCCCTCAGGGCCTCTAGATACCACAGTAGCATGAAGAACTCTGTTCTGGGCCTAAGTGACCTTAATTATGTAAATAGTGTGGCACATGTTCCAGGCCAGGAATCTGGAAGGGAGCAGTGAGTCACCTAAGTCTCAGGTGTGTGCCGACTGAGTCTCCATGTCTCAACCTGCTCTACCTTACCAAGCTTCCCGGCATGGTTTTACCATCCCTCACTGCTGAGTGTGGCTGGAACTGTCTCAGGGCTGCACAAGGTTTACAGCTAAGACTGAGGCCTGAACTGACGCTTCAGGAAGCTTAGATGAGCATGGCCTGGCAAGCCCTGATGGGGCCAGGACTTCTTTTATCATAGCAAGAGGATGTCTAGCCATTTTGTGTAGTCTCCATAGAGTGATCTTCTAGGACCTAAGCTGGTAGACCTATCAACTAAGCCACAGGTTGGCAAATGATCTGGTGTTAGGACCCAAGCTAAGTAAGGCAATAATAGCTAGATCCACAGAGAATAAAGACTATTTCTGTACCATGGTCAGTGAGCCTACTATGTTGGATGTGAGCCTGACCTCTTAAAATATGCCTCTTCATTCTATGGCTACACCAGGTTTTGCTGCCTCCAATCTGGATCTCAGAAGTTTCCCAGAAAACCACTTTGTGGTATGGCCAGCTTTCAAATGCGTGTCACGGTGGGAATGCTTGCTGGGAAACTCCTCTTTTTGCAATCTTGCTGACATTACAAAGGGACTAGCATTAACATCTTTATGCCATTGTTCCCCGCCCTATTGTTCATTAGTACAAATTTCATCTCTGTAACAATGCCACTTTTTGAAATTTTTCTTTTTCCAACAAGGATGATTCATGCTTATAGCACCATGATTTTCCTAGTCAATTGCCTGATCAGAGAAACCTATGATTCCTTTCTCATTTTCTACTTCCACCTTTGGAATCTTTAAGTTTCTTTTAGTCAAGGTTGATGGAATTTTCTTCAGCATTTCATATTTTCTTTGACACTACAGATCAACATCGCCTATCCTGAAAGTCATATCTACAATATTTTTCAAAGAAATTTCTATTTTCCAATTTACATGTGAAATGTATGTGGTATATCATCCTCATGAACTGAGAATACTTTGTGAATTGAAAACTCAAATAATCATTTCAAAACTGCACCCATCCGCCTTGGTACCACTGTGTGTTGAATACTAGGTTGAGAATTGGTCATTGCATTTAGCTTAGGAATGTATTGGTAAAGCTGGTGATTTCTTTGGTGTAGGTTTGGAATGGTGGCTTGATTAGAATATATTTAGAAGTAAACATGAGGAAAGAGGGGGCCTAGCATTATAGACTTTATAAAAACATGTACAGACTACTTTATAGAAATGATACTTTATAGAAAATATGGCCTCTGTATGAGTAGTTTTAAAGAGAAGCTATTCCATGCCATTAGTGGTGATGAATGTGATTTTGAGTAAGTCTTTGAGCTGAAAGAAGTGTGATTCATTTTACAATATGGACATTAAATGGGAATAGGCAAGGACAGGACAGAACAAGAGTTTTGATATAGCTCAGCTAGACCTTCTTTATTTGAGGTAAAATGATGGAGCTGTATTCTCATTGCTTCTGCGGTTTCAGATAAATGTGAAATTAGTCCTATACTATCAGAGAAGACTTGGGGATGTGGAAAAGTTTCAACATAAGTGTCTAAAGCCAGGTAGTAGCACATGCCTTTAATCCCAGCACTTGGATTGCTAAGGTAGTTGGATCTCTGAGGTCAAGGCCAGCCTAGTCTACAGGGCAGGTTCCAGGACAGACAGAGCTACACAAGGAAACCCTGTTACAAACAAACAAACAAACAAACAAACACATGTCTAAAGAGAGGTAGAGTGTGTATTCATTCATGAGCCTTAGTTGATTTCCTAGTATGCTTGAGGTATTCCTCATCTATGTCTGAAGTCTCAGTTCTGAACCCACACTTATCCTAAAATTGGATTTTCCTTAGTCATTTCAATGGAAAGACAAAGGTGCATAGCATTTCTTTGTGATTCATGATAACTGCCTTTAGTGCTGTGTCTAGTTAAGGAGAAAGGAGTGCATGAGGCAGGGAGATCACCCCCACACCCCCATACCCCCCCACACCCCTACATCCTCATAGCCCCACATACTGCCACACCCCTATACCCTCACACCCCCACACCCCAAATAACCCCACACCCCTATACCTCCACACCCCACACTCCCACGCACTCACACCTCCACATCTCCACACCCCCACTTCTTCTCTTTCCTTGCCTGTTACAATTTATTCATAACAACTTTATTTTTTGCCTTTAAAACAAGCCTGAAATGTGAGGCAGCTGGTTGAGGGCAGCAGCTTCTCCCCATGACTGTCACATTAAGGGACAGTGTCAATGCTGCTCCTTGAACAGTTTCCCTTTCACCCAGTTATCTGTGAGCTCCCACTAGCAACTGACAACCATGACAACTTTTATAAGCAGGGGTTTTATTTATTTACTTTTATTATTTTTTACTTATTAACAGACACCCCCTCCCACAATCCTTCCCCCATCTCTCCTCTGCTTCTTCTCTGAGCATGTGAGTCCCCTTGGGTATACCCCCTACCCAGGCAGTTCAAGTCCCTGTGAAACTAGGTGCTTCCTCTCCCACTGAGGCTAGACAAGGCAGCCCAGCTAGAACACATCGGTCAGATAGGTCACAGCTTTTGGGATAGTCTCCACTCCTGTTGTTCAGTACCCCCATGAAGACCAAGCTGCACATCTGCTACATACATGTGGGAGGCCTAGGTCCAAATCATGTATGTCCTTTGTTTGGTAGTTCAGACTCTGCGAGCCCCAGGGGTCCAGATTAGTTGATTTGTTGGTCTTCCTGAAGAGTTCCTTTTCCCTTCAGGACCTGCAATACTTTCTCCTATTCTTCCACAAGGTTCTCTAAGCTCCATCCACTGTTTGGCTGTGGGTGGAGACTCTCAGCAGATAGCATGCTCCTTTCTGCAAGCCTAGCAGAGTATCATTAATAGTGTTGGGGATTGGTGCTTGCCCATGAGATGGGTCTCTAGTTGGACCAGTTATTGGTTGGTCATTCCCTCAGCCTTGTAATCAGGGTTTTAAAAAAATAATTTTAATTATAAATTGAAAGCACAGAATTGAAAACTTTTAGGAAGACTGCCGTTCTTTGAAAACCTAGAGATGACCCGTTCCAAGTATCGACCTTGTACTTTGTACTTATGTTGTGCTTTGTAGAAAAGAATTGATTCTTCTTTGAATTTGCTAGCAAAACTCAGAGGTATAATATTAGTACAGCCTCCATCCTTATCACAAGACAAGAGCTTGATGAGATTATATGTCAGAACAGAATCATGAAATGCAAAAATGGCTCAAGGAGGCAGGCAGGATCACAAAGGCCAGAGTCCATCCACTCACAGTGCTAGGAGAGACACCAAGAGTCAAGCTACCATTTCTACTGGAAACAGTGGGTTATCCATGGGGATGGCTTCAGGTGAGTGTGTCTTAAACTACTGCTCTTCTAAAGATTGGTGACCACATTTGAGTTGGACTTTGCTCAAAATTATATATGGAATTTCCAAGTTATCCTCAGCATGTGTTTTGCTTGAATTAATGGGCGGCACTGGAAATAGAATTGAATTAAAAGAATTAGTCAACTACTGAGTGATACTGTTATCATATTCTAGGCTCTCAGGCCAATATGAAGTTAGCTGAGATAAATAACTTATTTTCATACAAAGTACTTGGAACTAAGTAGATGAAACAAGATTCTAACAATGATATAAACAAGCTCATGTATAAAGAAGTGTCCTCTCTACTGTAAACAGAATACGGTAGAGACTTGACTGATTTTTTTTAAAGTCTTATTAATAATGTCATACCAAACATCACTAATGTCTCTCAGACAAGCACTTCAGGATCCTTAGTATTTGGTTTATTGGAAATCCTCAATTTTCCTGTGGAGGAGCCAGTCTGTCTTAGCACTCCAGCCAAGGTGTCCCACCATTACAGATTCATCATCCCCTTGATGATGAACTGACAAAGGTCCCCTGTTTACAGTGCTGCTGACTTTTCTGGACAAATAAAACCCTCTTTCCCTAAAGAATGTTGACCATTATGTTCATTTATTCCTTATGAGTAATGTGGTCAGCAGAGATGTTTTTCTGTAGGTGAGCAGTGATGATGTGCTCTATTTTTCTGGTTCTTTCAACATTAACACTAACTCATTTTTGAAGATTATCCTCAATGCCAACAAACCAATCCTTTCACTCCTGTTCACTAGTCTGCTTTAGAAATTTCAAGGCTAAATTTTTAGAAAGTGTCATAATAATAATTCCACAAGTATTCCACATTGTACATGTTGAATTCTTGCCAGGATGCCTTTTTCCAGATGAATAGCTCTGTCATTTACCCTTCAATTTTCATTTATTTTAATCTTAAGATTCATTTTTTTTTTGCTTATGAATCCGTGAGTGTGTGTGTGTGTGTGTGTGTGTGTGTGTGTGTGTATACCAGAAAAGGGTGTTGATTCTCAGGGTGGAACAGCAAACATATTACTGTCTATGCTCTATAGTTTTATTAATAGCACTATTAAAAATTACCCCTTGTATTGGGTGGTTGTGAGTCAAATTGACACAGGCTGGAGTTATCATAGGAAAAGGAGATTCATTTGGGGAAGTGCCTCCATGAGATCCAGCTGTGGGGCATTTTCTCCATTAGTGATCAAGTGGGGGAGGGCCCCTTGTGGGTGGTACCATCTCTGGGCTGGTATTCTTGGGTTCTATAAGAGAGCAGGCTGAGCAAGCCAGGGGAAGCAAGCCAGTAAGGAACATCCCTCCATGGCTTCTGTAGCAGCTCCTGCTTCCTGACCTGCTTGAGTTCCAGTCCTGATTTCCTTTGGTAATGAACAGCTGTGTGGAAGTGTAAGCTCAATAAACCCTTTCTTCCCCAACTTGCTTCTTGGTCATGATATTTGTGCAGGAATAGAAACCCTGACTAAGACACCCCTATACTTCAAACTTCTTAATATGACATCCTAATTCCTTTACTAAAGATTTCTGGTCCCATTTCTGGCCATTTACCTCTATTATTTCTGTGATCCCATCTGTAATATTGAACATTATTATTTAAAATTTCTACTTATTTTCTAACTATGTACTTTTTCATGCTGTTAATTTTTTTAAAAAAACACCATTTGCCTCCCAACAAATAACTCTTAAGTTGCTCTGTTTTCTTTATAGTTTTTGTAGATTTGTTTTAATAATAAAAACTTAATATCACATTTATAGTTCTTCCCATATCCATTCATGTCGTTGTGTGTCTGTGTGCTTCTTTCCTTTGGGTGTTGTAAAGTCCTTGAGCATAGACTAGCTGTATCTGGTCTCAGTATTCTCAATGTCCTAAAGTCTTGAAAAATGAAAAGCATACAACTCAGCCAGTATTGTGAAGAGCACCATGCCTTCTTCTTTCCACTTGTTTGTATGGTGAGTTGTTATTTTTATCTGCACATATAATTTTGAATGATTGGATATAGAATCAATAAAGCCGAAAGAGCACATATAATAATTATTTATGTTGAAAAACCTGAATTTATAAATGATTTATAAATGATTGTAGGTAAAATGAGCTTTAGGTTTAAAATTATATTGTGTATTACTAAGATAATATCTTCAAAGCCAATTCCCTCTTCAGAATCAACTACTCTCATGGATTTTATATATATATACATATATATGTATATATATGTATATATACATATATATGGCTTATAAATATATGCATACAAATGAGTAAGTATGCTATTATTAAATATTTTATGCATATTTTAATGCTATCATGTTACCTCCCTTCTTTTAGGACTTATATTTTTATTTATTATCTATAACTATTAATTCTTATAGCCTAAGTTATTTATTCTAACTGATATTCCCTAATGTAAGTTATATCTAATTTAGTCATTTCTCAGTCATATGGTCTATTCTTAATCCTTACAATAAACACTTTAATAAACATAACTATAAATGTTTCTTGTGCACAAATGAAAGGGTTTATCTTGGTGTTATATCTAGATGGCATAGATGCTATATCATTTTCTGATTAGTAAATGAGACCAGCTTGCTCTACAAGTATATTAGTCCATTTTTTTCTTTTTTTTATTGGATATATTCTTTATTTACATTTCATTTCCATTTTCCTGGTTCCCCACCTCACAAAGGTCCCACATGCCCTTTTCCCTCCCACTGTTCCCCCATCCACCCCCTCCCACTTCCCTGTTCTGGTATTTCCCTACACTGATGCATTGAGCCTTTCCAGAACCAGGGTCCACTCCTTCCATCTTCTCGGACATTATTTGGTATGTGGATTGTGTCTTTGGTGATCCAAGATTCTAGGCTAATATCCACTTATCAGTGAGTGCATACCCTGGGTATTCTTTTGAAACTGGGTTACCTCACTTAGACTGGGTTACCTCACTTAGTATGATGTTCTCCAGCTCCATCCATTTGTCTAAGAATTTCGTGAATTCATTGTTTCTAATGGCTGAATAGTACTATATTTATATTACTATAAAAATATAGCAGAGACAAACTTTTTTGTTTGCTTTCCATTTCTGTAAGGGAAAAAAGACAGACAAAAAGCAACCTGAGTGATGGAACAGGTTTATGTGGCTTAGAGGTTGCAATCCATAGTGACAAAAACTCAAGGTAAGAACCTATAGACAGAAACTGAAGCAGAGGCCAGTGGAAGAGCGCTGTTTACTGCTTGTTCTTTCTGTGACTCCCTCAGCTACCTTTCATATGTAGGCCAAGTCCACCTTCCCAGAGATTGCCCCACCCACCATGGACCGAACCTTTCTACTCAAACATTAATCAGAAAATGTCCCTCAGACGTGACCACAGGCTAAGGGGATGTAGTCAATTTCTCAGCTGAGGTCCCATCTTCCCAGCTGACTCTGGACCATGTCAAGCTGACAAAAACTAACCAAGCACATAATGAAAAGAAGCTCATTTGACCCACAGGAGTCCGCTTGGCCCATGGCTCTAGAGGCTCAAGAAATGACACTGATACCACTTTGACTCCAGTTGGGGTACACTTGAGCACATCACAGCACAGCCCATTGCCTATGGAATTTCAGAGCATATCTCAGGGGAAGTGAGCGCATTGCCGGAGCAGAAAAGGATGAGAAATTCAGGACTCAGGTTTAGGTTTTTATAACAACTCATTCCCAAGAGAACTGAGGAATCCCGCTAGCACGGTGGTTTTCAACCTTCCTAACAATAGGATGCTTCAACAGAGTTCCTCATGTTGTTGAAGTCCTGATTCATAAAATTATTTTGTTGCTATTTCATAATTGTTATTTTGCTATTGTTATGAATTGTAAATATTCCTGAGGATAGAGTTTTGCCAAGGGGTTGTGATTCACAGGTTGAGAACTGCTGCACTAGAGTGTTGAAGTCTTTTGTATTGTAATGCTAAACACTGGCTCCCAAGTCCTGGTTGCCTCTAGGGACAAAAGAGTCTGTAGGTATCAAGTGACATTATGTTAACCCTGCTCCCCAAGTTATTCCGGATTGGAAAAAAAAGATGTCTATAGCCAATAGCTGGACAGAAGAGAGATGGGTGGGTTCTTGGTTCCAGGGGTTCTCCACGGGGAGAAGAAAGAAAGTAAAAAAAGGAGAAGACACCATTGGATAAGAATTTTAAAATAATAATCATGTGAGTTGGCTAATTGGAGTTAAGAGCAGCCCAGACAAAACAAAACACATTATATAATGGGATTATTGGCTAGAAATAAACAAAATAGTGTAGAGGATAGATATCTGCACACTCTTAGACTGATTAAGCTTTATTGTAAGTATAAAGGCTATGTGTATGTTTTATCTGGGAACTAAATGGTCAAAGTCAGGGTAAAAATCCCCAGATTGGGATCAAAGATATTCAACAACACTAGAGCTTCATTAATTCTTTCTGAGAAAAGTTTTCTGAATCATCTACAGACTTTACCTCTCCATGTCTGTACACAAAGACTCAAGAGTAGATATCACATTGGAGATTATATAAATGATGTCTAAATTACAACAAGGATTTCATGAGCCATTAGAATATGAGATATGTGTATCTCCTTTGTCAATCCATGCCCACCTGCTTCCTGTCTCCTTTTTCTGGTTCATAATTGGTAACTGCATGGGCCCGAGACTATTTGAGAGACACTTTCCTAAGAATAACAGTATTTTGAAAACAACAGAAGTACTTCTCTTACATTTGGCCTCAGTCATTTTGTAATCATGTTTGGGGATTATCAACATTGATGTAAACTTTGGAGAAGATGTGCATCTTTATTTTTTTCAAATTCCTTTTTTAATAATGGTTCTTAAATACTTTAACCTTCCTTATTGCCTACCACCTACTAGAGGTAATGTAAAAGAAAGGATACAGGAGAAGTGGACTTTTTGAAAGGTAATTTGGAGTCATTCTGGTCTGTGTTGTCTGGAAATCAGCAGTTCAGTTCACAGGTTAGCAGTGATAGCTTGATCTCCTTGGAAACACTTTACAGATATACCAGCAGCCCAGTTCAGTAGAGATGGGATAGCAAACAGAAAACAGCAGTGGTGGCACTACTTAGCAGAGACAGCCAGACCTCAGGCTCAGCAAGAGTCAGCAGGAGGGACCAGCAGGAACCTCAGTTCTAGGCTAAGCCTCTCTCAGTGAAGACAAGAAACCCACAGGCTAGCTCTATAAGCAAGCCTAGCTCAGCCTCCCTCACTGTTGAATCCTTTTTATATGCCCTCCAAACATTATGTGTCCTCCATGGGTCTTGCCTCTGCATATGCATCGGTCTCAGCTGTTATTACTCTGCCAATCAGCTCAAGTCTATGAAAGCAGCAAGAAACTGCAGCACACCACCAAAGAGACCAGTTTTTTGGTCTCTCTATGGAGTCCTGACAAAAGGTACATGATGTTAGACAAACCAAAACATGCTTATCGTGAGCAAAAATCCCAAATCACATGTCCTTTCATGTGCTGGTTTTAACAGAACATATTTTCACTTGTGTGTCTGCTTTGGTGAAATGTTCCTTCAAGAGTCTGCCTTAGCCTTTCACCTGTGTCTATTTCAGCAAAACATTCCTTCACATGCATGTCCCAGGAAAACACCATCCAGCACAACGGACTTTCCAAAGTTTCCACTTCAAAGATGCTGTCACAGTTTTTGCTATACCCCCTATTCTCTACTCATCATGTAATGGCTTATATATGCTTGGCCCAGGGAGTGGCACTATTTGAAGATATGGTCTGGATGGAGTAGGTGTAGCCTTGTTGGAATAGGTGTGTCATTGTGAGTGTGGACTTTAATACCCTAGTCCTAACTGCTTGGAAGCCAGTATTCTGCTAGCAGCCTTTGGAAGAAGATGTAGAACTCTCAGCTCCTCCTGTACCATGTCTACCTGGAGGCTGCCTTACCCCCACCTTGATGATGATTGACTGAAACTCTGAACCTATAAACCATCCTCAATTAAATGTTGTCCTTATAAGAATTTGCCTTGGTCATGGTATCTGTTCACAACAGTAAAACCCTAACCAAGACACACCCTAATTGACTGTTGCATCTAATCATATCATTCTGCCATTTTCGAGTAACCAGAGCTGTGCCTAGACTGGATCTTTGGTCTTCTCTGATAAGATGTATGCAGATTCATTACCTTGTGATGTTCTTCAAGGGACTTTAGATGCTCTTCTTGCCTAGCTTTCTCTCCTGCATCAGGAACTTCCTGTGCTAACAGTCTGATTTCCTGGCAAGATGTTTGCATTCAAGAGCAGGCCTCTACCACTTCTGCTTCTCTGTCTCCCTGAAGTCTCCCACAGCTTCTGGCTAACCATAATTTGCCACTTCTGTACTGTTCAGCTGACGCATGGTCTCCTCAATATTTGTTCTTTGGGAGTCCGGGGCCGTAACCCTGGAAAAGATTCCATTCACTGTCTCCACCCACATTAGTCACCAGCACCAGCCCTGGCACCTGGGATATCCACCCTACAGAGGTTCATCACCGACTCATGTCCTGGCAGCTTCTATCTTTTTGACTTCCAGGGTGTTTGCCTTTTAACACCTGGATAGAATATTTGGGTGGGGTGTGCATAGAATGAATCATGCCAGAACAGACACTCCCTGGAATGAGAAATATCAATGCCAGACAAGTTCCCAGTTACCTGCTATGGCCAGAGTCCCTCCAAGGAACAAGCATAATTTTACAAGTTACTCTAGCACAACCACCATGGCTACCACCACCCCTGCCATCACCACACATGGATGGCTGCACTAACAACATATTATCTAGCCTGGCCTCAGATGAAGATCTTGGTTAACTGGTTTGCTATCCTAGCTGACCACAAGCGTCATTGGAAAAGCTTACTAATGTTCAAGTACCTCTCTTAGAAAAAAATTAATGGTTTGAGGTATGATGAGTTATGCTCTTTTTTTCTCACCGAGGTGGCTATTAAGAGATACATTGTGAACTACGAACAGAAAACTATGCATAAAACACTCATGACTGAGTAACTTCAGTGCACTGTACACAAGAACTGAAAATTCTAGAAGACTGTTTTCTTTCAAAAACCTCTCCCCTTAAATGCATCAATATGAACAGCAGACTGATGCTCAGCTCCCTGAGCCCTATTCTTTGCATGTGTGTGTGTGTGTGTGTGTGTGTGTGTGTGTGTGTGTGTGTAATGAACATATATGTACAAGTGTGTGTAGATAAGTACCTTTGTGCATGTGTGTGCTTCTTCAGGCTCCATTCATACTTCGTGATGAAGAGTCTTTTGCTGTCTTGGAGCTCTTTAAGTAAGCCAGACCACCTGGGTAATGATCCCCTGGGATTCACCTGTCTAGACTTCTCCAGCACTGGACTCACACCATGACCTACTGTGCCTAGCTTGTCAAAGTGGGTTCTGGGAATAAATTCAGATCCTCCTACTTTCAGCAAAAGCATTTTATCAACTGAGCACTCTCTCTTCAGGCCCTTGTTATTAATTCTTGTACAGCATACAAAGTAATGTGTTTCACTGTGATGTTGTCATGAATAAATGCCTACATAGTTTATTATCCCTGCCTTCTAGCTGCCATTCCCTGCCCCCTCACCCAACTGTGCTTTCGTTAGCCCAGTGAGCTTTTCTTGCTTCCATAGCACACGCTCAAATTCTTAGTTTTTTGCCCTTTCACTCCATAATCATTGTTTTCTCCCCTCTTGTATTTTTCCTTCTCCTAATTTGATGACTTGCAGATAATAAGCACATACAGTTGCATGCCCTGCATCTGTGTTAGTGTGTGCATGTACACACACACACACACACACACACACACACACACACACGTAAATCTACCTTCCACATATGAAACAAAATAGTGTATTACTCCTTCTGAGTCTGGTTTACATAACAACATAATGATTTGCAGTTCCATCTATTTCCCTACAAAGGTCATTGTAGAATCCAGCTCATGAGGTTTCAGTGGGATATAAGGACTCCATGAATACCTGGCCTGAGGCTCCTATATTTGCTTGTGAGCTCTTTGTTTCCTTCTTTTGAAAACTCTCTGTGCAATATCTTGGCCAAATTATGGAAGCATATTTTTATTAAAATATAATTACATTAGTTTCCTTTTTTCCCTTTCCTCCTTCCAACAAGTTAGAGGGTTTTGAGTATAAATTTTGCAGATCTTTATAGGTTCTCAATTTTTATCTTCTGTCTGATTTAGAGTGGGCCTGAGGCTCCTATATTTGCTTGTGAGCTCTTTGTTTCCTTCTTTTGAAAACTGTCTGTGCAATAACTTGTTTAGACAGTTAAAACTGATTATCAACCAACACACTACTGGACATATCCATGAGGCTTCTTATATTTTTAAAATTTTCTTAAAATGTATTTATTTTTGATAATTTTGCATGCACACCTATACATAGTACTTTAATCATTTTCCCTCCACTGTTTTTTTTTATGTTCCACCCACTTTAAATTAGCAGCCTTCTTCCCATCAAAGCTCCTCTTATGTGTGTCTGAGTGTGTGTGTGTGTGTGTGTGTGTGTGTGTGTGTGTGTATGTCTGTGAGCATATGTGTGAATGTGTTTGTTTGTGGGGAGTAAACGTTTCTCTGAATGTGTAAATGTGTGTGAGTATGTGAGGGAGTATGTGTGTGAGTGTATATCACTGTGTATGTGAGTGAGTTTGTGTATGTTTGTGTGTGAGAGTGTGTACCTGTGTGTTAGCTTGTCTGCGTATGTGTATATATGTGCCACATTATATTTTATGAAGGTAGCTTGCATAAGTATAAATGCTGGGCTTTTTGCTTGAGCAAAGCAACTCACCAGTGAGGATTATGACTTTCATGAGGATTATGACTTTCCTGCCTTAGCAGCCTTTAACTGTCTGTGGCTGATGTAACTCTCAGGGAGAGGCTCATCTCCAAAAACCCCTTCCTCATCCATTGTCTAATGAGGATGCGTCCAGTCTTGGGCAGTAGCCACCATTGGTATGAGTTTATGAGTGTAAGACTCATAAAATGCCCAGAAGACAACATTTCTATGAGGGATTGGTTTAATTAAAGCATGAATACCAACTCTAAATATTTGCAGCACCATTCCATGGGCTTGGACCTTGGTCTCAATGAGAAGAAACATGTGAGCCAAGCACCAGTCACTACTCATTGCCCTCTGCTTCCTGGCTGTGGATAGTATGTGGCCAGTTACCTTACATTCATGCCACCATGTCTTCTCATCATGATAGACTGATCCCTAAAACACTAGCCAAATAGACGCTTCCTTCAGTCAGTTGGTTTTGTCAGGCGTCTTGTCAGGGGAATTAGAAAGTAAACACAAATAACTGGGGACATCAGAAGATCTGACCACATAGTTTGGAGGCCTTTCTAACTGGTCTTTGTGATACAGAAATGTGCAGATTATGACATTTTAATCTAGAAAATCTCTAGAGTTTGGCAAGCAGAATTTAGTGGCCCATTCTGTTAGGAGTTTGAAAACCAGAATACTGAGAGGAAACTTGAAGAATGGAGGCCCAGCTCATGAATTTTAGAAAATAACAATGACTCTATCAGTAATGGGATCAGAATCATTTATGCTATAACAAAAAAAAAATCTAGCTGATTTTTCTCCATATTCTAAGAACTCATATATGACTAAATTTACCAAAAAAAAAAAAAAAATCAGATTAACTTATTTGGTAGAAAGAATTTCAAAACAGGATAACAGTCACAGTGTGTCATAATTACTGCACACTGATCTTATCCATTTTTAAAGGAAGTGGAGCAGAAAAAAGAAAAATGGATAGTTTGGTGGGGAATTGTGAACAAGTTCAATGGCAGTCAGGGCAAGTTCAAAAATATCTTACTTAGTACAGAAACTGGTGCCACTAACTAGAAGCTTCATATTCTTCACTGAAACAGCAGGAAAGGCATCCTAAGGATTAGACCCCAGCATTTATTTGGAAGAAAAGCTAAAACTGTTTCTGAAGGAGACCCTCTCAAAGACAACTACTAAAGAATGTGTTTCCCCAAGATCAGCACACAAAGGCCAATGCAACTGCCCTTTGAGTGGGGCAGGATACATTCAGACCTGGTACAGAATCTGGCAGTGTCATCCAAATGGCACTGATTCTTATAAAGAATTGGGCAATGATGCAGAGTATCATCACAGTTTCAAAGAGCCACTGTGGCCAGGAAATGAATGACAGTGTCAGGGTCCCTTAAAGGAGGTTCTGGGGGACCAATATACAAAGTTGTAGAGATAGCACTCATGTTGCAGTGGTGAGCTTAAGATGCTGAGAAGCCAGACCACGGGATATCATGGTGGAACATTTAAGGTAGGTCTGCCTCCAGAAAGAGGCTGTATTTGCTGTACACAGCCAAGCTGGAAGTGCCCGGCTAACCAACTGCTTAGGAGTCTAGATAATTTAATAAAAAACCCCAGATGCTAACCAGTGGTTCTGGATTTGGTATTTTCTTGATTTATTTTTCTTTTTTTTTTTGGTATTTATCTATTCTTCCTCTTTGTAATGAGCATATTTTCCTACATCAGTGAATATTGGAGATACATAGTATCTTCATACTGACTTTGTAGAGCTCCCAGCCAAGTTCCATGAAGAGACTTTGGACTTTCTGAACAGTGCTAAGTTTGGTAAAGTGTAGGACTCTTTGATTGGATGAATTTTGTGTTATGAGAAGAAAATGGGCCTTTAAGATATGAGGTGGAAGGTTAAGGATGAAAAATGGTGTGCTTTGAGATCAAGTTGCCAAAAGGTATGCTTATTTTTAAAGATGTATGTATGTATGTATGTATGTATGTATGTATCCAAGTGGGGGCAACTATGTTCTACAGAACATGTATGGAAGTCAGAGGAAGATTTGAAAGAATAAGTTTTCTCTGTTTGGTCTGTTTATCTGGTCACTGACCTACAGCTATCAGGAATGGCTGGAAATGCTGTCATTTGATAAGCTGTCTCACTAGGTTTGGGGTGGTTAATATTGACTGTAAACTTGACAGGATCCAGGATGACTTTGAATGTAAGCCACTGGGCATGGCTGTGAGGGAGCTCCGTGATAAGCTTAATTAATCCATAAATGAAGACCCATCTTAACTGAATGGTACCCTGCCATGGGGGAATGAAAAACAGCAAAGGGGCTGAGCACCAACATTCTTCACCTCCTGCTTCTCATCTTCAGATTTCGGATGACCACCTCCACCATGACTTCCCTGAGATAGTGAACTGTACTTTAGAAGCCCTTTTACATGCTGACCCATCTTGCTTGCCCATTTGTCTACTTCTATAGCCTGAAATAAATCATGTCCTACTTTGCAGACTTTTAGTTTGTTGATAAGAAATCTGTTGTTATTCTCATGTCTTTTTCTTTGTAGGTTAGTTGACATCTTTCACTTACAGCTTTTAATCCTTAATATCTTCATTGTGATATATTATAAATATGTTTCTTGCTACTTGTATTTTCTGGGGGCTTCTAAATGCTTCATTTTCTTGGATAGTCACTTTATCTAGGTTTGGGCAAGTCTCATATAATTTTATTGAATAAATTGTCTGAACTTTTGGATTTTTCTCATCCCTTTCTTCTACCCTTTAGATTCTGATGTTGAGTTTTAAATCTATCCCAGAATGCTTGAAATTTTTGGTCATCCTTGTGTATTTTTCCTAATTCCTATTATTCTCTTTACATGGTTGACTGTATAGTAACCTGGATCTTGTCTTTCTTCCATAATATTCTTTCTTCTATTTGTGCTTGTCTGTTGATGATGCTTTCGTACTGTGTCTTTTATAAGATTAGCTGACTTTCATTTTTAGCATTTCTGTTTTTATTTTATTTTTTTTAAAATCTCAGTTTCCTTTCTGAATATTTCTTCATGATTTTTTCTCCTCCATATTGGTGTACATTTCTACTTTAACTATTTTTTCTCATCTATGTACAAAATTGATTTGCTCCTTAACTCATTGGAATGCCCTATGTGATTGATAACTGTTCTTTTTTATAAGTAGGATCAGAGAATTTTCTAGTATTTCAGCTAAGTTGTTACCTTCAACCCCTCTTTTCACTTTCTTAGAGAAACAATTCACTTCAGGTGGCTTATGAAATTGTGACTTATTCTCAAAGTGTTAAGCCTCCATCCCCATGTTTTTAACCTTTAAACTCATATATCACAAACTTGTCCAATGCAAACTTATTCCAAGCATTAAAATACACACTCAAAACTAGATATCTGTGTGGTTTGAATGAGAATGGCCACATATTCCTATGCATTTGAATACTTATTCACAAGGGAGTGGAATCCTTTGAAAGGATTAGAAGGATTAGGAGGTATGGGCTTGGAAAATGTGTGTCTTGGATTGGGAAGTGAACCTTAGAGGTTTTCAAAGGTCACTTCAGGCCTAATATCTCTTTCTGCCTACAGATTAGGATGTGAACCTCTGAGCTACTGCTCTTGTGCCATGCATGCAGCCATACTACACAATATGATGATAATGGACTAATTACTGAAACTGTAAGCAAGATCCCAATTAAATGCTTTACTTTGCCGGGCAGTGGTGGTTCATGTCTTTAATCCTAGCACTTGGGAGGCAGAGCCAGGTGGATTTCTGAGTTCGAGGCCAGCCTGATCTACAGAATGAGTTCCAGGACAGCCTGGACTACACAGAGAAACCCTGTCTCAAAAAAAACAACAAAAAAATGCTTTACTTTATAATGGTTGCTTTGTACATGATGTCTGTTCACAGCAATTGAAACATGATTAAGGTAGAAGTCTGCACTTTCACCAGTTGAAGTAGGATTTGTAGCAGTTAAAGACCTAGGACCAATGGAGTTATGCAGAGAAATTGAATTGTGGAACCATGAGCAAAGCCCAAAAGAGGCTATTGGTGAAAGTTCAGGACAGTTGCAGCACAAGATAACAGTATTCTCAAGATATTAATACCATGGATGACCACAACAAACAGCAGCAATGGTGGAGTAGAACCTGCCTCTATTTGGAAGAAAAGTTGTGTGTGCTACATAGGGTAGAGTATAGATGTAATACAAGGGCCTTACTGGAGCCTTTACCCATGAAATGATGGGCTTACAGGTTTACATAACTGTATCTGCTTGTATGTGATACTAAGGCAGGGATGGACCCATGACTCTGCAAGGTGGGTGAACTCTGTTCAAGCAGCCAAGCCCCAAGTCATGGGAGGGCCCTTGAAAAAATTATGAGTGAATCAAACATATTGGACATTGAGTTATTTGTACTGCTGGAGTTTGATTTTGCTTTGTTCAGAATTTGAGTGCACCTTTATTCTTTATTCTTGAAGAAAAAAAATGTATTTAGTTTATTATTTTTTTACAGAAATCTAGAGTTAAGAGATTTTAAACTTATACAAAAAAAGAGAATTTGGAGTTTTACAGAGACTTTGGATTTTAAAAGTCACCGTAAGTTTTAAAGAGACAATGTTTAAAGTGTTTGAATATGAAAGGCCATGGGAACTTTTACATTTGTAAGAAGTTTCGTATGTCTTATATGTCTTTAATATGTGATCTTGGGGATGAACAACAAAGAAAATATTGTGGATTGAGAGTGATGTGTGTGTGTGTGTGTGTGTGTGTGTGTGTGTCAAGTTTACAAGGGGTGATTTATACTATAGTTTCATGTCAACTTGACACAAGTTAAAGTTGTCAGAGGAAAGGGAGCTCCAATTGCGAAAATGCCTTCCTAAAGGGGATACTGTAGGTAAGCCTGTAGGGCATTTTCTTAACTAGTCATGAGGTGAAGACAGTGAATTGTGGGAAGAGTCACCCCTGGACTGGTGGTCTAAGAAAGCAGGCTGAGCAAGCCATGGGAAGCAAGCTAATAAGCATCACTCCTTCGTGGCCTCTGCATCAGCTCCTGCTTCCAGGTTCCTGCCCTATTTGATTTCTTGTCCTAACTTCCTTCAGTGATGAACTACTGAGTTATGTTTGGCCATGTGGAAGGGACAACGTTACATGGTTTCTCATCCCCAGAACAGAGCCAGCAGAGAATGAGTCTCTGTGATTCTTGACAGTTGCTAGGCATAAGGCTTGTTTGTGTATTTTACTTTATGCTCCTCCTTGAGTGTAACATCCTCTCAGCCTAGGTTAATAATCAGAGACATCATGAGTCTAAGAAGTGAGGGTGTGTCTATGTCTTAAGAAAAAAAAATGGTAAATGCTGAGACCTTCAGGAGAGCCCTCAAGGCTGTGGGAAAGAACTCTGAAAACATGACTTAAAAAAATATATACTGTCCCAACTATGGAAAACGTAAGGATGCAGTATGTATTATATTACAGGCTTCATGGACCTAAAAGAAGAGAGGCAGCTGCACTATGTGCCAGCTTGTCAGAAAGATTTATAAGCAAGCAAATTCCTGAGTTTAAAATCATTCAGGGACAGAACAAATTTAGATCCAGATGTGATCAGAATAGTAATCTCAGGATGGAATCCCACCCAGCTAAGTTTATTGTTTATGCTTACAAATGCTGGCAGATCTCTGAATTCTTTTGCAGTGTTTTTTTAAGAAAATGTACTTGCTGCTTTTTTCTAAAAATCAGGGGGCTGTGGTCATGAAATGTTGATTTGTGGGATAATAAAAAGGGAATCTGGAATAAATGATTCATTTAATATTTTAATAATAAAAACTAGGTCTTGGTCTGCGAGAGAGTTGATCTATCCGGATGAGCTTTGTGGAAATCTCCAGAGGAAGCTGTCTTGAGGAGAACACAGGCTGCCAGCTTGTAACCCCATGATTGAGGTCTAGTAGTTTTTCACTCCTCTCAATCACACCTTCTCCCAGGGACCCCAATCTCCAAGCCAAGGCTGGCCCTGATCAATTGACAATGATGTGTAAGCATAAGTCAAAAACATTAGTTCTTCCCCAACTTACTTTTGGTCATTGTGTTTTATCGTTGTAATAGTAACCCAACTAAGGAAGAAATTGGTACCAGGCACTGTGGTATTGCTGTGACAGACTTGACCATGCTCTCTTTTGGAAGAATATGGAATACTTTGTGATTTTGGCTAGAAAAGTGACTGGATGCTTTAAAGGGGTCTTAATGGGTCATCCTAGTAGGAACATGCAAGACAAGGCTGAGGACTATTTTGTGGGGGGTCAACTTTAAGACATTTTGGGGGACCTAGAGACCATTCTTGCATTTTGGCAAAAGAGGGAAAGAAGTGGCTGCTTTTTTGCCCTTGTCCTAAAAAAAAAATTTTTCCTGAGACTAAATTAAAGAGCTTTGAATTAATGGTACTGACATTCCTGAACTTAAGACACCCTAATATTGACTATGTTATGTGGTTATTAGTGGTCACTCTTATGCAGGTATATAATAAGAAGGAGCAAGCTGAGCAATAAATAATTCAAAATATACAGTTTGAGAAAAGGAACACTAGGAAATGTAATATTTGAGTCAAGTTCAGTGTTCAAGGAGATAAAACATTGAAAGAAAAGTCTGATGCTAAATGGAATAAATGGAGTGGTGACCTCAGGGCAAGACCACTCCCAGTTGAGTTTCCAATTTGTGAAAAGGAATTAAGGCAAGGCTTAAGAAGTGGTAGAAAATATCCAAACCAGAAAGCTGATACAGATGTAATAGAAAGAAGAAGGCAGTTCCAGTCCCATGACGCAGTAGAATTTGGCAGGTTTAGCTATATGGTTCTGACTTTAGAAGGGTACAAGAAAGAGACTAAGACATCTTCCTCTGTGGCTAAAGCAAGCTGCTTAGGCCAGTCATGTATCAGGGATAACCCTGCATGAGGCTGGCGTTTTATGCTTTCTTTTATAAGAGTTGCCTTGATCACATGGTGTCTCTTCACAGCAATAGAATAATGATGAAGAAAACATCCAAATCCTCTATATGGCAATAACACAGTACCATCAGGTTAGGTCTAGCTGTCACATCCCTACATTATAAGTTACCTTGATTCTATTCTCTCTATCACTGATGCTACTAGCCATGTCTTCCACTAGAGAACATATCCAACATTTCAGCATTGCCCTCACAGTGTTTCAAAAGTCAGGTTATGGAGAAGAGTCCATGAGGAGTGCTGAGGGACAAGGAGATTCTATTTTTTCAAAAGGCAAGCAAATGCTTCAGATCTTACACAATTGAATACATAGAATGCAGTTGCATGGGAAGGAAAACCATGATGAGGACAACCCTATACTCTGATGTTTTCTTAATGGCTTCTAAAGTTTTCTGGCAACTGACTTCCTTAGCTTGCAGAAGAAGTCATTTGAAAAATAACCTGATCAGCTTTGAATGCCAAAGAAATCTATTTCATTTTAGTGTGGGTACTTTCCAGCTCTAATCAGAACTTTAATATTCTCAGAGAAGGTCGTTACAAAGAGTTATGAATCAAAGGAAAAATGCAGTTTCATGTTTAACTCTATGCTCATTAGAAACTATAATTAAAGATTATTGTACTTTTCAATGTAAATACCCAGCAGTTAATCACTTAGTTAACTGACTGAATTAGAACCTTGCTTTTTTTTTTTCCTATTTAAGCTCCCAAGAATAATGAACAGCTAGGATTGCTCAACATTAATCTGGAAGCTTGGCTCCTAATGTTCAGAATTACATTCTTTGAATAAATTGCCCCTGATTCCTGAGTGTGCACATGAGTGGGTCTGTGCATCTATATTTGGTTTTAGTGCCTTTTCTTGGGCTCACTTTCTTATCTTGATTTGTCTTGTCCTATCCCAATGAGTTAGTTTTTGTTTTACCTTATCTTAATCTATTTTATTATCCCATTGGACCCTGTTTATTTTCTATTGAGAGATAGAAAAAGGGAGGATACAGATGAGAGGAGGTGAGGAAGAACCTGGAGGAGTAGAGAAAGAAGGAATCAAAATCAGAATATATAATGTGAAAATTATTTTTAACACAAAGAAAATAATAGAAGAAGAGGAAGGGAATGAAAAAGAAGATGAAGAAGAAGAAGGAAAAGAAGAAGAAAAAGAAAAAGTTGTAATAGTACTACATTTAGAGTAGCTGGGAGAAAAGCATTTAGATGTTATTCAATAAAGATGAAGTAATTCAACAAACACAAAACACACCACATGTACATTTACCAAAATAATTTACTCTGGCTTTAAGATTCTTTTTTCTAATAACAGATTGTATATGGAAAAAAATCAATTTTCATGCCCTTGTAAAATCCATGTAAAATTATTACAAACACATTTGCTTTCCATTCTGAATGCAGCCTAGTATCCTTAAACTAGCAAAATTGAGTATTGTTTTGGCCTGGTTTTGTTAGAAATTCTTATGGCTTTATTAAGAAAATATTGGCCCAGTCAAGGTAAACAATATGTTTTCCTACTTTTTGAGAGTTTACAGAGATTTATTTCCTATGTCAGCTCATTCATTTATTAATCTACTACAGCAAAGTTAACCATCCAGAAACACTATTATGTAAACTGATCTGTTTTTGAATACCTAATCATTCTACCTGCACTGTCCATTTGTTTAATTTTCAACCATATTAATGCTTAAAAAACAAAAATAAGCATATCAAAGTTCTTGTTTTGAATAGCTTAAGAGGAAGATAGACATAAATTCTTTGTAGGAATGTCATGCATAAATTTGGAAACACAAAAACACAGTTTCCATCTCAGCTTCTTTGAACAGAGTGAAGAAGACAAGCATATTAACACAATACTAAGATGTTCAAGAACTACCAGAATCCATCTTTATGACCATGATCCATGCTGCCACAAGAGTCCTTGTAGATGTTAATGGTCCCTGATGTCTCCAGAATCCATGTGTAAGTCCATGATCCATTCTGCCTCTGTTTGCTGCTATGGGAAAGAAAGCTTCTTTTGCAATAATATCAATGGCTGCAGACTCATAACTGAGAATGAGAGACACTGAAGAAAGAAAAAGGAGGAGGAGAAGGAGGAGGAGGAGAAAGAAGAAGAAGAAGGAGGAGGAGGAGGAGGAGAAGAAACTGGAAAAACGGCAGTTATACAGTTGGTGAGAAATAATAAAGACTAACATTGAGTTCTTATAGCAAGAAAAACACGTATTAACTCATTTAATACAATATCTCATATCTTGTTATCTTGTTTTAAATTCGAGGCATTGAAACATAGTTAAGTTGGTGTTACTTGGCCAGGTAGTACAGGAAATAGAGTAAGACTTTCCGTATTTCTGACTGAGTTACCCATAAGCATCAGTTATCAAAACAGATAATTTTCCACCCCTGCAGTTTTGTCTAGTCAATGACATCTAATATGCATGAAATAAGATCTTCTTTGGAAACAGATTGTGAGTGAGTGCTATTGCCTGCACTTGCAGAGGGAGACTGCCAACTTCTCACCTCTAACATATCTGGAAGAGAGTCAAGGATATAACTGAAAGAGCTATGTAGGGTTTTTTCAGTAACTGAGACAATGGAAGTCCTGTATCTCCCTAACTCCTGAGATAGTTTCCTCAAGCTTTAAACTGGGAAATCAAAGTAGCAAAATCAAGTATAAGTGTCTCCTTCAGTATTCAGGTTCTCACATCAGGTAAAGGATGCTCATGCCATTCAAAGGCCTTCTACAGGTCACATGAGAGAAGACCTACACAGGTATTTTGGACTTGCCTGACAGTGTTGTCTAGAATGACAAGGAGTTTCAAAGACCTTCACCAACAGAAAGATTTCAATTTGATCATCTGCTAGCCCACACAAGGGCTGCATCTTTCCTCGTGTATTGGGTCTGTAGAGCTGAAATCATCTACCAGGCAAGCAATTGGAATATAGCTGTCTTTTTTTCCTGCCCAAACTCCCATTAGAGAATGAAACTTGAAATATACAGGGGTGACTGAAAAGAAAGTAGAGACTGTAAAGGAAGGATGTTGCTACTTGTGACTTTACCTTACACTCAGTGAAGACTGAGAGCCCGATATTGACACAAATGTAACCATGGAAGCAATTCGATGGTATCTCAGAATCAAGTGTCTGAGGATATTATAATTTTCTAATTCACATTGTGCCTTAGTTAGGGTTACTATTGATGTGGTGAAACACTATGATTAAAACAGCTTGGAGAGGAAAGGGTTTAGTTGGCTTATACTTCTATATAACTGTCATCAAAGGAAGTTGGGACAGGAACTCAACAGGGCAGGAACGTGGAGGCAGGACCTGATGCAGAGATCATAGAGGGATGCTGCTTACTGGTGTGCTCCACATGCCTCACTAAACCTGCTTTCTTGTAGAACCCAGGACCACCAGCCCAGGGAAGGCCCCACTCACAACAGGCTGGGCCTTCAACCATCAATTGCTAAGTAAGAAAATGCTTGCCTACAGTCCACTATTCTGAAGACAGATTCTTTTGAGAAAGGGTTTATCTGTGTAATCCTCACCATCCTAGTACTCACGCTGTAGACCAGGCTGGCTCTAAACTCACAGAGATCCACCTGCCTCTGCTTCCAGAGTCTTGGGATTAAAGGCTACTACTACCACCACCTGAGGGGGGCAATTCTAATGCTAAGGTCCTCTTCCTCAATTGGTTCTTGATTTGTCAGTAAGGAAGACTGGGGGCCAATTACTGGGTGGAAGGTACAGACAGGACTTTCTGGTCCCAAGAGAAAAAAGAGAGGCAAAGGAGAGAAGAGTTTCTGCCTGGTTTTGGAGGGAGAACACAGCAACCATGTGAAGTCTTGGGAAGAGCTGTGGCCTGTAGCCACTACTACTGTCAAGTGGTCAGGGTTGATTGACAGGGCTAGGTGGGACTAACCTCTGAAGTTTAGGGCAGGAGGAGAGACAGAGATAACCTGGTAAGGGCACTCTTTTCTAGGCTGGACATATCAGCGCCTAGCAATTGTGCCAAGAAGGCAAGTCATAAAGGAGCAAACTGTGTGTGTTTTTTGTCCAAGGATTAAAGTGAATACTGGTATGGTTGCAACATGGCTTGGCCTGAAGCAAAGGCAGTAGCATAAAACTACATACAACAACCTTCCAACTGAGGCTTTTTTTAACCTGAGGTTCCCTTCTTTCATACAATGTTTTCTGTGTCAAGATGACAAAAACTATCAAGTGCTGATTGTGATATCATATAAAGTAAATAAAAGATTTTAATCTTCTATTTAAAAGTTAAAGCAATGTGTCTTGGAAGACTCATCCTGGAGCAGGGATATTTACTTCCACCAATTAAAATGTTGCAGACAGTGGGAGGAATGCATGTGGTTGTATTAAACACATGTCTCAAGCTTAACTTTCAAGTTATACTAGCAAAAGAAGAGTCACAGTATCCAAATCTCTTTATCTCCCCAAAATAGTCAGACCTCCAAACATTCTGTTGAATTATGTCACCAGATAATCCCATGATAATGTTCCCTGCTTCTGGAAGTCTGACTTGTCTCTATATAAATGATTTAGCAAGGGAACAACACAGACAGGACTAGAATTAGAATAATTACAGTTAAGCCTGTAGTCAATCTTGATAGTTAGCATTTCATCTGCAAAGGGCTATAAATCACTGTGTTGTTTGCCTCATATGGTTTTATTTTCTTGTTGTTGTTTTTCTTTCCTGTGTGTGTGTGTGTGTGTGTGTGTGTGTGTGTGTGTGTTTATATGTATTTAAGCCCATATATGTGCCTGAGGTAGGTGTCTGATAATTTCTTTCATTACCTTTCTACATTTTCTCCTATCTAGGTGATAACTAGTCCTGACTCTGATCAGCTTCTAATATCAGAGGAGATTAGCTACAAGCAGGGTGGTATGTGTGTAGATTCTCATTTATCCTTTAAAGAAGAGTGTATTGAAACACTGACCTCACAGACAAGGCTAGTCTTTCTAGAGAGCTTGCTATGGTACTCCCCTGCCTTACACTTGTCAGGCTGCAATAGGTGAACGCATGCTTACCAAACATTCCATGTTTTCCCAGGGAATCTAAAACTCTGGACCTTTTGCATGGAAACACATTGATCACTGAATTGTCTCCCTGGCCTTATGTGACTGCCTGAGAAACACATGTTTATAAAATGTGGTAGGTAGTTGATACAATGAAATGAAAAAATGTAACTTTAATATTAAAGAACTAATGACAAGACAATACAGACAGTAGAAAACATCGTGGAGTTTAGAATATCACCCAAAACACAATAGAATAATATATAGTGTTTGTGCAACATGTGTGTATGTATATGTGTGTATGTATATATGAATAAGTGCATATGTGTGTGTATGTGTGTGTATGTGTATGCATGCTACTGAATGTGAAAGAAGTATACCTGAGGAATAATTTGAAAACATTTTGAGCAATGGCAAGATTTTTGATAATGATAAGGGAAAGACTTGAACATATACATGATGGCCAGCAAGGGAATCAGTGTTTAAAGGTGATGCTGTCAAGTCCAAATATCTGAATCCACATGATAAAAAGGACTGATACTTACAAGTTGACCTCCTAATGTATGCCCACACATGCATGTATGCATACACATACAAATAAATGTAAACTTTTTTTTAGTGATGAATTTAGCCAAGCATGGTGACACATGCCTTTAGTCCCAACACTCAGGAGGCAGGGGCATATGGATCTTCTTCCATTCAAGGCCAACATGGTCTACAAGGCAAGTTCCAGGAAAGCCAAGGCTATATTGAGAAATCTTGTCTTGAAACACAAAAACAAGCAAACGAACATTTGTGGGGCAGAGCTAAAATGAGATACACATCTGCATTTCTCTGATGTCCATGGCCATTTGATTGTGACTGCCTCACACATCTGGTTTTGATTTTGCAAGCTTGTTCCAGCTATGCCTTGTATTTAAACCACTGTGTATAGTCCATCTCTGAGTACTTACTGCAACCTTGACTGTTTCTTCATCCTCCTGCATCTTCTATTGCTGGATCATAGCTTCTCTCTTTATTGTTTGTTCAAGGGCTTTGTTTTCCTCTCTTTCTTCTTAACCCACAGCCTAAAAGTAAATGAGAATAGCCTGTCTTATAATACTCAGAGCACACCACACCCAAACCTATTGCTCTACAACATTTCTCCAAAATTGGTGTTTTCAAATTTGAGACATTGAGAAAGTGGTATGCTTGCTTTGTTTGCAGGGATGTCTTCTCCCTTGGTCTTGTCTGCCCTTTTCTAAGAATATGTAAGCTGAGAGTGTGCTGTCTTTCAGAGCTTCAAAGCAGCAGTAACACATTGCTTTTTTAATACACTGCATACAAATGAAATCCAAGACCTTTGACTGTAGTGGGAAAAACCATCTGAAGCCCTCAAGGACTTTTGATAGATCTTTAAAAAGATCATAGATTTTCCTTTTACCAGGATTTTAGGGAGATCAGTCTGTTGTGTAACAATTTCTTCCATGATAAAGCTTTCCATCTTGGAAGGCATCTCCTTTAGACAAAGGGCATCCTAAAGAGAAGCAAGACATCCAACCATGTAGGGAAGTTCCTTGATCTTAGGAAGTGGATAACTCAAAGGCTTCAGAAAGTTCTAAAAAATAATCAGTACACTAGCCTGGTCCATCCTCAAGCACATTTGAGAAGTAAAAACTGCTGAGAGACTTTCCCAGCAAGCTCAGCTTCCAGGAAGAGTCTCAACCTGCCATCTGGAATTAGCAGAGATTGGTCTGGCTTCTTGGAAAAGGGTCATCTGACCAACTGAGCTGTCTAGAGAAAAACAGACAAGCTGGTTTGTTACCTGCAAATTGTGTAAGTTTCAACTTTCAATAGACTTATCCATGCTGGAGTGGGCTTTGGTGAGGCAGCTGTCTTTGAGTCATTTCTGCTCCTGTGATCAACCCCTCACTCATTCTTCTACTGTGAGGCTTAAAGTTATGGTTTAAGCTTAAATTACTGTGCTTAAGAGATCTATAGAAGAAAAATGCCTCTGACCTATGCACCCCATTTCCTCCAGGACAGATAACTTCCTAGAATGTTGGGAGCAGTTCACGTAAGAAAGATATCGGGCCAAGTATTTTTCACTTCCATAAACAAGGTGGTTTGCCCCAAATGCACAAGTTGTGCCTGATCACACAGAGGTGGAAGGCACATAGGCAGAATGCACATCAGGGTGCATACTTGCCCCCTGTAGAATAGAGGTGGGTCACAAGTAGCTTTGAGGGCTTTGCTTCTATAAACATCCAACAAATGCAATTCACAGCCATTCTCTGGGAATCCTCAGTATGGACCTGGCCAGTGTCCATCATCCAGGCCAGTATTTAATAATGCTTCCTTCAATTTTGCCTCAAAAAGGGTGATAGTCATCTTATTCTCACCCAGTGGAATCAGTAATATCCAATAATTCTTTCTCATTGAGCAAGTTTGACTTCCATGGGTTTCTCACTTTGTTCTGTTTTCAGTTCCTTATCATGTTTCTTAGGATAGTGATTAAAGTCAGAAAAGGAGAGTGATAAATCCATCCTCCTCCCCCCCAAAAGAATCTGAAAGACAAAAGGGGGTTGTTAATGTTAATTCTGGTACCAAATCACCTTATGCTTATCAGCTAACATGTCACTTTCCCATCTAAACCTGCTGTCTTCAACCAGAGGGTCAAAAAGTGTCCTCAGAGCTTCCACAGGCTTGTGTCTGTGGAGCTTCCTGTTCATAGGCACTGAAGAGCCCTGAGTAACTCCAGGCATTGGCCTGCCAACCCCATCTTACTGCACATCCCAAGCTCTACACGCTTTACCGTTGTAGTAAACCACATGGCCTGTGTGAACCCCATAATGATTGAGATAAAGCCTGAGCCTTGAGAATAGCCTTGAGCCTGTACCACCATCCTGCTATCCACCACACCGTGGGCTTGGGAACCAACCCTTAATTTTTGAATTTATGGTTTCCTCCTTTATTATCCCCTGAATGTCTGCTCTTGGGTTTATGCTTCAAAAGGTGACTGCTCGTGGCCTTTCAGGGTCATTGTGTCAGCTACTGAGTCTGATTGTGACCCTCACCGGTTTGAAGCATAAACTTGCTTTGGGTATATTTCTGACCTCAGTGTTCCTTTCCTCATTACTTGTGTGCCCTGTGACCCAAGCAGTCATTTATTGGAGAGCTCCTCTGAATGGCAGGTCATAAATGATTTCAAAGAAAGGGGGCATAGCAAAAATGGTAGGTATGGTAGATACAGAATGTCCCTTGGCTAGCCACTGTTACATACCCAGCCCCTGAACCTCACTCACTGACTTACTGACTTATGCCAAGATACACTGGGGCATTTTGGACAAGCAAATACTCCTGGAGAAGGAACATAGTGTATGAATATGTGTGTGTGTGTGTGTGTGTGTGTGTGTACACACACACACACACACACACACACACACACATTCTGGTCACACTGTTTCTTTCTCAAAATGACTAATGAAAGGCTATCTAAACAGAAAAGCCAATGGAACAAATAACTGAATAAATAATAATTTACATCTGATTTTTAATATTCTTATCAGAACTCCTTAGTTGATTTTGGCACAGTCTTTTAAGGGGGGATCCACAAATTCTGTCATTTAAAATGAGATTATGAATTAGATACAGGGATAAAATCTTATTTTTTTGTCTTTTTTTCTCCTAAAATTACAGAAGGAAATCCCTGGAGGATGTCTGCCTTTATCAGTCTGTAGTGGAATACTGATCTATAGCTATGGCATTAAGTTGATTCCTAAGAACCCTTAGGTAAACTGCTCTCTGGACCAGCCTCAAATTTCTAAGGTAGACTAGTCTCTGGATAAACTGTAAATTCCCATATAATGTGACCTTGAGCTAAAGGTTCACAGCCTACCCATTTAACTATAGTTGCTCTGATTCTGTAAACATGCTTACTTTCTGTATAAATCACATTTTTCCCCCTTAAAAACTCAAATGGAATGGAGGTTGAGACTGCTTCCAGTTAATCTGCTTAGGACAGTCCCTCTGGCTGTTAGTAAAGACTACATATGACTTATTTGGGGTCTCTAATGAGTTTTTCTCTCCAGTTACCCCATAACAAGACAGAACTTGAAGTCTGAAAGGCTTTTTGGAGGCAGTGTTGAAGCTAATGTCTCTGGCTTCCTTATGGGGTGTCAGGAATGAAGACAGGGACAGAGAAAGGAGAGACCTTCACAGTGACTCTTCATGAAATTTATTTCTCCAAGAGTAGCAAACTCCAGAGTGTAGAGGATTTTCCCACAAAGTGAAGAGCAATGCTTGAAATGTAAATGTTGCCGTATAGAGAGCAAATCATGCGTGGGAGGGGGTTGGTGACACTGTGGAAAAAAAGAGAAGACAGACATGAATTTCCTCCATCTCCCAATATAACCCAAGAGCTTTGTGCAGAAAATGCTCAGGAGAGCAGGCTAGGCCAGGACACAGCTGTCTCCCTATCATTTTATGTGCTTTCGTGTGTGTGTGTGTGTGTGTGTGTGTGTGTGCGCGCAGAGGCTTTGATAATGGTCAAGTGCTATAGTACCTAAAGTGAGTCTATTGTTTACCAATGACTGACTATTCTTATTACGTAGGGGATTATTATTCAGGAATAAGGACTCTGATTCTTTAACCAATTAACTTTAATCATGAGTGAGTCTGAATCTTCTGAAATGTAGCATAATTGAAGAAATATCTAAATGTCACCTAAACTTGATTATGGGAAATAAGTTATGTTTTTTTTTAAAAAAAAAATCAAATTTGATCATAAAACAATGTGTTTAAAACTCTCTTCAAGTTCTTCCTAAAACATTAGCATCATCACAGAGTGAGTGAGTGTGTAGTATTTAAGGGTGTCTGGTAGGAAGGGAGTAAATGATAGTATCTACGACCTTTGTATTAACAAGTCTACAAAAATACTTAAGCAGCAGAGACAAAAGGAGACCAAATGCTGGATGACTGACCTGGGGGGCTTTTAAGGGTCTGGATGAGGTGGTTCACACAGTATGGCTTAGCAAGGATAGCTTCTTGCTCCGTTATCTGAGGTTAGCTGAGATTTCAGGACATGCTCTAAGAAAACACTTTTTAATGATCGCAGGGAGAGCTGAGAAACTTGCTTGGGGATTAGCCTTTAACTTCATCACAGAGTCTGGTGTCAAAGAACAGGAGCAGGACTTTGGCTTACATCTCCAGGGATGTGATAATATTATTGTTTTTTGAATGAAAGACCTGAGAGGCTGCAGAGAATGGGAAGGGACTCAAGAGTCAAGTTCCATTCATTCCTATACTGCCCAGGGTGGCAGAGGTCAAGAAAGAGCTGGCTTGTCCAACATAACCAAACTAATTACTTCCTGTCTAAAGCAGCAAAGCCAAAGTATTTTGCCAGAGTGGACATATATTTATGTCTCTGTAAGATGTCAATTCATCAATTCACTTCTAAAAATGTGTGTGTGTGTGTGTGTGTATGTGTGTGTGTGTGTGTGAGAGAGAGAGAGAGAGAGAGAGAGAGAGAGAGAGAGAGAGAGAGAGGTGCATGCCTGTGATAGGTACATACTGGTACCAGTATACATGTGCATGCTGAGGCCAAAACACTCAATTGCTTTCCAGATCATCTATTGAGACAGTGTCTCTAGCTTGAGCCTGAGATTGATGATTCCACTAGTCTAGCTAGCTACTGTACTATCTCTGCTTCATAAGGCCCTGGGTTAGAGTTGAACTGATCTGAGCACTGGATTTTATATAAGCGATTGGAAACTGGTTCTCACACTTGCATAACAAGTGTTTTTCTCCCCAACCACCAAAATTTGTTTTGTTTTGTTCTTATGCAAATATTGTTTGCTAGAACGTAGACACAGTGCTGAGACCAGAGCAGTATCTTTTCTCCCAGGAGGTTAAAGGGGAGATAATTATAAGTTTCTTTCTGAATAGGTTTCCATTTGAGTGAAATGCACTTGGCCGGGTTATGGTCCAGAAGCAACCTGAAAGTGTGGAAGGAGCCCTTGGGAATGTGTGGGAGAAGACATCACAGACTGGTGCAGAATAGGTGGATGGGCGGTCAGAATGTTAGACTTTCTTTTCTTGAGGAGCTAAGGTGAGTAGCAAAGTCAGAAAGCATCACAGATGGGTGAGTCCCATAATGGGGAATGTAATAAGTTCTACCAAGTTTTTTGTTGTTTTTTTTAATGAATTCTTTTAAACCATTACATCAAGAAAATATCAATTTTAATAAGATCCATTTGGTACTTCGGCTTTGACAGTTTAAATTTTGTTCCTAAGATTTTGTTAAATAGTTTATAATTTTGCTAAATAAATTCAATACCAACTTCTTTATTCAAAAGGAAAACAAACCTATTTTCTTTCTTCTCTTAGATTTTCTTCATGTGTGTGCCTGTGTGTGTGTGTCTGTGTAGGCTACTCTATTTCATTACTTTTTATGCTATTATTGATACTAAATTTTACTGAAGGTTAATCTTTGTAACAACAAATCTTATTTTGTTAAAATATAAAATTAAAATTTATGCTTCCTTAAAAGCAATTCTTCTAGATTTCCATCAGACAAGGGTGTTCACTGATAAGATGTTGAGATTTCTAGGTGTGGAGAAGGTCTTCATGGGGCATGGAAAGGAGCCATCCTGCAGTGGATTGAGATAGGCCACTCAAATACCCAGAAACACATCACAAAACACAAGAGAACAAGCATCAAATGAAAGAAGCCAAGGTGATAGGCCAAGTGCACCAGGGTTTCTTCATTTGTGATTCAGATCTTGTTGAGCAAAGTCAAAAAGAATGAAGATGATCTGCAAAGCAGTCTAGGATGAGAGACGCAGGCATCAGGCCCTGGAATTCATGGCCGCTAAGCAACTAGAGCTTTGCTGTCCTTGGCTCTGTTTAACTCTCTGTAATCCCACCATAAGAACGGTTTGGAGCCGTTCAGGAAATGGTGAGAAGAGTTACTAGACTTGATGCCTTGTTGTCAGGAGAGATTTTTTGCCTTAGACTTTGGTACACAAAAGAGATTATCCTTGGTAATGTGGGTTTAGGTATAGATTCAAGCATAATTCTGGAACGATTGTTTTTATATTCTATCTGCTCTAGCTAATTTCTACTGATGGGACAAAACACCGAGCAAAGTCAATTTAGGGAGGGCTTTATTTGGCTTACTTTTCCACTTCACCACACATTAGGGAGAGACACCAGGGCCCAGACCTCACATGAATCAGTGAGAGATACCAGGGCCCGGACTTTCACCTCTCCTCAGGGAGTAACTGAAGCAGAGACTATGGAGCAAGACTGCTTATTAGCTTGCTTCTTCTGACGTGCTTGAAACTTTTCTAATATTGCCTAGATCCATCTGCCTAGTGATGGTGCCACCCACAGTGTCTGGGCTCTTCCACATTAGTCAGAGAAAGTGCCCAGTAGACCACTGATAGAGGAAATTTCTAGACCTGAAGTACATTTTCTCAAGAGATTCCAGTTGACAAAATCTAACCAGGTCACTACCTCTTCATTTGTACATTTGTATAACTGAACTCTTAACTTCTCCCTATCCCCTAACATCAAGAACCAAATAAAGCTGCCAGCAGTGGTAGAGCACACCTTTAATCCCAGCACTTATGGGACCTCATAAAATTACAAAGTTTCTGTAAGGCAAAGGACACTGTCAGAAAGACAAAACGGCAACCAACAAATTGGGAAAAGATCTTCACCAACCCCACATCCGACAGAGGGCTAATATCCAATATATACAAAGAACTCAAGAAGTTAGACCCCAAAGAACCAAATAACCCTATTAAAAATGGGGTACAAAGATAAACAAAGAATTTTTACCAGAAGAAATTCGGATGGCCGAGAAACACCTTAAGAGATGTTCAACATCATTAGTCATCAGGGAGATGCAAATCAAAACAACCCTGAGATTCCACCTCACACCAGTCAGAATGGCTAAGATTAAAAACTCAAAAGACAACAGGTGCTGGTGAGGATGTGGAGAAAGAGGAACACTCCTCCACTGTTGGTGGGATTGCAAAATGGTACAACTGCTCTGGAAATCAGTTTGGCGGTTCCTCAGAAAATTGGGCATAACACTTCCAGAGGACCCTGGCATACCACTCCTGGGCATATACCCAGAGGATTCCCCTGCATACAATAAAGACACATGCTCCACTATGTTCATAGCAGCTTTGTTTATAATAGCCAGAAGTTGGAAGGAGCCCAGATATCCCTTAAAGGAGGAATGGATACAGAAAATGTGGTATGTTTATACAATGGAATACTACTCAGCAATTAAAAATAATGAATTCATGCAATTTGTAGGCAAATGGTTGGATCTGGAAAATATCATCCTAAGTGAGTTAACCCAATTACAAAAGAATACACATAAAATGCACTCACTGATAAGTGGATATTAATGAGCCCAGAAGCCCTAAATACTCAAGGCACAATTAGCAAGTCCAATGATTCCCAAGAAGAAGAAAGGAGAGGACCCTGGGCCTGTAAAGATTGGATCCAGTTTTGTAGGAGAGTACCAGAACAGAGAAATGGTGGGGGGGTGATTGGGGAAATAGTTGGGGCAGAGAGGACTTATGGGATGTATGGTGGGGGCGGAGAACTGGGAAAGGGAAAAGCCTTTGGAATGTAAACAAAAATATAAAATAAAAAAATGAAAAAAAATGAAAAAAAAAAAAAGAAGTCAGGGACAAGTGGACCTCTGTGAGTTTGAGGTCTGCCTGGTACATAGAGAGACTTCCAGAGCAGCAAGGAATACCCAGAAAAAAGTTTGTCTCGAAAAAGAAAATCAAATAAAGTTACAGAGCATAGAGAGAATATCTTGTGCGTTGTATGGATGCATCACCTGTCAATTAAAAAGCCTGTCGATTAAAAAGACCTATGGCTTAGGCAGGAAAAAGAAGGTAGGACGTCCTGGAGGAGAAAGCATTCTGGGATAGAGTCAGGTGCAGGAAGGTGGGATGAGGCAGATGCAGTGCTCCTGGCGGAACAAAGGTTAAAATAATTGGGTTATCTACGTTAGGATCTAGTCAAAGAAGAGCCTAGTTATATGGCCAAGGTATTTGTAAATGTATCTTGGGTCAGAATTATTTCTGAGAGCATGGGCTAGGAGGAAGAACCAGGCATAACTTCTACAACAGTGCATATCAGTCTTAGATCCTTAATTAGTATTTGTTGGATCTGATCAAAGATGAGAATTAAACAGTACAGGGGAACTTGATGTAAATTTTCTACAAGTCAAGTAGTGTGATTATTCCTACATGTTCTGTGTCTGTATTTCTGTCTAGATCTGCCAGAAATGCAAAAACCACTAAGCTGTTTTTCTGGAAGTGGGGTCAAAACATCACACGTTTGAAATCAACTTCTCCATCCTTTTCCCACTGGGCCGAGACCAGAGAGATAAGCACTTCAGTCTTGCTCTAGATAGACAGACCCAAGCATCAGCCAGGAGCCCTGCCAGAAGTGGGCAGGACAGTGCCTGAGGGATGATTCTGACACAGTCAGAAAAGCATGGTGGGCCACACTTAGGCTACACCAGCAGCTGAAATGCAGACCAGCGACAGAGATGTCACTATCAAGGTTATTTGTCCTTCCTCCCTTTCTCTTCCTCTAGATCATCTTCCCTTTTCCTTCCCCACTTAAAGTCCCTCTCCCATATTTCCCATTTCCCCTTTCCTTTATATCCTCCCTTTCTAGAGCAGCCTTACCCTGCTCTTTTATATATTTTCTTAATTTCTGCACCTTCTCCAGGTTATACAGTCGCGTTTAGAGATGTGCACCAGTTTGATTTTGTCATGTTTTATGATGGAACTATGGGGGTCTTACAGTGGGTTCTTACAGTCAAATTCTGGAGGGTACCCATGTATTCTCCCAAACATTATAGACCATTGTTGCTGATCTTGGTAATTCCCTCTTTGGGCTAAACCAGAAACCATGTGGTGGAGACTCGCGTGGGGATGTGCGGGTGGGGGTGGGGTGGGGGGATGGAGGAGCGCCGCTTACTGGCTTGCTCAGTTTTCTTTCTTACACAACCCAGGACTGCCAACTCCGAGACAGCATCACCTACAGCGAGCTCAGCATTCTTACACCAATCATTAATTAATAAAATGGCTTGCAGATACGCCCACAGGCCAATCTAATGGAAACAACTTCACAATTTAAGTTTTCTTCCCAGGAAACTGTAGCTTTGTAGTTTGTGACAAATTGAAAAAAAAAAGTGCTTTACTCAAGGGACTCTTGAAAGTTAAGACATTGTACTTGTGAAAAGACACAGCAGTCTGACATGATCGTCAGACTGCATTTCCATGGGACTCATGCTTTCAGGCACTTATATGACCTTAGGAATAATTAGCATTATTTATTTATCCTCCTCCCTGTTGTGTTGTTTAACAAAATATTAGTCTCCCAAGGAAAGGAGTTATGTCGCGTCTCCATGACATAAGCAGGGGCGGAATGTGCTCATGATTTGTTTAGTTTGGAATTTTAAAGCTTCGTCAAGAATGAAGGTAAGCACAGGGACAGAGCTACTAAGAAAATTGGAAAGAAAGAGAGAGTCTTGGAATGTGGCAGCCCTGTTTGATTTTAAATGTAGGTTAAATATTAATTTTTCTAAAAAAAAAAAAAGTTCCCTTCCTCCTCTAGGAAGGCCTTTTTCTCTCACTCTCTGATGTTGACAGGCTGTGGACTAGCCTTTCATGCTCACTTGGTTGGAAGAAGAACTAAAATTTCAGATGATCCTATTTGTGTAAGAAAAAAAAATCTTCCAAACAACCCCCTTGTCGCCAGCATCAACAGCAGCTGAACACGGGCTGAGTTGTTGCACAGTGAAAATTATTCCTTTCATTTCATAGGAATCAGATGTTTGGGGCAAGCAAATGCCCAGGCTGGTTAAACACGATCAAAATAAACTCATATCACATTTGCTTACGGAAAGCGTTGATTAAATCTCCTGCTGAAGTCTGAGTAGACTTTCTGTTCCTTCAGGTTTTATAAGGAGAGAAGTCAGCTCAAGAATCTTAGCTGATTTGAAGAGACTCTAAGAAGCATTTGAAGATCTTCTCTTTCCAGAATTCCTTTCTTCTGATGGAACCCTGAAGCAAGTGAGCCTTAGCTGTTGATGACTTATAAACAGAAGTCAAAGGAAATCTGAGCTTCTGTCAAGATCCAGTCCAAATATAATAAAAACGGAGATGATTGGATGTCTCTTCAAGGTTTTGGATGGGCTCTATTGTGCTCTGGCTGTTCTTTGAATTCATAAGGAACGGGGATAAAAAGTGGAGTTTCCAGTTCTCACTTGTTACCTATCTTGGCAGAAATGTCAATAGTTTCCAGGAGCTCTTGTCTCAAACTTTAGTCTCTTTCTCCCTCCTTCCTTCTCCCTCTCTTTGCTTCCTTCCCTCTCTCTTCCTCCCCTCCCCCTCAATCCCTCACTACCCTTCCCTCCCTCTCTTCCTTTCTTTTCTTCCTCTTTTTTCTCCTTAATTCATATTTCTTTTATCTTCAAAAAGAAGAAGTTAATAAAACCACTATTGACCAGTGTTCTGTGATACTCAGTAGACCTTCTATTCTTTGGGATGAGCAATCAAACATTTTCTACCCTCCATGTCTGTCCCTGGGCTGTGTGACCTGTGGGTCTCACTTTCCTCATTTGTATATGGGAATTGGACAAAGCTTGCCATGCCAAATTCGCTACTGTCCCAGGCTCTCTGGAGTTCACTTCAATTCTTAAGGCTTGTTAACCATTTCTTGTGAGAGACTTGTCCTATAACTTACAATGGCATCCTTTGCTTCCACTGCTAGACACCTATTGTATGATTCCCACCCTGCACCCCTGAGTTGATGATGAAAATGGTCTCCATTGTCAACTGTGTCTGGGTGGGCACATACTCCATGGCTAAGAACTCCTTGCTGGCTTTCATACTTTACTTCGAACCCCCTAGATCTGAGTGGGCCTGGCTTGATTCCATTTAAATGCTAGGGTCTTCGCAGGTTTTCCTGTTAAGTTAGTTTTTGGTAGTAAGATGAGGTTTAAGAAAAACTATTTATGCCGGGCGGTGGTGGCACACGCCTTTAATCCCAGCACTTGGGAGGCAGGGGCAGGCAGATTTCTGAGTTCGAGGCCAGCCTGGTCTACAAAGTGAGTTCCAGGGCAGCCAGAACTACACAGAGAAACCCTGTCTCAAAAAACCAAAAACAAAAAAAACAAAAACAAAAAAAAACAAACAAACAAACAAAAACACCAATTTGTAAGAAATTAGAAAATGAAGTGGGGAATCCTTCATTAAGAACTTTAGCATTGGCACAGAAATTGTCAGAAAAGCAATTTGGGGTTCTACCATGGATCTAATAAACTAGGAACTATCAAATGGACTCAATTTTTTTAATCTAACTTTAGAAGACACATCTTGAGCTTGCTGCAGCAAACAGATAGAAATACAAAGCCCTGTACTCCAGAATCTCGTGCCCATGAACATGCCCATACCACATGGAGCCTTACCTCACAGACTTACTCCTAGGTGGGAGGCATTTCAGACAGTGGTTTTCAACATTGGTTTCCGACTGGAAACAACTGGCAAGCTTCTGCAAGTCCCATTGTTTAGGTGGCTAACTTGGTCAGGGTTTCCTTGCTATGAAGAGGTACCATGACCAAAGCAACTCCAACAAAGAACAGCGTTTAATGGGGGGGGGGCTGGCTTCCAGTTTCAGGGGTTCACCACTACCATTTTGAAGGAAAGAAAGCCAACATCCCAGGAAGACTGGATGATGCTGGAGAAGGCGCTGAGAGTTCTGTATCTTGGTCAGAAGGCAGCAGCAGGATGCTCTGATTTCAGACTAGGCAGAACTCAAGCAAAGGAGGCCGCAAAGCCCACCTCCACAGTGACACACTCCCTCCAACACCTACTCTAATAAGACCACACCTTCTGGTAGAGCCACTCCCCATGGGCCAAGCATTGAAATGCTCCAACCTAACAGGGCCAAACCTATTCAGTACTACACTATACCAATCAAATCAGACTCTCTCAGAGCTGGGGCCAAATACAAATGTTTGTCAGGTCATTCCAATGTTTTGAAAAATCTGAGGGGTAACTTAAGCGAACTATCTACCATATGTTGTATTGAAGTACAACATAAAGCTTAAAAGTCATGCCCTTACTGGGAGCCAGTAGGTTGTGAGCTATAGACTATAGGCTTTGGATTCTGTCCAGGGTCTTTTCTCCCAAGTTTTCTAGCTCTGTCCTGCCAGAAGGTTTAGCAACTCTTTTACCAGAGCACATTGAATTTCCACTTAGTATGTTCTGCATTCTCAGTTTGTAGCAGACTCCTGTGTTCCGTGTTCATCTCCCGCATATCACTGTAAACTGCCAGAAGTACAGACACTGGTGTAATCACCTCTTCTTTCCCCCATCATCCATGCACAGGGGGCAGGCACTTAAAGGTATTAATTTTGCAACACATATTCAGTGATATAGGAATGTCTCTGACGTAGAGCTGAGACATGCAAAAGCATCTCAACATTTGATCTGTCTCCCAAACACCGTTTTCTACTCCATGCGCTTCAAACCCTTCTCCAAGTTGACCCATAGTTTTAGACTCTACCACCTTAATCTGTATATTTTAATGACCACCAGGAGAAAAAGCTCTATGCTAATTTCAGAGCACTGGCTATTGAAGGCAAGGCCCACAGTGAAACTTTGCCATAAATGAAAATAGACAATTTTGGTGAAAAAATTAATATGTACATGAATCTTTTTTTTTTTTCAGTTATTAGCCAGAGTGAGAAACTCAAAAAGAACAAGGGACAGGTTGTGACACTGGCCGCCCTTTTGCATAGTGGCTGTTTAACGTTTTACGCAAAATCTTTCTTTGGGAAATTTGGGGCCAGGGGGACAATGTATGTGGTTCTTTCCCATTGGCCATCCTTCCAGTGGCCCAGAGACTAAAGCAAGGTCTCCAGACAAATAGATTCCTCCCAGGGAGTTGCAGGCAGGACTCCAGAGTCTAGCACATTTTCTTTTTCTTTTTCTGAGAGTGTGGAGCCAAGGGACAGGAAAGAGGGGAACACCTTGGCTAAGAAGGTATTTATGACCCAGCAGAAGGGGAGGGACAGGAAAGCCTCCAGCTAGTTCCCTGGACTCTGGCAGCTCTTCCTGTCAACGTTCCCACTTCTAGATTGATGTTCATTGCTTAAGTCCCGGGTACTGGGTTTGTTAAACTGACTCTTTGTTCAACTCTCACAATAGGGATTTATGCTTGAATATCACTGGGCATGTTGGGCATTTATTTGGCTGCTTGGGAAGAGGTAAGTAATGGAGGCCCAGTGCACAAAGTCGCACATCTGGAAAACTGCCAGAGGCCGAACTTATGTACAGCTTCGCTTTCCTCCAGCGGTCTGAACAGGAAACTCGGGTTATTTATCGTCCTTGCTCAGTCTTCGCATTCAATGCTGCAACACATACACACTCAACCACTGGAGAAGGCAAGAGGGCGGAGACCCGACCCTACAGGAGGGCGGGATGCTTCTATTTTTGTGGATCACAGCTAGGTCCATCCTCTTCTTATTCATAGCTGTATAAACTTGGGCAAACCACTTTCTCTTCAAACTTACTCAACTGGCCAAAGCCCCTCCCCTTCTCTAGCGCTTTTCAGGCAGACTGAAATGGCCCTTCATGTTGCATCAAAGGGTGAAGGACTGCAAGGAGCAAGTCCACATAGACTCCAGAAAACGACTGTGGGCATCACTTCCCCACGTGCGGTAGACAAAGCAACACCATCGTTTTTTTTTTGCCATCCACAAGGAACCCCACACGCAAAACTCGTCCCCGGGATCGGCCTCTCGCGACTGCGCTAGCTCTCAGGCAGCTGGAGCGCAGCTCGCGGAGGCTCGGCGGCAGGAGGAGCGTGTGAGCTGGAGGCGTCCCTTTAAGAGCGGCCAGCCCGGCGAGCCTCCGCCTCCAGGACCGCAGCGTTGCCGGCGGTCACCTGGGGCTGTCGCGCAGCAGGATCGCGGCAGGACCAGCGCACTAGGCTCTCGGAGTCTGAGCGGGGCTCGAACTTGAAGTGCGGTGGGCCAGACAAGGAACGCGGCGGTCACCTTCCACGGGTCCGGCGGAGGATGCGGGAGAGCACGTGGGTGTCGCTGCTGTTGCTGCTGCTGCTGCTGCTGCTGCCCGCGCCACAACGGGGCAGCCCCCAGGACGGTCGCCAGTCCCCGGAGCCTGAGCCCGAGCGCGGCCCGCTGCAGCCCTTCGACCTACTATACGCCAGCGGAGTGGCTGCCTATTACAGCGGCGACTACGAGCGTGCGGTACAGGACCTGGAAGCCGCCCTGCGCAGCTACCGGCGCCTGCGGGACATCCGCACGCGCTGCGCCCGCCACTGCGCGGCGCGCCGCCCGCTCGCGCCCCCAGGCGCCGGACCCGGAGCCGAGCTGCCTTTCTTCCGCGCGGTGCTCGAGCGGGCGCGCTGCTCCCGCAGCTGCCAGAGCCAGCGCCTGGGCGGCCCGGTGTCCCGCCACAGCGTCAGCGAGGACGTGCGCAGCGACTTCCAGCGCAGAGTGCCCTACAACTACCTGCAGAGGGCCTACATCAAGGTACTGAAGGCGGCTGTGGCCATCGGTGGTGACTCTAGGGTTGGATTTGGGGGCGTGCGGGGGGTGCGGGGGGGGTTATTGTCTGCACTCTATCCCGCCTTTCACAGTGGCTCTGCTTTGAGTGCAAATAGACGCCCAGAGATTAGATGGTAGTGGGCAGATCAGCTTTGCTCTCTTGCTCAGCATCATCTTCACTTGCAAAAGTGGGCTGTGCCAATAAGATCATAACAAAAGTGTCTTTCAACACTTCAGGTGGTTGTGGTCTTCCTAGACTCTAGAGTAAATTCCTTGACATAGCCCACTCCTGATAGCCTTTGGGCTGTCCCTGCTACTCTACAGTCTGACCTTCTAAGTTTAAGAAACGGCCCTAACCGATCCTAAAAGTTATTTCTCTTCATCTATAGAAGAGCAATGGGAAAAAGGTGTGGAGGAGGAATGCTTGAGGCTGTGTGGGCAATCTCCTGAAAGTGCGGAGTTCTTTGGTACTGGTTCAGATTCCCGGGGTTCCCACCATTTAGGGCTTTTAGTTCCGTCTATGTAACGTCCCCGAAGTCGCTGTCAGGATGTATACAAACAAAACTGCCATATTCCAGAGGCCCAGTTCAAAAGACCTAACTAGATGCATAGCAGACAAAAAATGTAGAATGAATTCCCCAGTTCCACCCCCACCCCGGCCTGCCCTCCACAAACTCATTTTTTTTTTTTTTTCTGGGCTTTCCTACCTTCTGGCTTTCTGAGTCAATATATCCAGGTCTTTCCCACAGCGGTGGGAGGAGTTAATAAGGTCACAACAGAGACCAGATCTCAGAGCTCCAGCATGCAGTGTGCATGGTGCTGACGTTCAGGAGTTGACTAGTTTGGGTCAAGGAGTGACAGAAAACCCAGAATTGTCTCCGAGATTTGTGTGTTGTCTGTTCTCCTGCACTTTCCAATGGACTTGCTAAAACATGCATTACATATAATGCTGCTTTTTAAAAAGAAAAGGGCACAATTTTCCCGTTCTTCCAGAAATCAGTCAGTTCTGGGAGAGAGACCTTTGAGGTCCAACAGGAAAGCTATTCTAAGCTGGTTCCCAGAGCAGACTGTGGGTGATCCTGTCGTGTGACCCTCATGTATGGTCCGCTCGGGAATCTGAGATGTGAGGGGGAATGTGGCCATTTTGCTGATGGTTCTGTAGTGCATGGCAAATAGATTTTCTCTTCTCAGGAAGAACAGGGATGGGGGGGTGCATACTCATCCTGTGAAAACAAATAACCATGCAGTCAGCATGTGGATTTCTGTGATTCTGTAGGTATATATTTTCATGTAATATTAGCGTAAATTTCCCATTCCCTTGCCCCTGGTCCACAAGTAGAGGTCAAAGATGATGAACCCATAAGCTTAAGAGCCCTTTTCTAATGACTTTGATTCACATAATTGACAAATTCTGAAGAAGGAAATATTTTTACCCCTATAGGGGTTTTCTCATTACCACCACAGGATGTATTAGAACTCTTTTCTCCTCTGTGCTTCATGGAAACTCTAAAGATAGCTTTGCCTTCTTCTCAGGGACACACACACACACACACACACACACACACACACCAGTACCACCATCATACAGACTAAATCTCCCCAAAATAATAAAGGTCATTCTCGGGCAATAAGAGATTTGGACTGTGGAATATTCACTAGCAGGGTGGCCAGCTCTTGTGTATGTGCATATGGTCATGGTGCCATATATAACTGAATTTGTATAGTCCGAAAGCCACATGTAACTGAATTGCTCCTGACATCTGGGACCCGGTCTGCACTTAGCGGTCTATCCTAGCCCAAATATGGCTCAGTGGAGACGAGAGGTTTCTCAGAGTTAAGGAAGCACGGGCATTCTCAATTAGAAGATGAACACTCTGCACTCGCTTTCAGGAGTAATGTCCTCCCACCACCTGGATAAGGTTGATCCTGAGGGTAACCAATCCCTGATGCTCATGAGTTGGACAGTAAACAGAGGTGAGGATTGTAAACTCTGACACTTGGCACTTAACTTTTTTTTTTTTTTTTTTTTTTGAGAGATGGAGATTGGGATGTCCAGAAAGAGAGAGAGGCTTGCTCCTTGTCACCTGAGTGGTGTTAGTTCTGCATGCTGATGACGTGAGCCCAGGGCCTGCCCAGAGTCGGTATGGGTTCTCAGGCTAATGAACTCCAGCATGTGCTCTGGTCTCTGAAGCCAGATTTGGACAGCTCCAGGGGTGAGCAAGTCCTTGTTCCCTGAAGTCATAGGTACTCCTCTTTAGGACTGTTGTATCCAATTCTCACAGAAACCAGGCATGTAGGAGAATTGAACAGTTATGTGGTGGTAGTCCTACAGAGGCATATTTTGCATTTGTATACAAAGGTAGGGTAAGACTCTTCCAACTTAAAAAATAATTATCTTTTTTTTTTTTTTTGGAAGATATAATTCATCGGCCATAGCTTAAACCCTAAGATGTGGCCATTAATGTGGCATTCCTTGAAGAGTGCATCGCGGCTGCCCTTTGCTACTGCATAGAGCCTATATAATTTGATCCCACATCTACAATCTCTCTGTCCTTTCCCCTTTATAGGTCTGTCTCCCCACGTCTGACACTTTGGATCTTGGCCGTGCTATTCTTCCTGGGGAGCTTGAAGGCTCTGGAATAGGGAAAGATCAGAGATTCAAATCTATTGTATCCTATGCCAGCTTTCTATTTTCTTGTCTGTGAGATAGGGGAAATGCTACCTGCTTAGTTTGAGTTCAGTTCAAGACAGACCAGAGCCTGACTCTACAGTGCAGTTATTAAATGATTCCAAATTCTTTGCATGTTGAACTCATCACTATGGGAACACAGAGACTTCTGTGAAGCTCCCTGTGTCCTTCCATAGCTCCCAGCAGCTGTTTTGAATACTCCTGGTAGAAAATGCTCTTCTTTTGTCTGTTTTAAATGTTTATATGCTCTTGCTTCTGTGAGCTCCCTGGAACCAAGGACCACCAATTCTTTGTGTCATTTCTCAAAGAAAGGGATGCCAGGCATGGATGCTTACCAGCTGGGTGACGCTGTTACCTTTTGGGGCATGAGAACTTGAGTGAAGTTAGCATTTATGTAAAAAGGTCTGCATTGGGTCATCGGCAAGCGAATCTAATATCTTAAACAAGACATCAAGCTCAGTATCCATCCATTTGCAGCAAGGATACTAGCTCAACTTTATGCATGAGAAATAAGGAGAGACAGTTCTGTGAAGATCAATTACCACATTTGCTGGGTGTCTGTTTCCTGGATGCCAGCTGGTGTGAAAAACAAGAAGACTGATGGATTTCTTACTATTATACACTTACAAGTTCTGGCTGTTGTTGAAGGCCCTGCCCACTCTATTCACTTAGATCGTTGGTTTGATCTGTTTTCTCTCCTTTTTTAAAATTTATCTTTTGTTTCTCTCACTCGAAGCTGCTCGCCTTCCACTGTACCTATTTTATGAGCATGTGTGGCATTTTAAACAAAAGTAAGGGAGATTAAATAATCTTATCTTTTGTGCCTGAATCTTCTATTTAGGGGTTTGGCCTGCTGCTAAGCATTGAAATGCTAACTCCTGAGCCTGGTTGCCTCAGGGATGAGAGAATCCTTGCATATATGAAGCAATGGTACCTGACCTTGCTCCTTACTTTAATACTTTAATACTTTAATATCGGTTGAATAAAGATGCTGACTGCCTATATCTAAGCAGAAGAGGGGTAAAGGCGGTATGAGTTCCCGGGCTTTGGGGTCAGAGAAGCACTACTAGGACAGAGGGAAAAAGGTAGAGAGAGAGGAGATGACACCATAGCATTGACAAGTCGTGAAAACATGGCTGTGAGGCCAAATAGAACTTGATAGTGGCCCAGGTGGAATACCACAAATTCAAATCTTGGGGTTATTGGCAGGGAAGTAGATATATGTGTTGGGACATAGAAGGTGGTACATACCTGTCCAGCTACAGTGCTTTTGTCTGGGAACTGAATAGCAAAAGGCAGGATAGAAACACTGAATTGAGATTAATCATTACAGCACATCAGGAATTTTTCTTTATCCTTTTCTTCTACTGTTTGTTCCTAGTTGCTCAAAAAGAAAAAGCAACACACTAGAGCTGTTGTTCATTTCTTCATTTATTTCTTCCTTAAAACAAGCTTGCTCTTGCCCATTTTATTCTTGAATTGGTGCTTTGTGAAAGTTGGCCTTTGTTTTTCTTCCTAGGATTAAGTGGAGGTGGGGGTGGTGCATTAATTTAGGCAACTCTGGTCCACCCTCAGACATCTTCAAACCCCTTTATCTTGGACCACAATCTATTTGTGGTTTACAGAGAAGAAGAAAAGTAAGCTCAAGTTATTTCTTCACTCCAGCTCTGGTTTATAGCTGCTTTCCTTGCTGAACTGATTACCTTCAAAGAGAATTGAAAGTCAGATAAGGATGCTTCCTGTGGCCCTTACTGGTTCAGAAGAAAGCCTGGTCCTGGCCAGACATCTCTTTTTGGGGATTTACAGAAACATGTGCATTTGTCCTTCAGTTATTTCAGGAGGTGTGGTTTTATCTTCTTGCAATATTATTCTGAAATATTAGTTATCCTTCAGAAAATGAGTCCCCCCCAACCCCTTTGTAAAGCTTTTTCTTTTTTGTCCTTGGTCATCAAAATATGTCACCACCCCATGCTATGATCTATTTCTTAGGAAGGAAACCTGTGAAATGCATTGTGTAGCCAGTTGCTTGGCCCCACATAGTCACCCTGGCTGTTTCTGCTCTGCCTTGCGCAGCCAAAGACTGTCCAGCTCCTCACTAGTCCATTCCTGCAGCTGCTACGTGCCTCGGGCCCTGCCAATTCAATTAGATCCGCAGCACTGACTGCTTACAAGTTTTCTTCCTTCTCACCCCGGGGCATCAGGGATTCCTTTACAGGTTTTAATCAAGGGAAGTAATAAAACTGCCTTCCTCTTATTTATTTATTTATTTTAAACAAACTCCATCTCCGGGAATCAAATAGATTGTGTCAGATGATGTCAGTGATGAGACAATGTCAGCTTGTCTTCTGGGTGGGATTGACACGTTAGTTATGAAAGGCGAACTCTTGTCTTGTGAAAGGAAAACCACTGATTTGGTCTGGCAGCAATTCTTTTGTAATGTTAACAAAATGAGAAAAGTGTGAATCTCTTAGAACCTTCTTCTCAGGGCTGAGTGACTCCAGGCAAACTTCTTCTAGCTAAATCACTGCGTTGTCACCGGGAGGTAGGAGAAGTCGTTGTTTGATTCTGGAAATGCCATCCAGCAAAGACAGAGAACATGATTCAGCCTGGAGGATTCTCAAAGCCCATGAAGAATCCATTCCCCATCACTTAACAGACAGTGTCGCTAACCCTAGATTGGTTAAAAGCACGGGAGATTGGGGTTTGCAATACAGGCATCCTACCCTCTAGCCTTGTGCCTTTTTGTTTCAAGTTCCATATAAAGGGCACAGCTGCTGTCCGAGGGCGTCCTGAGGAATCCATGGTGCTGTGAGCCTATTGCCTTCAGAGGCAGCGCAGACAAGCCTTCCTCCTCCGCTCCCCTTCCTCGCCGCCCCCCCCTTGCGTTTTTCATTCCCATGGTACGGACTTCATTCAGCCAACCGTCACAGTTGTCTGGTGGAAAATTTTGCATTTCTCATTAGGAACAATAATTCTTTTCCCCCTTTTTTCCATTCCACGCTATTCCACAATTCTTTTTCTGTCTTTTAATTCATCCCTCCTTTCCTGCTGCCTGACTTCCTAACTAATTTCTACCAGGCCTGTCCATCACTTGCCAAATGGACAAACAGGAGTCAGCTTTCCACGGAGTGTGTGTGTGTGTGTGTGTGTGTGTGTGTGTGTGTGTGTGTGAGAGAGAGAGAGAGAGAGAGAGAGAGAGAGAGAGAGAGAGAGAGAGGGAGCTTCCTTCTGTGTTCAGTACTACAGACTATTGGAAGAAGAGGCTGAATTTTCTTGTGCGCTGTTAAGGTGATTCTTGGGGGAAGAGGAAAAAAATTAAACTAATCAAAGTAGGTGTCAGGATTCTGGTTCAACTAAAATTAAAAGCATAGTACCTCTTACTTAACAAGATTGACAGTTGTGGGCATCTCCTGGGAGCTTTGCCTTAACTTCCAGATTTTAAACACAGACTGGCAAAGATTTTCTTCAGCTCTGCCTGTTTCCACAGTTTTCATGTCACGCTATCAGAACATAGTACGCCAGCCAGCCTTTTTACAGAGGAGAAAATAAAGCCCACCAGAGGACCGAGTTGCTCAGACTGAGTTCAATTAATTAGAAGAGCCAAGAATAGAGCCTAAGGACTCAGATTCCAGTAAGAACTACGCCCACATAGGGTCCCAATCTTCACATCCAATACATAAGGCTTAAGTGGAAAATGGCACATTTATATTACAAGGCCCACAGTGTAAGCTGCCAGCCATGATAGAAATTAGAGGATTGGTTTTATACTCTTCCTATCTGTTCTGTTCAGGTTACAGAACTCAAACCCCGGGGATAGTAATATTTTCCATGAGCTTCACTCTCTCACCCCTGAGCTTTTGTGATTTAAGCAGTTACACCAACTTGATTGTTCAGGTTCCTCCAGTCCTGAGACTCTGGGACAAAGGCTATCAAGGAATACTGGTGATAGTGCGAGTTCCTGTATACAGTGGAGTCACATCAATAGGGCTGTTTCTGAACTTTTGTGTCTTTGTGAAAGTTCACCAGAAAGAGAAAGTCAAGTCCAAGTGCCCAGCAGGAAGAACTGGTGTAAGACTCTAGGAGCCTTAACTTACTGGAGAGACCCTCCTGTGGAGATGGGAATTGGTGCAAAAAGCAAGAGGATTTTTTTTTATTTACTCCAGCATGTTGGGGTCGCCCTGCACATGGGGAAAGAAGGACCACTCACAGTGGTCTGCATGGGCACAACGTGACTGGCAGAACTGTGTTACCTTTAAACTAATTGGTTGTTAGGGAAGGAGGTAGGTGGTCTATGGTCTCAGAATAACTCTGGGCCTCCCCTAGCCACAGGGACTTCCCTGTGGTCGGAGGAATATAATTTAGCCTTTCCCTTCTGGGAGGGGCCAATGTTCCATGACCATTGCAAAGTTCCTGAGCTAACCCTTTCATTGAGTGTCCTGGAGGAAGTGGTACGCAATGAATTCGTTCTAGAATGCTAGTGTCCAAGAAGCCATTTTTGGATTGGAGCTGAAGCAGTGACTTCCAGTAAATACGAAGGCATGACCAGAAGCAGGCAGCCCTCCTCCGTACCAGTCATCTGCTCAGCTTTTGCAATGGTGCCCTGCCACAATCGTGTTGTAGCAGAGCCTCAACCATCCTATTTTGCAAACAGAAAATAAATATCCAAAGAGATGGCAGCTGCACAAATTAGTGCAGAAATTTAAGGGGAAAGTTGAAACCTGAGGTTTTCGACTCCCACCTCTGTGGCCTTCCCATTGATGCCGTCCACAGGCCTCACACTGACGAGTCACACGGTACAAAACCAAAGTAAAAGACGTAGCCTATCATGTAGATTGTCTGATCGGTCAGAGTCTCTAAAAATAACAGTCATGGTCTCATCGTGCAATGATACTGCTTGTATTACTCTTCGGTATGTTCCTGGAGAACATTTACCAGTATCACCTGGGTCAGTGCTGATCCCTGTGAGTGAAGCAAGGAATCTTTTCTGGATGAGAAAGGAAGGAATCAGAGCCAGAAAAGGAGAGAACCAAGATGTCAGAGTTTCCAGAAGTCTGGGCTATCACAATTATCCCGCTGGAATTCATCATCTGAAAAGAATTGATTTGGGTTTTGTGAAAGTGCCAGGACTCTACTGGGGATTGCAGCAGAACTGTGCCAAGACCCAGACAAGGGCCAGATAAAGGTAAAAGATACAATAGGCAAATGAGTAAGAAACAGGGAAGCATGTGGACGTTAATTGAACCAATCTTTCTGTTTTTGCTTGATTCACTATTAAAAATTATTATTCTTGCTGGATGCTAAATATTTAGCTTTAGCTCTGCCAAAATCAAGTCTTGCATGTTAAAGTCAACATACAGTTAAGAATTAGGCAAAGAGAATTCCTCTGCCACCAGATTTGCATGTAAAATTTACCTTAAATTATGCTGTCACAAGATTAATCCAATAGACCATACAAATTATTTTCCAATTGGAGCAAGACATGGTTCTTAACATTTTAAGAGTGAATCTTGGATTATTCTCAGATTCTAATAGATGCCATTTACAAATGGCACCAGGGACAAAGACTTTCATAGTCATTCCTGGGTTCTAAAGGATTACCCAGGGGATTAATTAAACAGTGGGGTCAAGGACAAATTTCAGGTCAGTGGCTTTATGTCTCTCAACATTGGCTTATATGTTTAGAGAAGGGTAATTCTTTATAGTGGGAAGTTTTCCTTTTCACCTTGGGCTGGTGAACAACCTCTCTGGCCCTTAACTACTTAGTAGTAGTCAGTAGCACACTCCCCCCAACCCTTTTACAAATAGTATAACAAGCACAGAATGTTCCTGTACATTGTATTCTTCAGAGGTTCCAACTGCCTTGGAGTGAGAACCAACAAAGAAAGCATTTACCCGTATGTGGAATGACTGCCCATAATGTTCTCAAGTCAAGTTCTGACCATGGACACTCCATGCTGTTGTGCCACAGAGGAATATTTATGAAAAAGTTTGGCTGTACCTTATCATCCCACTGAAAAGGAAACCCACTGGAAACAAGCTTTCTCCTTTAGGTGAGGAGCACTGGGCTTTCCTGCCCTGGATGGTCCTACATTTCTGCCCTAGTTCAGATTGGAGGGTAGAACAGAACTTTGCATTTTCTCTGCTTTTCATTCAAATATAATTCAACATGTTTTAGTGAGGCAAATGAATATCTATAAGTTGTGAACTCCACTTTAGAGTATGTGCATATACTATATACAGACACACAAATACATACCCACCCCCCCAGCCCCCACCCCCACACACAGGCAAAATATGTACCCTTTAGCTTGGAAGTTACTCAAACAGTATTCTACTCTGACTCTTGGGTTTCTTGGATTTAGACATGTAGCTTGAGCAAACTAAAAAAGAGAAGTCAACTTCACAAGTTTTGAAGTGTAGAAAATCAGATGCTGGGAGGACAGTGAAGGATCAAGGTAGGAGGAGGAAGGAGAGTGGGGGAGGGGAAAGGGGGAGGTGTAAGATATAAGGGAGAAGAGAGAGAGAGAGAGAGAGAGAGAGAGAGAGAGAGAGAGAGAGAGAGGAGAGAGAGAGAGAGAGATCAGGAAAATGAAAGAAAAGAGATTATGAGGTTGTCTATTAAAAAACAAAGCATGCCAGGTGTCTGGGACAAGAGGAGGCTGCTCTAAACAGCATGTGGATGTTGCACATTCCAATATGTTTGCCTTTTTAATAAAGCCAGTCATTCAGTCAGTCATGGGTTTTCAGTCCCTTCTCACCACGGCTCCTGTTCCTCTCAGGCAGTTCTGCCCTTGTGAGCTCAGAGCAGCTCTCTAAAGAGGAACAGAACCCTCTTAAGGGAGATTCCATTTGCTCAGCATATACACAAGATGCCATAATCCCTCTCCAGACAGCAAAACAAATAGTTCCGGGAGACTTAACCAACCCCCAAACAGTTAGCTGTTAACTTTCATTAGAATGCCTTCTTTTTCCATTCAAACATTAAAAAAAAATTACTGAGCCTTTTTAGATGTAACTTTCGCTTTAGGTCCTGGAGGTAGGAAGAAGAATAAGGTATTTTATCTGTCTTCAAGAGGGTCACACACATGCCATGTCTGTGAGGGGCACAGTGAACAGTAAAGGAGTGGGGTGAGCCATGGAAAACGCTTACCACAGACAAGCAAGCAAACAAACAAACAAGCAAACCAACACACAAAGACTCGGTGGCGTACACGTAAGTTAAAAATACTAGCTATTTAAACATTTTGAGAGAACAGAAGGAAGGAGATTCTGTTAGAAGCAGAGAGAAAAGAACATGTGGAGAATTTGTTTAATAAAAGCAGCAATGGCTGCGCACACTGCTTCAAACTCGGGACTCCTGGGCTTGTGAGACTGAGGCAGGAGGTGAACTCCAGGCCACATCCTGTCTCCATAAGCAGAGCAAAACATGGTGAGATAAATAAGAGGAACACAGGTAGTTTAAAAACAGAATTTGATGGGTTACTTTTCCTAAAGAATGTGTACTTCTCTGAGAACTGGGATGGGGGGAAGACCTGAAAGGAGTTGGCGAAAGTGGAACCATAATCAAAATATGTTATATATATATAAACATTTCATTGCTGGGCTGGAGAGATGGCTCAGCGGTTAAGAGCACCGACTGCTCTTCCAAAGGTCCTGAGTTCAATTCCCAGCAACCACATGGTGGCTCACAACCATCTGTTATGTGATCTGATGCCCTCTTCTCGTGTGCCTGAAGATAGCTATAATTCATTGCTAATAAAATAATCTTGTGATAAATGATATCTTTAAAGAGCATTGTAATTATAGAACAAATTGCCTCACAGCCAAGTTCAAGTGGATTACAGTTCACTGTTTTTAAATTTGTGAAAGGAGATGCCAGTTCCCACTTCAAGCTTCCTGGGAATCTCAGAGAGAGCTATTTCCCTTTTTATGGCTTTTTCCCTTTACCCAATGTGAGTCTTAGCGTGCATCTTTATGAGAAAAAATAATTGCCAACTCACAGAGTAATGAACGGATGAAATGAGGAAGTGTTTAAGAAACCTACTCAGGAGAGACACATGCTATGAAGGGAAAGAGGAAGGAATTTAGGGGATGTCCACTGCAATTCTCTGAAGGGTGACCTTCCATTGCTGTGTGCCTGTGAAACAGACCTCCGAGGATCCCCAACTTTACAAAAGTAACCATGAGATTATTCTTGTACTATAAAATGTAAATATGTATACAAATATATATGCTAAATTGCATATATTTACACACATATATCGCCATTAAACTACTCAAAGAATCTTTCGTGACGGTGAAGCAGAATCGGCCACAGTAAACACACCAGTTGAATCCAGAAAATCTTCTGTATCTATCTCAGATAATCTTCCTGATACACGTTGTTTGCCAAATAGTTTATAAAGAGACCTCATGTGCCCAAACATGCGTAAAAACGAAGTGCCAGCTTTATCTTTGAGCCAGAGTATGTTTATACATGTAATTTATTAGCAAGAGTAGATTTGGGGTATTAGCTAACATTGGGCTCCAGCTGTGCTGCATGTTTTATATGGATTTTCTTACAAGCGTCAGATAGAAGTTCTAGTAAAGCTTCACTTTGCAGTAAGGATGCTGAAGGTGGGTCGTGAAATAGTGCCCGTGAGGTGGTACTGCTCTAGTACTGAGCTGAGATGGAATCTGAAATATTAAGCCACGTATTCTTCTCACAAACTCTGGGTTTGGGCACTCTGCCCCATAATTTATTTCCTTATTCACTTTATATCCTAATGGATCTCAACACCCTTCCCTCCTCTCCTCCCAGTCCCACCCTCATGCGCAACCTAGCCCAGAAGGAAGCCCTGCCCCCCCATGGGTACCCACCTACCCTGGTATATCAAGTCAGAGCTGGACTAAGCACATCCTCTCCAATCGAGGCCAGACAGGGCAGCCCAGCTAGAGGAAGGAGATCCAAAGGCAGGCAATAGGGTCAGTCAGTCTCTGCTCTACTAGTTAGGGAACCCAGATGGAGAACATGCTCTTGCACACTTTCTACAAAGTGAGTTTAGATGTCAGACTGTGTCTAGTTGAAAAAAAGAGTCCTAACTTTATAAGTTGACACCATTAAAAGTTTGTTTATAAGGCCCTGAATTTCCTACCTGGAAAAAATAGAGCTAATAATACATCAGTCACAGAGTATGTGTATATGCATATACATATATATATATATATATATATATATATATATATATATCACAGGAATATAGATATAGATATAGGAATATATTTATAGATATAGCTTCTTACATCATAACTTTCGGGTAGAAGGTAGACTTATGAAAAGACAGAAAATGTCTTCACTGTTCAGTAATGAATTGCTCAGGCAGAGAAGCCTGGAGGACTCACAGGTGTATCTGGAGCTGCTTAAGAGTTGAATGCTTCTCCATTTCTACCACAAAAACACTCCTCCAAGAGGAGAGTGTCTGCAACACTTTCCTAACTTTAAATACTTTCTCTCTGTTCCCTGTGAAGTGCCAGTTTCGTACTATCTGATCCACAATCTCTTCAGATTGTGGCTTCTACTTACTTCATTTTTGAAGCAAGGACTGTGCTCAAACATGTGTAAAGCCCTTTTCTGTCTCACAGTAATAGATAATATCTCTTCCACGGACCATCAGTTCTTGGGAATTTTAAATCCCCATCAGTTGCTTTCTCATGCCAATCTCCTGCACCCATTGGGGAAAGCTTACTTGGGGAATCAACAAATATCACGAGTGTCAGTAATGCAACTGTTTCTTGTATAAGAGGCAGGTAATGAAGGAGTGACTCAGATAAAGCTGCCTAGGATTTAAGGAACTGTGGCTACACCCCTAGCTCTGTCGCTGGGGTTTCTCTCTGACCAGTTAAATTCTCCCCTTGGATAAGATCAGATCCCAGCCGGATGGTCTATAAGTACTCTTCTAGTTTTTCCTGGCTCCCGAGCTCATATACTGGTTTGTGGAATCAAAACTGTACCTATGGGAAAAAGCGGGTGAGCTAATGGTACATGAAATACACAAGCAAAGCAGAGAACAGACTTCCCAGTATACCTGCCACTCAGTCCTCTCCTGTACACAGTGAATCGTACCAAGCAACGTTTGCAAAGAAGACATACTCATGTTTAGCTACATGGTGCTTTAATACAACAGATAACATAGGCCACATTCAATAGAGACAGAGCTAGAGAGATAAAAGAACAATGGCCCATGGGAAACCGTTGAGACAGGTGAGTAGGCTAACAGAGGAAAAAGGGCAACCCAAAGCCCCAGGTCACCATCTGAGACAATGACCTTTGAGCTTAGTGACAATGAGGAATCAGAACACTGGGGCCATGCAACAGGATTCAGAGACGAGGTCCTGTTTAATAGAAAAGCTCCCCTCTCCCAACACGAGCAGATATTCCAAGATAGGGCAGGATGACCCAGAAGAACTTCAGACATGAGCCAGTCAGATGCTAACAGGGAGGTCATATTTAGCTTCAAGCACTACAGTGTTGGCTGACTAGACGAAGTTCTTTACTAGGACTCTGTGGTTACAGTTTTGTGCCTTACTCATCCATTAGTCTGTAATTGTAGCTTTTATTCTTCTCTAATTGTTATCTCCAAGACTCACTGCCTCCCTCTGCTAACTTAGGCCTCTAGTCCTGGAAGCTTCTAGCCTCCCTACAATCTAATCTAGGCCTAGAATGATTCAGCCTCTGAGACTCACTGCATCTAGTTCTTTCTGAGCTCTGGCTGGCTGGTTCCACCCAGCTGTTCTGAGTTGACTCTTCAGGCTGACTGACTCAGCATTGCTTCTTCTCTCAGGCTCTCACGAATTGCTCTCCTTGACCTCAAACTAGCTCTATCGAACTGTTCTAACCGTCTCATTCTTTGGCTTGTTCTATCTTTATCTCTGGCTAGCTTGTTCAACCTGTCTCTGTGAAATTCTCCCAGTAAAACTGCCTCCCTCTCTCGCTCTCTGCACTGCTTTCTTAAGTAGCTTTCCTTTCCAGTCTTCTCAAGAGTAGGGCATATTCTATTCTGTCAAATCTTTCTCTGATTCATCATTTTGTCTGCCCCTCAATTAGACATCACTTTCAAACATGGATGCTTCCTTCTACAAACTAATGTTACCTTAATAGTCTAAGATTAAAAGTGTGTGCTAAGGGTGAACCACACCATAACTAGAAATAGGTTTTTCCAGTAAACACAATCTCAGGGTTTACAACTGCAACAATTGTCATTAAAGACTTTCAAATTGGAATGGCTTTTAGTTTTGTATCTTGTTTTTCAAAGTCCAGTTAGTATGACCTTAGACCCGAGTCACCAACATATTCTCTGTAGGTAATCTACAAACTTTCAAAACAGAAAGTGGATAACCAAAACCAAGACTTTTAAGCATTTACAGAGTCCGACCTTCTCAGAACAGTAACAGGAACTTCCTGGATGAACAGCATCAGACTTTTGACCCCTGACTCAATCTCTGATAACATCTAAAGTGGTCATTATAGAGGCACCTGGAAGCTTTAAATTAAATGTTACATTTCCTGTAACTGGCCAAAGCATGCCTACATAGACAAGGAAGTGTAACCCTCTTTAGAACAATCTAGGAAAACCATTCCTATTCTAATTCCTTTCCTTTGTTCTGCAGAAGCCAATGTATAAACTTTGAGACATGATGAAACACCATGATTCAGCTGCAAAACTTTTTACCAGTACCAATTCTATTTATGTTAATGTGCAAAAGTGTCTATGGTATCTTCTGCACCTGAGATTCTCTCTTCTATCTCTTGTATTCTGTTGGTGATGCTTGTATCTATGACTCTGGATGTCTTTCCTAGGTTTTCTAACTCCGGGGTTCTCTCCCTTTGTGATTTCTTTATTGTTTCTATTTCCGTTTTAAGATCTTGGATGGTTTTGTTCATTTCCTTCACCTGTTTGATTGTGTTTTCCTGTAATTCCTTAAGGGATTTTTGTGTTTCCTTTTAATGGCTTCTACCTGTTTAACTATGTTCTCCTGTATTTCGTTCTTTTTTTTATCTAATTTTTATTTTCTATATTCTATGTTTACATTCCAAAGGCTTTCCCCTTTCCCAGTTCCCCCCCCCACCATATGTACCATAATTCCTCTCCCCCCAACTATTCCCCAATCATTCCCCACCCACAAGATTGCTCTGTTCTGGGTCTACAAAACTGGATCCAGTCTTTACAGGCCCAGGGTCCTCTCCTTTCTTCTTCTTGGGAGTCATTTGACTTGCTAATTATGCCTTGAGTATTTAGGGCTTCTGGGCTCATTAGTATCCACTTATCAGTGATTGCATTTCATGTGTATTCTTTTGTGATTGGGTTAGCTCACTTAGGATGATATTTTCCAGATCTAACCATTAACCTACAAATTGCATGAGTTCATTATTTTTAATTGCTGACTAGTACTACATTGTATAAATATACCACATTTTCTGTATCCATTCCTCTTTTGAGGGATATCTGGGCTCCTTCCAATTTCTGGCTATTATATACAAGGCTGCTATAAACATAGTGGAGCATGTGTCTTTATTGTATGCAGGGGAATCCTCTGGGTATATGCCCAGGAGTGGTATGCCAGGGTCCTTTGGAAGTGACATGCCCAATTTTGTGAGGAACCGCCACACTGATTTCCAGAGCGGTTTAACCATTTTGCAATCCCACCAACAGTGGAGGAGTGTTCCTCTTTCTCCACATCCTCGCCAGCACTTGTTGTCTCTTGAATTTTTAATCTTAGCAATTCTGACTGGTGTGAGGTGGAATCTCAGGGTTGTTTTGATTTGCATTTCCCTGATGACTAATGATGTTGAACATCTCTTAAGGTGTTTCTCGGCCATCCGAATTTCTTCTGGTGAAAATTCTTTGTTTAGCTCTGTACCCCATTTTTTGATAGGGTTATTTGGTTCTTTGGGGTCTAACTTCTTGAGTTCTTTGTATATATTCGATATTAGCCCTCTGTCAGATGTGGGGTTGGTGAAGATCATTTCCCACTTTGTTGGTTGCTGTTTTGTCCTTCTGACAGTGTCCTTTGCCTTACAGAAACTTTGTAATTTTATGAGGTCCCATTTGTCAATTCTTGATCTTAGAGCATAAGCTATTGGTGTTCTGTTCAGGAACTTTCCCCCTGTGCCCATGTCCTCCAGGGTCTTCCCAAGTTTTTTTCTAATAGTTTCAGTGTGTCTGGTTTTATGTGGAGGTCCTTGATCCACTTGGAGTTGATCTTAGTACAAGGAGATAAGAGTGGGTCAATTCGCATTCTTCTGCATGTTGACCTCCAGTTGAACCAGCACCATTTGTTGAAAAGGCTATCTTTTTTTCCACTGGATGGTTGTGGCTCCTTTATCAAAGATCAAGTGACCATAAGTCTGTGGGTTCATTTCTGGGTCTTCAATCCTATTCCATTGATCTACTTGCCTGTTGCTGTACCAATACCATGTAGTTTTTAACACAATTGCTCTGTAGTACTGCTTGAGGTCAGGGATATTGATTCCCCCAGAAGTCCTTTTATTGTTGAGAATAGTTTTAGCTATCCTGGGTTTTTTTGTTGCTCCAGATGAATTTGAGAATTGCTCTTTCTAGATCTATGAAGAATTGATTTGGGATTTTGATGGGGATTGCACTGAATCTGTAGATTGCTCTTGGCAAGATGGCCATTTTTACTATATTGATCCTGCCAATCCAGGAGCAGGAAATATTTTTCCATCTTCTGAGGTCTTCTTCGATTTCTTTCTTCAGGGACTTGAAGTTCCTGCCATACATATCTTTTGCTTGTTTGGTTAGAGTTACGCCAAGGTACTTTATGTTGTTTGTGGCTATTGTGAAGGGTGTTATTTCCCTAACTTCTTTCTCAGCCTGCTTGTCCTTTGAGTACAAGAAGGCTACTGATTTGCTTGAGTTAATTTTATAACCAGCCACTTTGCTGAAGTTGTTTATCAGCTGTAGAAGTTCTCTGGTGGAGTTTTTTGGGTCGCTTAAGTAAACTATCATATTGTCTGCAAATAATGATACTTTGACTTCTTCCTTTCCTCCTGTATTTCTTTAAGGGAGTTATCTGTGTCCTTCTTAAAGTCCTCTATCATCATCATGAGAAGTGATTTTAGATTCGAATCTTGCTTTTCCAGTGTGATGGTGTATCCAGGCAGGACTTGCTACAGTGGGAGAATTGGGTTCTGATGATGCCAAGTTACCTTGGTTTCTCTTGCTTATGTTTTTAGGCTTGTCTCCTGCAATGATTATCTGTAGTGCTACTGCCCTCACTATATCTGACTGGAGCCTGTCCTTCCTGTGGTCCTGGGTGTGTCAGAGCTCCTCAGGGTTCAGCTGTCTCTGTTGTCCTTTGATTCTGGGATTCTGTGATCCTGATATCCTGGGTGTGTTAGAGCTCTTTGGCATCAAACTGCCTCTGGGGCACTGGGATCTTGGTGTGACCAAGCTCCTGTGATCCTGTGATCCTGTGATCCTGGGTGTGTTAGAGAGCCTCAGCTTGGAGTTTCCTCTCCGTGTTACTAGACTGACTGGAATTTGCACACAAGGTAAACCAGCCTAGACTGGAAGGTACCCATGCCACTGGTCAGGTAGGGTTCCTGCTTTCCTGGATCCTGTTGGTCCCAGTTATGCCCAGAGGTGTTGGGACAGATGCTATATCCTCCTCACTTCTGAGCCTATGATCCTGGACATGTTAGAGCACCTAGAAATGTTGCTTCCTCCGGGTGTTATGGGACTGGCTGAAGAGTTCACACCCAAGGTAAACCAGCCCAGACTGGAAGGTCTGCAAAAGTTTCTAAATAGATAGCGTGTATGAGAATATTCAAATGATATTAAATATCCTTGAGTTTGGTCTTGTTGGAGGATAGTTTAAAACATCCGTTTGCAGAAGTTTATGAAAAATGCTGAAATAGTATATTTGCCAGTCTCTATCTTCTAAAACTTTCCCCATAGTTCCAGGTGGTAAAGGATGGATGTTGGATCCCAGCATGGGTCAGAAGTGGGAGTCAGTGACTGGGGGCCAGGGGTGGGGGTCTGAGTGGAGACGTTTAACAAGGAAGGAACTTGAAACAAAATTCTGGCAGGAGTTGGTGGGAGAGCAAAACTAGAAACCCCGGCTCTCTAAACACTGTGTTGACAGCAACATATGTTGGCACGCCCCATTTCCCCAGGTTATTTTGCTGCAGTGTACTCTGGCTGTTTGGAAATAGCAGAAGCTTTGGCTGCTGTGATAAACTAGTTCTGATCTGCAGACAGGAGAGGGCATGCTTAGATACTCTCCTTTTAATCCACTTGGCTGGTGTTTCTAGGTGTTAGGCTTCTCCCGTTTTAAGACACAGGGAACCCAAAAAGGAAACAACCTCTATGGCCACCAGGTCCTATCGTCCTTGGCCAATTCATCCTCCACACCCTCGTTGTAGTTTCCTTCTATGATTGGACACAGCGTTTTGTACACAATTTTTAGCTGTACTTAAGAGATAGTGTAGTAAAAAGTTGGTTTGTTCCATCATTTTCAGAAACAGAAGTTTTTGTACAGACTAAAGTTTAAAGGTTTGATGATCATAGTGGCAGAGGCATTGGTGATAAAGATGATGGTGGTGGTGGTGGTGATTACGATGATGGTGATGGTGATGATGACAGGAAGGGGATGGTGGGTGGTGAGTGTGATAGTACTACTTGGAACAGGTCTAATTCTAGGATTCTAAACAGGATTTACTAATAATATTGTACCACAAAAAGCAGCCTCAAGGTTTTTCTTGTCTCGAATAGAATTTTGTAGCCAATTTAACTGAGAACCACTAAGCCAACTCTGGATAAGTGGATTATGCAGTAGTTCATGTCAGGTTCCGAAGGGATGCTTTCTCCCTTCTGCTTGTGAGTTATGTAGACCTACCCTTTCACCTGGCTCTAGAGACACGGAGCAGGCTTGTCAGGAATTCAATCTTTGAGTTAATTCTTCACGAATGAGTAAATATTTCATCATCCCTGTCTCCTTTCCCAATAGAGTACTTAACGAAGAATTGATACTTGAGGATGAAGGCATGAACCTGCATATTAGCTACTCAAAGCTAAGTCATTAGGCTTCCCCAGCCTAAGAGTGTAGCCCAGGCAACAGAAATGTACTTTCATCTGGGGGCAATGCTCAGTGGAAGAGCTCTTGTCCAGCATGCATCAGTCTTTAGGCTCTGCCGCAAGGGCTTTAAAATAAACAAATAAGCAAATAAAGAATAGTAACTGTGTGTGTGTGTATGTGTTTTATGTGTGTACATATGTGCATGTATGTGTGTGTATGTATGTATGTATGTATGTAAGTGTATGTATGTACCTGTGTATGTGTGTGTATACATATATGTGTGTATATGCATGTGTATGTGTGTATATGTGTGTATGCATGTATATATGTATGTGTGTATATGTGTGTGTATATATGCACACATACACACACACATATGTCAAGTATTGAACTATGCTCCTGAATTTGGTTGAAAATGATAAGATTATACACTCCAATTCCCCTATTTTGCAAATGAAAACATTTAACTGGGGATCTAGATCAGAGGTCAGGGACTTAGCGTGTGTGTGTGTGTGTGTGTGTGTGTGTGTGTGCATTGTGTATATGTATGTATGTATGTGTGTGTGTGTGTGTGTGTGTGTGTGTGGTTGTATGTATGTGGGAGGCAAGCAAGCAAGGACAGGGAACATGAATAAATTCATCCCCAAACAAACCGTTAAATCAACAGTAAACAGTTCATTCAGTACAGTCTGTGGGAACTGACAATTCTGATTAGGAATAAGAAAAGTAATGTCCCTGAGCAAAAATTCCTTTTGCTCTAGCATATTAGCTCAGGATAAATGTAGAAATACCATAGTCAGTACTTCTTAGTCCCAAATTCTTATGTATATTTGATCTAAATAGTCAGGAAATCTCGGAATTTGGTAAAATTTTAAAACCTATTTATTGACTTTGAAATATTCATTCTCACAAAAAAAAGATTTTTCTATGATTCTTTGGATAATTGCTTATATTTAAATACTTAAATTAAAATAGTATGTTCGCATGATCATAGTTCTCAAAAGATACTTCTTTAGTGGAGACCATGACTTTAGTAGATGAATTTATGATTACCCGTAACGAGGCAGGTGAGAGGCATAAGGAGTCAGGGCAGTTTGACTCTGATTTTATAATAACCTTGCACAAGTCATGTATCATGCTAGTATATTTAACCTTGTTGCTTTAGAATCTTTGTCTATATTGTACGCTGTGTGGTAGTGGAATCAGTTCCAGGCCATTGCAGATGCTGAGTGAGTCCCTGGCCTCTGATCTAGATTCTCAGTTAATGTCTTCATTTGCAAAACAGGGGAATTGGAGTGTATAATCTTGTAATTTTCAACCAAACTCAGGAGCATAGTTCAACACGTAGCATATTTTCTCTGAAAACGTAATGAATGTTCCAGAGCTATGCTCATCAGTTTGATTCTAATAAATCCTACCTTCCGTAGCATAAAATCGGTATGCTTAGATAACAAAGTTTAGAAAGTTGCTACACTTCCACCTATGGCTCCATACAGTGATCGTCCAGCTGTGGGGCAGCACCATTTCCTCCAATCACAGGATCATAAAGGTCTTTCTCTATTGCATATGCTGTTTTCTGATGTCCTACAGTAGCATTTGAAAGTGGAATCTGTCTACACGTTCATTCTTTTTACTTTCTAATCACAATACATACCAACTTTGTGATGCTTTTTGTAAATATTTAAGCAACAGTAATTAATGTAACTACTTTTTTTTTTTTAATAATGCCCCATCCTGGCTTTAGCCAGTAACATGATCTTAAGTATTAGGATTTATTGCTTCTCTTTCTGTAATTATCAGACTTCCATTAACACTAAGTGACACTATATTTATTTAATCAATGTATAGCAATATATACTAGTGCTGTAAGGTCAAACATTTGGCTGGGTGGTAGTGGCACGTGGCTATAATCCTAGTACTCTGCAGTCAGAGGCAGGGAGATCTCTGTGAATTTGAGGTCAGCCTGGACTACAGACTGAGTTCCAGGACAGCTGAGGCCTCACAAACAAACAAACAAACAAACACAAAATAAAACAACAACAACAAAAACCCTATCTGGAAAAGCAAACAGACAAAAATAATAAATTGCAAATTAACTGAAACATTTTTAATGGGCAAAAAATAGAACTAAACATTAAGGGCTTTTTGAAAGTTAAAACACTTGATAGAAGCTACTGACAAGCTTATGTGAGCTTAAAAATGTCATAATTATTAAGAGCCTTATGAGATTGCTTTGAAAATCATAATAAAAGCATGCATTTCAAATTTGTGAAATGAACCTCTATTGAATATATCTTTACATCTGAAATTGTTGCTGGACCATACAGTAAGCCATGCATGACTGCATTTTTGATCACCAGCATACCTTAAGACCTTAAGGGAGTTATGTAATGGCTGCCTAATCTTTCCCAAATCTGGGAAAGAGGACAAGATATAGTGGATCATGAGGATCTCATTAGAGAATACCTTCTACCCAGAATAGCATGGGCTTCCGGCAAGAACTCACTAAATAATGAGTGTGGCTGGTGTTGTTATCATTATTGTTTCCCTAATAGCTTGACATCTGTCTTATAGAACAAAGAGAAGTGTGTCAGCTGTCATTTTCAAAGTAAGCCTCTAACTTTTAATTTTGTATTGTGAGCATGAGGTTCATTATGTAGCCTCACAGTTGTCCCTGGGGAACTAAGTTGTGGGTAGTTTGGCTTTTAGGCAATAAGGCTGACTCACAGGTCCTTTTCAGATCTCAGTGCTTCTGAAACTGAATTTCCCTCTCTGTAAAATGAACAGTGTTAATTTGTTACACAAGGTTGCTATGAGAAAGAAAGAAAATGTATTAGACACCTTCAGTGTCCAGAAGTCTGCCTAGTGAAAGTCTCTAACTACTCTCTCTCATTGGGAGACTTTCTATCACAGAGAAGCTTATTCTAGTTGACAAAATAATTTGGAGTAGTTAATGAAATGTTTCTTTTATTTTTCAGCCCATCAAATTGCTAGTTTCTGCTCTAGCACTTTGGCTCATGAGTTTATGATTTGCTGAGTAATTTACCGCAACCCTTCCTACTTCACATAAATCAGATATGGGTAATAGAGATATACAAGAACACATATAGTTTCTCTTTGCCCTTGAAATTCCTCTGACCTCCTTTAACACATTCCCGGCTCCCAAACACCTCTATCCTCAGGGAAGGCGTGGAAAGTGTACTTGGGAGTCGGGTGGAGTTGTTAGAGAGGTTCATTGGGTATTTGTATTTTCCTGCTTTGAATTGCTATGATAACATCCACTCCCCAGGATTATCTAGCAATATGTGGACCATTTAGCAATAAGAATTGAGCGTGAGACAAAGTGAAGAGGTTTGTGAGCCCACAACAAGAGTTCTCAATTAGCCCTTCTAAGGTAAGGGTCACATTAGGGAAGTTCTGGTTTTACATTCTATCTTAAAACTGTCCTCTCTCATGAAGGGAGGGATTTGAATGCTACATGAACAAAAGGTTTTATGTGTGTTCCAGTTCTGTGTGTCTGTGCATGTGAGAGTGTGTGTAACCATGTGTGACTCTGTGTGTGTGTGTGTGTGTGTGTGTGTGTAGCTCATCCGCGTGTGGCTGTTGATTCAGTCTTTTACTGGCTTCTTTACTGAACAGTGCATGTGAACACAGCTCCATTAATTTCTGCTTTTTAGCTGTACAAACAGCATCAGTATTGGGAGGCCCAGAGCAACCACTGTCTAAATCCCATAGTCAATGAGTCAGGATGGGAACTAGGTTATCCAGCGTGCAGATCCTTAGTCATCCTATGCCTGAGAATAGTGAGGGTTAGGGTGGGCAATAAGACAACTGCCTCTTGTGTTTGCATCGTGCTGTGGAATTCGGAACTGTGTTCACATAGACGTCTTTAGTTCCTCATGAGAACCCTCTGAAGAGGTTGAGATTCAGTGAATCAGACCCTGAGTGCAGCAGTTGTGACTAAGTAGAGAACTGCAGACCCATAACTCACATTCTTGCCCAAATGCCACAATCGTCATCTGTTCCGAAGTGCTTTGTAGACACAAGGTTACAAGGAAGGTCAGTAATATTTCCATTTCAAAACCCTCCTAATGCTGCTTCTGCATGTGTTTTCTCATATGTGATATTTCCATGCTAGAGAGGATATATCTATATGAAACATCTAACATCTATTAACATCTATACCCGGGCAATAGAGAGGCAGTAAATAACATTTTCTGAGCCTTGAATAGTGTGCAGGGTTGAATGTGATTGCTCTGTGGGTTTCTTTGATGAAAAGGTAATAACATAATTATATGGCAGAGATGTTGCACCAATCCCTGAATATACTGATAGACACACTGAATTATACACCACAAACGGAAGCTCTGGTTATGGATTATTATCTCTAAGAGAGGGCCGGATTTGAATCCATTCATTCTACTCTTGAGTGCTTGGTGACCCTTTGGCCTTTTAAGACATCTGTGCACACGCATCTGGGGCAGTCACAGGGGGAGGTAGGTATGAGAATAAATACTGTATTCAATCAGAACTTAGCACAGGGGCATAACTAAATTTGGGATCACCGAAAAACTTTCTATCTGAAGCAGGTAATACTGGAGCCTGGATATTATTCCTAACTGACTATCACATTTAGCAGATAACGCAGCTGTATAAACTGGCCTCTGTATGGCTCTTGGTGTATCTGCTTGTGCTTTGTTTGTAAACTTCCTTGGTCTAGTCTCTGTAAACACTGATGTCTGATGCTGGATTTCATTCTCTTGCTGAGTTTCAGAATCTAAAATAGGACATTGGAAGCAGTGTTTTAGGATAGCATGTGACAAGTTAGTGCCATTGTCTTTGATATTGTGTGGACTGGCTCTTTAGCTATAATGAATCAGAATTAGAGCATGCTATCCATTTTGGTTTCTGCTTAATTTGTCATAGCCTCATGGCTTTTGCCATCTCTTTAATCTTAATTTATATGGGATGTGAGAAAAGCTTGAATTTGCATCTCTGCTCTTAACTTTTTGGATGAAATTTGCTATATGTCTACACTAGGAACTAGAAGCAAAATGTTGGACATTGTATGGTTCTTTGTAAGGAAGATATATATTTATTGCTTACCATTTTTAGCAGTTATTCCTTATGTTTGAGTGAGACAACTGGCCATGGGATATGAGTCAAATTCAAACTTTTGTACAGCTGGATAGTGTTGGAAAGAGTATCTAACGTCCCTAATACTCAGTTTTAACATCTACAAAATGAGTGTAGTATCAAGCCTCAGTTTCATGGTAAGAGAAGCAATTCCTCAGAGGGTTAGCATTAACTGAACTAATGTGTACCTAAGTCTTATTTCAAGCATGCCCTGGGTAGGAAGCATGGGCTGACTTTTTCTCCTAAACACAATACTCTCTTGGGAAAATGTTCATGGCCTTTCGCAAGTTTTCAGTTTGGTATTGTTTATTGTGGCTGTGGAATATCCTTTATGTAACGGGAATATACAGTATTCCTACATATTCTCTTTTTAAAAATGCTTTATTTATTTAATGTATATGAGTATACTGCCATATGGTTACAGATGATTGTGAGCCACTGTGTGGTTGCTGGGAATTGAACTCAGGACCTCTGGGAAAGCCGTCAATACTCTTAACCACTGAGCCATCTCTCCTTTACATCCCTTTACATTCTTTATATAACAGTGTATATATACAGTGTTATAGGTAAGGAGCTCTTGGTAGTCTCCCTGGCCACACCCTTTCTAGACTCATGGGTGTGCACCAGTAATTTTGTTTCTTTGCATCTCTTGTTCTCATGATTTTCCTTGGAGGAAGGAGAATTGGTGCTGAAGTCTGGCTCCTCCCCTGCCAGCATCATCAGGAGGATATTCCTTTATGTAGTTATGTTCAGTGCTTTCCAAGTTACACAGAATTATACACATGCATCATCTCAGGTTTATCAGTTATGGTTGACACAGAAAGACCAAGACACCCAGGACCAATTGTTGTGGGTGCATTGTCCTTAGATACCACCAAACAGCTATATCAGGGATGTGACCTTGAGTCAGCCTTTCCAAGGCCACCACTGTCCCAGTTGCTTAGGGAACCATGCCCAAGTTCTTTGGAAATCATGGGGAAAATCTGAATCAGTGAGCTATTTAACTTGGTTGCTAAATTTAGCCCAATGCTTCACAGACCAAAGACAAATCTGTCTAGAATGGTTCTTGTTGCTACCAGCAACAAGGGTCATAGACTCGAAGGACATCAGATATACAAGCGAGTGGAAAACAGCTTCCTAAAATAATGCCTTCCAGAAGAATTCCAAGGCTAGTCACAATGCTGGAAAAAAAAAGAGATAACTAGGAAGTGTAGCTTATCTTTGGATTTCCTTGTTTGTGGTTCAGAGTGGAAGTGGCTATAGACTGGAAGGTGTGGTCCAGGGTTGGATATAGGCTTACTCTGATGTTGGGGGTGTGGAATAACATCTATTCAATATGTGAAACTCCACAAGTCCCATCAATTAAACCAGGGCTAACTTTTCTGAGTAGCTCTTTCTGAAGTCTGGCTGACACCCAAGGCTGCTAAACACTGCTCTCTATCCAAACATGAAATCACTAGTATCAGTCAAAATCCTTTTAGTCTATGAAATGTAGTATATTTTTCTTCTGGGACGCAGAGGTGACAATATGAAATGATTCCTTTTATTATTCAAAAGGGAATCTAAATGAGCTTTTTGGAATCTTTCAATAAGCCTTATAAGCTTGAAAGAATTATTTTTCAGCTTTCATGGATATTTTTAAAGATTTATTTATTATTGCATATGCTCGTATACATTTATGTCTGCTTACATGTATGAATGCAGGCCAGAAGAGAGCACTAGATCTCATTATAGAGGGTTATGAACCACCGAGTGGTTACTGGGAATTAAACTCAGGACCTCTGGAAGAGCAGCCAGTGCTTATAACCTATGAGCTATCTCTCCAGCCCTTTCACGGATTTTTATTAAGGGCCAACATGGTATTACAACACCCCAAAAGCCTCACATTTAAAGATTTATTTTCCATGTATCTCTTCTTGGGATGTCACTGTCATCTCTGAACAGTATTGACACTGTGTTTATTCCCACAGCTGTTACATTCTCATTGATGTCATCTTTCTTGATGACCCCAACTTCTAGTTTCTGCTTCATTACTTTTCTTGCTTTTTATTTATTGTGGCTACCTACCTTAGAAACCCAACAGACATGAGGCTATCTATTCTGCTATCTTCCTTTAACTTGTTTTGCCCTTATAAACTTTCCAGCACCAAGGGAATTCCCTTAGAACCCTTCCCTCCCATTTTCATCTCAGTCTGGGCCAGCTGCATGTCTGGGGTGGAACAGAGGCAGATGGCATTTGCACTGCAGTCAAGACCACTCCTACTGATGTGCCTTGTCAGGATTTATGGCACTCACCTCTGTCCATTGAACACTGCAGGTAAATGACACACAGCCTGATGTCTACTATATCTACTATGATGTCTACTAGCTATAATGACCTTGTCATCACAGCTGTGTGTTTAGCACCATTGAGGAGTTTTGTGTAAGAGTCACTTAATACATTTCTCTCAACGTTGATGTTCTGAATAGTTGTGTCAATATCCATTAGCAGCATGCTTTTCTCCCTAAGTCTATTTAATCTCTAAAGAGGATTATGAATGTAAGAGGAGGTGTTAGGAAAGGAAGAGAGGGCACTGATTAGAGACACTAAACAGGTCACATGAATGGGTCTTTGCATTTTTGCATGGATGGGAGAGAAAAGGAGAAGGTTCGGTGATGCAAATCTGGGTGACTGGCATATTGTGGCTCTATGAGCAGGAAGAACCATGGCAGAGGGTGCAGAGTAGGGAGAAAGATTGTTACTTTCCTCTGTTTCTTGTCTCTGCCCTCTTTAAATGTCTAATTATTTGTGCCTCATGGCCTTTCATAATACAGAATACATCATTGCTTCAAATGAATGGGCTTTCAAAATAATGGGGCACATACCAGAGATAATAAAAAGAGTTCAGAACCTGGCTTCCAGTAGAAATATCCTCCTAGTCTGGTCTGAGGCCACTAATGGTAGATGAGTAGAGTGGCAGGTGGCTTCTGGGAAATGCTGGTATATCCTTGGCCCTTTCCTGTCTAAGAAAGATGCATCTCTGAATAGGAGCAAGTTCTAGATTTGGGGTCTTGCCCTTCTAGAAGGGATTTGTATAGGGCAGAGGTTGACAGTTGGTGATGGATACATGACCTTGGGGTAATTTTAGTTGCCAGTGATTGCATGTGGTCTTATATTTTGTTTTAGCAGAAATATTAGCTTTTCCAAAGACAATGGGCTGAGACTTCCATTAACATATGTAGTCTCAGTCCCACATCTAATAGAATGTAGCAATTGGGCTACAGCATCAGGCTCTTTCTTTCTTTGCTTTCTGTGGTGTTTTCTTTAACATCTCATCCTCTGTGTATCTAGCCTTTACCATGTCAAAATGATGTGAAAATATAAGAACATATTTTCAGCTGGCAAATCCACGGCACAAAGGATCTGTAGTGCTATATCCACCACTCCATATGCTTTACCTCAGACAAAAAAGAAGTCAGCAAATTTGAGCTCAGTAGTGCACCCTGGCAAGCATAATTTAGAGGGAACCTTTTTAAACTATACAAAGGCTTGTGTTTTTTTTACCAACATGGTCAATTAATACAAACACATGTTAACATTCATACTGTGGGACTGCCTGGGTTTTGGTTTGCCCATGCTAGTAGCTCTCTTTATTCACACAATAAAAATTAATGTCGACATTCACATGTAAACATCATGTATTAAGTCACGCCAGCATCCTCTCACAGTAGTGTAGAAGGAGCACAGACTAACCTTGTACCTTTGTGGAAAGAGTAGCTGACACACATGCTAACCTTAGGTATGGCCTCAAGAAAAACCTTTCTACGCTAGTTAGCACTAGTCGGGGTGTGCAAGGCAGGGTCCCGCAGGTTAAAGTGCAAGTCTGAAGACTCATGGCTGTGCATGGTCTCCAGGAAGGCCAATCTTTAAGTGCTAATGATCTATGCATAGGATGATGAATCATGCGTAGTATATGACCCAAACAAGTTAAGTCTCCAGAATGTTTGTCCGTTCACCTTTCTCTACCAATTAATATTCTGTCTTCAATGTTTTGCTCAACACTCGTTTGCTACCTGTGATGTGGGTAACACAAACGATGGTATTTAAAAGAAGTTTCTGATCTCTTTTAGAGCGTAGCTCTGTTTGGTTAGGCAAGAAGCGTGATTCTTCGAGTGATACTCAATAGAGAGATGAGAAGATGCTGCCGGGACACCAGTGTGGGAGCGGTTCTGAAGTTTGACAGTCCCAGATATATCCATCTACAGGGAGGGCTCACTGAGCAGATTCTTTCCGCTATGTGACATACACACCAGACCACAAATTCTTTATTTGAAGACCAGCCACCAAGTCTTCACTCGGCCTAGAAGCCTCCCTCTCAAAGGCTCCATTCATCATGTCTTTACTGTGGGATGGAAATGTGATGTGGTATTGGTGTTACCAGCTAAATATGGAGTCAAAACCTCAGATTGCTTTCGGGTGGTAGCTTTGTGGTAGTCGGGTCTTTTAAAGCAGACCCCACAAATGGGACACCCATCTTGTCCTACCCATACTGTTATGACTCAGTGGGCTTAGCAAACCCCAGCATGACAAGCAGCACTTGTTTCTCAGTTTCTGACATGTGTCTTCACACGTATCACAAATGCCTCCATGGCTTCTCCCTGCCAAGGCCGCATTCCTGCACTGGCAGAGCACAGAAGGAAGAGAGTGGAGGGTGAGAGACGTGGTCAGCATTTGTGACCATTCTCTGTAGACAGGACAGACCACCCAGATCTCCCTCCTGCTTTGAGGGCAGGAGCAGAAGGTCACAGGAAAGGGGAGATTAAGCAGTTCTTAATAATTTAGCTTGAGGACCTAGAGGGCATCCTGTGCCGCACATGTTTCAAAGGATGACTTTGGCACTTTTAATTAACTTCATCCCACGGTTCAGTCAGCTGGAAGCATCCTCGGTCATCTTGTATGAATAGAGCTGGCAGCAGCCCTGGGAGATCAAATCAAAAGCTAGAGCAGGATTCGGTGGTGTGGAATGTCACCCTCTCTTCTACAGGGACTGCTTGTCTTTTCCCCAGGCTCTGCTATACATTACATACTCAGCAGGGCAAAGGGTGGGAAAGTTCCAGTGTGACACAGATGTCAAAGGCCCCTCATTCCATGGGGAGAGGTTTACAAGATCCCCACATCCCACCCATCAACTACAGAAATTGTTTCTATGGTCATAGTGTGTGTAAAAATACATCTAAAAGTTCTAAATTCTATTGCTAATCCTCAGAGGTTGAGACAAGAGGAATGTGTTTAAGACCAGGATGGGATAGACAAAGAGACCCTGACTCAAATATATATATTTGAATCTTAATTTTTTGGGGGAGTCGGGGATTGCTGGCGATTAAATCCAGAGTTTCCAGCATGCTGAGTAAGTGCTCTACTTGCTCTACTGATGAGTTATAGCTCCCAGTTTGTTTATTTTTAGGAGAGAGAGAAAGAGAGAGAGAGGGGGAGAGGGAGAGGGAGAGAGAGAGAGGGAGAGGGAGAGAGAGAATTTTCAAAAGAGAATTCATTTGAACTCAGTGTTGTTAAGTCTACAGATGTTCTGGAAAGAAAAAGAAAATACTACAAAAGAAAACACTACACTCAGTTTATGTGCCTTCTAATCTATCCATCCACTTTCGACTAATTTGCCTGGAACATAGAAGTGATCTGGTACACACAGAGAGCAGAGTCTGGTGCTTGCTTTCAATTTTGATCTTCCCACCCAACAACTGTGACTTGCTGAAGTGTTGTTGAGACTTGTCGCAAGAGACATGCACATGGTTTCTTTGTTGTCACTAGTTCTTGTGAGAAGAGGTCTCACTATGTAGCCCTGGCTGTCCTCAAACTCTTTGTAGACCAGGCTGTCCTTGAAGCCAGAGCTCTGTTAGCATCTGCCTCTCAACTGCCGGGATTAAAGGCTTGTGCCACCATGCCCAGCTTCATGTGTTTTCTTTAATCGTCAGAGATGCAGAAAAGAGCCTAAACTTGCCTTGTGTTCCTGTAAAAGTTATGATTGATATTGTTTGTCTTGAATGATTCTAGAATGATCTGGTCTAGTTATTTCACTCATTACTGTATAGAAACTTATACTGTACCATACTCTCATCTAGATGCACTATTATACTTGTTTCTAGACTGAGGAAGAGATGGAGTGTTTCAGATATCTTATAAACTTGCTTTTGTTTAAAGTGCAAAAGATTGAATGTTTAAAAATGGATTTAAGTTTTAAAAATTATCAACAAGTGATCCTGCATCTTTTGAAATAAAGATTATATCCAGATGTTCTCTGTATAATTGATAGATGGTCTCTGTTAGCCTTGCCATGAAAGTCAAATTAAAAATTTATCCTGTAAGATTAATCAAAATACCTCCATAGGAATTTTGAATACCTTCATGATGGAAAAGGAACTGGTAAAGTAGATTGTTATGGAGAATAAGCTTCAAACTATTTGCATATATGAACACTATTAAAGAATCTATAAATGACATTTGTTTATCTATTGAGAGACCAGAAAGCAATTGTTTTTCAGAAATTGTTGAAAACTCTTGCAGTTATGCATTCCTTTTATAAAATATGTCAACATGTGAATATTTGCAAGGCATCTTTCATATTAGTTGTCTAATAGGCGGTCAATTCTGCCTTTAATAAGAAGGTAAGCTTTGTCTTCAATTTTACTCTTTCCTTCTTGTGCTTTCTTTCTGCAATCATCATCAAACACAAGCTTCAGATAAGAAGCATCCTATGGTGGCTCATTATGGAATATTGTGTGTCTGAATTTAGCATCTATGATTTACTTTTTACCAAATTTTAGATCCTATAGAGGACTAAATTTTTGGATATGCATTGAGGAACTCAGGAACTGATGACCCAGAGCCTTTCTTGGAAGTAATATTTAATTCAGAAATAATGGGGAAAGAACATGAAAAGTATGTTTTGCTGTAAAGATATAATGCTGTGGGATGCACAGGTAGCATCAGCTCTATGTGGTGGCATGGGTCTTTTGTTTTGTTTTGTTTTCAGTGGGTCTGGGCCCACCCAGTGCATGGGTTTGCAGCATTTTTGAGATGAAGTAAATGAGAATCATTTATAGATTCTTTACTAGTGTCCATATATGCAAATAGTTTGACACGTGTTCTCTGTAACAAATCTAATCTCCCTTCCCTCTTCCTTTTCCATTGGCTGAGGTGAGCTGTCCCTCGGCTCAGCGAAACACAGGGCCTTGGACTTATTAGTAACTAGCCATTACCCTTTTTCTTGGACTGTTTTAAATCTTTCAGGGAAAATACTTCATTCTCTCAGCTTTCTCCTCTATGTTCCTTTCTAGGATAGTGTCTCAATCTTGTATGACTAACTAGCCATCAGATTCATGCTACTCTGTGTGCTGTCCTGCAGCTCTTGTTCTAGCACTGGTTTGTTTTGATTTCTGCATTATGGGTCTCTCTTGACCTCTAAGGGCTGAGTTTCAGGATTTTGTAGTTCAGCCTTTCTGTGACCTTATTTGTATACACTGAAATCTTACTACATGACTACACGGCTTTGGACATCTGCATGTTCCCAGTCGTATGAGCTCTGAGATGACTCCTTTATGGAGAACTCCAGGATCTCCTTGCAGCTGCTCACAGGCTGGGCGGTCCCTGAGGACAGCTGCAAGATGTGAAGGAAAGCAGATCTGGGCTTGTGGAAGCCAGCAGTGGCCCTGAGAGAAAGCCAAGAAAGCAGAGACTTCTGTATGCAGTACTAAGGTACTTTTACAGAGCGCTGGGTTGTTTTTTTTTTTTTTCCTATAGAAGTTCCACAGGGTTGTTCATCTTCTTTGCTCACATGGGAGGGGCCACTGTGGGGCTCTGTTGCGGGAAATATTAAAGAAATAGGCACTATCCCGCGCTATTCCCAGCTACTCTCTGCCCACAGTCTTGCTGCCTCTGCCTCTAGGCTAGCCCCATGTAGAGACTGATCCTGGTTCTCTTGCTGCAGATTCTGCTCCCATTCCCAGCCATCCACCCCCTGTGGCCAGCGGTCATAAACCCCAGTAGCCAGGTAAAATCACAACTCTAGAAGCTTATGATTAGTCACATTTATATGTCAATAAACTCTCAATTGAGAAGATGTTCACACAATAATTTCAGAGACAATTGATATCGATATTCATGGCCCACCTAAATAAGACAAGTTGTCTTATAATTTTTCATCCCTTATTAGATAATCAAAACTAACTGGCTATTTAAAGCCACAGGGAATCTGGATTGTCCTGTTCTTCCTTCCTTCCTTCCTTCCTTCCTTCCTTCCTTCCTTCCTTCCTTCCTTCCTCCCTTCCTCTCTGTCTCTGAAAAGCTCTGCCTCCCTTTTCCCTATCCAATCACAGGCTTATTGTTGTATTAATATTGAAATTAATTGGGGGAAAATTCTACTACAGGGCACCACTTAGGAGAGTCTTCCAAATAGAGATTAATATGCAAAAATAGGATATTGACTTTGGAGAATAAAGAATACCCAAGATGTATTGATACAATATGTAAGCAAGAAGAAGAATAGGATCATAACAATTAAGTTTGGAGTTAGTGAAAGGGTAGATAATTCAAGATAACTGCAATATCTTTTCCTTTCTCAGTGGGGCAGCTAGTGATATCATGAGTCAAAATAATACTTTGGAGGTAATTTAGCAAAGGCCAGTTTGGGTAATGAAGAGTAAACATTAATAATGTCCTTTAGTAAAGCTGTCTGTGTTTAATGCATTTTCTTATCTCACCTTTAACAGGCCAATAAAAAGTGTTATCCCAGAGATATGGTAACTCAAAGTTAATACTACTGCATGCTTTTACTTCTGTAAAACTATTTCTAATACAAAAGTGTGTGGATTTTAAAATTTGAGATACAATAAATTGAGAAAGATGTCTCCATAAAAAAGTCAAGTAATATTTCATGAAATATGTTTATAAGTAGATGAAAAAATCATAAAATTATTAAACATGATGATGATATATAAGGACATTTTATATACAAATATTGGCATTTTCTCTTGTGTGCCTTCCAATCTTTCGAACAAAAAAATTAAACGTAATTACTATTGAACAATAACAAAGTACTAGAAAAGAAAGCATATAATAGTCTTTTAAAATAGAAAAAAACAGTTTTAAATAATGAGTTCTTTACTGTCTTAGTCAGGGTTTCTATTCCTGCACAAACATCATGACCAAGAAGCAAGTTGGGGAGGAAAGCGTTTATTGAGCTTACACTTCCACACAGCTGTTCATCACCAAAGGAAGGCAGGACTGGAACTCAAGCAGGTCAGAAGCAGGAGCTGATGCAGAGGCCATGGAGGGATGTTACTTACTGGCTTGCTTCCCCTGGCTTGCTCAGCCTGCTCTCTTATAGAACCCAAGAATACCAGCCCAGAGTACCACCCACAAGGGGCTCTCCCCCACTTAATCACTAATTGAGAAAATGCCCCACAGCTGGATCTCATGGAGGCACTTCCCCAACTGAAGCTCCTTTTCCTATGATAACTCCAGCCTGTGTCAAGTTGACACACAAAACTAGCCAGTAAATTTACCAAGGAGCATCTTTAATTGTTTAGACTGACAAGCAGCGGATGCTTATGTAACTTGTGTAATTACTCGTCAAGCAATTAGGAAATCAATCTTTTCTTGCTGGCAAGAAGTCTATTTTCCATTCATTTAGCTTCTATACATAACACATATATTTAACAGCTTGAAGCATTTCAAGAAGTTAACTATCTTTAAATATGCAGTGATAAACATAGATATGTTACCATCTCTACATGATTGATTAACATTACACTTCTATTAACCATTCTCAATAAAAGACATCAGGTCCAGTGAGGCAGAACAGTAGATGAAGGTCCTTGTCACACAATCTTGGGGACCTGAGTTTGATCCCAGAATTACATAATTAACAGGGAATAAATCAAGGCCATCAAGTTTCTTCTGATCTCCCCACATAGCAAAACACACAGAGTCACACACACATACATAGACACACATACCCCAACCCCCCACACCAATAATGAATAAAATCACCACAGACAACTGATTCATTAGAAATATTGTTGGGCTACAGAAGAAGCACTGGGTTCCAGCTCCCAGCTTATCTTGGGTTTATTATGACTGTGAAAACAGTCTTTTTTTTTCTGGGTCATAGATGTCATGTTGGTGAAATAAGTTTCACTTAGAGCAATTCAAGAGTAAACAAATATCTGCTCCCTCAACAAACGACCTTAGACCATGGCTGCTTTTCATCCCATTTCTCTATTTGGAATTAGCACCTTCTTATTTTCTCTGAAGTCAGCACAATTGCTACTGTTCTTTTTATTTTTTTAAGTTTGAGTTTCAGTTGAGAAAAAGGATTACTTGAGATAAAGTGCCTTGAATTTTATGCGTGCACTGACTCATACCTCAAGACCCCTGGTAAGAGATGTTGAGTCTGAAATACACATTGAGAAGGTTGTTTAAGCTTCAGTTCAGAAGATGGTGGAAGCCAAGCTGTGTCTCCTCAAAGCTTGCATATTCTGCACTGCTTCATTCTGTTTCATTATAAGAAAAAAATTAAAAATGTGAAGAAACAGTTTATAGAGTTGATGTATCCATATGTGTGTATATAAATATACTTTATGCCTACTATTGACTAATTGTATGTACTCAATACTGTTTTTAAAATGTAAATCCCCATGTCTAAATACCTTTTGAAACTTCCTTGCCTCCGATTATTGATGTATTTAATTATCAGAGGTGTTGGCATTTTAGCTTTATAAAATATGATATTGTTATTCATTCTTTGAGAATTTCAGGATGTGTTTTGATTATATTCCCTGCCATTCTTCCCTCCAAAGTCCACTCCAACCTTCTCACCTCCTTCCCGTCACATCTTAGCTCCTATAGAGCCTCCCCTTTAAACAGGCATTTAGGTTTTATAAGTGATATGCGTTAAATGAAAGGCTGTTTACCTGGAGATGAAAAAAATTAAAAGACTAAAATCACCTTATAAGCAAAAGAATGTTTTTAGTATGCTATTTAAATGGTGGCTGAGGGTTCTCAGGACATTAGTTTACTTGCCATCTGCATGTCCTTTGCTAGCAGAGATCTCTCACCTCCCTCTCCTAAAGCTGTTACATGTGTGGAAGAAACTCTGGAGAGTCAAGGAAGTCCTGGGTAAGGAGTAATTTAGAAAATTCTAGCTGTATGCCCACCACACATGCATATAATTAGGGTATTGAGGGCTTAACATCTGGAATACAGTCAAATGCTCAGTCTACCTTAATCCATGTCTAAGTCTGACTCAGTTGATGTGGGCTTCATTCCCCACCCTGTCCCCAGGGCTTCATTCCACACCCCATCGCCCAGGGCTACATTCCCCACCCAACTCCCCCAGGGCTACATTCCCCACCCCACTCCCCCAGGGCTACATTCCCCACCCCACTCCCCCAGGGCTACATTCCCTAGCCCTTTTCCCATGCCAGTTGCTTTGAGAAATGTTTGGTTTGATGTTTTTTCCCCAGAAGATTGTACATGGAGAACATTAGACTTGTAATCTGAAAATTGTTATAAAACAGAAGGATCCTTAATATCTTAAAAATCTAATCAAGTTTGTGCTTCTTGTTTCCTTGTTCATTTTCAATAAGTGCTATTTTGAACATAGCTAAGGGCCCAGAGGAGCTGGAATAAATATGAGTGTTGATGTTCAGTACACTTAGCAACAAGAAAGAAAGAAAGAAAGAAAGAAAGAAAGAAAGGAAGGAAGGAAGGAAGGAAGGAAGGAAGGAAGAAGGGAGGGAGGGAGGGAGGGAGGGAAGAAGGAAGGAAGGAAGGAAGAAAGAAAGAAAGAAAGAAAGAAAGAAAGAAAGAAAGATGGAAGGAGGGAGGAAGGGAGGGAGGAGGATGGAGTGAAGTAGAAAGAACGATTTATGGAAGGAGGAAGAAAGGAAAGAAGGAAGGAAGCATGTAAAGAGAAGGAAGGATGGAAGGAAGGAAGCAAGGAAGGAGGAAATAGAAACTGTGTTCATCTGAACTGTCTGTGAGAGGTATCATATGATGTGAAAGAAGATTAGATGTCTCTGGGTGTCTGGGAAATTATTATAGTGGGTTAATTTTAGAAAGAACTTTTTTCTGTAGAGCTATCTTTGTGTCCAAGATGGGGTGGGTCACACCACTAGGACACAGCTTCAGAAGGGAGGCTTGTTTTGTGACAGGTGTAATTTCTAACCCTTCATTTTCAACCCAATTAAAAGATCACCCTTTAGGACAGTTTTGGACATGCTGTGATCTTCTCTGTATTGAAGAAGCTGAGAAGTCTTGGGAGATTTGTATAGCTGGAGTGTCTGGTGAAGAGCACAGTACTGGGGACCTGAGCCTCTTAGCCAAAATACAAAAGGTGTATGGGCCTTCCTCCTTGGGTGTGCATGGGGTTCAGGATCCAATTCTAAGGGCTCCAGTTTTTCTTTCTCTTGGTCTTCAGGGGTGCATCCAGTTCCTTTTCCTGGCCATTCAAAAAAAAAAATACATAGGCTGTTTTTCATTTCCTCAGCCCCATGTGTGCTTGGATAAAGTGTTGCTGATGTAGAAGAACTGCCAGTTATTTTCATAATTGAATTTTCACAATTTTATAGAATCAATGTCATTAGAAGGGAAAGACATGACACACTCATCGGCTTCTTCCTGTGGTAGTAGTGGTGGTAGTTATGGTCCGTGTGTGAGTTGATTATTCTGATAAATAAATGCAAATATTTACCTTCCCTTCCCTTTCCTGTGCATATTCCTTCACTAAAATATATTATGAAATTCTAGGTTTTGTTAAAAATAAGTGTGTAATAACACTTTTCACAAAAGTGATGCCCTTTCTTTTGCCGTTGTAAAGGTGGTGGTCAATCTTTCTTGACCTTTGCCCTATGTAAACATTCTGCTAAGGATAGCATCTTCATGGACTTACAAATTCCTGGTACAAATTCTGAGATGGGTGTTTCTAGTTTTACAGATTTGGAAACTTGGACTGCATTGTGTACACTCACACGATTAGGTATTTTAGGACCTGTGTCCAGGTTCCTCTTAAAACAAGGTCAAGGTTTTTACCACATTTATCCTTTTCAGCTGAAAGCTGCGGTTAACTTTAGTTAGTGTCTTTGAAAGCTTTAGCATTTCAGAGAATTATAATCACGTTAGAGTAAGTGGCTGAGCATTCCCCCTTCCTAAGCCCTACAGTGTTCTACAACTTCAGCTTTACTTGATTACTTATAAGTCATTTCATGTTCTGAAACACGGAAGTGGCCTAACCAGAAGTGGCTTAAAATTCTTTCCATTAAATATTTTAAAAGATGATAATGGAACACATACAAAAATCGAGTTGGGCTGCCATGGAAACTGCCGAGGATAGAAGGTTTGTCGTCATGTCCTCGGCAGGACCAAAATGGTTGCCTTGAAAGAGTCACTTGTTCGGACTGAATGGTATTTTACTTTAGAGATGATTCATTTCCTTCAAAAGGACTGAAGGCCCTTTTCTTTTTCCCAAATCATTTTTTTCTTCTGTTTTTATTCAGTTTCAAGTTTGGTAAAGATATACATGTGAATGTAGCAATCTTTTCCATTTTAGACACTAATGAGAACCACGGTGAGCTTCAGGGTCATGTGTTTACACTTTTAGAGTTCTTAAGGGGAAGAGAAGCTTATTTCATTGTTCAGAGTGTGGTGTTCATGCAGCTTGGTACACACGTGTGTGTGTGTGTGTGTGTGTGTGTGTGTGTGTGTGTGTGCTGTGTTGCTAAGACATTGATAGGTACATCATTTGGAGTGGGGTGTGTACATGCATACTTTAGGCAGATAAGAGTTTCATTCTCTTATTCTAAATTTGTAGAAAATAAAATTCTTGTATATATATGTATATATATATATACATATATATACTGCATTATTATAAAATGTGTCTAGTCCAAACCCAACTGGTATATTAGATTTACTTAGTTGTTCTTTATGCCTGTCTTTCTCAGTAATGTGAAGGTCAACATTTTGCATCCTAATAATATATAAAAGTAAGAAAATTAATGCAAGAAACTCTTAAACATGTGCACCTGGTTGATTATATAATTCTGTATGAGTTTTTATAAATTCCATGTATAAAAGTCTGTTTCTACTTATAATAATAATAAATTTTATCGCAAAACATATAGTCTCTGTAGTTGATAGGGACTTGAGTCAGATAATTTATAATTATTTTAGCTTTATTAAAAGACCTGGACACTTGTGCTTTCTCTGCTCTGCAGATGGACAAGCTGAGTCTGCCAGTGGTTTTAACCTAGGCATCAGATAACCATAACTGGTGTGTATATCACCCATAGCTGTTCATATCAGTATGGCAATATAAGCCATGAATTCCATTTTAGGCAAATCATTGGCTGTGTAGAAAAGAAACGTCTTTTTAAACTAAGAGGTTTTAAAAGGTATGCCCAGCTTGCAGGTCTTGAGCTGCAGAAATTCCAGGAGAGCTCTGAATGCAGCCCAACGAAAAATAATTATAAACTTAGCTAAATCATTCGATTATTTTTGTGATTCATTTTGTAGCGTGTTTCTCAAGAGTGAACTTTTATTTGACAGTACCATATGATAAGTTCAAAAGGTTGGATATGCCTATTTAGATTTCCAAATACTAAAAATGGGAAGGCCATTACAGTTTACACTTTATTACTTCTTTGTCTTTTGTTAAGTGCTTGTTGCTGTTGCTAATGTTTTAATTTGCATGTCATAAGGCCAGCCTTTGTAGGGACTATAGAACTTTTGCTCTCCCTTCCTTACAAGTAAGATTACAAGTTGGGTGGTCACCTGGGGACAATGAGATATTGTGACTCCCCAGGTCCTTTACATGGCATAACCTGAATCTTCTATCCTCACAGCCCACCACTCTTGTGCACATTGACTTTATTCCTTTCCCAGTGTTTACTAGAGATTAATCCATTGTTCAAACATGATTCTCACCTTTTGAGATCCAATAAATTAGCAGTTATTTATTTCCAATCTCAGAGCAAAGGTGGGCTGACAAAGAGAGCAGCCCTGGTGATAGCTGGCACCTTGGTGAAGTAAGCTGGGCGGAACAGGCAAATTGAGAATGAGGCTGGAGGTGGCAGCAGTCTAGGAGCTAAGCCGGAAGTGAGGGCTTCAGTACCAGGCAAAGGAGCCAGCCTGTTTTTAAAATTATACACAACAGATAGTGTCATTTAGTATAACACAGAAAAGATTATTTCAGCAGTGTGTGTGTGTGTGTGAGAGAGAGAGAGAGAGAGAGAGAGAGAGAGAGAGGGAGAGGGAGAGGGAGAGGGAGAGGGAGAAGGAGAGAGGGAGAGGGAGAAGAAGAGGGAGAGGGAGAGGGAGAGGGAGAGGGAGAGGGAGAGGGAGAGGGAGAGGGAGAGGGAGAGGGAGAGGGAGAGGGAGAGGGAGAGGGAGAGGGAGAGGGAGAGGGAGAGGGAGAGGGAGAGGGAGAGAAAGCACCAGGGAGGAAAAGAAAAAAATAATTCTAATTGATTTTCTAGCTCTGAATCCAGATCTTAGACCTCAGACACCCTTGTGGTGTGGCAGGTTTGGGTATGTCTCACCTGAGGATGAGGAGAGAACACGCCTGAAAAGGAGACACTTGCTGCCTATGACAGGCAGAGAAAATGGTCAGTGTTGCTAGGAGATGAGGACAGCTGTCAGCTCTGGGCTGAGAGCTTGCTGAGAGGGTGGCGCTGGGGTAGAATCTGTCTGACATGAACCACACATGCCAGGGCAGCTGAGTCAGGGCCAAACACAGATGGCGGTAGAAGGGAAAGCTTTCCCACCTCCTTTTTTCTCTTTGTTTCACTAGCTCCTCATTGAAAAGCCCACTCTACAAGAGAGATCCATAGAACATTTTTAGGGATGCCCTGAGCTAGATGATACTGCTTTTAAGTTTCCATTCAGAATGGAAATCCTTTCTTCAAAATAGTAAGCAAAGGTAGATTTCACCTGCTTGGTATCTTTGAGGAGACAGAAACTGATTGAATGAACCATTATTTAAGAATAAAGTTAAGACTTTACAAGGTAATCTAGTGTGCTGGGCTCTATGGACTCCACAACTTCCAAACATAAGTTCATCTTCAGATGTACCTTTTTTTGTGAATCTTGTGGAAAGTTTTTCCTCTTATTGATCATTTGTTTTCTTTTTTTGAAAATAGATTTTTTCATGCAGTATGTTCTGATGATGGTTTCCCTTTCCCCAACTCCTCCCAGCCCCTCCCAGCCTCCCTTCTCATCGAATCCACACCCTTTCTGTCTCTCCCTAGAAAACAGGCGTCTAAAGAATAATAAAAATAAAATAAAGCAAAATAAACAAATCAGAATACAGAATAGGACCAAATATGAAGAGAACAAAAATCCAAGAAATGTATATAGATGCAGAGACAAATACATTTGTACACACAGTAATCTCATTAAAACACAAAACCAGAAGCCATAATATATACACAAAATACCTATGCTTTGTCATTTCCTGACTAGCTCTTAGCTTAACCCATTTAAACTGTCTAGCATGTGGTTAGTTACCTCTCCTTCAGTCCTGGCCCGCTTCTTCTTTCTGTTTCCTCAATGTCTCCCTCACCATCTAAGTTCATCTACCTGCTAGAGGAACTCATGTGTCTCCTCAGTCCATCTCTCTTAACCTCTCTCCTGTCTCATTTTTAACTCTTACTATTTTTCAGAATCCCCTTTCTTCCTGTCAGTGTCCCATGTCCTTTTTCCTGCCTCAGCTCATTGGCCATGTGCTTTTTTTATTCATAGGTGATAATTATAAGTTATTCTTTACCTCATTCTAAATATTGTCTGGCTGTGGGTCTCTGTATTTGTTCTCATCTTCTGGCAGAGGAGGCTTCTCTGATGATGGTTGGGTGAGGCACTGATCTATGAGTATAGCAACTATCCTTAGGAGGGTCATTTTATTGCTATATTTCCTTTATCACTATTTGGTTTTACTGGAGGTCGTGGGCTATTTAGTCTCTGGTTCTTGGCTACCCAAGTAATGTTGGTTATGGATTCTATCTCATGGAGTGAGCCTTAAATCAAATATTTGTTGATTACTCTTGGAAGTGTTGTGTCATTCCTAGACCAACTTACCTTGCAGGTAGGAGGCCAATGTGGACCGCAGGGTTTGTAGCTGGTGTCTACAGTTCTCCTTTGGCAGTGTGCAGAGTACCTTTCAGGAGCATTAAGAGTAGTCTATAGTGGGTGAGGCTTTAGGTAGGTGCCAGCTCATTTTTTTTCATGTTCAATGAACTTGTGTAGGTATTGTCCTCAGTAATAGGACCATGCTGTCAGTTTTTAGAAAGCAATCTATAGTTTTAGTCTAGTTGTTGGGGGTTCCCATGGGACCCCTTTGGCTCACAACTCAGTTGCATGTAATTCATTTCAGGGGTTGGAAAAACTTCATTTGTGGAATGTCCAGTTAGGCCTCTGTTTTCCCCGTTATTAGGTGATTTCATTTTGGTAGACTTTGTGTGTGTGTGTGTGTGTGTGTGTGTGTGTGTGTGTGTGTATGGAAGCTTCTACTGTAACCCTCACTGGCCCTCAGCTGTCTCTACATGTATTCCCTCCCGAGGTCCCTCTTCTTCTTCCTTCCCCTCCCTGTTTGATCTTCCTCTTCTAGTCTCTTTCTCTCCACCCATAACTATCTATTTTATCTTTCCTTTCAGCCACTCCCCACCAGTCCTTACTCTCATCTTAATCTCTGTGGCTATAAGGATTTTAGTCTTCTTATCAATGACTTAACAGCACACATCCCCATATAAGACACTATATACCAAAGTTGTTTTTCTAGGTCTGAAGTTACCTCATTCAGGATGGTTTTTTTTTCCGAGTTCATCAGTTTACTTGCAAACTTTATGATTTCATTTTTTGTTACTAATATTCCATGTGTAAACTGGCATGTTATATTTTTCTTTAGATCTCCATTTCTTCAAATGAGAAAGGCCAGGGCTACAGATTATAAAATCTTGTGAAACATTTGGCTTCATATTCACTAGCTTATGTTTATCCCACAACATGTGTATGTGGAACAGGCAGACATGGAAAGAGATGTCTGGAGAATGACTAGGCTTTATTTATTTGTTTGTTTGTTTGTTTGTTTGTATGTTTTGCTGAAGCTATACTGACAGCTGTCTCATGTTTGTGTGATTAGCTTATCTGTTTTCTATATTGAATATTTGTCCAGCATTCCACTCTCTAAAGCCCAGAAAGAATGTTAGAGACTGTTCTGACTTCTGATAGTTTATGCCCAAGCATACTTTATTGTCAAATTCCAGAGATCAGGGAACACATGGCTCTCTATATTCAGAGTGTGCTCCTGTCAAAGCTATGAATATCACCCAAGTTAAAACACCCATATTTAATTGTTTCAGCATGTCTCTCTTTATTAGATATTTGCTTATCTTAAAGGGCTTAGAAGCCATCATTGCTGACTTTGAAGGTTGAACCCAGGAGAGAACAAAAGTTGTCCAAGAGATATGAACTGAGGAGATGAGATAAGGCATGCCTCAGTTCATATCCCATAGTCTGCAAAGAGAAGGACTGTACTGTTGTGAGCAGTACAAGATGCAGAGAGCTGTTTCCAGATTTCCTTGGAGGATTGTCCCTGAAAGATAACTGATGCACATGCAGAAGAAATGTAAATTAAGCTAACATAGGAATGTTTGATGGAGCCCCTCCATAAGTCTGCAATAATTCTTACATAAGCAGAATCTGATGGCACCTATCTGGAACCTCTGCCTCTAAGCGTCTTTCTAGATCTCTCTAGCCTGGATCTCCCACTATTCTATTCTAGTATCTTACACATCAACAGATGTCTCTCTAATTTCTTTCCTTTATGGCTTTTCCTTCCCTTTGTGTTCACATGTCTGTATATCCACATATCCAAATCATATATATTTTCCAATGGTGTTCTAAATAGTCTTATTTGCCAGGAAGCTTTCTTTGACCCTTGCAATTTAGAAAGAAAGGCTTCCCTCCTCAGAAGACCCATACGATTCTCTGTGTGCACACTTAAGGTCTTGCCCAATTATGTTTTGGGGTTTGAATGACAGCTGTTTTCTATACCCTTGACTTTGCTACTGGACTCTGAGCTCCTTGAGAACAAGGCCTCTGATTTACCTAGCACCAGTACTGCACTGTTTACTATGTTCAGTAAGGAGTAGAATTTTGTGGAGTGTGGTGGAGTAGAGTGGAATTGGGTGGAGTGGCATGGAGGATGGATTTCTGAAGGAAGAAAAGGGTATCAGGACTCTAAAGCAGATTAAGTGATGATTTCACTATGCAGAGAGACAAGACCCTAAGCAAAAGAGGCTTCAGAACATGATTGCAGTGGGTGGAGATATACTCCTAACTATATCTCCAGTTAGGAGTATATGTAGTTCTTACAGGGGAATGGAGTTTGGTTCATAGCACCTTCATTGGGTTGCTAACAACCACCTCCAGCTCCAGTTCTCAGAGAGATCTGACTCTCCTGACCTTTGAAAGAGTCTCACTCTTGCTCACACACCTCCCCTTGACATGTCATCAAAAATAAAATAGGTATTTTAAAGGTGACTCTAAAGAATTCTATTTCTCCAAGGATCTGACTGAGTATGAGTTCTCTCTCTGTATTGGTGCTTTAAGATCTCTTTCCAAGTGAACTTTGTTTCATAATGTATTAAAGTCAACTAAGGTATATGCAAGATTGAAACCAGAGTTACGAAAAAAACACTTGAAAATCTGAGGAGAAACTGCCTAAGGAGCCTCTAAGCTGTTCATTTATCCATGTCCTTTAATCTCTCCTTTGGTCTTTCCTTGGTCATCTCCTGTATTCCGTAGTTCAAAGGGTAGATTTTCTATTTACAATGATGCTTTCAGAGTGTGCTTATAAACAGAGTGTTTTCCACTTTAGTTCACAGTGCTTTAATGAATGACATAGTAAGATCCAGTGATCTAATTACATTGTCCTAATTAAAGAACTAAATTGGCACTACATTGAGTGACTTACAATCACATAGCTGTTTCATAGAGACTCAAGAGTAAAACCAGGGTTCTGACTTCCATAGTAAGTGTCCTGTCCCCTACCCACGTGGTGTTTTTTTTCATCTAATTACAAGTTCTGCTTCTGTAGTTGGACTTTTCTCCAAAGGAGTGGTCTCTCATCAAAAGCATTCTTTGTAAGTCCCGTTTATCACATAGGAACTTCTGGCAAAGTCCATGAAGATGCAGACATGACTCACCAACCTACCCTATTTGTAGCTTATTTGAGGTATGGCTTTAGTACAAAAAGAGTAAACTTTTTTTGGTCGTGCTTGGCACTCTTCTTCAGGACACATCAATTGGGCATTTCCACCCTGCTGGCTCTGAAGATGAGATTCCACTCGTTGTGAGCTGAGCCTTGGAAGTCCCTACTTCACTTTGCCCACAGAACAGTCCCAAGGCACATGCTGTCATCATTTCTCTGTCACACCTCACAGAGACGCTGTGGTAGCCACAGCCGTCTGACCTAACAACAGGGTTCTCTGTCTAGGCTCACGGGTGTTCCTTTTGCTGGTCTGTATTTAAGCATGTCTTTGCAGATTAGGGCAGACTGGCTTCCAGGTTCTAAGGAAGCAGGCTGTAGGAGGTTAGCTATGAGGAGGAGGGCTTTGTCAGTGTCACATGGTATGGGCGTGGCCTCTGAGCAATAGCACTTACCTGTGCGCTGAGCAAGTGTGGAGGGATGCTGAAGTAAAGAGCCTTCCAGTTTCCTTCCTGCCCCCAGCGAGCCTGTAATAAGTGAACCAGGGTCACAGACTCGGGTTATTTTAAATCTCTTTAATCATAGTGTAATACAGATGCGGGAAATTAAACAAATTCATCATTCCTTTAACGAAGACTGTTCATAATCACCTGCCATCCTTTCCAAACTCCCAAAGGTTATATTCATTCATTAGGGTCCAATTCCAACACTGTATTTTGTAGGGTTTGTGTGTGTGTGTGTGTGTGTGTGTGTGTGTGTGTGTGTGTGGCGCGGGGGGGGGGTACGTGGCATGTGTTCATCTATTCATTTGTCCCTATGCATGCGGAAGCCAGAGTCCACACTGGGCCTCTCATTTACTTTCCATGTCACTTTATGAAACAGTCTCTAGCTGACCTTGGGGCTCACTGGTTGCTGGCGGTCGGTCAGTGATCTGACTGTCTCTACCCTTCAGTGATAGGATGACAGCCAGGCATCAGTGCGTCCAGTTTTCATATGGGTTCTAGGAAACATGGCCTCACATTTACACAGCAGGCTCCTTTCCTGATTGTTCTATTTCTCCAGCTGTTGATGCTAAATATGTCTACCTGCTTGGTCGCCAGCCACTGCTTCTATTATTTCTGTATGTGTCCTATGGCTTTTAGTTTGCTATTTGCAAAGTGATTTAAGGATGATGGTAAACGATGTAAGACATGGTAATCATAATATGGAGACTTTTATAATAGTGTAAAATTATGGACTTTTTCTGAAATGATAAATACTAATAGCTTGCGAAACACAAGAAGCAAAGTGGAGCTGAGAGTCTACGAAATGAATGTTCGTCAGTGTCTAACCACTGATACCATCTGGCGTCTGCCCGTTCCCTCAAGCGGTATGCGCAGCTGTGTGTAAACATACTCTGAATCGCATTGTTTATGGTTTTCTGTAAATTTTATTATTAAGATTTACAAAAACATACTTTTAGTTCATTAAATAGATGTGTAATTTCTATGTGTGTAATTGACATCTCTTTAGCACATTACTACTATAGTTATTCATAATTTACATACTCATAAATACTCTTGATATCCTTATTGCATTTCAATATGAATCACATTGTTTCCTTAAAGTTGGCCCCTTGAAGCAGAATTGCTGGATCAAATAGTATATCTAATTTACAGTATATCATATGCCTATTGCTAAATCGCCTTTAGAAAGTTGGTCCACCAGATTTTTTGAATCACTGTTGACTTTCTGGATTACATTTTAAACAATGGAAATATTAAAATTTTATATTTAAATTAATTGGTACTAATATGTATTTTACTAAGTATTCCTTAAATGCACTTAAGACTTACCACCCACAGTATCTGTCCATCTTAGTGTACTACTGACATCCTTTACTGATGTGCGAGATTTATGTTACATAAACATAATACAGAACTCCTTGGCTCATTACTGTCCTTTGAATTGTTTATACACCAAGGCTGACATATGGTTAGCAGATTTACTTAGAACTAATGGGAAAGAAATTCTATATACTAGAATATGAGAAAAAAATTCTCTTTCTCTACATGTAATGCTAGGAAGTATTCTCTCTCTCTCTCTCTCTCTCTCTTTCTCTCTCTCTTCACTATCAGATCATGCCTCCTCTCTTACACTACGTTCTTTCTCATTTCAAATGTGAGTTGCTAGAAAAAAATCCATGAAGCATAGATGTAGATGGTAGTAAAACAATTTAATGATTCTTCTAAAATTCTCATTTAGATTATATGAAACAAATACAAGTATCCTATTTTTTAATCTTTAACTCACGTTCACACTGACTACCAACGTGTGTTGATTAATGTTTCATTTGTCTCTAGTGCTGAAAGTGGGTTCAACAACCACAAAAAAAAAAAAATTCACTGAGTAGCCAAAATTAAGTCAGTGTTTATTCCAAGTAACGTATCCCTTTTAGGGACTGGCATTGGAATGCCTGCCTACTGTGACTTATGAGAGACTGCAATGCTAATGTAAGTGTGCCGATGTGCTCTGCATTTATAAAGCCAGTGAACATTTGAGTCATGGCAGGGGCTCTACTTTACTGTCTGGGGAAATGCATCATTGCAGATCATGCTGGTAGTTACTCGGGAGATCTGGACCTGCAGATTTGATCCATCTTTTGGAAGCTACTGGAAAAATATTTTAAAATCCAGAATTAGAGCCAACATTTTCTTAAGCCAACATTCTCCAAGATGTCACTTTTTTTTTCTCGGTTTATTTTATTCTGCTTTACAATTGCATACATACCCTTTTTACATTCTACATGTGATATGATTATGATGTTCTGTTCTGGTCAGTATAGAGATGGACATTTTTGACTCTTTACATGAGTTGAGGAAGGGAGGCAGTACGTGAACATGAGGATTGGAGCTGTAGCCAGAGGCTGGGATTTGAAGCAGGCTTGAGGTAACGTAACTTAAACCTCAGTGGACAACCTGTTTCTCTTAAGCAGAGGTTTCTTTATGGCTCAATAGTAAGAAGAAATTATAATGTTAAAAAAAATGACATCACATACACAAATAGTTAAATTTCCGTGTCTTATAAGCTTCTAGTTGAATGATCTGGCTGTGGCCCCAGCCCCTTCCATAAAGAGATTCTTCTGGAGGGTACCATGAAGGCAGAGAAGGGAGGCAGGATGATTGAGAAGCTTTTGGTCTCTTAGAGAGGGCACAGCCTGGGGCATATCTGGAACTTATCGGTCTGTCTGTGAGCTCAGAGAGGCCTCAGAAGCTTTGACTGGTCTCTGGTCCTCGCCTTTCTCCTGTAACCTTGTAACATTTTTAATGCCAGTCATGATCTTCTAAAGAATAACATTGACTTGTGAGTGTGTGGTACTGTGGATTAAGCTAAGGGCCCTGCACATGTTAAGTAAACATGTTGCAGCTGACCTGAATCCCAAGACCCAGTACTTGAAATACTTTTTTCTTCCAGGGCATTAGTAGCTTCTCTAGTGCCACTAGGGGATGCCAGTCAGTATACAAATGTATCCTTATCACCCATTTTTATCACAAGAAACCATATCTCACCACATTACTGTATTCTTCCATCTTGAAATGCTTGCCTGCGTTTGATGCCCCCTTCTCATCCAGAGCTCATGCTAAATTTATTCCTTTCTTTACCAGTGCACTGAAATGTCATTCATTCTATCCCGATTATCCACACCCCGCTAGAGCCACAGGTCCACTGTCTGCCACAAAAGTACTTGCAGTACTTTTGTATGTGTAGTAAAATTTTTCTCCTTTAATATTTCATCACGGGACCCCACCTTTTCTTGGGAATCAGCTACTCTGTTCTTGCTAAGTTTCCTTCCACGCAAAAAGCTCATACCTTGTTTTTGTTGACTCTATTTCTTCTTTGAGTCATAGGCTTGAGTATCTCTTTGAAGAAATTGGCGGGATTGTAACACTCAGGGATGAAAACAAACAAGGGGGAGGTGAATTCGTTAAGTTAATATGTTTTAAATACTACAGAGAACTTCTCTTTGACTAGATAGTGATGAGGAGGTTCATTTATAGAAGAGGTTTAACATGTCATATTAAATAGATGGTTTATATTTAATTGAGCTGAGGAAGATTTTCATGTCTGCATCTCTAGTTTCTAACCCTTAAATCGGCGATGATAAGTAAGCCAGTTAGACCTCATATTGAATATGGCAATTGATTTTATTAAAATAGAAATCTTAACGATGTCTTGGAAGGGAAACCACATACATGGAAGCTAGTGATATTTCTCAATAACATATTAACAAATTACACATTAATTAAATCATCATCTTCCACATTATACAGGAGGTTGATTTGGATAATTATGGTAGAAAATAGAATTTTGCTGGGCCTTGAGAAGATGCTACTTAATCAAATACTCACTTTTATAAGTGTTTCTTCATGGTTTTAGTATAGTACTGTGCATAGGGTGGTGGTGGGGGTAGTGATGGTGGTGGTGGGGTAGTTGGTGTGTGTATTGAGAGAGCGAGAGCGAGAGCAAGTGAGAGAGAGAGAGAGACAGAGAGACAGAGAGACAGAGACAGAGACAGAGACAGAGTTGATCATTACAGACCCAAATGTTTGTTCTTTTCCCTGTTTTGTTCTCTTTCATTCTTCTTTGTATTTGAACATTGATGCAAATTCTAATTATGCTTTAAATAAAATACAATGGATTATTGCCAAAGAAGAAAATACTGCCATGTATATTGTCATGTGGCTTTTCATCGAGCATAGTAGGTATCACACGTAAATCTGTGGCTTTGGCTTCCATGTTGTGGTGTCTAGACTGGAAGGTTTACAAAGTGAACTGAGGAGCAGTGAAGGATGAAAGACAATGACTTGCTGAGCTGAATGATCTCCTCTGTATTTTGATTTTATTCTGTATCTGAAGATTCAATGGCACAGAACAAGAAAGACTTATCTAATTGCTCTGATTGGTGCCTCTCCCCTTAACATCTTCTGTTCATATAGCATGCTTAAGGTACCATGGGCAGATTTACCTCTTTGCATGAAAACATCTTTGCTTTTATGAATTTATTAATTTACAAAACCTGGCACTGAGCTGTTTCTAGAACTTTAGGTATACCTGGGACACTACCCAGTCTTAGTAAAAATAGGTTCAGGATATACAAGTGTGTAGACTTAAAACCTGAGATGTATATGAGATGTTTGTTGTCTCTATATCAAGTTATGAAGTGCAGCCTGCTTCAATCTGCCAAGTTCACCCTTATCAATATTCATGGCCTGATGGTGCTTGAGTAGCATCTGTCAGCTTTGCTTCTTCTGCTGACACAGTCAACAAAAGGAATCAGAACAAAATCACCTAAGTGTATCCCTAGAATTTTGTTATTAAGACTATATAGTCCAAACTATTTTGTTTTGGGTTTCATCTAAGGTTTATTTAAACTTAAGCCTGTCATTATGTAGTTAAATGTAAACACTCTCATGTTCTGATAGAATTCCTTGAATTCTTTTCTTGCTGAAGAGAAGAAATTAGATACCCCCTAAAGCTTTTCCTTCTCCATTCCTGGTTCTTATTCTGCAGATCCTGGGAAGAGAGACAGCTTAACATCCAAAGCCAGGTCAAAGGGTCTCTAATTTTTCCTTCAGGCTTCACTCCAAGAATAAAATTAGTTCAAATACCAGTAATGCTTAGAATGGGTGAGGGGTTATGGGCACATGTATGTATCACAGAACATCACAGTTCTAAAGTTTTGGGGAGACTATTGAATCACATGAGAAACACATGCTTACTAGTGAGCTTAACATTCAAACAGAACCTTTCAATCTTGCAAAAACATAAAAAAGGGGCCTGGAAGCAACTGCAGAAATGACTTTAGAAAAGCAACTTTAGGAGCAAAATGTGTCTGCTGTGGTTGTCCTATTCAATGAGGACCATTAATCCTGTCCTGAATGCAACGGCCAAATGCTTTATCCAGACATGGATTAGCAAACTTCCCTGAGCACTCATTTCTTTCTTTGGCATCCTGGGAAGTAGAATGATCTGCCCAGACATGGAAATGATTAATTCTGTCTCTTCATGTCAGCCTGTCTGTTAATATTCTAACCATCTAGAGGCCGTTACAGACCATGCTATCTGCAAACCATCTATACTTCATGCTATCCCCAAACTATTTACTGCAGACAAACTGGAGGCTGCTTGAGCTTTATTAGCGGGTACATTCACCCATGGGCAGGTTTTACATAGATTACGAATCAATTTGTATACAAAGTGTGGAGCAGAGTCTGAAGGAAAGACATTCCAGATACTACCCCACCTTGGAATCCATCCCATATACAATTACAAAACCCAGACTCTATTGTGGGTACCCACAAGTATTTGCTGACTGGAGCCGGATATAGCTGTCACCTGGGAGGCTCTGCTAGTGCATGGCAAATACAGAGGCGGACACACTCACCCAGTCATTGAACTGAGCACAGGGTCCCCAATGGATGAGATATAGAAAGGGCCAAAGTAGCTGAAGGAGTTTGCAGCGACATAGGAGAAGCAGCAATATGAGTCACCAAGTACTTCCAGAGCTCGCAGGGACAAAACCATCAACCATAGAGTACACTTGAAGTTACCCATGGCCCCACACACATCGGCAGCAGAGGATCATCTTGTTGGACACCAAATGGGGAAGAGGCCCTTCGTCCTGGAAAGACTTGACACCATAATATAGAGGAATACCAGGACAGGGAAACAGGGGTGGGTTGATTGGGAAAGAGGAGATGGCTTATAGGATTTTCGGGGGAGGAGAGAACCAGGAAAGGGGACAAAATTTGAAGTGTAAATAAAGAATATACCTAATTAAAAAAACAAGAATATATCTAATAAAAAATACACATGTTCTATTAAAAATATGAACCAATTTGTAAAGGAAAATGCCTAACTTGATAGCAAAACATCTCAGGAAGGAGAAGGAGAGATGACTCAGTGGTTAAGAGCATGTACTGTTTTCAGAGGACACTAGTTTGATTCCCAGGACCCATGCCAGGCTGCTCACAAATGCTTATAAGTCCAGCTTCAGGGGATCCACCCCCTTTTTTTCTGGCCTCCACAGAACAACTAGACTCACATGCAGATACATATTTGAACACGTAAAATAAAAACATCTTAGCAGCGGGTTGGAGGAGGATACAGTTCAAGTTCAAATGCTCTATCTCAACCAAAGCATGGTCTGAGTTTTTTAAAGATTTATTTATTGTATCTCACATGTATGGGTGTTTTGCCTGTTTGTCTATATTATGTGCATGTAGTACCCATGGGGCTGGAGGAAGTGACTGCATCCTCTGGAGTTAAAGGTAATTCTGAGACATTGTGTGGGTGTTGGAAACCAAACCCTGGTCCTCTCTGAGAGCAACAATTACTATGTCTCTGGCCCACTTTCACAACTGGGGTCTAAAATTCTTCTCAATGACAGCTTCAAATGCCAGAGACCATTGGAACTTGTACAAGGCTCTGTTTACTACTTTTGTCTACCCTCCCGCCAGCAGTGGGATTTAGTTATGTTGGGATTTCAGTCTCTTAAGTGCCTGATGGTTACTGGAATGAGATCTGCAGATACAATGCATTATATCCGTGGAAGAAAAGCACCCACACAGGAGCAACATAGTATTACCAGCCCTATTTCACAGATGATAAAAATAAAAGACGGAGATTAAGCTACTGCCCAAGATCACATAACAAATGAGCTACAAAGCTGAGATTCCATCATAGGAAGTGAGATGTGTATTTGAGAGTTTCAGCGTCTGACTGTATTAAGGAGGGTTGTGAATTTCAAAGCCACCTGGTCCTGGCTACACAGGACTGTGTTTCTTATAACAGGATAATATAGTGCTAACACTGAAAATAGTGATGTAATTAATAATCAGCATGTACTCACTAAACACCTACTAAGCTATGGCTTTACATGCATGAAAATTCTACATTCAGCGTGCAGTCTGATGATGCATCAGCAACAACTTACCTTTGCCAGTGGAGCTGAATCATGGGAGTGTGCAACTACCATTCATTCGATTTGAATTTACTAAATGGGAATATTGCGTATAAGGCATTTTGCAAGTAGTGAAATAAGTGACATTTGCTTCATGGGTTAAACCTTTTGGGGGTATAATCAGAGCAGGTTGAAAGCAGACACAAGGGGCGCAGAGAGAAAGGTGAAGGCAGAGGGAAGTAGGGAGATCTTGCGGGCAGTGATAGTGTTTTGATCTCATTTTGAAGGGTACCACATACAAGTGGCATAAGATGGGCCGGAGTGAGGGCTGCAGGATAGTATGGCAACTGGAGTTAATGTTTCAAAGAAAGAGTATAGTTCTTTTCGTGGCATGCAGACTGAGATGGAAACAGGAAGCAAGCATATCAGAGGTCCTTAGGGAGAAAGACAGTGCAGCTCTCATGCGCTGAGTCCCAGATATATGCCAGGCACATCCGGTGCTTTCTTCATGGAATTTTCATAGTCCTGTGCTTCCCATTCCACCAGGAGAGAAAGGACACCTGAAGAGAGAGACTTTCTCAAGGTCAGTTAGTAATATATGAGGGAGAATGCAGGTGTGGTTGGGTCCAAACATATTCTTACAGTCCTTTACAGTAAATATCCTTCTTTGGGAGGCATTAAGGCACCATTAAAGATTTCTGAGGAAAGGTATGCATGGGAAGGTATGAATACACTTGGGTGCCTAAGAGTACAGGCAGGCACAGCCAACAGGACCTGATATCTTAACCAGTGGGCAGACACGTGGAAAGGAGAGTAAAAAACATGGTCGTTAGAACAATGCAGAAATCAACTCACCAAACTCTCGAAAGTCCCCGGAATTAAATGCTCCCAGTGTAATGTTGCTTCAACGTTTGGGAAGTACGGTAGGAGGCATTTGTAAACACATATGTGTTTCATTCCACATCCCTAACATCCTGTTGTTGCCCTGTGTAATTCTTAGCCTTTCATTTGTTGCCATCCCTGCTCCTAGCTTACTATGAGGGATTCACTTTATGAACACAGAACAAGGTTATACTAGACCAAATGTGCCTGCATGATCAGGCTTCGTAGTTAACTGGACTGTATGTCTTTACAGATGGCTGTTTTCCCATGTTCAGACTCATTCCCATGGGACTGTGTAACAGCACATAGGTAAATGTTTTCCAGATATATGATGAAAATAAAATGGAGGTGAGAGTCCCAGGACGTCATAGAAGAATAAAAAGAGAAGATACACGAGAAGACGTTTTACATGTTTATGTTTTAAGTATTGCTCAGGCTGACTTTGTGTGTGTCTTAGTTTTAGGAACAGTAGTCTTGGGATACTTAAGAGCATTTCTCCAAGGACGGAGCAGGCTGCTAGTGTTCTACAAGGGAGGTCAAAGGAGAACACACAATTCAGTCATCCTTGCCCTCCCTACTGCTTGCTATCTGATGACTACAGTGTGTCAGTGGATAGACTGTGTTTTACAACCCTTTGCTCCGCTGTCTGAAGCTTTTATGAGCATGCTCACCCATTGATGGAATAAAAATAGCACTGCATTGTAGTATGATGTGAAATCATTTCTTTGTCCACAGGGAAAATAGTCCAAGGAAGCAGAAAGCATAGGCCAAAATTAGGTCACTCTGCCTAAGATATAGTACATCAGCAAATGAGTTTGGACTTGACTCAGCAGAGACAGCCATAAGAGCATTGGAAGTTAGAACAACTGGGAGAGAAATGTGTCTGTGCCTCGCTGATCATTAGCCAGGAAATATCCCTCAATTCAGACTTGGCCTTCATGGTTCCTCTAATTCCCACAAAATTGGTATGTGAATTTAAACAGTTCCAGGTTCACTTCTGACTGTCAGAAACTTGGCAACATTGACCTCTGAAGGAGCGGCACGACTCAAGCCTTATAAATCTTAAGCCTCCTTTTCTTTCTTTTTTATTTTTTTTATTTTTTTATTTTTTTTTATTTTTTTTTTAATTTTTTTTTATTTTCTATATTCTATGTTTACATTCCAAAGGCTTTCCCCTTTCCCAGTTCCCACCCACCATAGTTCCCATAGTTCCTCTCCCCCCCAACTGTTCCCCAATCATTCCCCCTTCCCCCTCGGTTTCTTTACTAAACTGGATGCAATCTTTACAGGCCCAGGGTCCTCTCCTTTCTTCTTCTTGGGAATCATTTGACTTGCTATTTGTGTCTTGAGTATTTAGGGCTTCTGGGCTCATTAATATCCACTTATCAGTGATTGCATTTCATGTGCATTCTTTTGTGATTGGGTTAATTCACTCAGGATATTTTCCAGGTCTAACCATTTACCTAAAAATTGCATGAATTCATTATTTTTAATTGCTGAGTAGTATTCCATTGTATAAATATACCACATTTTCTGTATCCATTCCTCCTTTGAGGGATATTTGGGCTCCTTCCAATTTCTGGCTATTATAAACAAGGCTGCTATAAACATAGTGGAGCATGTGTCCTTATTGCATGCAGGGGAATCCTCTGGGTATATGCCCAGGAGTGGTATGCCAGGGTCCTCTGGAAGTGACATGCCCAATTTTCTGAGGAACCGCCAAACTGATTTCCAGAGTGGTTTTACCATTTTGCAATCCCACCAACAGTGGAGGAGTGTTCCTCTTTCTCCACATCCTCGCCACCACTTGTTGTCTCTTGAGTTTTTAATCTTAGCCATTCTGACTGGTGTGAGGTGGTATCTCAGGGTTGTTTTGATTTGCATTTCCCTGATGACTAATGATGTTGAACATCTTTTAAGGTGTTTCTCGGCCATCCGAATTTCTTCTGGTAAAAATTCTTTGTTTAGCTCTGTGCCCCATTTTTTGATAGGGTTATTTGTTTCTTTGCGGTCTAACTTCTTGAGTTCTTTGTATATATTGGATATTAGCCCTCTGTCGGATGTGGAGTTGGTGAAGATCTTTTCCCACTTTGTTGGTTGCCGTTTTGTCCTTCTGACAGTGTCCTTTGCTTTGCAGAAACTTTGTAATTTTATGAGGTCCCATTTGTCGATTCTTGATCTTAGAGCATAAGCTATTGGTGTTCTGTTCAGGAACTTTTCCCCTGTGCCCAAGTCCTCCAGGGTCTTCCCAAGTTTCTTTTCTAATAGTTTCAGTGTGTCTGGTTTTATGTGGAGGTCCTTGATCCACTTGGAGTTGATCTTAGTGCAAAGAGATAAGAGTGGGTCAATTCGCATTCTTCTGCATGTTGACCTCCAGTTGAACCAGCACCATTTGTTGAAAAGGCTATCTTTATTCCACGGGATGGTTGTGGGTCCTTTATCAAAGATCAAGTGACCATAAGTCTGTGGGTTAATTTCTGGGTCTTCAATCCTGTTCCATTGATCTGCTTGCCTGTTGCTATACCAATACCATGCAGTTTTTAACACAATTGCTCTGTAGTACTTCTTGAGGTCAGGGATATTGATTCCCCCAGAAGTCCTTTTATTGTTGAGAATAGTTTTAGCTATCCTGGGTTTTTTGTTGCTCCAGATGAATTTGAGAATTGCTCTTTCTAGATCTATGAAGAATTGAGTTGGGATTTTGATGGGGATCGCATTGAAGCTGTATATTGCTTTTGGCAAGATGGCCATTTTTACTATATTGATCCTGCCAATCCAGGAGCAAGAAATATTTTTCCATCTTCTGAGGTCTTCTTCGATTTCTTTCTTCAAGGACTTGAAGTTCCTGTTGTACAGATCTTTCGCTTGTTTGGTTAGAGTTACGCCAAGATACTTTATGTTGTTTGTGGCTATTGTGAAGGGTGTTATTTCCCTAATTTCTTTCTCTGCCTGCTTGTCCTTTGAGTACAAGAAGGCCACTGACTTGCTTGAGTTAATTTTATAACCAGCCACTTTGCTGAAGTTGTTTATCAGCTGTAGAAGTTCTCTGGTGGAGTTTTTTGGGTCGCTTAGGTAAACTATCATATCGTCTGCAAATAATGATAGTTTCACTTCTTCCTTTCCAATTTGTATCCCTTTGACTTCCTTATGTTGTCTAATTGCTCTTGCTAGAACTTCAAGTACTATATTGAAAAGATATGGAGAGAGAGGGCAGCCTTGTCTAGTCCCTGATTTTAGTGGGAATGCTTCAAGTTTCTCTCCATTTATTTTGATGTTGGCTACTGGTTTGCTGTAGATTGCTTTTACTATGTTTAGGTATGGGCCTTGAATTCCTGCTCTTTCCAAGACTTTTAGCATGAAAGGATGCTGAATTTTGTCAAATGCTTTTTCAGCATCTAATGAGATGACCATGTGGTTTTTTTCTTTCAGTTTGTTTATGTAGTGGATTACATTGATGGATTTCCGTATATTGAACCATCCCTGCATCCCTGGGATGAAGCCTACTTGATCATGGTGGATGATCATTTTGATGTGCTCTTGGATTCGGTTAGCAAGAATTTTATTTAGTATTTTTGCATCTATATTCATAAGAGAAATTGGCCTGTAGTTCTCTTTCTTTGTTGGATCTTTTTGTGGTTTAGGTATTAGCGTAATTGTGGCTTCGAAGAATGAGTTGGGCAGTGTCCCTTCTGTCTCTATTTTGTGGAATAGTCTGAAAAGTATTGGTGTTAAGTCTTCTTTGAAGGTCTGGTAGAATTCTGCACTAAAACCATCTGGTCCCATACTTTTTTTGGTTGGGAGGCTTTCTATAACCCCTTCTATTTCTTTAGGGGTTATGGGACTATTTAGCTGATCTACTTGATGCTGATTTAATTTTGGTATTTGATATCTGTCTAGGAAATTGTCCATTTCCTCCAGATTCTCCAGTTGTTTTGAGTATAGACCTTTGTAGTAGGATCTTATGATCTTTTGAATTTCCTCAGTTTCTGTTGTTATGTCTCCCTTTTCATTTCTAATTTTGTTAATTTGTATACTGTCTCTGTGTCCTTTGGTTAGTCTGGCTAAGGGTTTATCTATCTTGTTGATTTTCTCAAAGAACCAGCTCCTGGTCTTGTTGATTCTTTGTATGGTTCTCTTTGTTTCTATTTGATTGATTTCAGCCCTGAGTTTGATGATTTCTTGTCTTCTACTCCTCCTGGGTGAATTAACTTGTTTTTCTTCCAGGGCTTTAAGGTGTGCCATTAAGCTGCTAGTGTATGCTCTCTCCAGTTTCTTTTTGGATGCACTTAGAGCTATGAGTTTTCCTCTTAGCACTGCTTTCATTATGTCCCATAGATTTGGGTAGGTTGTACCTTCATTTTCATTGAATTCTAAAAAGTCTTTGATTTCTTTTTTTATTTCTTCCTTGACCAAGGTGTCATTGAGTAGAGTAAGCCTCCTTTTCAAATAGAGACCTTGGGTTGCCTGATCCTTCACCCACAGTGGAAGATGCTGTGTGCTTGCGCCATGGTTCCCCTCACCCCCAGGAGGCATAAGAATCTCAAAGCTGTGTGTTTCAATAAAAATGTGGAAGTGACAAAATTGGCTTTTGTCCAACCATTTCCAGATTTTGGTTACAAAACCCAGGTGATTCTCAAAGATTAGATGAGCCTTAAGCAAAGATGTTCAAAATTTTGAAGTTTAAGTGACTTAGATAAAGCCACTGTTTCAGAAGAAAATTCTTTTTTTAAAAAAAGATTTATTTATTATTGTATGTAAGTACACTGTAGCTGTCTTTAGAGACACCAGAAGAATGCCTCAGATCTGATTACGGATGGTTGTGAGTCACCATGTGGTTCCCGGGATTTGAACTCAGGACCTTCGGAAGAGCAGACAGTGCTCTTAACCGCTGAGCCATCTTTCCAGCCCCCAGAAGAACATTCTTAATTTTGTTCACCGTCTTAGTATTCCAGGAAACTAAAATTCTTCTGAGTTTCCCTCTCATTATCCTCTTCTACCTGGAAAATTTTATTATTTTTCCCAGTATTAGGGTTCTCCAAATATAACTTACATAGCTTTGGATAGTACCCTGGACCTTGCCAAATCTCAGATTACTAGTAGAATCCTTGCAGCCTCACACCATGTAGAAACAAAGGGGAGATGTCAGCATGGTTAGGGTCTTTGCCTGGTACCAGAACTAGTCAGAATTTCTTTGCTGTCATCCCTTAGCTGGCATTTCATTCTTCTTTCCCACCCAAATGATGATCCCCGAATGAAGACTCTGACCTCAGTGAGAATCAGTGAGTGAAGCAGACAGGGTGGCCAGTAGACAGAGTGGAGGACACTGATAGTGGAGACCCCAGAGAGCAGCAATGTGTGGGATGATATATTGAAAAGTGTCATCTGTTCTAGCTCTTGCAAGTCATTGCCCTCTCATTACTTTGGCTCCTGTTTCCTTCAGTGTAACACTGTGGCTAGACCTGTACTGAAGGAATTGTGTCTGAAACTAATGACCATTCAGTGCCCCACCGTACTGTCAGAGAGCAGTTACCCGCTTTCTAGGCTACCTAATGCAGCCAAAAAAGCTAGCTGCGTTTCTCAAATCCATACCGTGCACCTCCTAAGTCAAAGTGTGGATGTTGCAGAGAATTGTGAGGCTCGGGGGACTCACAATCAATACCGATGACAGATCAAAGACAGCTATGCCAATGCAGCACCAGTTAGTATAATAGATACATGCCACAGGACTGTAGAAATGGCGGAGGAAGCCGGTAAGTACAATTTTGTCATTTGCTATGAAAATATCTGCTGCCTATCAGACCTGATTTCCTCCCTGAGGCTCAGTGTTTGTCTAAGGCAAGTTCTATGCAGCAGAAAAGGATCCAGAAACGTGGGTATGGAATGTCCATACAGCTGTCTGTTGTTGGTAGCAGTAGCTCCCCATCCATTAAGCGAGAGGACGGCGGAGGAGGAAGGAAGCCACAATATCACTGTAAAGACTCGTTGGCAAGAGTCAGTTGTTTTCTCCCTGAACTAAATCTGGCCTTTGTTTAGAGAATTTCCTTTGGTTTTGTGACTTCTCTTGTCCTTTCCCAGCATCCTTTTATTATCAGAGCGAGAACACCATGACCCTTTGCACAGGGTTAAAATAACAGCAGTAGCCCAAGGGAAGGCTGGATTGTGCTGACTGTTTATGTACCCGTTCTAACTTATTGTCAGCATCAGTAAAGCCTGGGGACCTACTCCCCTCCGCCTCCAGGCACGCTGTTGAACCTGTCAAGACAATTACTCTTCTTTTACTCCTTTAAGTTGACACATGCATCGAGCCCTTCCCACTCCCCTCCGCCCTGCTCACTCTCTCTCTCTCTCTGCTGCCAAATCGCTGTTAGCATTCCTGGGAGTCTGTCCTCCCCATTCCAGCTCAGAACTTTGACCTTTGTTTTCATCTCCCAAAAAGCATGGCTCTTTTCCATCTTGCTGACATTTTACTTCCTTGGTGGGCAGTGAGGTCATCAGAACCCATTGTCTTCATGGGGAGATTACAAGTGTGACCAGGAAGAAGTACAATGGGCGCTGCTGACCAGTCGATGGGAGAGTCATTGTACAGTGGGCGCTGCTGACCCGTTGACGAGAGAGTCATTGTACAATGGGCACTGTCGACCAGTCGATGGGAGAGTCATCGACCCTCATCCCTGCCTCCTTGCAGAAAGGCTTCTTCAGCAAGCTAAATAGACCATCAGGGATTAAAATCTTCAAGGCATTTTGTTGGCCACTTGAGGGACCACCTAGAACAATATGTCCTCTTCAGAATTAGATCAAGTGTGGATGCAGGGTGATTCTGGGAACTTCCAGACCTTGTCTTCTATATTTTCTCTTTGGATGTGTGAGGAGGAATGGTAAAGACCTTCCGCCTCCTTGTGACCTGCCTCAGCTGGTTCTGTTCTCTCTAATAACGCCTTCTTCCTCTGCTAGGGTCACAATGATTTTCTTCTTTATGGCAACCCCAGTTTGAATAGCAGCTCTATATCCTCATTGGGAGTACCTGTGAGAGTAAAATGGGAAGGGAATTTCTAGGAGTGATCTTTGCCCCATCTTTCTCCTGTTCAGAAAGTAGGCCTCTACTATAAGTCACCTTTTCTCGTCTTTCTCGTTGCTCCTTCTTTTCTTTGGAAGAATACTTCCAGCTGCCAATATTTTCTCTTTCTTTAAAATGTAAATGCATTTAAAACTGCTCAAAAGGAAGCCCTGGCATCCTTACCACCTCTGCGTTCTCTGCCTTTCTGGCCTCAAAGGTGAGCTGAGAGCTACAGTGTGACACGGGCCTCTCCATCATCACCGTAGACCGGCCTGGGGATGTTACAGGAGCTGTACTTGCTTCATATGCACGAGGATTTTGTTTTCTGGGAGTGGGAGAGCAAAATATTCCTAAGCAGCAGGGAGGCAGGGGGAGAGGACTGAGATGGAGAGAAGGTCATCCCAGGTCCCAGTGGGACTCAGAACCAGTGGGCACAGATACGGTTATGACTCAACATCTTATGACCTCACTCTTAAAGAAAACCTGTGCTTTTCAGTGCCTGCAAGTCACCTCCAGTAGCTCTGCGATGAAGTTTTAGAACAGTATTGATAGCCAGTTCCTGACTGGTGTCTCATCAAAGCCAAGCAGAAGTCTGAAGTTAATACATACAAATTTTTCAAAATTAATTTGTAGGTAGTGCAGACACCCACTATATACCCATTCCTTATTCTCAGATTTCCCCCTTCTCTTCCCATGTCTGCAGGGTTGGCAACAGCTCCTGGGTCTTCATTGCTGTAAATGAACCTAACTTACCCCGGGATGAGGTCACATTTTCCAAAAACGTGTTTTTAGTCTGCGGTGAAGGGGAGGGTCTGTTTGAACAGTTGAGGACAGGGAAGCATGTCCTTCCTAAGACAGACTAGAGCCTGGGCCAAGCCGGATTTGAGGACATTCCCCAGGCAGAGGAAATGGGGAGGCCTGAGCAGCCGAGTGTGCATTTATAATTCAGACTCTAGGGCATCCCGGGGAACTGCTGTCGGGAAAGACTCCACTGTTTCAGTCTGTCCTCAAAGCTTCAGTACAGTTAGTACTCTTGAAGATGGATAGTTAACCTGATTAATGCTCATGACTTCTTAAGCTTCTGTCTATGATAGATAAGGGTTTCCAGAGAGACTTTCAATATTACATATTCTGGAGTCAATGAAAAACACTAACGCTTCCCCAATTCACTTTTAAAGACTCAGTTTTAAAGTCATGTTGATCCACAGGATGCTTATTCAGCACTATGCCCTTTCTGTTGAGTCCAGGAGAATGCATTGCTGATCCAAAGTAGGGGGAGGGGGTGGTTGGAAGTTGCGGGGAGGGGGGCAGCTGCTTTCGCTGCCCTTGGGCCATGTGAAGAAAAGAGCCCCTGCCAAGCCACTCCTGATGCCATAGCAAAAACCACAGGGATTGGTTCACTCCAACAGTCTCCATGCATTTTCTTACATCCCTGAGCTGGGAGTCCAAGGCTATGGTTTCTGATAAGGAGAATCTTGGCTTGCAAATGTTCTCTTCCTCCCTGAGATAGAGGTACTGCATAGTGAGAAGGAATCTCCGATGTATCCCCTTACAGTAATAATCATGTCAGGGCCCTCTCTTCATGACCTCATTTTGAGCACGCTCACTTTCCTAGAGACCATCTCTCTCAATACAGCTATGTTGTCGAATGGCTTCAACATATCTATTGAGGAGACAGAACTTCAGCCTCTAAGGTCAGTGGACAAATAAAACTCAGTTAGGAAGTAGGCAAAGATGGGTATTCTTTGTAGAGATGAATTCCCCATGAATTGTTTTTAAAAATTCCCACTATTCATTAAAAATAGAAATCAAAGAGCCAGTAAATTGTACCCTATTTGATTATGCATTGCCTCACCCACACAATAATCTTTGACTTCCTTGTAAAGTGTGTGATCATCTTTGAAACCTCAATTGTAACTGCTCCTCTTTCTGAAGATGAAATCACTAGACATCTTATACGTGAGGATGTGGTTTACTGGTACTCAGTAAAACCAGAGAAAGGGGAAATGGTGCTCTGCCTTTGGCCAAACATTCATTTCTCAGGATTGCATTTGTGTTTTGTTTATCATCAAAATGTTCTTATACAGAACTGAAATGGTTTGTGATTGTGCCTGTGATTTATACAAAAGAATGTACGAGTGTGGATTGCTCTTTTCATGCAGCATGTCCTCAAGTAAATATACTATGATCCCAGTTGAAGACTCTGGCAGACGAAACTCAGTTTGGGAAATTTGTAGACGTTTGCAAACCAAAACAAACATGAACGAATAAAGAGGCTATTGATCATAGGCCTGCTTATGACATTGTGATTTGAAACCTGGAAATGCATCATTAAAGTTCATTCGGGAGCACAGAGGTCAGGGTTAAACAGCACTGGGTCTGCTTGGGAAGGTGGATGAGTTTCATGATGGACTGGGACTCTCCGTGGAGAACAAGTAAGTGTGTATCCACCTCACGTACTGAGGTGTGAGTAAGGGCCTGAGCAGGCCTAATAACACAGTAGCAGACTTTCCTCTTACTGCAAAATAATGTTTACAGAACTTTGTGTCTATTTTGATACTGATATTTAAAGAAGGACATAGGATATCCAGTTTTTTCTTTTTAAAAAAAAAAAGAGAGAGAGAGAAGAGGTTGCCAAGGTGTGAATAAGGGCTTTAGCAGTGTGGATAAGGGCTTCTTTTAAGCATAGTTCTCATTGTTTCTGTCTGCAGTACTGGGTAGACTGGGAATACTGGGTTAGTTCGTGGGTGTTTCTGGACATGGGCGGTCAGACAGGTGGATTCCATGTGGATTTAGAAAAGCTGGTTTCACAATGATAGGAGCCACATGTGAGAAAGCTTTAAGGGAGGACTCTCAGGGTTCACTGGGGGTGGGGAGTGTCTTGAGTAGCAAGAGAAGATGAGACCTGTCTCTTCAAGATCCAGTCAGAGTTTTCTGTCAGAGGATGAGTATTTAGATGATAAATGGGATTCCACATCTAAGGAGTTGAACCTCAAGCCAAGAATACCACTCCCAGACAGAAATAATAAGACTTCCATTCCAAAGATAAGATAAAACTAAGTGTCCTCCTCCGAGGTGGGTTGTCAGGTCAATCTGAGAGGGCATAGTCCTTTACCAGATCAGATGCCCAGTGATAAGGCAGCTCACTGTAGGTTATTCAATGTACCTGAGACTATGGCCAGCATAATTATATAAGCTAAATTATTTCATTGCTTAAATTGTTTTATTGGGAACAAATTAGGCCTAATGGAGCTAAGGTATGGTTGTGGAGGTGTGAAGTTCTGATTAGACAATAGTCAGCCTTTCACCAGTGGCTGTGGAAAGCCTTGATGTACAGAGTCTACAGACATAACAAGAACATCCACACACAGCCCCATGCACGACTATTATGATTTCCAATTACTGTAACAAGGAATGAGCGTTTCCACAAATGACCATGAAAACATTGGATAGACCCATGCAAAGGAAAGTACTGACCCTATATCACAGAACAACTCAAATGTGTTTAGGTTTACATTTAGGAGCTAATATTGACAGACTTGTTCCAAGAAAACAGGACAATCTGAACAAATTGTTATTTTTCTTCAGCGGGTCATGAAATGTCAGGAAATTGCAGCCTGTTTAAAATGGTTGCTCTGCAAAAGATGCATATAAAAATAAGAAGGCAGTAACAGAAAAGGAGGAAGTACTTGAAAAAATGCAAACTTGTGGAAGGACATAGTATCCAGAATATATAAGAAACTTTTATAGTTCAGTACTAGAACTCACAGATTAAATTGTTTGAATAGACATCTCAGGGAAGATGATAGACAGCAAATACGTATATGAAAAATGATTCAATATTATCAGACAAATGAGAGTTCTCATGTTTTAACAGATTTTTAAGGAAAAGTTTAAAACTTGAAACACATTTACAAACGGGCATAAAGTTACAAAAGAAACCTGTATTACTTCTAGGCAATAGAGTACTACTAAGCAAGGAAAAGGGAATAAACTGATGACCTGTAACCTGATTGAATCTCAAACAGGTCTTTTGGTGAACTAAAAAGTTAGACAGACAAAAAGTGCATGCCATGGGATTCCGTACATGGGAATTTCTAAATTTGGAATTAATAATCAATGGTTGCCTTGGGATGAAGAACATGGGAGAGAGAGAGAGAGAGAGAGAGAGAGAGAGAGAGAGAGAGAGAGAGAGAGAGAGAGAGATGAATGAGGACCACACTGAAATGAACCTGTATCCATACTGGATATACTCATCATCTTGATTGTGGTTTGCATTTGTGGGTGAAGACATATGTCAGAATTCCCAAAGTTTTGTTTTAACATGAATAGCTCACTGGTCTTCCCTCAATTAGTGAACAATAAGGACACTTACATGTGCATATTTACCTGCATGCAGATGTGTGTGTACCTGCAGAGATGTATATTCTTAGATAAGTCAGTGACTTTTCTATCCTCAGTTTGCATTTGGAGACAGCTTCACCATGTCATGGAGAACACGACTGTGAGCAGATCACCCACACTTGACACTTGGGCTGTTGCGGTGAACCTCTCCCCTCAAGCCTGAGTTATTTATCTTGTTTCCCTGTTCCACTTTCAATTTCCAAGCTGTCTGTTACCTGGGATGACACTGTGTGCTTTTAAGAACCATCTCCTACTTCACCTTCTTTTATTGTCTTTCCAAGGTCTGGTGCCTCTGGAAGAGACCAGCGCCATGGGTGATGATTCAGTGCTCTGAAATGCCCTCGCTCCCTTCAGGGAAGCTGTCCCATGTCCTCCTGTCCCGTCCTTCATGCCCACAGCGAAGGGCCTCCCTAAGCATGTGGACCCTTTCGGCCGGATCAGCTCGGCTGCAAGAATTCACTGTGGGCTGAAATCTGGCAGGTCAGAGCTGAGGGAGGAAAAGCAATTTGAAAGTAATATTTGTTCTTAAAATGACAAGCTCTGATGGTTTCTGTTCTCTTCTGTGTTCCAATTAAACTGTTAGGGATTTTAAAAATTAGTCGAGACATTTTGACTTGCCAAATGGTAGGGACTATTGTTTCTAAAAAAAAAAAAAAAAATAATTAAATGCAAACGAATTGAACTACAGTTTTAAAGGTCATTTCTTCTTTAAACAAGCTTCTCCCAGAAAGCCACTAACTGTGTGGAATGCACGTGTCTTTGCTTTTTAACAGGAGTTCTGTGCTGCAGAGTTTTGCAACGTTCACCTTATCTATTCCATGTTAAGTCACTCCAGTTAGGCATCGGTTAAAAATGACCATTGGATCATCTCCATGACATAAGCAGCTAGGTCATTTCCCTACAGCTCACACATTTTGTGGAGAGGAAACAAAAATAAAACAAGTCCATGCTCCCCTAAGCATGGCCATGGCGATTTTTTTCCTCAGTGACCTCTAGACCTTCCTGTGATGGAACATCACCTCCCTGCTGTGTGGAGTCTGTTCTCTTCAGAGCCTAGCCTGTACCTACTCCACTACCATTCCAAATTCACCATGTACAGTGACATCACCGTGCCGTGGATGCCCTTATAGAGGAGACATAGGGTATCTCAATTTGCAGGTCATATTAGTATCTTAATTACAGAAAGAACTTGAGGGTATCTTCCATTCTATTTGGATATCCATTCCCAGTCTAGAATAATGTTTCTGACTGATATGGTGTGGGTTGGAAGACCCAAATCATGATGTCATGTCTGGCTGGAGGCGATCTGTATAAGGAAATTTCCCACATTTCCTGAGTTATAAAATCTGCAAGGAACTGAGGTAATTTTCTATGAGGAAGCATCTAAGGAAAGATAGAACAGTTGACCCAAAGGTAGACTATCAGCAAAGGAGTTCCAGTAAAGAATAGGGGGTTACTGTTCAGGCAAGAGTCTTAAACGATTCTGTCTGTGCAAACAGTAATAGGGACCAACAACTAGAATTAGATACAATTAGAACTCAGAATTAGTTCGAGAATTGGAACTCGAGTTTTAATTATTCACTTAAAATTTAGGCCACATCGTGTTCTCAAGGAACATATGAGTAAGGTCCAAGGCCACATCTATAAATGTGAGTTCAATTCCTCGTGACATATTTGAAAGAGGACAGTGTGGAAGAGGTATGCGCTGCCGGGCTGACACCTCTGATTAAGAGAGCACGGGAAGTCTGTGGAGATGAGTATTGTTCTCAGAAGTCTGAAAAGCTATAACAGTAAATAGTAATTAAATCTCTCCTGGTTCTCCTCTCTCAAAAGCACAAAGTTGGGAATGAGGTAGGTCAGGGTTCTGCGTGAGGAAACAAAAACATACATTTTGATTGAGATCATATGGCAATGAAGTCTTAAGAAGTAATGTTTTTTCCTTCACACAGGGAACATTTAAACAGGGACTGCAGGGACACCATGGGTTAATGTAGGATCAGCATTTGCTATCTGCAGATCCTTCCTCTCTTAAGGTAATTTGCAAGACTCTGGGTCAGCTAACTTTGAGAGATATTGTATAGTGTCTAGAATACCAGCATATTGAAGAGTCTAAGAAGAAACCTGTTTGACATTACATGAGCCTGCATTTCCCACATTTGTTTAAACTCCAGAAGTTTTCCCCATATTGTGGAACAAGCAAACTTCAGCACACACACTGGAGAATGCAGCTATAGGAAACAGGCCAGATCAATAGGGTTCCAAGAAACATTTCTCTCTGTATGTCAGAGTGTATTTTTTTTACAGGCACTCAGGCACACACGTGTGTAACAGAGAGTGGGTATTGAGGTTTATTTATGTGTAGTTGACAATTTTGAAAGAATTTCCTGAAAAAAAAATCATAAATTGATAGCACATTGAATAAATAATCCTTTAAGAATCGTAACTGCCTCCAAAGCCCTGCGATTTTTAACTCTCCCTGAGAGAGGTCTTTAAAGCCAGCTGTATCCACCACCCTTCAGCACCCACTCAGCAGCAGGAGAGGAACACTACAGCCCATAACTAGTTTTTCTTTCATCTACCCCTCCTTTACATTTAGGCAAACAGCCAGTTTCTTGAGAGCGGTCCAGGAAGGCCAAGGGGGATGTGAGAGGATACAGGGTAATGGTTGAGCCACATCTTAAACATCTGGATTTAATTATCTGTGAGCACCATGTGGGGGACGTAATTAGTGTGACTGAAAATAACCACGTGTCTGTTGAAATGTTAGGTGTATGCCTTTTACCCTCCTGAACACAGCAGTTCTTCTTAGCACACGTCACTATTCAGTGACCAACGGGGCTCTCTGTGTGCAGCTTTTCTTCCTAGTCTCTCTCTCTCTTGGCTCTCTGTTTTTCCTTTCCTGTGGTTTGCTATCTGGAGAACTACTACTTTGGCAAGGGCGGAGGACTGAGTCACAGACGTGCCCTAGCTCACGTCTTCTGTAATGTGAAGGCCGGGCCTGACATATATCCCAGCACAGCTGTCACAGACAGCTGGTTCTCTTCTTGAAATGCTATCTGCTCACATCCACACACACCTGTGAAGCTGTCCCCCTTCCCCCCACTTGAAGACTGAGAGCACATACGGAGGAAAGATGGGAGGCAGGGTCCTCATCTCGTCCATCACTTCTTTTTCACTGCTTTGAGACTTGCTATAGATTCTCTCTCTGTTAGACTCCAAAAGACACTAGGTCACTTCAGTTCTGATAACCCTCTTTATTTAAAATAATATATCACAGTAGATTTAACCCCAAGGCAAGAAGTTATGTTTTCAGAATGATCCAGCTATAGCAAATGCTGTTTCTGTAGCCAGACTTAATGTAAACATGTCAAGTTTATGTTTACATTTTTTATTTGTCTTTTTTTATTCATTCTGGTTTTTGTTGTTGTTGTTGTTGTTGTTGTTGTTGTTTTGGTTTGGTTTGGTTTTGGTTTGCTTGTGTTCTTTATTAATGTACCGATAGTAACCTACCACAAAGAAAAAAATATGTCAGTCTTCTCGAACAATTTTATTACCAGAAGTCTTTTTGAAACTGGCATCCTTGAGTTATTGTGATTTTTTTAAAAGAAAGAACACTGTGAAAAGTAATAAGGAGAGATGCTAGGATGCAGTCTCTTCATCGTGATGCCCCTGGCCCACTACTGGGAACTCAGGGGAGACTGCACTGGGACGTAGGAATACAGAAGATTGCTCCATGTTATACAGGGTAAGATGAAGTTTCTCCGATGAAGTAAAAAAAATCTAGATTAAACACCACACCGTCTCACATGAAAAATTTACCTCTTTTTAAAAAAATACTATGGTCATCATGTGTTTTCTTTTTTCTTTTTCTTTTTCTTTCTTTTTTTTTTTTTTTTTTTTTTTTTTGGACATTTCATCCCAAGCAAGTGAAATAGAAAACCCCATGCTTAGTAAGACTTTCTAAAGAATATAATATTTTCAAAGCCCATTCCAGGAGGCTCCTGATTTGTAGGTTTTATGTTGGACTTTAGAATCTGTATCAAAAAAATAAGATAAATTAATATGAAAAAAAAAAACTATCTACATCTGGATTTTGTTCTTCCGGATTTGAATAGTTCTAACTTTAGCTTATTTTGCCCCAGGAATGCACAGCTTTTGCAAGCTCCTCAACACCACAAGCTCCCCCAGAGCCTTTTAAGTGCTGTATCTCTTTATCATGAATGCCTGTGTCCTGGTCCCCTCCTTCCCAGGTTTCTGACTGAGCGCTCAGCCAAGTGTTAACTTTACTTTCTCCATATCTTTGAGAGCAGAAACTCTCTTGTTCTCTAAATCCCAGTGGCCAGAGTCTTACCTGCTATCAACTCGACCTGTTCCTGCCTCTGTCCTAAGTGGATGAACCCTGGTTCCCTTGCCAGACCTAGCCCATCATGTCTGTTGCCCTTTCTATGTTTTCTGACTCTATGTGTTATTATAAGTCTCCTTAAAATATTATTTTTGGAAATTGCTGGCATGTGCTCCATTGATAAATGTGTCTTTTGCAGAATTAATCCAGTCCCTAGAGCAGAGTTTCATAATCTAGTTTTAAGTGGAATATAATCTGTCAGTGTCGAAAAATTTTTCCGGAGACCACAAGGGAGGCAAATGCCAGAGTCCTGTAGAGTGTGCAACTAAGCTTGGGAAGCCCCAAGCCAGCTGTGAAGGGACAGGGGGCCTAGGGGGTGTGCCTTGGCTGGAGCCTTCTGTATCATTCCAGCATGCTGATTTCTCCGAACTGTAAAATGTTTCCCATTTGGCATCTGGTTTAGCTGAAGCTAGAGCCATGTGTTATGGCAGTGTGAGGAAGGCTGAACACCTGGGAATAATGTCTAACGCATGCAAAAAACAATACCAGATGATGGCTTTCAGTGTGTCAGGAAAGGGGTCGGGTCGGCACTTAGTTACACCCTTGTTTGTGCTTTTGCTTGGTTTTCATTCAATAAGTTGCTTATTTGACCTTTCATATACTTTAACAGTTGTGTGATATGTAAACTATAATTGAAGTAAGATGTGACAACTTTGCTTTCATTTTATATTTATATGCAAAGTACGTATCATTACATAGGAAATTCAGGAAAGCAATATATTTTTATTGTTTGTCTTATCTTGATTTCCATATGGAACTCAGCCAAATGACTGTCCTAAACCCTTACTTCAGAAAGAAGTATTTTAAAGCCAGTAATTTGTTATCAAAGTTCCTTTAAAAAGGAAAATTATTTATGCCACTATTTCCTTATGTTAGATGCAGATATTAAAAATAGCTATTTTTCTTTTCAGGATTTATTTATTTAGAATCTTGATATCATAGCTAACATACAATGTATTCTATGAAAATGGCTTCACTGATTTCTCTGTTGTCTGTTCTGCTGTCTGGGGAAGGCATGGACATGCACAGAGAATGGTCGATCATTGGAACAGATTTTAGAAATGAAATTAGGGATTCATACTTATGAAGGAGTTCCACAGAATGTCACCAGCTCTCCCTCTCATGATCATAACAGAATGTATGATACAGCAGGCCATAGGTACCATGTATGATTAAACTCTGAAGAGATAATGATATTCTTCCAAAAGTAATTATCAAGAAATGGCATGATATAGTGCTCTTCGCGGATATAAATTCCGCAGTTGCAGAAGGAAAATATTTTCTTAAATGTCTGGTACTTTGTTAAAGTCATTCTTTAAAATGAATAATTTATTTTTTGTTTTGTGCTCATTGGTGTTTTATATAACTGCATGTATACATGCATGAGGGTGTCAGAAGGCCTGGAGCTGGAATTACAGACAGGTATGAGCTGCCATGTGGGTATAGGGGAACTGGGCTCACATCTTCTGGAATAACAGCTGGTGCTCTTACCCACTAAGCCATTTCTTCCTCCCCTGGTAACGTCATTCTTACAAGACTGTTATGTTCAGTCTGTAACCTAATATGCTAAGACCACCAATATTATTGATTATACAATAATTTAGTGACTAGCTCTCATTTCCTTATGGGGGGAATTTTACATAGATTGTCTATCAGCTGATATTCCTGTATGTGGTCCTTTAGTATCTAGGAGATTGACTTTGACCCATGGTCAGGAGCTTTGCCAACCTTCATAAATTACCAAAAGAGTGTCTTCTGTGGTTGAAGCTGGTTTAGTAATAACAAGCCTATAGGAGTACACAATAGAAACATTACACAGAGAGATCCAAATTGGAACATGTTATCTAGACCAATTCAGAATTAACTATGTATAGGATTTAAAACAAACAAGCAAACAAATAATTTTCTTCCAACTCTCCTGACTGGGTGGCTATAAAATCATGAATCATGCTAGCAGTATGCCCTAACCCTAGGCTTTACAATAAAATCAAGGCAGTTACGATAATCAAGTCAATTAGAAAGATCCAAAAAGATTCAGCGAACTTGAAAGACATATCTCTAAAGTTTAACCTAGAGGAGAGCTCCTATGGAGATATGAAAGCTGTTATTATATTCTTTAGTTTATTATTTTCATTTTACATTTTCTCTGGGTATATATTCATGTGGAGGCCAGAAGTAAATGTCAGAAATCTCTAGTGTCTTCCATTTCCTTCTTGGGATGGGGGTTTCTTATTGAGCTCAGAACTCATCTTATTTAGAATTGCTGGTCAGCAAACCCCAGGGATCCACTTCTCTTTAACTCTGTAATCCTGGGATTACTGTCATGTGCCACAGCAGAGGCGTGTTTACAGGGGCCTGGGGATCTGAACTCAGCTTCTCATTCTTGCACAGAATGACTAGACCATCTCCTCTGACCTGCCATTATGTTCTTCAAAGATTGGAAGATATACCTGACTGGCTGGAAAAGTTAAAAGCAGTGCAAACTGGAAGGTAACATAGGGTCCCAGGGACAAACCCATCCAACCCACTGGGTACTGAGTTTGTCATTTCTGAAGATTTCTTCCGAAGCCATAGGGTACCAGGGACAGAATCTGATCCAACCCAATGGGAACTGAGTTTGTCATTTCTGAAGATTTCACCCAAAGCTAGAACAGGCCATGTGCAATAAACATGTGAGCAAATGAACAGATATAAAGAAACTGACTGTACTGTTTATAAAGCCACAGACTTCCTTCCAGGATTCCTGCCTCCTTCAGGCACTGCCCTTCACTGAGAACTTGCTCTATGAAGTTTATATCCATACAAATCAGAGACAAACTACTTGCATCCATTTGATCCCAGAAGAACTTTACATGAGTAAAGACCAAAGAGGAATTGTATTTCATCCTGTCCTTAATACAGCAGACTTGAAGCTTGGGCTGTGGTTTCAAGGGATAATCTTTTTCCTTGCCTTTGCTTTCCTCCTGTGGCTCTTCAGTGTGTTTGCTGACACAGAAAGGACATCAGAAAACATGGGCGCAGTCAAGCCTGCTCACCCTGATTACTCTCATCTTTCTGTATAACTGAAAAGGGATCTAAAGATAACTAACTAGAAGAGTAAAATCTGAATGCCACTTTCTTTCTCTTCTCTCTCTCTCTCTCTCTCTCTCTCTCTCTCTCTCTCTCTCACACACACACACACAATTCTCTCACTATTGTGACAGTGGTGATGTGAGAATTATTTTTGTGACTGTCATTCCTTGTGTTTCCAAGTACTTCCCCATATTCATTCCAACTCTTCACTAAGAGGACATCTAACTTATGTTCTCCCACCAGATGCTATTTCAGAGAAAGAGTTAAGGATAATCTTTAACAGTTACTGTTCAGATGAGAAGATCTACAGCTTTCCTCTTACAGTAGTCAAGCCCATTCCTTTTCTCTCCCACACGGGAATTCCCACCTAGTGCTCTTTGGTTAGAGAAAAACAAATCTAAGTACTAATCTGGTTTCTAAGGGGACCAAAGAAAACAGTGTTCTGGGGACAGATTTTCAATGCCTTCTTTTGCCTCCTGTTGTTTGGAACAGATTGCCTGTGCGAGTCCCACTTATCCTTAAAAGGGAACATAACCATGCCAGTGTCAAAAAGGAACTCTCCATTTGAATTCAGGCCAAAGGCTTAGTGTAAGACTACATGTGAATACAAACAGAAAGTACAGTGTTTACAAGCTAAGCTCTGTTCTAAAGGAAGAAGATATGCTAAATTTTTTCCATCTTTTCCTATAAAGAACTTTGATGTTTGTCATCAGGTAAATATACTCTGTGACACATACCATAATACATCTATAGATGGGTGGATACAACATAAATATATTGCTCCCAAGAGAAAGAAAACTTCTTAAACAGTGAACAAGTAAAGTTTTATGAGAAATTGTTTCACTTAGGTTTTTAGTACAATAATAGAGGAGCCTTAAAGACCACACCAGATGTCAACCTGTTGTTGACCTGTCTTTAGGATCCTTCAGTCTGCAGAGCAGCTTGTACTGTAGTTAGCTTTTGAAAGTCAGGCATGAAAACCTGTAAGCTGGGTTGCATTTTGAAACTGCCTGTAGTGGAAGCCAGCTGTGAGCCTCTCTTGGGACCTCCTTATTGGAGTGAGAGTTCCATGTCTTGCTGAGTTTGCAAAAAGTTTTTGTTTTTTTCTTTTCCCTCCTACACTCTTTGTAAACAGTCATTGTAAACTTAAAGGAAATGCGATAAGAACTCATGTTAAACACAGAATTTAGGGCTTACTGAAAGGTCACACACTCTGCTGTATTGAGCTTAATTTCTTGCTGTTGCATTCTAGTTTTGTTTCAGGTAACTGTTCCTTGGATGTTTGGTGATTTGATGATATATTGATTACTCTAACTTTTGTATAGAGTTTAATAGAGATCTGTTTAGTCTATCTAAAAGTCCAAAAGCCTTCCCATGAACTGTAATGAAGTTTGCATTATTAGGGAAACTGTGAAGTCAAAAACAAACAAACAAACAAACAAAAAACAAGAAGAGTGCATTTCTCAAAGCAAGATCATCACCATTCCTGGAAAACATCATAGTGCATGTGCTTTAGACTGTAGTGAGGGATCTTCAGGTGACCAGGCAGATCTGCTATCATGCCCATGGAAAACATGGTGCCATTCATTCCGACTGATACAACAAGCTGGGTTTCCAGCGTTGTTTGGTAGATGGCAGATTTTATAAACCACCAGTTGGCATTTTTCCTTCAGAGCCTCAGGTAACCTCTACACACCTGAATTGTGGACCAAAAGTGTAGCACAGTGGTTTATTGGCATAGTAAAACACTATTTAAATTAACATTAGTGCTTTGCAAATGTCTATACCAGATGCTTCGAATGTCTGCCAAAATCTCTGCTCCCCCATGAACTGTTGTCTTCAAACTGGTTGTGCTCTGTGTGTCACTCAATAACATAATAAATCTCTGTGATGTCCATTGCCATGCATCATGACACACAGTTAAAAACAAAGTCAAAGCACCTTAGGAGGTGGTTAAATTGTCTACGGTCACCATTGTTACATCTTGTATGTTTTCATTGGTTTTCCTCTAGATATAAAATAATAATTTTAGTAGTGGATATCATAGGAAAAATAACACGGAGCAGAGAACTAATGTATTCATTTATTCATTTTGCGTAACCAACATTTGCTGACCTCCAAAAAAGTATAAGTCACCCTATGAGAATCAGAATGAATGTATATACCCCATAATCACCATTTCCATCTTTACGGTCAGTATAAAATAATTGCCAGCAATCTTTACTTATCTTGCTGCCTTGATGCTCCATGTACGTTAGAAGCTATTTGGGAGGTTTACTATACTCTCTGTGACCTCCCAGTTTTGTGTATCGTTTCTGACATTCTCTCATGTAAACTTTGAAGTTGTGGAAGGCAAAAGGTATTTCCCTTGTCTGTCTCCCTTGTAGGCATACAGTTTTTGCAACCTTCTTTCAATAAGGGTTCAACCTCTCCTCCAGCCCACCACCCAACAGAGGTAGTAGAAGATAAAAGTTATTAGGATGTGGGGAAAATGGATCTGTTCAGTAATAGTTCACCAAATACAACTCAGCAACTGCAGACCAGTCCTCTCAGCAGGCAGACACCACATAAGAAATGGCAGATACAGTTCAGTCCTCTTGGCAGGCAGACACCAGGCACGAACCAGCAACTGTAGTTCAATCCTGAAGAAACTACCAAACAAACAAATGGCCTGAGGCAAGGCTGCTGAAGTGGCAAGCTGCCACACAAACATTACAAGCAGTTCTTAGGTGAATTTCTCTCAATGGCAGTATTATCACAAGTTGAGCTTAACAATGCTATCTAAGGCAAACCAATACATGTGTGTCATTAGTAAAGAATATTGAGGCAGAGCAAACCACACCAGTCCTCAATGCTCATCCCACACTGTCTTTGAGGTCATATTTATATTCCTTTCACCTGTGTCCGCTACAGGAAAGCATCCTTTCATGTGTGTGCCCCAGCAAAACATCATATGACATAACTAACTTTCCAAAAAATGAGAAGTTTCTACTTCGCTCCCTGCTTAGCAATACATTTATTAGGATATACTATGTACTTAACAGTTGTTTTGGAGTTCTTTTTGTTGCTCTTGTTTTAAGAACTGATTGAGTAATATAAGGGTTTGTAATTACAGCTCCATAAGACCTTTAGTTCCTTGGTGGTTTGGAGTTACTGGGGCCTGTCTCTTCAATTGGAAGGATAATACACTGTTGCCTCTCATAAGTGTGTGATACTAACTTGCAATCCCACCAACAGTTGAAGAGTGTTCCTCTTTTTCCACATCCTCACCAACACCTGCTGTCTCTTGAGTTTTTAATCTTAGCCATCCTGACTGGTGTGAGGTGGAATCTCAAGGTTGTTTTGATTTGCATTTCCCTGATGACTAATGATGTTGAACATGCCTTAAGGTGCTTCTCAGCCATCCGAATTTCTTCAGGTGAAAATTCTTTGTTTAGCTCTGTACCCCATTGTTAATAGGGTTATTTGCTTCTCTGGGGTCTAACTTCTTGAGTTCTTTGTATATATTGGATATTAGCCCTCTGTCAGATGTGGGGTTAGTGAAGATCTTTTCCCAATTAGTTGGTTGCTGTTTTGTCCTTCTGATGGTGTCCTTTGCTTTGCAGAAAATTTGTAATTTTATGAGGACCCATTTGTCAATTCTTGATCTTAGAGCATAAGCTATTAGTGCTCTGTTCATAAACTTTCCCCCTGTGCCCATGCCCTCCAGGGTCTTCCCCAGTTTCTTTTCTGTTAGTTTCAGTGTGTCTGGTTTTATGTGGAGGTCCTTGATCCACTTGGAGTTGAGCTTAGTACAAAGAGATAAGAGTGGGTCAATTTACATTCTTCTGTATGTTGACCTCCAGTAGAACCACCACCATTTGTTGAAGAGGCTTTCTTTTTTCCACTAGATGGATGTAGCTCCTTTATCAAAGATCAAGTGACCATAATACTGTGGGTTAATTAACGAGTCTTCAATTCTTTTCCATTGATCTACTTGCCTGTCACTGTACCAATACCGTGCAGTTTTTAAGAGAATTACTCTGTAGTACTGCTTGAGGTCTGGGATATTGATTCCCCCAGAAGTTCTTTTATTATTGAGAATAGTTTTAGCTATCCTGGGTTTTTTATTATTTCAGATAAATTTGAGAATTGCTCTTTCTAAATCTATGAAGAATTTATTTGGGATTTTGATGGTGATTGCATTGAATCTGTTTGCTAGATTGCTTTTAACAAGATGGCCATTTTTACTATATTAATCCTGCCAATCCAAGAGCATGAAATATTTTTCCATCTTCTGAGGTCTTCTTCGAGTTCTTTCTTCAAAGACTTGAAGTTCCTGTCATACAGATCTTTCACTTGTTTGGTTAGAGTCACGCCAAGATACTTTATATTGTTTGTGGCTATTGTGGAGGGTGTTATTTCCCTAACTTCTTTCTCAGCCTGCTTATCCTTTGAGTATAGGAAGACTACTTATTTGCTTGGGTTTATTTTATAACCAGCCACTTTTCTGAAGTTGTTTATCAGCTGTAGGAGTTCTCTAGTGGAGTTTTTTGGGTCACTTAAGTATACTATCATATCATCTGCAAATAGTGATAGTTTGACTTCTTCCTTTCCAATTTGTATCCCTTTGACTTCCTTATGTTGTCTAATTGCTCCAGCTAGGGCTTCAAGTACTATATTGAAAAGATATGGAGAGAGAGTGCAGCCTTGTCTAGTCCATGATTTTAGTGGGATTGCTTCAAGTAATGTGGTGGTTTAGTTAGTGTTTCTATTGCTGTGATGAAACACCATGACCAAAAAGCAGTTCAGAGAAAGGGTTTATGCTGAGTACACTTCCATGTTGCTGTTTATCACCAAAGAAAGTCAGGACAAGAATTCAAGCAGATCAGGAACCTGCCAACAGGAGCTGATGAAGAGGCCATGGAAGGGTGCTACTTCCCATTGCTTGCTCAACTTCCTCTCTTATAGAACTCAGAACCTCCAGCCCAGAGACAGTACAACCCACAATGGAATGGACCCTGTCCCATTCATCATTAACTGAGAAAAATGCTTTATAGCTGGATCTCATGGAGGCATTTCCTCAACCGAAGCTCCTTCCTCTCTGATAACTGTAGCTTATGTCAAGTTGACATAAAAATTCCAGCTAGCACATATGGACATATAATTTTGTCATAAATATTAGTCAACATAACATTGTTTTATTTTGGTATTTGTAAATAGACTTAATACAAATTTATTTTTAATATTAAAAAAGTGTCTGATACTAAAATAACAGAACCAAAAATGTACAAACTGGTGAGCAATGTACTAAGCCATGAAGTCACTCTTATTTAGTTTGTAGATTTTTTCTGATGCTTAAATCCCATTGTTTATGTTTAGAGGGTTCTATGGGAGTTTATTATTAGTAGACAACTCAGTTAGCATATGACCACCCCTGTTGCAGTATGCTTTTAACTGTCAAGTGGACACAACCTAATGTCACTGAATGCTTAGATTTTTCAAAACCTACTTTAATAAGGGTTCTTAAATGATTCAACCAACCTTCTCTTTAGCCTATAAACCAAATGTAGTAGAGAAAGATTGTTAATAGGATAAGGGGGGATGTGGATCTGTTTAGAAGTAGTTCTTTGGAGTGATACCTATCATTGTTGTCAGACTATCAGCAGTCTAGTCCATATGGCAAATATCATACATGAATCAGTAGCAGCTACTTGACCCAGAAGAATTGGCACAAGTCTGCTGAAGCAGCAAAAAGCAGCCAGAATATCACAGGTTCTTTGGAGTATTTCTCACTATGAAGTCATCACAAGTAAAGACCTGTAAAGTGTTGCAAGGTATACCAATGCAAGAGCCTAATCAGTGAAGACCAGCAAAAATTCGCAAGGTGAACCAATGCAAGAGCAGCATTCACTGTCTGTTGGGTTCTACTTATACTCTTTCCAAACATCACACATGCTCTCAAGTGTCTGCTTTAGCAAAACAATCTCTTATGTATCTGCTTCAGCATAATATCCTCTCATAAGATAGCTTCCAGAAAAACACCACATGACATAACCGAGTCTTCAAAGAAACCACATATTTCCTCTTCAGTTCACCATGGAAAAGAATCTCAGTGAGGAGTTGACTACATCAGGTTGATGTGGCAAACAAGGGTGCATGTATATACATTCATTTCTCTCTGCCTGCTCTCATCTCTGGATGCAATATGATTTAACTACTTGAAACTCTTACTCTGATGTTTCCACAATGATAGACTATATCCTAGAACTGTAAGCTGAAATAACACCCAACCTGCTTTCCATCCCATATTTATTTATAGCAATAAATGATAGTAGGAAATACCAATGTTTTCGTGTATATTGTTAAATTTTTCAATTTATTAAATTGTCAATTCTTAACAATTATGAAATTGTTAAAGTGCCCAATTGTTAAAGAAAATTGCTAAAATAACTAAAAAATTCATCTGTAATGAAAGACAAAGCCTCATTTATTTTTAAACTCTGGGCTTCCATTTTGTTTACAAAGTATGGATTATGACAACAAATACTTCTGTTCATGCCACGATAGATCTGAGTGGATTTTTGGAGGAAAGTTGTAAGGTATGTTCCTGTCTGCTTTAGAGGAAGAAGTAAATGGCCCATGTAGTGGTTTGTATTCTGGGTTTCAGTGATTAATGAGTCCTGGAGGAAAATGTTGTTTGAGCTTTAATGCCAGTACCACTCTTGAAGTCTTAGGTGAGTTTTAGACTCAGAATTCACCAGTTTCTATTTTAGATGACTCTTCCCCACCTATGCTTCTTTTTCCACATTCTTTTCACTCTGTAGACAGTATTCATTGGCCAGATATAGGTGTTTTTAATTTAGGAGAGTGTGGGGCTGATGCTGGTGGCAGATAGCTGTGCTGATTCTCTGGAGGTCAAGTATATTCTGAGCATCCTAGGAGAGACCTGGTCCTGAGCATCTCATCATGACATTATTAGCCTCCAGGAAGCTTGGAGGCCAGTGAAGGCTCTTGAGTTGGGGACAATTATTAAATTGATGTGTTTTCTTAGACACAGTGAGAATAATATGTAAAAGATTATATAAGAATTAGCCAAGCTTTTCCCCCATATATTTAGTTTTATTACAAGACTGCAACCTTTTGATTCAGCTTCATTTTTCCTATTTTCTATCACCAGTGGCATCTATTTTACCAGTACATCTTGGAAATTATGTAAATTTTTGAGTAAAGAAATATAAACCTAGTAAAGATAGAAAATGAAATCTTACAAAAATAATGTTGGTAATGAATTCTAGATTATAATATTTGAAGCCATATTTTGATTAGCTTGTTATAGAAATAATCAATTATCATGTCATAAATAATAATAATTTATGGAACAAAAATTGAGTTTTGGAGTATGTGGTACTAAGAGATAACAAATCATGTTAGACATAGTTGCAATAGTGAAATAATTACAAGTTTTCTTGCCTTACTGTAGAGTCAAAATTTATATTTCAAATCACTAATTACGTGTATCTGGGTATTGAAACCAGGACCCTGTTCAAATACACCAACTTGCACATGTATTCAGACATATGGAGACACAAAATCATTAATTATTCCATGAAGATATATCATTCAGGTAACAAACATAGCTGCAGGGAACTAAGCCATTGAGACTAAGAAAAATTCAACATATTTGCTAGTGTGTGTGTATGTGTGTGTGTGTGTGTGTGTGTGTGTGCATACACACACCCCACATACTCTATCTGGAATAGTAAAGAAGCAGTTCTTCCCGGGGTTCAATCTCAGGGTTAGTGGTACATGAAACCCATAAAGTTGGTGGAAAGTTTTGCGTACATGAAAATCTTTCTGGGGAAGAATTGCAGGCTTAGTCCAGGTTATGAAGTGGTAATCAAATGCTGTTAGACTAACTAATCATCATTCCTATTTGAGTTGTAAGGAAGACAGCCTGTTTAGAGGCTAGATTCTAGAATGAGGTTAAAGCCATTAATACTAGCTCATATTTATCACCTACCCAGTTCATCTACAGTGTATTTATATATAAAATGTGCAAACAAGCTAAGCCTTTCCTTTCTTACACCCAAATCAGACAGACTATATAAATGATCAGAATAAATTATAAACTGTTTTTAAACAGAGGATATTAATGTTGTTTGGACATGTGAACCTGACAATATAGTTTTTATTTCATAGCCAGTTGAAATATCTTCATATCATGCCAGTGTCTTCTACTTAGTGTTTCCAAGAATATCAAACAGTTCAGCATTCTCTTGCATTGTTTCATGTGTGTCTGATTTGCAGGGCTGGGCTCTAATGTAGATCAATGTGGATTGGAGGAATCACCACTCAGGGAGAGAACAAGGCTGCCTGCCCCTGGCCTCAGTTTGAGGAATGTTAAAGGAGCTGACTTTGTTTTCTTTGAGTTAAAGTGAAAAGTGGAGTAGAATTGGGGATGGAGTGAAAAGAATGAGCATGTTTGTCTTGGCTTTACCTTACCACAGGGCAATCTTTTTTGTAGGCTAGTCTGGCCTCGAACTCAGAAATCTACTTGCCTCTGCCTCCCAAGTGCTGGGATTAAAGACATGCACCACCAATGCCCAGCTGCCTCAAGGCAATCTTAAGACAGTCCTATTTCCTATAAATATCAAAGTTCTTGGTTTTGGAATAGATATTAAACAGAGTGACCTCATGAGATGATGTTTTATTTCTTTTGTTGTTGTTGTTTTCTTTTTTCTTATTAGATATATTCTTTATTTACATTTCAAACTGTCCCTTTCCTGGTTCCCCCTCCCCCGAAAATCCTATAAGCCATCTCCCCTTCCCCATCAACCCTCCCCTGCTTCCCTGCGCGGGTATTCCTCTACATCATCAAGTCTTTCCAGGACCAAGGGTCTCTCCTCTTTTTGGTGTCTAACAAGACCATTCTCTGTTGCCTATGTGTCTGGTGTCATGGGTAACTCCATGTATACTCTTTAGTTGATGGTTTTGTCCCTGGGAGCACTGGGAGTTCTGGGTGACTCATATTGTTGTTCCTTCTGTGGCACTGCAAACCCCTTCAGCTCCTTGGGTCCTTTCAGGGACCCTATGCTCAGTTCAATGGCTGGCTGAGAGTGTACCCCTCTGTATTTGTAATGTACTAGGAGACCCTCCCAGGTGATAGCTATATCTGGCTTCAGTCAGCCAGCACTTGTGGGCATCCACAATAATGTCTGGGTTTTGTAACTGAATATAGGATGGATCCCTGGGTTGGATAGTCTCTGGAATGTCTTTCCCTCAGACTCTGCTCCACCTTTTGTCTCTGTATCTCCTCCTGTGGGTATTTTTCCCCTTTCTACAGAGGACACAAGGATCCATACTTTGTGAATCATTTGATGTATGAAATGTGTCTTGGGTATTCTAAGCTTAAATCTGAAATAATTCTGTCTGTGGGTCTGTGGGATACAGTTTGTTCATTGCAGAGTAACATACCAGTTTTAAAGTTATTGATTATTGAGGAATAATTATTTCAACCAAATGCATAGAAAAAAACACTTTGACACTCCCTTAGAGTGATTATATATGTTTGAATAGGCAAAATAAAAATATATGTGTGTATATATACATATGTGTGTGTGTGTGTGTGTGTGTGTGTGTGTGTGTGTGTACTATTCTGTGTACATGTACAAGTTACTGTTTATTTTGGAGATGCAAGTGTGCAGTGGATTGTGTCATTCATTGAAAACAGATTTCTCCATTAAGACACCAGAGTATGTAAAACATGAGAAAAAATAAGAGAAAGGAATTTTGTGGTTTAAAAAAAAGTCAGAAACTGCTACTTGGTCTTCTGGAGCGAGGGAAGTAAGAAGGAAGTGGTATTGGCAACTAGGTCTTTCGGAAGGAAGTTTCATTCTAGAAGCGTCATTCTGGAATTGGAAGGAACCAGAAGTCAGCCTGGTGATGGAGCAGAGTGGAGACTGTCACAGTAGAAAAACACTGCTCTTACAGAAACTTTGTAATCTTATGAGGTCCCATTTGCCAATTCTTGATCTGAGAGCATAAGCTATTAGTGTTCTGTTCATAAACTTTCCCCCTGTGCCCACGCCCTCCAGGGTCTTCCCCAGTTTCTTTTTCTGTTAGTTTCAGTGTGTCTGGTTTGATGTGGAGGTCCTTGATCCACTTGGAGTTGAGCTTAGTACAAGGAGATAAGAGTGGGTCAATTCGCATTCTTCTGCATGTTGACCTCCAGTTGAACCAGCACCATTTGTTGAAAAGACTATCTTTTTTCATTGGATGGTTGTAATTCCTTTATCAAAGATCAAGTGACCATAACTCTGTGGGTTCATTTCTGGGTCTTCAATTCTTTTCCATTTATCTGCTTGCCTGTCACTGTACCAATATGATGCAGTTTTTAACACAATTGCTGTGTAGTACTGCTTGAGGTCAGTGATATTGATTCCCCCAGAAGTCCTTTTATTGTAGAGAATAGTTTTAGCTATCTGTCAGAAGGACAAAACAGCAACCAACAAACTGGGAAAAGATCTTCACCAACCCCACATCCGACAGAGGGCTAATATCTAATATATACAAAGAACTCTAGAAGTTAGACCCCAGAGAACCAAATAACCCTATTAAAAATGGGGTACAGAGCTAAACAAAGAATTTTCACCTGAAGAAATTCGGATGGCTGAGAAGCACCTTAAGAGATGTTCAACATCATTAGTCATCAGGGAAATACAAATCAAAACAACCCTGAGATTCCACCTTACACCAGTCAGAATGGCTAAGATTAAAAACTCAAGAGACAACAGGTGCTGGCGAGGATGTGGAGAAAGAGGAACACTTCTCCACTGTTGGTGGGATTGCAAGATAGTACAACTGCTCTAGAAATCAGTCTGGCGGTTCCTCAGAAAATTGGGCATGACACTTCCAGAGGACCCTGGAATACCACTCCTGGGCATATACCCAGTGGAATACCCTGCATACAATAAAGACACATGCTCCACTATGTTCATAGCAGCATTATTTATAATAGTCAGAAGTTAGAAGGAGCCCAGATGTCCCTCAAAGGAGGGATGGATACAGAAAATGTGGTATATTTACACAATGGATGTGGTATTATTTACTCAGCAATTAAAAATAATGAATTCATGCAATTTGTAGGCAAATGGTTGGATCTGGAAAATATCATCCTAAGTGAGTTAACCCAATCACAAAAGAATACACATGAAATGCAATCACTGATAAGTGGATATTAACGAGCCCAGAAGCTCTGAATACTCAAGGCACAATTAGTAAGTCAAAAGATTCCCAAGAAAAAAGATGGAGAGGACCCTGGTCCTGAAAAGACTGGCTCCAGTTTTGTAGGAGAGTACCAGAACAGAGAAATGGTGGAGGGGGGGGTGATTGAGGAATAGGGGGGGTGCTGGGGTGGGAGAGGACTTATGGGACATATGGTGAGAGGGGGGACTGAAAAAGGGGAAAGCCTTTGGAATGTAAACAAAGAATATAGAATAAATAATAATAATAAAAACATTGTGTTGACTTTGAGTATCTCTGCAGAAAGTATTTTGTTACATGAGCTTGGAATTATAGCAAAACCCCTCATCATAAATTAAAATTATTTTTAGTAGCAGAAAATATGAGCCCAGGTATTTGCCAATGGAAACATTGTATGCCAACTTCTAGTCCTTAATTATTTGGCTCTATGAAAGAGCTAAAGAGGACCTTTCAACCTTACATGACAGAATGTGGATATGATTCATTTGTGGTTTAATAAATGAACAATTTGGGAATTCAAGTTGGATGTAGTTTTTTTGACTTTGTTAAATGGCTTGTGGCTACAGGTGCCCTGATAATAGCCTTTATGTAGAAGTTAGTTGGGCACAAAGTCCCATACCTAGCAGGAGCCATTGGCGGTTGATAGCTGCAGAGAAAGGGGGAGTCAGGTTTCCTTGAGAGTGCAACCACTGGCAAATTATTGATGCGCCAGTACACATATATCTGGGGGTAGACATGCACAGCACAAATTCAACTTGATGGATATAAAAAGGGAGGTGAAGTTGGGAGAATAGGAACTGGCAGATAGATCTGTGTAGAGTTTGGGGAGGGGTGAAGATGACCCAAACATGTTGTATGAAATAATTAATGAATAAATAAAAAGTTTAAACAAGGATAGTCTTTCTTCTACAGGAATTTTAGACACTCTCCATATGTAATACGCTGTCTGCTATGCTGGACATGAAGAGAGAGATTCTTCCCTGCACCAGCCCTTCTCAGCTTGTAATCTCACATCCTCAAAACAAGTTCACTGAGCACACATGAGTAATATGGTGATGGTGAGATGTCACCGATGGGAAAGCAACCTCTGGATATATGGACAGCCTCATCCTGTATGGTGTGATTAGTTCACTATCTAGGGCCAATTCTGCTTGTCCCTAAAGCAGTCTGTTAGTAAGACCTCCTAAGAGTTCCCAGGCATCCCCATTCTGAGTGAAAAAACTTTAAAAAATAAGATGTGTGTTAAAGCTCACATACATCATGGAAACCTGGCATAAAACTCTTTTAAATTTCAATTGAATAAAAGAAAATCTACATGTTTATACAAAGGGGCTGAGATGAAGTCTAATGAAAATCTCTTACAGAGCCTGACAAATATTAAAGATGAATAACAACAAAAATACAGTCAAATAAAAATTGCTACTCTAAATGGCACAGTCACTTACTGTGAAGGCCAATATATATTTTATTTTGTTTTAATGTTTTCCAGTGCTTTAAAATCAATTCTGAACTTCTACAATTAGGTTTTGAAGAAAGAATTCAGTAGAGTGTTTATTTGTTTTAATGTGTGGGGTCAGGATTCTGCTCCCATCTTAAAAAGAGCCTTCCTTCTTGCTAGAAGTACCAGAAGATAACCCAGACACCCTGAGTGAGATATATCCATCAGTTTCTACATAGTAACTCAGTGAGACTTGCATTCACAATTATCTTTTCATTGATAAATGTACTTATTCATTTGATGGCTGTAAGTAAAGAGATACAGATAAGAGGAATAATATTTGATTTATCAAATAATTATTAGGCATAGGAGATTTATTGCCTCTTGTCCAGCAGTGTGGAAACTGAGGCACAGAAAAGCTTACCAATATGCCCAAGGCAACTGATGATGATAACTGATGATTTAAGATGAAATTCGATCGATTTAGTTAAAGATATTTGGTCTGAATTTTAGTCTCCTATCACTGACTGAAAGATGAAGAATAAAGATTTCTGAGGAAAAGACAGTTTGATATTGGTCCTAGTCAGGGTTACTATTGCTGGGAAGAAACACCATGACCAAAGCAACTACACTTCCATATCACTGTTCATCCTCAAAAGAAGTCAGGACAGGGTCTCAAACAGGGCAGAAACATGGAGACGAACTGGTACAGAGACCATAAAGGGTACTTCTTCTCTTGCTTCCTGTGGCTTGCTCAGGCTACTTTCTTATAGAAACCAGAATCACAAGCTCAGGGGTGACACCACCCAAAATGGCTGTGCCCTCCCCCATCAATCACAAATTAAGAATATGCTCTTCATGCTTGCCTACAGCCCAACCTTATGGAAGCATTTTTTTTTAAGTTGAGAGTCCCTCTTCTCAGATGAGTCTAGCTTGTGTGAAGTTGACATAAAGCCACTCAACACAACTTTCCAATCTAATAAAGATAAAATAAGAGAGATAATTTAATATGTCTGTGGTCTACAAAGGTCTCCAACTGTCTATGGAGACCTGACTCTTTGTAAGAAAACTGCTACATAACCAGAAAGGGGGAAAAAAAACTTTAGCGACGATCAGTAAAATGTTCAGTAGAGGAAATGATTCACCAAGCATGCTTTGTGCTTTGTATATGCACGGGTCTTTTTAAACTGCTAAGATAGTGTACATTGAGGGCTTGATACAATGCCTATTATATAGTCCCTATCATCTCTACATCTCTATTTTCCTTTGTGTGCTTGTCTCTCTCTCTCTCTCTCTCTCTCTCTCTCTCTCTCTCTCTCTCTCTCTCTCTCTCACACACACACACACACACACACACACACACACACACAAAGGTCAAAAGATGACCTCAGGCATCATCCAGGTCCCACATATTGAACCCAGATAGGCAAATTTTGCAGCAGATGCCTTAAAGATCTGAGCCCTCTCAGTGTCCTTGATAATTTTTTATACAGTGTTTTTGGTTTGTGTGTTTGATTTTTCTCAGCTTTGATGAGTCCATCTGTTTATCAACTGTGCTTTTTCCCCTAGATATCAAGCACCCTTTGGGTGGCAGCTGTTAGGGCAGAGCCGCCTGGCTTCAGTGAATGTCTTTGTACAGGCCTACTTAAATGAGTTCAATTAGCACTGCCTTTAGGAAAAATACCATTCCCTGCTTTTTTCTCCTCCCACTTGTTTGAAATCTTCTTTTGTCTTCTGGGAATTCTTTTGTTTAGGAAAACTAAATATTTCTCCACTGCTGTGTAGTTTGACAGCTCTGTGAGTACAACCATCAGTAGAGAATTCTAAAGTGGTGGAAGGCACAGAACAGATTTCCCAAGTGTTCACTCTGTGCCAATGAAAGAGACAAATACGTTTCTAGTGTTTAAACCATCAGTTCTAAAAGACAAGCTCTGGAGAGTATTTATGTGCTAAAGTTTATATGTGGATGTCTGCTCTGTGTACCAAACATTGTTGGAGATAATTTAAAATTTAAAAGTAAGTATGTATACAGTGTTTTCTTTTATAATAAGTAGTGTAACTACATTCAATGTCTGCTAGGATATTAGGCACCAGATCCTTTTTATCCTTTATAAAGTAATTTGCTCTTTAAAGTAAGTATAGATTTTTATAAGCTTTAATCACTTGCTTTATATCTCACCAACAACAACAACTGGAGTTCTTTTTTTTATTTGATATATTCTTTATTTACATTTCAAATGATATTCCCTTTCCTGGATCCCTCCTCCCCGAAAGTCCCATTAAGTCCCCTTCATTCCCCCTTTTCCCCAACCACCCCCTTCCCATTTTTCTGTCTTGGTATTCCCCTACACTGCTGCACTGAACCTTTCCAGGAACAGGGGCCTCTCCTTCCTTCTTCTTGGGCATCATTTGTTATGTGAATTGTTTCTTGGGTATTCCAAGCTTCTGGGCTAATATCCTCTTATCAGTGAGTGCATACCATGTGCATTCTTTTGTAATTGGGTCACCTCAGTCAGGATGACATTCTCCTGTTCCACTCACTTGCCTAAGAATTTCATGAATTCATTATTTTTAATACCTGAGTAGCTTTCCATAGTGTAAATACACCACATTTTCTGTATCCATTCCTCCATTGAGGGACATCTGGGTTCTTTCCAGCTTCTGGCAATTATAAATAGGGCTCCTATGAACATAGTGAAGTTTGTGTCCTTATTACATGCTGGGGAATCCTCTGGGTATATGCCCAAGCGTGGTATAGCAGGGTCCTCCAGTAGTAACATGCCCAGTTTTCTGAGGAACCGCCAGACTTATTTCCAGAGTGGTAGTACCAGCTTGCAACCCTACCAGCAGTAGAGGCGTGTTCCTCTTTCTCCAGATCCTCTCCAGCACCTTTTTTCTCCTGAATTTTTGATCTTAGCCATTCTGACTGATATGAGGTGCAATCTCAAATTGTCACATTGTTTTGATTTGCGTTTCCCTGATGACTAAGGAAGGTGAACATTTCTTTAGGTGCTTCACAGCCATTTGATATTCCTCAGGTGAAAATTCTTTGTTTAGCTCTGTACCCCATTTTTAAAAGGTTTATTTGGCTCTCCAGAGTCTATCTTCTTGAGTTCTTTGTATATATTGGCTATTAGCCTTCTGTGGGATGTAAGATTGGTAAAGATCTTTTCCCAATTTGTTGGTTGCTGTTTTGTCCTTTTGACAGTGTCCTTTGCCTTACACAAACTTTGTAATTTTATGAGGTCCCATTTGTCAGTTTTTGATCTTAGAGCATAAGCTATTGGTGTACTGTTCAGGAACTTCTCCCCTGTGCCCATGTGCTCTAGGCTCTTCCCCAGGCTCTTTTCTCTTAGTTTCAGTGTGTCTGGTTTTATGTGGAGGTCCTCGATCCACTTGAACTTGAGCTTAGTACAAGGAGATAAGAATGGATCAATTTGCATTCTTCTGCATGCTGACCTCTTGTTGAACCAGCACCATTTGTTGAAAAGGCTATCTTTTTTCCACTGGATGGGTGTGTAGCTCTTTGTCAAAGATCATTGTGTGGGTTCATTTCTGGGTCTTCAATTCTATTCCATTGATCTACCTGCTTGTCACTATACCAATATCATGCAGTTTTTAACACTATTGCTCTATAGTACTGTTTGAGGTGGGGGATACTGTTTCCCCAGAAGTTCTTTTACTATCGAGAGTAGTTTTAGCTATCCTGGGTTTTCTGTTATTCCAGATGAATTTGAGAAGTGCTCTTTCTAACTATATGAAGAATTGATTTGGGATTTTGATGGGGATTGCATTGAATCTGTAGATTGCTTTTGGCAAGATGGCCATTTTTACTATATTAATCCTGGCAATCCAAGAGAATGGAAGATTTTTCCATCTTCTGAGGTCTTCTTCAATTTCTTTCTTCAAAGACTTGCAGTTCCTATCATATAGATCTTTGACTTGTTTTGTTAGATTCACACCAAGATACTTTATACTGTTTGTGGCTAGTGTGAATGGTGTCATTTCCCTAATTTCTTTCTCAGCATGTTTATCCTTTGAGTATAGGAAGGCTACTGATTTGCTTGAGTTAATTTTATATCCAGCCACTTTGATGAAGTTGTTTATCAGCTGTAGGAGTACTCTGGTGGAGTTTTTTGGGTCGCTTAAGTATACTATCATGTCGTCTGCAAATAGTGTTAGTTTGACTTCTTCCTTTCCAATTCGTATCCCTTTGACCTCCTTTTGTTGTCTAATTGCTCTAGCTAGAACTTCAAGTACTATATTGAATAAGTATGGAAAGAGAGGGCAGCATTGTCTAGTCGCTGATTTTAGTGGGATTGCTTCAAGTTTCTCTCCATTTAGTTTGATGTTAGCTACTGGTTTGCTGTATATTGCTTTTATTATGTTTAGGTATGGGCCTTGAATTCTTGTTCTTTCCTTTATCGTGAAAGATGCTGAATTTTGTCAAATGCTTTTTCAGCATCTAATGAAAAGACTGTATACCATGCTATTTTTAAAATACCATATAAAACTTGTTTTATCATATCTTGAAAAACCACATGCAGTTTATTAGCATGAAGCCCTGATGCCTTCACAGCATATGTAAGCTCTTGTTTCTTTGATCACCATATATAGACCTAAAATCACTTTTTAGTATTTGTCAGTGAATTTTATGCATATAACTTGCTTTTTTGTGCCTCTATGTAAACTAAAGCATCTGTGAAGCTCAGCCTTGGTTGCTAAGACTGTAAAATCATTATGACCCTGCCATCTCCTAGAAGAGACATATCAGCGTAGTACTGAGATCAGCTGCTACACCATTACATGGGAATATGTTAGAAGTTCCATTTTTCTTGTCCCAACTTAGATCTGCCTCATCAGAAACATTAGCATCAGCAAACTCTTTGGATATAATACTCAGGTATTTTGGAGGCATCCACAAGTTTGAGAGGCATTGGTGAATTGTTTGGCAAATTGACTGCCTATATATTGACATTACCTGACTTGTCACTGCAGATAGATGGGGTTTTGAGCTACTAAGAGATCTTCAGACAGCTCAGCTCTACAGACAGAGAAGTATGTACAGGCACGACCCTGTTTTTTAAAAAAATTAAGTTTCTTTAGGACTGAGTTAAATATCTATTTAGCTCTTTTGTATAAAATCTTCAAATACATTTTAACCATATTTAATTTTAGTTTAAGAGATACAAATATCAAATCCAGAGGTTAGCTTTATTGCTTACTGTAATATGACTAGTTCTCTCAAGTTTCTGATGCTGTGGCCTTTGAATTATGATGACTGTAACCTGGAATTCTGAGCAATAGTTAACCTTTTTCACAGTAACAAGAAAGTAACGAAAGCACCAGGACATTTTCAAAGATGTTTAATGTCACTGCAAACTGTAAGAGGACCATATTCATTGATCTATTCTAAACTAATCAATAAACTGACACCTGATATGTACTCACTAAGTATTTGTTGAAGGGATAGGCAGTAGAGTATCAATGATTGCTTTGGAAAGCTTTCCTATGATGTTAGTTACATGATAAGAAATTATCATCATATAATATCATACGTAATTAGTTTTCTGCCCAAATAAACAAACTTAGGGACTCTCTGTTTTACATGCTTGGTTTACCTATGGCTATGTGTGGCATTATATATGGTATATAAAATGCACTCACTAAAGATTTGTTGAAGACGAAGACTAGAGAAATGGCTCCACTTAAGAGCACTTGCTGTGCTTGCAGAGAAGCTGAGTTCATTTCTCTGTATCAAATCAGGCATCTCACAACTCCCTATGACTTCAGTACTCAGTTATCTGATGTCCCCTTCTGGCTTGCTTGGACACCTGTGCACACAGGGTATACATACATGCCCTCAGGGTCACACACAGACATTCACACTAAATAAAAGAAAATTAAATGGAAAAAGGGTGTGTTGAAGACAATGGATAGTTTGGTAAATGATAGATGGACTGATAGGTAAGTGGATAGGTAGATTGATGAATAGCCAGCACAATAGATATTTACTATAATCAGTGTTACAATTTCTCTAATTATGTCTAAAGTAGGAATGTTAATTTTAAAAATTGGATGAGAACAATATTGGATAATTGAGAGAAAAGAAAGTACCTTAAAAATAATATGAAGAAAACATACTTAGTGGATTAAAACAGTTTTGAAAATCCAAGTATTGTAAAAATCAAAAAAAAAAAAATGTACAGAACTACTTTAAAAACAAAGTGGTTCAGGCCAGGCCAACTATCTAGCCTTCAGACAAATGCCAAAAACTAGGCAGAGACAAATGAAAATTATTTCAAGTGGTTACGGTGGTGAGTAAGACAGCGACAGCATTTGTTCTTCGCAGTGCTGTCTCTTTTCTGCCAGACTCCAACATCTGCATACATAGTATGAAGTTTCAGAAATCTCCCAAACACATTCTGCAGTATTAGCTTCTCAAAGCAAATTTCTGATTTTTGTGGAAGCAGTTCACACTGGGTGTTACTGAGCCCAGGCTTCCAGATGTCCGTTTGTTTGGTATTGTTTAGCTAAGCCCTGGGAAGATGCTAGCCTGTTGAGAGGCAAAGATAATCATTTAGGGTCCTGGTAACTGATGCTTCTCAAGCAACTGTTATTTTTTCCCTTTCCGAGTCTCAGTTTCTCTCCTTTTAGTAAGTTGAGAGACTTGGATTTTCATTTGCCTGAAGCCTTTAGGCATGCTGTAGCCAGTTTCCCCCTAGCATAGTAACGAGAATTCTGTTTGCTCTCCATCTTGAGAGCATCCACTCCTCCCTGGAAAGTGGCTTCTTGGGAAGCCTTTCTAAAGAGCCAGTTGGCCTTTGGGCACTTAGGCAGGCTAAAGCAATCAACATGTGGGGCACCCACCCAGCCAGACCGTGCCCTAAAAAAGTACCCCACCCCTGGAAGGACTTCACACTGGACTCTCACACTGTTACCTTGTGTAGCTGCTGTGTCTCTGGGAGGTGGTTAAAATAGGAGGCTTTCATGACAGAGGAAAGCTTTAGCTTTAAAGAGGAGACCAGGAGGTCAGGACTGTTGAGACTAAAGCAGGTACTGTGAGAGCCTGCCCTGGAATCACTCCTTGTGGCTTCTTTGAAGTTGCCACTGATTCTATATTTGGGGATCCAACCACTCAGCTGCTTAACATTTTCAAAAAACAGGAATATTTTTATAGTCTACAGTACGATAGAGAGAAAAAAAGGAGCCAATTTAACTGTTAAAATCCTCTCTTCCCAAAACGATATTCTCGTTTACTTTTTAAAAAGGAAATTGACTTTTTGCACAACTTCACATCAATAACAGCAGACATTTATGTGCTAAAGCTTAACCCTAATTTCATGACAAGTGCTATTGGGATATCTGATGTAGGTTTGCTATTTGTTATGGTTTGGTTTTTTTCTTACCAGAAGCCTGGTCTTGACTACCATTTAGACTTTGTAAGCGGTGACAGCCACTGAAGCCAGTGGAAGAAACTGAGAGACCTTGGTGAATTCCCATCTTATTGAGGAAGTATTCCAGTCCTATAACTTCCTACTCAAAATCTCATGTTGTGCCCCTCTCCGCTGCCTGAGGTTTATGACTATAGTAAGATCAGTGTCCAGCCGGGTGGTAGTGGAGCACGCCTTTAATCCCAGCACTCGGGAGGCAGAGGCAGGTGGGTTTCTGAGTTCAAGGCCAGCCTGGTCTACAGGATGAGTTCCAGGACAGCCAGGGCTACACAGAGAAACCCCGTCTCAGAAAAAAAAAATAGATCAGTGTCTCCAGGGAAGATATACTACTTTTTTCCTCATTGTTATCTTATTAAGATAGATATCTATTGGATGCTCACTCAACATCATCAAAGTAACATGAAACACATAAGGAGACCTTCTACTGCTGTCAGAGAGAAGGTAGGCTTATAAAGAGTTAACTCAGAGTCATTTGTGGGTCTACTAAATGTGTTTGTATTGTCGTATTTTATATGTATGCTAAGTTTTAGAGCAAGAGCGTGGATTTTCACATCTGTTCGTTGTAGCTAGTCCTTAATGCCCTCTACTGAGGTCATGGCTGCTGCTCTAGATTTTGAGGGCAGCGAGGCAACTTGGCTACAGTTCTATAAAGAAAGAGAGTCTCAGGCTATGTGTCCTTTATATTTTACAAAATGCCATATTATCAAGCTCTAAATGAATGCAAGCATCCTTGGCTATATCAAATAAGGATTTTCATGGAAGAAGAAGAAAGTCTCACTGAGCCTGGATCACTGAGCGTATCATCCTCTCAGAAGTGAAAACCAAGCTTGCTTTTTTTCAGATGCCTGGTTATGAGGCGCTCTCATTACTTCTGTAATGGAAAGGAATAGCTTGCCCTTTGATATAAAAATAGGCATTCATTCAAGGAGGAAATGGGTTAAGAACAACATAGTGCCATTAATCTCCATTGTCTGCGACTACACGGGGAGTCCCTTTCCTTGTAATTTCCCTATTGGCTGGTTGCCTAAGTGTCTTTTAATGCCTGGTCAGAAAAGCGAAGGTGCTGAATCTTCCATCTGTGTCTTGGAGAGGGAGGAATGCTACAGAATCCAGAACTTTCATTCTGCCTATACCACAGTGCCACCAAGCTTTCTGCTTGCGTTTTCCTAATAGTTTGGGTCTTTGCTCATAAGGAGCTTCAGGTGGCTATGTTAGAGGAAACCACATAACTATTGTCTCTGCCTGGAAATAGTGAGGCATTTGGATAGGAGAAATAAAGATCCCACGTGACACCCGCATAATAAGCAACCACCTGTACCCCATTCCTTCCTTAAGTCTGCATTACACAAATTGGTAACATGTTTATGTCTGCTGGACCTATCACAAGACTTCATTCTGTTATGTATAAAGAGCCTGTCATAGAGTAATATTTGGTGAAATATGTTAATGTACTTAGAAACTATAAAAATAAACCAAAGAACCTATTACCAAAAAATTGTGTGTGTGTGTGTGTGTGTGTGTGTGTGTGTGTAACCTAAACATTATTTTTTACTAAGTCTATTCAGAGTTATTAGACTTAGTTTGTGTTTGGTCACATGCGTGTATGTGTGTGTGTGTGTGTGTGCAGGTTGCCTTTACCTGTGACATTAGCAACTTTTCTCTAACATCAAAGAACTTTTCTGCCCCCTTGGGGCCAATTTGCAAAATTCTGGTGTCCCGAAAGCTAAAAATCAAACCCTACCAGAAAATGGATTGTATTAAGAGCTAATTACGGTTCATCTGTTCTCTTGTGAATCCACAAACAAAGCTTATTTCCAAGGAGGATTGTAACATCAGCAGCTCTGCATCTCAGACCGCATGAATAAAGCATTGGAGCTTAGGGGTGTGGCTCAGCAGCAAACACAGAGCTGTGTGCTGCTGGCATGGAACATGCTAAAGAGAAATCCAGAGGACCTGAGAAATCTATTTCCCATTGCCCAAGTTTCTTTGGAACTCGCTTCGGTTATTGTCGGGAGTCAGATATATTTACTGTGCTGTTGTTGGCTCCTTAGAATCAACAGTTCTTACACTTCCCATGTGTGTGCCATTTAGCCTCTGGAAACAATATCTGTTTTCTTAAATATTTGGGGGATGATTCCCAAACTTTTGTAACTGGAGAACTACCAGCAAAATAGTTTCGGTGTTTTTTTTTTCTTCCTGAGAGAACAGCTGAGCTGGCTTAAACCTGTACTACTAAATAGAATTTCATTGCTCCAGTCACAGCTGACTTGTGGAAAAAGCAATGACATCACCCTATGCATAATATATCACAATTTTCTTAAACAAAAGTCCTTGAGGATTATTAGACCACTCCTCTCTGACAGGACAGCTGTGAGGAAGACTGGGGAGCAAATTCAATGGACACAGACATGGTATGTTAAGTTCCAGGTGCAGAGAGAATCTCACCATATGTTTGGATTAAGGCTCAGCTACATGCAATACAGCATATAATGTTTCTTTTCGAAAAAAAACCTCAACTGATGTACTTACATCACTGTTTTAGACTTATCTTTAACACTCTGATATGAAGGCCAATGGACAGAAACTTGAAGAAGGCAGATTTTAAGCAGAAAGTTTGGATTCTCCAAAGCCGGAAGGTGCTATTTTGGAAGATAATAAATTTTATGCCAGTTGGTGTATTCAATAAGTTGCAGAACAATCAAGACATCTTTGCAGTGGATTCAAACACTGGTGTAGAGGATAGCATTTGTCTAGATGCCTACTAAACCCTAAGATTGCGATAACGAAAGTAGTGTGGGGATCTCTTTGACTTATAAATGGTTTTAAATTTACAAACATGATTCTCTTCCAAATTATATTCCACAATGAAAAGATAATAAAAGTTAAGATGCAGTTCTAGAAGGTTAAGATTTTTTCACAGCTTCCAGACAACAATAGAGTAAGAAATACCACTAATAATATATGCAATGGATTTTTTTTCCGTCCTCCAGCATCAAGGGGACATAGATGTAATGACTGAGACCTGCAGCAGAATACAGAAGAGCCAACTAAGCAGCAGGAGTCTATTCACAGAATCCTGCTACTCTTCCTTATACCATGGGCCCTTCATTACCAGATGCATCCTTAGAGGACAGTTGCAGGCCAGAGTGCAACAAGTGTGATCTTGCCCAAAGCAGTTTCAAACAGCACTGACCCACCAGTATCTTGTTAAGAGAATACCTAACACAGTATAGTCAGTGGCTCCCAACCATCTATAATGGAATCTGAGGCCCTCTTCTGGCACACAGGTGTACATGATGACAGAGCACTCATATACAAAAAAAAAGTCTTTAAAAAAAAGATTATTGTCAGGACCCTGACCTTTACCCTCTGTAGGCACTGTCCGTGGAGAGTACAATGATGCTGACCGATCTCGATTCTCTCATTGCCAGGGTGAGAAACACCAGTAGTTCTGGACCCTCTCTCTTATAGACTTCTTTGTCTTGAGAAATAATTGAATGTAACTAAGACAAGATGGGTGAGAGAGACAGAATTCATGAAGTCCCCCAAGTCTGTATTTTTAACATAAACCCTTCACATTTACTGTTCCAGAGGAAGGTTTAAAGATAGGCACCAGCTGCTCTTCTGTAAGTGAAGAGGGCCCAGGGGCCCTAAGCAAAGATTATAATAGGGAGGCAGCCTTTCTGAATGTCTATGTTTAGTTTTGTGGATATATTAAGCCAGTTATACCAATGATGCTTTTCTTTTAAATTAATGCAAATTCACTGTGTGTACCTGGGAGTTACAATGTGTGACAGAGATAACTGGCCCAGTACCATGGATTCACATGATATACACAGCCCAAAGGCATGGAGAGGCTTACAAAGGCCAGTGAGAAGGCATCAGTTGAGCCAGACCCTCCTCCTTGGACTCCTCCTAGTCTTATGCGTTCACTTTCCCAGTTCTGCCTCCTTCATTCTAAGTCCAGTTAAGAAATGACCATATCTCTAAAGATGTCAATGAGACTGTAGAAAGAGCGACATAGAAGAGAATGAGAGACTAGAGAAAGCTCCTTTCCTGAGATGACATTCCGAGGAAAGCCACAAGGCTACTGGGTGTGGTGAACAAGAGCCTCAGATACTTAGCTTGACTCCAGCCTAGAGAGTGCTCAGTGCTGACACTGATTAGATACATTTGGGATTTAGTTCTCCCGTCTTTCTCAGTACCCATTGCTACCCAGTCCTCAGCTTCAGCATCAGACTTGGCAGTTCCTCCTTAGGGCAGTCTTCCTTTCTGGCTCCCTGCAGATTTGGCTAGATATACCAGACCTCAGTCCTCTTCATCTTCAGCTAGAAATAGTAGAGGCTAACGGCAGCTGTTCATTCGAGCCTCAGTTTACCCACCCTTCCCTAAGCATCACTCCTCATCTTTGCATCACCATTGTCTTAGTCATGGTTTCTATTGCCTATGGTGAAACACAAAGCAAATTGGGGAAGGAAGAGTTTATTTGGTTTATAATTCCATATTAGTGTTCGTCATCAAAGAAAGTCAGGACAGGAACTTAAAAAGGACAGGAACCTGGAGACAGAAGCTGATGCAGAGGCCATGGAGGAGTGCTGCTTACTGGCATGCTCACCATGGCTTGCTCAGCCTGCTTTCTAATAAAACCCAGGATTACCAGGCCAGGGGAGACACCACCCATAATGGCTGGGTCCTCCCCCTGTCAATTACTAATTAAGAAAATGCCTTACTTGCTTCCCTACCACTCAATCTTATGGGGGCATTTTAAAAGTTGAGGCTCCCTCCTCTAAGATGATTCTTGCATGTATCAAGTTAACATAAAATTAGCCAGCATAAGTTTTCAATCTAATAAAGATAACATAAGATAAATAGTCTTGTGTATCTGTGGTCTACAAAGGGTAACATCCAATTGTCCAGGGAGACCTGAGTCTTTATAGGAATACTACTGCAGAGGTAGAAAGGAAATGACACTTTTACTGACTATCATTGAAAAGTTCCTCAGAGGAAAACTTCAGCAGGACCACAAGCCCAGAGATGGCCACACCCACAATAGGCTGGGGCGCCCCCCATTAATCACCAGTTAAAAAAAGTCCAACACTTTGCCTACAGACTGAGCTTCCTTCCTCCCTTCTTTCCTTCCTTCCTTCCTTCCTTCCTTCCTTCCTTCCTTCCTTCCTTCCTTTGCTCCCTACCTCCCTCTTTCCTCCCTCCCTCCCTCCCTCACTTCCTCCCTCCTACCTTTCTTGATTTCATGAAGAAATCTATTTATTCACTGTACATCCTGATCGCAGGACCCATCCTCTCCTCCCAGTGTTCCCTCCCAGCTTTCTATCCCACTCCCCAGAAAATGGGAGGCCTTCCCTGTACATCAAGCTGTCCAGGTCTACAGAGCTGGACAGTTGGGCCGGTTATGTCCTCTCCCACTGAGGCCAGACAAGGCAACCCAGCTAGGGGAAAGGGATCCACAGGTAGGCAACAGAGTCAGAGACAGTGGAGACATTTTCTTAACTGAAGTTTCCTCCTTTTCAGTGACTCTAGCTTGTGTCAAGTTGGCATAAAACTAGCTAGCACAACAGTTTTTCTTCAGGTAGTAGTGCAAATAATAAGTTCCTGTGGACCCTTCCCTAAGCTCTCACCTGTGAGTAATGAGTACTTCTCACAAATTGCCTGTTTATTGTCTCTACTCAGTATCAGTCATTCTAAGCAAAACAGTAAATTCCCAGTGAGTTTATTTCAGAAAATACCAACACATACTTTTTTTTCTTTTCATTTTTTAAAATTATGAACAAAGGAGATTTACTGATAACTTCTCAGATCTAATTCCTAGTCTCAGTGCAATATTTCATTTGCCTAAATGAGGAGGTGATTGTTGAATCGAATTTTAGTCTCATTTTCTTCCTTTGTTGAGCATTTTCAAGTCATTAGTATGTGGCAACCCGGACTTGTCCATCACTCTCTGGTCCTGGAAAAGAGATTTGAAAACCCAGCAGGCGGCACAGCCAAGGTTGTTAAAATCATCATATCCCTAAAAGATGTCAGAAGTCCTCAAGGGAACTATTTACAAGGAAAATCTGTTTTCTCTTTGGACTTTACAGGTTCTATTTGTCTATTTTCCTCTTCTTACATGTCTATCCCACGTGGCAAACACACAGATCCCCTGCCCTTCTACAGACATACCTCTTACCAGTAGCTGATGGAAGTTTGCAACTTTTTGCAGAAATGCTCTTGCATTAATCTAATTCTGAAAATAAATCCTCAGCCTTACTGATTTATTTCTTATGTTTTAAGAATCATAAGAATGATCTACTAGTTCCGATTTAAGTAGGTTGTATCATTTTTAAACAGCTATTAGAAGATTGAACCAAATACAAATTTAAATAATTTGTTTATGTAGCAAAAGGCTTCTTGATTTGGAAGTATGTCGCCAAGTCACTTGTCACTTTCTTTCCCATTTAACTAACCATACATGACTATAGTTATTTCTTGTTAAAGCCTTTGCGGTGCCATGTCCTCTTATTATCTTGATATTGATTTGGATTAAAAGACACATTCATGTTCGATGGCCCTATCATGTACAATTGGTGGCTAGTTCAATATACTAGCAGCTCTCAATGTTTGATGAATGGACAAGTGATATGGGGATATCAGGGTCCCCTGTAGAGGATTCTTAGTGTTGTTAATAAAAGAATTTAAGAACGGGCTCAAAGAGAAGCTCCAAGACTATTTCATCAGAATTAAATCAAAACAACACAGCACAGCAACAACACTTCAAAGGAGGCAAGCTGCAAGCCTAAGCAGATGCCTTGAGGAAGGAAATAGAGAAGAGGATGGGACAAAGCCATTGCATTAGGCATAGAAGTCAGCAACATGGCAGCCATGTTGCCACGCAGTGGGAAAGAGAGCTTTAGTGAAAGAATAAAGCCTAAAGTATTAGGGAAAGCATGCGTGGAAAATAGAGAGAATTAGTAAACAGAAAGGTTAGCCTTTCTGAGTAATTTGGCAAACTCTGCAGACTTATAACGCTTGGTGCCTGCAGCCCTGTAGGAAACTGAACTCCAGTATGGGAATTTCAGAAGGAAAAGTACATAATCTCATTAAAAGGCTAGTTGCTCCTAATATCCCTTTAGCATTTCCTATGGTGACTCAACATCCTAACAGTTGGTCCCTTGGTCAGACAATTAACCTACGGAACTGGACTAACTCTTAAGGACAGAGACAAGGGCATATCTTCACCTAGAAATTCTTTATATAACACAACTGCAAGATGAATTCATATTCATCAATGTCTTATTGGAAGACATGAATACACGTGCAAGAAGACTGAATGATGAAACGACGAAAAGTGCAGTAAACAAGCAGAGGTTGGGATGTCACAGTTGCAGAGAGCAAATTACAGCTTGTCTGGGTGTTCTTTAGCCTACCAAATAGCTATTCCTTGACCACTCATGTCAGACCTAACAGCCTAATAATCAGATAAAAACCTGTGCAATGTGTTCATTTAACAAAACCCTCTTCTCCACCAATGGAAAAGAATGATGTCAGTAAGCATCTGAGGGCTATCTTCTTGGATTCTCTGAGGAACCCATCAACATATCTTTAACTAGCTTGGAGTTATGACATTTATTTGTTCTTCTACCATAAAACTTCATGAAACTCCTTCCACATTAGAACATGACCTTGGATGGCCTAACTGTCTTCTCAGCCACTGGCCACTCATCCTTGGCTCTAGAGTAAACTGTCCTAATTCCCTTTGAGGTGAGAGGTGTGTGTTTTGCATCAACAAATTCCAAGTTATGCCAAGGAGAATTAGTCATTGGAAAGAAATAATCAGAGACTTTTGAGTTGAACAGATCATTACTATATCGTTTAAATACACACACACACAAACACACACACACACACACACACACACATGCACACATTTCAAGTTTCTTTTAATCTTTTCAGTTTCTTGTTCGTTGCTTTTAAGTTTTTGTAAGAAGGAGTCTTACTCTGTAACCCAGACTGGCTCCAAACTTAGAATTCCCAGTCGTACATAGTTGAGTGCTGCTCTTATGGGTGTGTGCTATTCTGACTTCATTTTTTTTAACTTGCTAAAATTTTAATTTTCTTCTGAATTCTGGTAAACAGTATCCTTAAAACTTTATCCCAAGAGAACCAGTAGAAAACTAGGAAGTATAAGATGATTGTTGGATCCCTGCTGGATCGGCAAACTTCAGGGGTCTTTGGGAATAGATGATGATATTTACATGTTAGTGCGAGTCATAGCCAAGGAAACAATGTCAAAGGTAACCACTAAAGGCAAGTGGAAAATGCGAAGCTGAAATTTGGAAGGAATATTTTCCAAGAGAATAAACACTTAAACTCAGAGCAGATTCACTGAATGACATGGGCAAAACTAAATGAGACCTTCTTCTGAGACACCACTTTTCCTTTAGTATGCCTGAAACATTTTTGTTTTTCATATAGAAAAGCATGATTGACTTATCCTTTTATTTATTTACATATTCTATACCCACTTTGTTTTCTTCATATCATAGTCTTATATCTTATGCTTTAAATACGAACAAAGATTTGTTATTTAAATCCTTGTCTCCACTCATGCAAATAACTCTGTTTCATTGATTCTTTGTTTGCCTTTGTATTATTGATTTCAACTCTGAGTTTGATTTTTCTTACCATCTACCCTTTTTGAGTGTGATTTTCCTTGTTGTTGTTCTAGACTGTAAAGGTGTGCTGTTAAGTTGCGAGTATGAGATCTCTTCAGTTTATTTCTGTAGGCAGTAAGTGTTAGGAACTTTCTCCTTAGCACCATTTTCACAGTGTCTCATAAGTTAGGTTATTTTGTGTGATCCTTTTCATTAAATTTTGGGAAGTCTTTATTTTTTTTTGTTTGTTTATTTTTCTTTCAGACTTGACTCATTTTTTATTCAGTAGAAAGCTGTCCAGTTTCTTTAAGTTTGCAAACTTTCTGATGTTCCTATTGTTGATGATATTCAGCTTTTATCCTTAGTGGTCTGATAGGATCCAGGGAGTTATATCAATTTCTATGTATAAGTTGAGACTTGCTGTGTGTCCAAGTATCTCGTCAGTTTTAGAGAGAGTTCCATGAGGTGCAGAGTAGAAGATATGTATATTCTTTTGTATTTGGGCGAAATGGTCTGTAAATATCTGTTGGGTTTGTTTGGTTAATAGTGTCTGGTAGTTTCACTAGTTTTCTGTTTTTGACTGGATGACTTGTCCATTGCTGAGAATAGGGCATTGAAGTATCCCATTATTACAGTCTTGGGTCAATATGTGATTTTTGTAGTAGTGTTTCTTTCACAAACTAGAGTGAGATGGATCTAGTTTGCATATCCATTCCATTTAGTCTGTGTCTTTTTATTGGGGAACTGAGTCTCTTTGGCACTGAGAGCTATCAATGACCAATTATTGTTGTTGATACATGTTATTTCTTTGTTGTTGTTGTTGGTGGTGGTGGTAGTTGTGTGGTGGTGATGTGTGTGTGTTTCCCTTCTTTTGATTTCACTACTATGATATTATTTAGTGTTTAATCCTTTTATTTTCATGTGTGCAGTTAAGCTCCTTACATTGGCATTCTTCTAGCACTTTCTGTATGGCTGGATTTGTGGATAAATATTGTTTAAATTTGACTTTATCGTGGAATATCTTATTTTTTCCATCCATGGTGATTGAAAGTCTTATTGCACATAGTAGTCAGGGATGGCATCTTGGTCTTTTAGAGTCTCCAGCATATCTGTCTAGTCCCTTGGGACTATTAGAGTCTCTACTGAGAAGCCGGGTATAGTTCTAATAAGTCTGCCTTCATGTGTTACTTGGTCTTTTTTGTCTTAACTTTATTATTCCCTCTTTGTTCTATATGTTTAATGTTTTGATTACTATGTGGCAAGGGAACTTTCTTTTCTGGTCTTATTTATTTCGTGTTCTGTGTGCTTCTTAAACCTTTATTGATATATCCTTCTATAGGCTAAGTTTTTTTTTCCTATGATTTTGTTGAAAATATAATTTTGCCCTATGAGCTGGGTTTCACCTCCTTTCACAATACCCACTATTCTTAGATTGGTCTTTTCATAGTGTCCCAGATTTTTTGCATGTTTTGTGTCAGAAGTTATTTAGTTTTAACATTTTCTTTGATTAATATATCAATTTATTCTCTTGTATCTTCAATGTCTGAGTTTCTCACTTCCATGCTCTACTGGGGAAGCACACCTCTGTAGCTCCTATTCATGTTCCTAAATTTTTCATTTTCAGAATTCTCTCAGATTAGGCTTTCTTTATTGATTCTATTCCAATTTCATGTCCTGAACAAATTTATTTGTTTTCTTACACTCTTTTCCTGTATTTTCTTAAGGGTTTTATTAATTTCCTCTTTAAGGCCCTCTATCTTATTCATTAACAGTGTTTTAAGTTTGTGTGTGTGTATGTGTGTGTGTGTGTGTGTATGTGTGTTGTGTGTGTGTGTGTGTGTGTGTGTGGTGTGTGTGTGTGTGTGTGTGTGTGTGTGTTTTAGCTGTTAGAATATTCAGGACCTGTTGTGCTAGGATAGCTGGGATCTAGTGGAGTCATACTGTCCTGTGTGTTGTTGATTGTGTTTTTATGCTAACATCTCATGATGTGGGTTCGTGGTTATTTAATGTCTAGTTGCTAATTCAATAGGCTTGACTTTGTTGGGTTGGCATTTTGTTCCTTGGTTTCTGTTTTCTCCCTGGATTTTCAGAGTGTGATGGCTGTGTGTTGCCTCTTTTCCTGATCTGTTCAGCTGAAGTTCTCACGGGGAATGCCTGCTAGTGTTGAAAGCTGCATAACTGAGATGTATTGGGGGGGAAGGTAGGAGGAGAAGGTATCTGTGATCCATTGGGGAATGTGGTGATTGGATCCCAAGAGAAATACATAGGAAAGATATGAATTTGACTTCAGCCTACGTTTTGCCCTGGTAGGAGTACCTTTAGGTTAGCTGGAGATGCCTCCTGAAGTTGGGGTCTAGGATATAGTGATGAGTTGGGGGAGGAAGGTTAGAAGGGAAGGTCTGGAGGATCCTCAGGAGATATGGGCAGGTGTGAGCAAAGACCACAGCTAGCTTATGTTGCAGCAGTAGGGATGAGACTGTGGGATTAAATCTGGGAGAAAAAAAGAGACAGAAAATTGTCTTCAGGCAGCCTACCTAGTTTTCTGGCAGGCATGATATAAGTGCAAAATTTTTGATTGTCAAAAGTGGGCTTTAGAAATAGGAAATATGTCAGTGTAACTCCTTGTTGAGTGGGCTATTATGTTGCCTGTTGTAGAATACTCAGGGTTCAGAACTAGATATGTAATCTGGCTGGAGCAAATCGCCAATAGCCACTCATTGCGATTGATCTCACTACTATCTTATGCTGTGGTAAAAACTAGTGTCCTAGACTTTCCTCTGCAGTCAAATGTAGATGTTCCTGGAAAGGAACTTTAAAAAGAGTCAAATGATCCTCTTGTTCTAAAATTCTCATGTGTGCCTTCAAACAATTTAATATATACCTAACTTTCAAATTCTAGTCTAGTTTGGCCTAGACTACACAGAAGTTCCCGGTATTCTTTTACTCCAAAACATATGTCCTTCACATATACTTCAAGTAAACTCATGCTAACAAGGGGGTGGGAATTTACCTACTTCCCTCGAGCATGGTAAACTCATTTTAGAATCCAGACCAGCTGAAATGTCATCTTCCTTATGATCCATTGCAGACTCTCCAGAGTCAATCCCTCCTATTCAAACCTGCTTTGCATTTTGAGTCCTCATGGTAAATGTTTCTACTTCTCTTAAGAGTGGTTAGTTAACCTTCAATTATAGTGACTAAGTTTTTCATCCTATCCTCTAGGTTATCTAATAGAAAGTAGGGATTATCTCAGTTTTCTTCCTATTATGCTGTGTTGGTTTAAGCACATTAATAATAAACTTATTGTCACCAATAATGTATTGCTGTTACATTTGGGACAGGAATCAATAATGTAAAATTTTAAAAACGTATCTTCTTCATATCTGTTGACCAATAGAGAGGTTGAATTCTTGTGTTCATGTTTCCTGTGCCTTCGTTTGTCCCCGTCTGTCTGTTGTGTGGGTCTGAGTATGTGTGGACCTGAAGGCTGTCTGGTGAATTTATTTCTGAGTCTATATCTGTCTGTATCTGAGTGAATGTCTCTAACAAAGAGCTTCTTTCTCTCTTTTATTGAACAACATGGAGAACATCACATGGAGAAGGAATAATGTATTTGTTCCAAACATTTTTAAGAGTTTTACAAGGGATTTAGTCACTGCCTCCTACTGATCCAAACTGACGTGATAATAAGCAACCATCATTAAGTAATATACAACTGATGCTTTCAACATTCATGATAAACATCTATTTTATAAGATAGCTTTAGACCTAAATTTGTTTGGTTTAAGCAAATGATTATTAAAACACAAATATACACCGATTAATCTTGGGTTAGGCGCATGGAACACTCATCAAAAATTAGAGCTGTGCATTTTTTAAGGTATAAAATCTGATTGCATAGGAAATTCAAGGCAAGTAACATTGGTTTGTTTCATTATTCATTTGTAGGAAGGTAAAACAAACAGGCTGAATACAGAGTAGGATGTCAGTCTTAAGTCTTAAATGACCTCAAGATGTATTATTATCATTGTCTGTGAGGTCAGGTTGAAGCTCCAATCTCTTAGCATCTAAGGAAAAATTTTAGCATAATGCATTGCTACACAAGGCTGCTTTCCAAGTTGCAGCACAGGACCTTTCTTAATTGTAGAACAGCTTGAATTCAAAGACCAAGTTGGGACTGAATCTCAGGACATCTGGAAATACACAGTCAGTAGTACCATGGACAGACAAAGTTGGAACTCTGGAGTGGCAAACTTTTCTTAGCAAAAACCAAACATTCAACAGCTGACCTCTTCCACAGTGTCACATTTCAAGGAAGCAGTGAAGCAATATCAACCCACAGTGTACACAAAATCAAATCAGAAACCCTAAGTTTTTTTAACTGCTGAATATAATTTCACAGTCTGTTTGATATGAATTTTTTCCTGGCTTATTTTTTTAAATAATTCAAACCAGCCTCCTAATTTGAACGCTCACAGAGTCCTTTTCTGTATTCATTTGCAACTGCTTTGCAACTTTAATTTCACTTATTCTTGGTGGTATGTGGAAAGCTTCAATTTGACTTATTCTGCCTGTCAGTTTTCAAGGGATATATTTTAGATATAACTTTTTAACATATTCATTGCTTTAAAATGGTATATATCTCTTTCCCAATGAAAAAGGTGGGTCATCCATTTCCCGTTAGATGTTGTGACGTAGTACAAAAGTCACCGACTTTGGAATTAGAAGCAGAATGATGGGTTCCAGCTCCTGTGTTAGGATGCATAGGGCCATAAGGCTTGTCTTAATCAGACCTTGTTTTAGTCAAGGTTCTACTCAGGTTGTTTTAGTCATTAGCATAGACTGGGAGGCAGTGTTTCATCAGATTGTTGCCAAGGGTCACATTTTAGGACTCTGGTAACAATTCTGTGACAAATATATAATTAAAGTCATTCTTAAGACTTAGTGACATTTATCTTAGTCAAATCGAGACTGAGAGATTTGATTAGTCTTTTGATATACTCTGAAGCAAATAGGAGTTCTTGGTCAAAGGCATTAGAAAAAGATGTGGAATACATTATTCCCCTTATGAAAAATCACAGCAGAGTAGTAAAATGAAGACTCTGATACCCTGCCCTAAAGTAATATGTTTCACTTACCAGTTTATCTTACACTTTTTTTTAATGATAACATGTTTCTGTGGGTCTTTAATCATCCAGGGGGATGCATTTAGCAAGATAAGAGCTATCTGTAAGTCTGCAATTGATTTTACTTCCTGGGTTTCAGTGTAATCACATGTGTAATCACTACTTAGGTTTTCATCTTGGAAGGTTTTCTTTCTGCAGTCCTTTGGTTCAAAAACCTCAGATATGTCTCAAGCGAATACTAGCTGCTACTTAGCTGACCAGATTAAGGTTAAGGTTAACTGCTAAGGAAAAGGCTGCCTTTGAACATTCCCACGTGGCATCAAGCATAACCTTTTTCAAAATGAAATGATGATTTCCTTTCTAATCCCCTAACAAACTGTACACCCCTACAAAAACCCGTCTAATTTCTTTGCTATTTCCACCCTATACCTAGTTGCTTATCTTTGAAAATTTAAAGCTACCCTTGATTTTACATTTGTTTTTGGATAACTTGTTTTACTTTTATTTTTCAAAGGGGAATTCCAGTTGTTTTCCTAAAATAGCTAATCTACTTCACATTGACTCTTCTCTCAGTTGATCCTAAGATATGCATGCAGGCTCTTCCCAGAACTCAAAGAATATCATACAGTTGATTAGGTAAGCGCAATCTCACTCCCTGCACCCGATGTAGCCTTCTATAGCAGGCACTGAATATATTCATATATTAATTAGATCTCTTATTGGTGTGAGGAAACACCAGAACTGTGGAAGCATGCAGGGGAGGAAAAGGTTTATTCAGCTTACACTTCCACAGCACTGTTCATCACTGAAGGGGCCAGGATAGGAACTCAAACGGGGCAGGAAGTGATGCAGATGACATGGAGGGTTCTTGATTACTGGCTTGCGCTCCAAGCCTTTCTCAGCCTGATCTCTTATAAACCCAGGACCACCAAGAATGGGCTGGACCCTCCCTCATCAATCACAAGTTGAAAAATATGCCTCATCACCAAATCTTACAGATACATTTTCTCAATGGAGATGTCCTCCTTTCGGATAATTCTAGTTTATGTGTCAAGATGACATAAAACTAGCCAGTACTACTAGTTTATAGTTTTCAAAGCCTTTTAAAAATGAAACAGGATATGTTTGTGCGCACATTCATGTGCGGCTATGCATGCATGCATGTGCGGCCACACACACACACACACACACACACACACATACACACACACACACACACACACACACACATGCCAATCATTTCCCCTTTTCCAGTAATAATACATTAAATATCTCAGCTTTGTGTGCAGTGATTCCAGTTATCTAGTTTTATTCAACTGTATTTCATACTCGCAAACATTTTCTGACTCTACCCAAAAAATACCACTTCAACACATATGCTGATGTGTTGGTTTTTGCTCATGTCTTTCTGTAGCTGATGTCCCCACATGGACACACACATATGTTCTTCAAGATGCTCAACCTGTCCTACATTCTAGTGAGGCCTTTCCATGAAGGTTACTGTTCCTTGACATTTCTGTCTACAACAGTGTTGGTGGCCAATTATTCACTTTGCTACTGATGCTGTGCAGACTTATTTCCTTCCTTCCTCCCTCCCTCTCCCTCCCTCCTTCCTTCCTTCCTTTCTTCCTTCCTTCCTTCCTTCCTTCCTTCCTTCCTCCCTCTCTCCCTCTCTCTCCCTCCATTCCTTCTTTTCTTCCTTCCTTCCTTCCTTCCTTCTTTCCTTCATCCCTCCCTCCCTCCCTCCCTCCCTCCCTCCCTCCCCCCTCTCTCTGTCTTTGTTTCTTTCTTTGTTTCTTTGTTTCCTTCCTTCCTTCCTTCCCTCCTTCCTTCCTCCTTTCTTTCTTTCCTTCTTTCTTTCCTTCCTTCTTTCTTTCTTTCTTTCTTTCTTTCTTTCTTTCTTTCTTCTTTTTGTGGTTTGTGTGTGTGTTCTTATGTGTGTGGGCATATGTGTGTGTTAAGGTTCATGTGAACCTGTGTGAATGTGTATGTTGCCAAAGTTGACATTGTATGTCTTTCTCAACCATCCTTCACTTTATTTATTGAATTGGAGTCGTTACCTGTACTCAAAATTAACCAATTCCAGCTAACCTACCCCTTACCCCTATGACCCATTCCCCTGCCTCTGAGTGATAAGGATACAGATGGCCACTATGGCTGCATTGCTTTTACAAGGATGCTGGAGATTTGAGCTTTAGTGTGAAACACTTAAACTGTAAACACTGTCTCCAGAGCCATTTGCCAAGCCCAAGGTCTTCCCAGTGGGATTGTATCTAACGAGAAACCTAGACCATCTTTGTGGTTTGAATGAAAAAAAAATGCTGCCAATGGGCTCCTCTATTTGAGTCCTGGATGCCCAACTGGTAGTACTGTTTCAGCATTTATCCAAACTTTTGGAAGTGCAGCCTTGCTGGGGGTAGTGTTCACTTTGGGCCAGCTTTGTGGATTTGTAGCCTCATCTCTCTGTTTGCTGCCTGCTTCCTGAGTGTGATAAAGTATAATCTCTCAGCTGCCGGCTCTTCCTGCTGGCTGCTGCCTGCTACCATATGGACATTCCCTCTGCAATGGCAAACCGAACAAAAGTGTTCTTTCTGTAAGTCACCTGGCCAAGGTATTTTATGGCAGCGTTAAAAAGTAATGTATCAAACCATATTTATTTCATATTCCCCAAAGTGTTTATATTCAAAAGAACTATCTAAGTTCTTTTGTTGAGAAGCATCTTGCACATGGATGAAATTTGCACTAATTCACCTTGAGTTTGAGACAATGGTAAATACATTTATGCTTTTGTACTTTATTTAAAGATTTTTTCCCCACATTTTTATTTTCTGTGTCTGAAGAAAGAGGCGGGGGCAATTTTTGCCGTGGCATGTATGCACATGGAAGTCAGAAGACAGTTAACGTTCTGGTGTTGATTCTCATCTGCTACCATATGACTCCCAGGGCTCAACCTCAGGGTGTCCAGCTTGGTGGCCCAAGTCTTTAGTCTCTGACTCCTTTTGCCAGCCCAGATATGTACATCCTGATTATGGTCTTATTATCAATTCTCTGGACAAATCGTCTACTGCCTGCCAATGGGCCCATGAGACTATATGATTAAAAATGCTTTCAGGCAAATTTACCTAGGCTTATTAGAATTCACTGTTTGTAAGAGTAGTAAGAGAATTAACACTACCTTCCTCATTTAGACCGTAAGTACAGTTTCTAAAATGTAACGATCTCAGAAATTCATATAATCTGAACTTTTCTTTCTTTTTTTCTTTTTTTATTTGCTATATTATTTATTTGCATTTCAAATGATTTCCCCTTTCCTGGATCCCCCTCCTCGAAAGTCCCATAAGCCCCCTTCATTCCCCCTCTTCCTCAGTCACCCCCTTCCCATTTCCCTGTCCTGGTATTCCCCTACAATGCTGCACTGAGCGTTTTCCAGGACCAGGGGGCCTCACCTTCCTTCGTCTTGGGCATCATTTGATATGTGAATTGCTTCTTGAGTATTCCGAGCGTCTAGGCTAATATCCAATTATCAGTGAGTGCATACCATGTGTGTTCTTTTATGATTGGGTCACCTCACTCAGGATGACATTTTCCAGTTCCACTCACTTGCCTAAGAATTTCATGAATTCATTGTTTTTAATAGTTGAACAGTACTCCATTGTGTAGATATACCACATATTCTGTATCCACTCCTCCCCTGAGGGACATCTGGGCTCTTTCCAGCTTCTGCCTATTATAAATAGGACTGCTATGAACATAGTAGAGCATGTATTCTTATTATATGCTGGGGAGTCCTCTGGGGATATGCCCAGGAGTGGTATAGTGGGGCCCTCTGGTAATATCATGCCCAGTTTTCTGAGGAACCGCCAGACTGATTTCCAGAGTGGTTGTACCAGCTTGCAACGCCACCGGCAGTGGAGGAGTGTTACTCTTTCTCCACATTCTCACCAGTACCTGTTTTCTTTTGCACTTTTTCTCTCTAATAGATTCTTTTGGCTAAAGAACAGAGAAAACTTGTATTTATATATTACCTATAGATATAGTTGGGATATTTCATTTGTATATCACCTGTAGCTATGGTGGGGATCTTTCATTTGCTCTCCACCTCAAAGATCATTGGTGTGGCTGGATGTTTGGGAAGGCGATATGAAGCCAGAGGCACTCAGGATCCACTGAGACACTCCGTCATGAACATCATTTCCTTAGTGAAGCTACATGGCCCAGCAGGCTTGAAACAAACACTAGGCAGCTGGATGAATTAAGTTCTCAGAAGGACCTTGGCTTGATCTAGAAGATTTCTCCAAGAGGAATCTGGAAGTGAATCTCTCTTTGGCTGTCAGCTATGGTACATTCCTTCTCGTAAGTTTAAATGAATGCTTGGAACAAGTAAGGTTTGATGGCCATATCTCCCCTCCTTCAAGATCAAAGGTTTATATTTCATAGAAGAATTTGGCATCTTTGTCTTACCAAAAGACATGAGTGGAAAAATTTTGTATCATTGGCTTGCATTTCCTGCATTTCTGTGGGGAACTGTTGAGGAATCTTAAATTTTTCTTTGTGATGGAGGAAGTCTAGCACACTAGAAATTGTGATGATGTATTTATTTGTGTATTCATAAACCCTTAAAGACCTTTCAATGATGATGTTGACAAAAACATTTCCAGTGTGGTCCTAGAACTGTGACAGCGGTTGGTGGTCCAACTTCCAGCTGTTCATTTACTTACCCTGGCCTGCAGTCCTTTCTCTGAAAAACCCTTGGAGAATCCAGGTGGTTTTTTTGGGGGGGGCAGAAATAGAGACAATAAGCCAACAGAACACTTTGCTTTCTACTCCTCGGCTTCCCTTCCTCTCTTGCCTATGACAAGGAATTAAGCCTGTGACAGTCAATCCCACAGGCATATTCAAAAAACAAACAACAACAAAACAACAACAAAAAACTTTTGACTTATTTTTAAAATAGTCTCAAGACCAGTAAAAAGCAGTTCAAAGTCTATGTGAAGCTCTTGCACTGTTGATTTATTTATAAGGAATGTTTCAGAAGCAGAAATCCACAGGTGATTGTCTATCAAAATAGAGCCAGTCAAATCACTGACTTCATTAGGCAGTTTCAGGGAGATGAGGTATGAATACTAATATCTGAAAAGCGTTGAGAGCAAGCAAAGAGCTTTGATTCTAGGAAAACTATGGCCAGAACTTCACAGTGGCTTACTACGGAAAGATCACACAAATCTTCACTTGTCGTCATACAAAAACATATCCACAATAGCGTGAAGTTTATCAAGAATGACTTCATCTCACCACAGCTTTCTACTTGGGTCTAAACATCCTTGTTTATATAATATGCCCATTTAAATGTTGATCCAATACCTCTGCATTCAGATTAAGGCTAGAGATTTATTGCTTAGATTCTGAAAGAATTTCACTTTCCTTTTGGGAGACACCCAGTAAGTGACCACGTTTAGTTTCATTGTAATATGTGTTACACACTATACCATGATACACAAGGATCATTTCTTATTAACAACTTCATAACTATATTCTCCTTGTCACTATCATGATCAGAGGAGTCCAAGACTGATATAGTCGAGAGTATTATCAGATTGCTGTTGTAGTTTTTAAGAAATAAACTAAGGTGAAATTCTTTGTATGTTTAAGCTAGGCATCTTACAACATTCACAGAGCACTGCCCCAAGTGTGCTATAAAATTTGCAGCATATACTTCCAGAAGAAATTTCCAGAGACCATTAGAGCTTTGCTTCCAAGAACAGTAGCAGGAAGCAAGTGTCAGAGAGGTGTTGGCCTGAACTGTCTTTTCGGGAATCCTTAGTCACCCTCTGACACCTCCAGGGAGACTGCTGGCCAAACACCACAGAGACCCGGATGCCTGCTGCATTGCTCATTTGATCTAGGCCCTTGGGTTTAAAACCCAAACTGACGGCCTCATGCCAATAAACCACACGAACTGATTTTACTATAGCCAAGCCAGGATGACAAGTCCACACTAAGTACTGAGCCGAGTCTGATCAAACTGCCCAGATGTCATGCAGTGTTCTGGGTTTCTGTAGGAATGTAGATACTTGCAAGTGCCTTGAGGGAAGTTCTCCAAATAAGTGTGCACTTAATTTCAGCTAATGCTCGAAAGTTTAACTTTCTTTAACATCAAAAAATTCTTGGTGTTCCTCTTAGCATTTGCTTTGCCTGGTAACATGGATCTCCTTTATATAAGAATGTCCTAGAAAATGTAGTTGATGGTTCAAGTCTGTTGTTCAAATGAGATCATAGGTTATCTTATGCTCCATGGCCCACCATCATCAGCGTTTAATGTTAACATGTAAGCTTAGAACATCTCCATAGTGTAAAAATAGCAGGCACCGACTAATCAGATTCTGCATATTAAGTAACGGAAGGAAAGCATTTGGCAGACAAAAAGCTCTCTAAACAGCTCATTCCTTTCGAGCTTATTTCACAGGGGAATGCTACTCTTCAGAAATCCCATTCCCCCTTAATCCTCACCAAATAGCATTTTGAAAGTCATAAATATTTACTCATAACCATGGATACATTCTTGGCTGACATTCCACAAATACAGTTAATTCATTTACTACACTAGCATAGGCACCTACTTTCTGAGTTAACACCAAAAATTTCTGAACATTCAACATGTGACATAGGAAAGAAATATGATGTCTAGAAATTGAAATAATTCCTGTGTCCAAGAGGTCTTTGAGTTCCCTGGCTAGAGAAATTATCTTGATACTTACCTTTCAAAATGAAAAATACAATAACTTGAAGACGAATACTCCACTTGCATTCTGTTATACTACAAATTCAATATATTCTACCTATTGTTAATGATACAAAATTCAGTATAAAGCTTCCTAAAGTCAAAGCTAAAGAATCACACAAGTTATTATGTGTTCCCAAGGTTTGCTGAAATTAATCTTATAAATTTGTCAGAAGATATTATTTCCTGCACTGTATTATGAAAATAATTCCATACGTGAATATTTTTTAAATTATGATACTAACATCTCATCACTAGGAAATAAAATACAAAGTTTTTTAATGTGGTTTCTTTTTCATTAAATATTTGACTCTATTCTATTAAATCTTTAGGATTCTAAAAAAAAAGAAGATATAATTCTCCTACATTACTCAACTTTTACATTTGCTAGACTATAACATACCAGGTTAGTTTAGTTCAGTAGCTCCAACAAATTACTAAATTTTATTTCAAAATTTATATTTTCTCCAAATTCTCTTTTAATATTTTCATCATTTTTGAGTTGTGCATTTACCTATAAGATCTAGAAAAAAAATAACCTATATCAATAAAATTTTAAGTAAAAATATCTTGTGGCACAGTCTATATCTTGTACATTCATTAAATAAATGAAGACAGCTAGGGTTGGAATGGTGGCTCAGCCAGTAAATACTTACCAAGTAAGCACAAGGACCCAAATCTGATGCCAGCACCTGGGTAGGTGATGCAGATCTGAAAGTCTGGTGTTAGTATGGCAGAGATGGGCAGAACCCCAGAACTCAGTGGACAGTTAGAGCGTAGCTCTTCTGTAAGCCCGGGTTTAATGAGATACCTGTCTCAAAAACGGCACAGAGCAATAGAGGGACAACCAGTGTTCTGCACACATGTACACACACGCACTCACACATGCATACATACACATACACACATACACACACAAACACACAGGCAGGCACATAGGCACACACACAAACTTATGCTTCTTCTAATCAGATGCTTCCTATGTTTGCATATTTGTTTCCTTTTGACCTATCTGGTTCTCCAGTTGAAACCTGGTTATAAATAAGATGTGAGAGGAAGAGGGGAAAAAGAAGCATGTGGGGGTGGGGGAACAGTCACTTACCTATGCTGCCTTGTTGATTTTGTGAAAAACCCACCCTGACCCTGTTACTCCAATGGTTTTCTGACTGTGACAAAAACTGGTCTCCATATAGCAGCCCCAGTTGGTTACCATTTAAAGATATGAACAAGCACTCATTACAGCCCTTCATACATTTCTTTAATAGCTAGCTTCCTGCTACTCTTAGAATGGCATCAATTTTATCATAGCCTATCAGCCATGTGGACCCATTACTCAACTCTTTCTGGTCTTCCTCCTTTTCTGCCTCTTCCTCCTCCTTCTCCAACTCTTCCTTCTCCTCTCTTCTTCTTCCTCCTCCTCCTCTTCTTCTTCTTCCCCAATCCTTTAGGTTTTCCAAAGTTTCTTTGTGTAGCCCTGGCTTGACCTGGAATCCACTCTGTAGAGCAGGCTGGATCCTCTACTTTTAGTTCTTAGTTCAGAAGCTGGATTTCAGAGAAATCTTCCTTGGATTTATTCATAAGCACTCCTATTTTAGCCAAAAATGCTCATGCTCACAATGTTGGTCACTTTTGCCTTTTAATACTTAGCAAGCTCAAAAATTATTTTATCACTTGAAATTGATCTCCTCCTGGAAGTATCTGGAAAGCAGGGTGTTTTTTTCCCTAAGTTTTTGAATCCTAAGTTTTGCATCAACTGAGTCTGTGACAGAGTGTGCAAAATGAATATTTGCCAAACATGTACATGGATGAAGTAAAGAACTTGTAGAAGAGTGATTTACATGTAAATTATCCTGCTCATCTGGGCAAGGTTGCTAAGTGACAGTCAGAGGGGTTAAAGAGTCATATACCCCTAACCTACAAGTTCTTGACTTTCACGATGCTGTATCTGAAGCCTTGCTGCAGCTGGTTGATGGGCCCTGAATGTATGTGCATGTTCAGTGCATGCTCTGTGGGGGAGGACCTGTGTTGAGGCTGCACTCCCTCACTAGCGTATGACAGTTTGTCTTCTCGATGTGCACAGGATGCCGACTACATCAACGCCCATTTTTATGGGTTTGATTGCCCATACTGTGTGGCTTCTGGGCTGGCAGGTCTCCTCAATCTTTAAGATGTGAGTGAACTAATCAGCACTTTAAGAAGTACACTCTTCACTACATTCTTTCAGCTCAGTGGGCATTGAATGTTAGATAATCTCCTCTTGCCACACCAGCTGAGTTTCTTCAATTGTCCTTGTCCCAGAGTGTATGTTTCTACTCCACAGAGTGACCCCATCAAAGTTCTTTCTTTGTGTGGTTTGTTACAATTCTATTTTAAAGGAAATCCCATAGGGGCCCTGTAAATGCAGTTTAGTTTTAGTGAGTAGTTCATTCTTAAAATAAATCTGGTGTTTATGAGACTTTGTTATAATCTTCATCCAATAAGTGACATTCTAGGTAGTATTTACATTATCACTTGGACATTTATAACCACGTACCTCTAAAATAAAAGTACAAGTACATAGAGCCTACAGTTCATATGGTGTTTGAATTTACATATACTGGCAGAAAAATTGAGGTTGTAATTTAAAATCCAGGCCTAGTACCGGTGCATGAAGAAACTTTATGGTTCAGTGCTGAGGACATAGACTCACACATGCATATACATCCAATACATATTCAAGATGATGTGTTGTCCTGGGTTATAAGGAAGAAAAACAAGGAAGCACACAGCCCCTGCACTGAGCACTAGACTGTGCTCAGTGACGTCAGAGTGTCCTCGTTACATTCTCACGCTGTTAGCACTACTTAGCATATAAGGGACACTCACACGTGTATCTTTTGGTTGATTGCTAATGAGTATAAGACATTTATTTTCCATTGCACAGATAATCATTTATGTGGCATGTAAGCAGAAAATAATACAAAAGATATGTAAGTTATTGCTTCCTTTCCACAGAAAACGCGCATGAAAATATCATAGGATATTGTATCTATCATAGGATAGTATATGGTACGTTCAAGTATGGAGAGAAGAGAAGATGATGTTGAGGACCTTTTATTGTCCCCATAGTTCTGAAAAGGCATTTCCTCAGGCAGGATTCACGCTTAGCCTTATAGTCAAGTTTGATTTCAAAAGGAAAAGATGAATGGACAAGTCGTCTCTGTATCAGGGCACCAGCCTCAGTCAAGCCAGGGTGGGAAAGTGAGGAGCATAAATATCAAACTTTTCTGTCAGTGTTGATGCCTCAAGACAGCGGTGTTGGAGTCAATCAGTTTTACTCATTACTGGAAGTTTGGCTGTTACTGGTGGAGGCAGTTTCCATGTAGCTCAAGTACATACAATATCTTTATACATGATGTGTTCATGGACACTATCCACTACCCTGTGATAGTGAGAACAAAACCACTTGTTTGATAGATCATTTATAAATCATATGCCACTATCTTAGGGTTTTACTGCTGTTAAAAGACATCATGACCAAGGCAACTCTTATAAGGATAACATTCAATTAGGACTGACTTCCAGTTTCAGAGGTTTAGTCTATTATCATCAAAGAAGGAGCATGGCAGCATCCAGGCAGGCATGGTGCAGGAGGAGCTGGGAGTTCTACATCTTCATCTGAAGCTTTTTAGGAGTAGACTGGCTTCCATGTGGTTAGGAGGAGGGTCTTATTGCCCAGGCCCACAGTGACATACTTTCTCCAACAAGGCCACACTTACTAATAGCGCTACTCCCTGGCCAAGCACATTTAAACCACCACAAGCATTGTTTCTGAAACATATTCATATACAACACAGTTAAACCATTTGAATCCCACCTAGTATATTGTGGTATGAAGTTTTTAATGAGTAAAGTCTTTGCTTACTACATGACCAAAGCATAAACATTTAAATAACTTTTTCCATATTCACTTGAACAATACATTTGGATTTAGAACTTGTGCATCTTTTTGCTTCCCATATAAATAGCATCAGGTAAATATTCACATACTTTATATTTCTATGGACTAGGGTTGGGGAAATGAAGAAAATTAGAATTGAATTAGATGGCAGATGCAAAGCCAGTCACATGGGCAGCCAAAATATTTCTGGTTGCATACCATGATGGCAAGACCTAATTTCAGGTAATAACTGAGAGAAAGTCCATTGTAAAAGGGATGTGAACAAATTAAAGGCTTTGGCCTTAATAGGAAATGTAAGGATGTCCAATCATAGATTAGGGTAGTATATGTTTTCTGTGGTGCCTCTTTGTTTTCACATGCTGGGAACCTGGGAATGCATTATTCCTCTGCTTTTTTTTTTTTTTTTTGCTTTTTTTTAATCACTATATCAAACATCTTTAGGTTTTCCTATTAAAAAAGATTACCAATATAAGTGCTCTGTCTTCTAATATGAAGAAAATTAGTCTGTTTGTAAGGATTCTCCATAACTTAGGCATTTGCCAACTCATGTTGACATTAAGTTGATTTAATTCCACTTAGTTAAAAACACCTCTTTATTTTCATCACGAAACATTGCACAAAAAGGCTTTGCCATGTCAGCACAGTGATTATTTCAAAGTTGTCATTTCTATTGTTGGAGAGATGGCCTCATGGCTAAGAACATGGACAGCTTTTGTAGGGGACCTGAGTTTAGTTTCCAGAACTTAGGTTAGACTGCACCCCCTGCCTGTTATTCCAGCTTCAGGGGGTCCTTCACCACGGACTCCTGCACTTTCTCATGTAACTAAAATTCATCCATCCAGTGTTTTGCATTAGTGAAAATCGAAGGTACAAAGTTAACCTCTTCCTGAATTGGACTACTTTATATCTTTCACCATCCTAGTCTTTACTCTCTAAAGCCAAAACACAAACACAGTGGAGGACGAGTTTACTCAATTCAGTCACTCAGGAAACTACAGCTGTATCTCGTCTCCATCATTAACATGAAAGTATAAACCTCAGTGTTGAAATGTAAACTAGATGGCAAAAAATCTTACCAATCTATTTGTTTTGGATACCCATAAAATAAATACACTTTCCTTAAAACATGGATATGCAAAAGAGAATAAACTGGGAACAAACTTGACTTATTCCTTTTACCAGGACCAAAATATACACATGCAATTTTATGAACATTTTTATTAACTGCCCTGAAAAATGCAGAGTTTGAATACAATAGAGTGAAAACATTTTTGTATATATCGTGTGAGTGTGGACATATGTGTGCACACATGTAAATGTGTATTTTACCTGGAATTCTGTCCTCACTACTTCTCTACTTTGAGACCTTAGACTGGTCTCTTTAGTCTTCTAAAGCCAAGGCTACAAAAATGTGTCCTTTTCTCCTACAGCTCAACCAGCTAGAAAAGGCCATGGAAGCAGCTCACACATTCTTCATGGCCAACCCCGAGCACATGGAAATGCAGCAGAGCATAGAGGACTACAAAGCAACAGCAAGAGCAGAAGCCCCCCTGGTAGACAGAGAAGCCAAGCCACATCTGGTGAGTCCTGGGAAACCCTGTTCCTGCGCTGTGGCTCTAACTAAACTTATCTCATGGAGTCCAAGCTCAATCCTATGGTGGGTAGAGCATGTTCGGTCTCAGTGTGCACTAACTTTGAGACGATCAAAACCCTCAGAGGACATATTGTAGGCAAAAGTAAAGGCAGTTTTGATGTTCTAAGTTAGAATTTCAGTAAGCAAAAATGGAAGTTGAGGGAAATGAAAATTCACTCAGAAACACAAGGATATGGTAAAGCCTAGAGCTCCATGAAAGGATCTGTACCCCTCTATGAAGCTTCAGCTCCTGTTCAGCACTTTCCACCCCATACTTCTTTTTTCCTGTCAGACTCTCTATTTTTTTAATTAATCATTCCATTTGTTTACATCTCAAATGATATCCCACTTCCTGGTTACCCCTCCACAAATCCCCCATCCTGCATCTGCCCTCTCCCTCCTCCCCTTTGCCTCTATGAGGGTGCTCCCCCATCCACCCACCTTCTCCTAACCCACTGTTCCAGCATCCCCCTACACTGGAGCATCAAACCTCCACAGGACTAAGGGCCTCCATTCCCATCTATATCAAACAAGGCTATCCTTGGCTACCTATGTATCTGGAGCCATGGATCCCTCCTTGTTCATTCCTTGGTTGGTGGTCTAGTCCCTGGGAGCACTGGGTGGTCTAGCCAACTGACATTGTTCTTTTTATGAGATTGTAATCCCCCTCTGCTCCTCCAGTCCTTCTGCTAGCTCCCCGACAGGGGTCTCTGAGTTCAGTCGGAACATTGGCTCCAAGCATTCACATCTGCATTGGTCAGTTGCTCATAGAACCTCCCAAGAAACAGCCACACCAGGTTCTTGTCAGCAAGCACCTCTTGGAGACAACAACAGTGCAGGGGTTTGGTCCACATCGTAGTTTTAATTATTCATTTATTCTTTGACAGTTTCACACAGTGTAAACTAAAAATAATGCATACTGACCACTTTTACCCAGATTTTACTCTCTGCCTCATGCCCTGTGTATCTCTTCTTCCCTACAAATCTCTTTCTCACATTCATGTTTATGTCTGTTTTGTAAACCAGAGTTTAACCATGTCAGTTTGTGTGACCAGGGTTTAGAACTTTCTATTGGCTAAACACTAGATATACAATGGATGACAATGGTTCCCTGATTCCAGAATCTGTCAATTGTCACAAATTCATGCCTGGGCCACATAGTGGTTTTATTTCTAGTTTTTGAAAAACCTCCAGACTGATTTCCTAAGTGGTTACAGTAGTTTACACTCCTACCTACAACATATGACTTCCTCTTTTCATACATCCACCTGGGCATTTATTGTTGTTGGGACTCTTTTTTTTTTTTTTTTTTTTTTTTTTGGTTTTTTGAGACAGGATTTCTCTGTGCAGTCCTGGCTGTCCTGGAACTCACTCTGTAGACCAGGTTGGCCTCGAACTCAGAAATCTGCCTGCCTCTGCCTCCGAGGTGCTGGGACTACAGGCGTGCGCCACCACGCCCGACGTTGTTGGGGCTCTTAATGATAGTCATTCTGACTGGGATAAGATGGAATCTTAAAGTAGTTTATTATGAATTTCTGTGATTGCTAGATGCTGAGCATGCTTTTAAGTGTTTTCTAGACATTTTTTTTATTTTGAGACTACTCTAGTAGTCTAGTTCTGTATTTTATCTTTAATGCAATATTTTTGTGACTTCTTTGAGACTGTCATATATGTGTAGACTGTTTTTTTTTAATTACACTCACTATTACTTCTTCCTTCCAACCATTTTTTGGACCCCTGATCACCCTCTCTGAACTCCTTCTTTCCATCTCCAGATCCTTTTCCAAAAACATAAATAGATAAACCACTGAGAACAATTAGTGCCCTCATATATGCGTGAGTAGGGGTCACCCACTATAGCATCTCTAAGTGACCAAAGCAGTATTTCTTAAGTGCTTGTGTCCCCTTTGGCAATTGAATGACCTTTTTATAGGGATCACCCAAGATGACTGGAAAGCACAGGTATTTACATTACAATTCAAAAAGGTAGAATATTATGGTTATGAAGTAACAGTGGAAATCATTTTATGGCTGGGGGTTCTCTACATCATGAGAAACTGTATTAAAAGTTCATGGCATTGTAAAGTTTGTTTGAGAGCCACTGCTCTAGAGCAAAGGTACTCTTCACCTCCTGGCAGCCATCGACTTCTGATAACTCCTCCACTAGTGATGTGGGTACAATTATACCCTCCCCAATTCATGGTAGAATGTTCAGTCACTTGATCTCTGTGCAGGTCTTGTGAAATCAGCCACTGTAGGCTTAAATTTTTCAATGCCTACTTTATTTAAGGTTCATGAGCACTTGAACCTCCCTTCTAGTCCATTGACCAAAGGGAGGGAAGAAAAATAGTCAGTAGGATAATGGTTTTATGAACCTTAGAAGTAGTTCTTTGGAGCAATTCCACTCTTCACTGACATGATACTAGCAGTTCAGTCCAATAGCAAACACCAAACCCAAATCAGTAGCAGCCACTCAACCCAGGAGAAATCACAATGCTCTGCCAAACTGGCATAAGTCAGTGGAAGTGGCAAGAATAAGCTGGGATACCACGTGAAATTCTTTGGCAAATTTCCCTCTATGATGTGAAGACCAGCAAAGAGCAGCACGTGTTGCACAGCTAGCGAATAGTGTCCCTTCTCTGTCTGTGGTGTTTGACTTATACTCTTTCCAAACATCACAGGCCCTCTCAAGAGTCTGCTTCAGCAAACCATCCTCTCACATGTCTGCTTCAGCAAAACATCCTCTCACAAGACAGCTTCCAGAAGAACATCACATGACACAACTGAGTTTTCAAAGAAACCAGAAATTTCCACTTCAAGCCGCTGATGCTGACCTCATGAGGACAGCAAGCTCATCATGTACATGAGACACTGCTTTATCCCAGTCCTTCATGATTTCTGCCCCTTACATTCTTTCTGTCCCCTATTACTTGACATTCCATGAGCCTTACAGGAAGTTCTATATAAATGGTCCACATGTTATTAAATAGTGTGTCATTTCATGTCAGTGAGTTTCTGTGCCTTGATTTGTTTTTGTTGTTGTTGCTATCTAACATTATTCCAGGTGGTCAGATAGAATTCAGAATGCTATTTCAATTTCCTGTATTTGTAGACTCTTTCTTTGTATGCTACTACAAATATTATTTTGATTAAAGTTCCATGAGTTGCTTTAAAAAATGTGTGTTGTTTAGTATTTAGGTGGCCACATCTTGCCATGTTACTGTGGTCGGCCTCAAACTCTCAAGTAATCCTCCTGCCTCTCAGCCTTTTTAATATCTAGGACTATAAGTCCCTGTTGTGGTAAATATTTAATGGGAGTTTCTATCCCACCTTTCATCTTATTTTCCAAATAAAAGACACAAACCCCTTTTATTTATAATAAGCTTTAACAGTACTTGAGCTGGACAAATAACCCTCTGTGCTATCTGGTCCACTTCCCTGTCAACAACCCTGTGTTACAACTTTCCATGTTCGGTCTGGGCTTTTCCCACTCCAACTGGCCAGTCCTCCTGGCCATGTTCTCACAATTCACCTACCGTATGGCATCCTCTCCTCTCCTTTGGTCTCTTCTCCTCTTGTCCTTATGGTCTCTCCATAAGATCCCGAACTCAGGACCTAAAACTGCACCTACCACTCTTCTGCTCAGCTATAGGTTGTCAGCATACTTATTCAGCCAATAGTTTTAAATTAAGGAGCAAGGTTGTATAGCATCACTCAGCGAACATGAAGACTTCTTTATCCCCTGGGCAGCTAGACCTTGGAAGCCAGTATTTAGCCTTTTAGCACATAGCAATAGACCTAACCTCAACAGATGCCATCTGTCAGCCCTGACATTAAACACACCTACTGTTCACCTAGAAGTGAAGCCATTGTGAGTGGTTCATGGCTACAGTATTGTCCCCAACTTCCAATCTTGAGGATTTCCCCTTGGACTTGAAGTATTCAATTTAGAGTTTGAAAATGCCTCATAATTTTTCGTACAATAAAATATTATTTGAAATCACATGTGGAAAAACTTTTGACTCCTTCCCCCAGTTTTCTAATATCAACATTCTCAATGTGTGACCTCCAACATTACTGCAGAGAAGAATGATAGAGAAATATCTTATAAAGAAGATTTAATAGAGAAAAGATATTGAAGTGATGACACTTCTAACCCTATTTAATACCCCACTACTGTTCTGTGCTTTCCTTATAGAAGAGAGACTATACAATATGCTCCGTGTATGTGCAGAAAGAAAGTTGATTACTACTACCATATTCCAATTATGCTAAAGGCTCCCTTTCTTTGATGTTTATTTGTCATAGGATAGTCACAGTAGATTGGCCGGCAAAACCCTTGTGCTCTCTTCTGCAGTACAGAATGCTGCCCTTACCTTCCTAAGTGATCCTAGGTCTGTGTAGATACTTTTCACAAACAAGATCTTGTCTGTGTCTTTGCAGGAGAGTTATAATGCTGGCGTTAAACATTATGAGGCTGATGACTTTGAAGCAGCAATCAAGTACTTTGAACAAGCTTTAAGAGAATATTTCAATGAAGATATGGAGTGCCGTGCTCTATGTGAGGGGCCTCAGAGATTTGAGGAATATGAGTACTTAGGGTACAAAGGTGGTCTTTATGAGGCAATCGCAGGTAAAGCTTGTTTTTGTTCTTTGAGTGTTTATTCTAAAGTGCTATAGGCATGTGACTACTCTGACAGTACAGTGCATAGTAGTAACTATTGTAAAATGTTAAAGATATTCATGAGTTTACTCTAGCCTATCTTCTGCTGCCAATTTTTATAGTTAAAATTTTGTTGATTCTTTCTTCCCAATTTCTTCAGTTGAGTTTCTTAATAATTGCATATTTGTTTGTTTCATCAATATTATAGGAAAGTACTATAAGTATTTCTTTTCAACATATTGCTTTTTATTTTATTTTATGCTAGCCAACAAAATGTGGACTTCTCATGTAAGTACACGTGGACTCACATTTTTGTATGTAGTGTCTTGATAACACCCACAATATGGGGCACCATCATTTCAAATGTTAGCCTTTACTAAAAATAACAGAAAAGTTTGCAGTTTTTTATTATTGTAAGTAATCTAGCAAGAAACCCTTCGATACATTCTTGTGCAATTAATTGCCTTGTTATACTTGAGAGTGTTGTTGAAAAGAGTAGGCAGTGTGTAATATTCAAGAATTGCTGATGCTGGGTAAGTAACTATTGAAAGAAGTGAGCTTTCTATATATACCATATTTGAAAAGAACTTTTAGGTATTGACAATATAAATTTAAGAATACAAATTTGGGGAGAAACTTTAGGAGTGTGTTTATATAGTGCAGGAGAGGTGGAGTGCTTTCACAGAGAACAAAAGCAGGAACAAGTAGAAACCATAGTATCATTGTGCTAAAACTCTACCCATGCTTCTCCTTTTTATCATGGGATTCAAGGTTCACTAAGTTGCCCAGGCTGCCCTTGAACTCACTCTAGGACATTTTAGCAGACATTGATTCTACAGTCTTCCTTCAGCAGGCCCCAAAGTATCTGAAAGGATGAGTTTGGGGCACCAGGCCATGACTCTTTCTTTCCTTACATCTCCAGTCAATGAAATGGAAAGTTGGATGCCCTGTGGCCATGGACATTGTAGAGGAGGCAACCTTCCTTGGGAAGTAGAGACCCCTGGAGGGTCTTTATGGCTAAGGGACTCTTGTTATGTCTCCTCCTTTGGCTCAGTTGGCCACAGCAGTACAGGCAAGCCTACAGGTACAGTAACGTAGTTTTCCATGACTGGGTTTTAGAAGCTAGGATGCAGAAGGCTTGAGGAGGCCTTATATAGTTTACTTTACTTATATAGTGCAGGTAAAGCACCATGGACTCTCAGTGAATATCAGAGTCTGAGCATGTGTAGCTAGTCCCCAGTGGTCAGCATACAGGTATTAGATGCTGGTTGGTAGGGAGTGGGTACAGACCTTGTTTGAGTTTGATTTCTATGTTCAGTTTTTAGTTTAATTTTTTGACACTTCTAGTGATGTTTAGCCATTTTTGTCTTTGATTCCATCCACCATCCTATTTCCTTCTATAACTGAAGCCCTTCTTCTCAAAGGGTCCCATCCTACTTCTTTTTAATGTGTGTGTGATCCAATGAATTTAGAGTTTCTTGCTGGAACATGGATAGAATGTTACTTACTTGAGGAGAATGGATTTCCAGTGACTTTACTAAGATGAGACCTCCACACCTGACAATCATTAACCACCACTGACCTCACAGATGCCTGCTGCAACCTTGGGGAAATTTTGAGGAGCCCAGTTTGTTTTTTTTTATCTTGTGCGAATAAACACAGCTACTGTGAGTTCATAAGTACATCAGCTATGTTATTTCCTGAAGACATCTTTTTTTAAACTCCACTTCTCTCCAATCTGTGTTTCTTACATTCTTTATGGCATCTACCACTGCCCTCCATGATGTTTCCTGAGCCTTGGAGTGATGATAGAACTCTGCCCCATATAGACTAGCCCCCCATCATTACACATTGTCTACATTTTGACCACTCATGGGCTCCTTCATTAATTGCTATCCCACCATAACAAGAAGTTCTATGAAGAAAGCTGGGTACAGTACTAACCCTTGGATACAAACAGTATTTAGAAGGCACTTTGACAAAAAAAAACATTATGGCAATATAGTAGGTTCAATAGTGGTAAGTTTTCTACCTGGGCCTGTGGTCTTCCCAGCCAAGGGCTAGTTTTCCTGTTCTGGACGATATCACAGGGGCCTAAAGGGAGCTGATCTTTCTCAGGTAGATCTGCATCTCTTTATGCTGCCCAGGTACCTCACTGAGGTGATTGGGCTCCCCTTTGGTGAGGAATCACATTAACCGATGTGATATGGCTGGAAACAATCTAAAAATCAGACCCAGGCTTCTTAAAATGGAGAACTGGTACTTTGAAAGTCAACCCAATCAAAACCCAAGTAAACAGTAACTTATTTAATAACAAACCTTTATTTAAATATGTGTTGATGATCTATTATGTTCTAAGACATACATAATGAAAAATGAAGTTCAGCTGAATTGGAAATTACTATAGTCTTTTATTCCTGCTAATTCTAAAGTGTCCTTATCTCCCCCCAAATGACCTACCTAATAGCTAGTACCAGATCCTTGGAAATTGCTTGTCAATTTGACCATCTTCCTCAACTCTTATTGGTTGCCAAACTTGGACAAATGGATCTTTCACATGGCACATTACACTTACGGACTCTCCCCATTTGCCATGGCTTAAATCCTATCTGTGTTTTAACTAAGCCTCCGTGACTACTTCCTTCCTGGTCATGGTGTTCAATGAAGACTGAACTCCAATACAGAACCGGCATTCTGTACTAACAGAGCTACTGTCCACAAACTCCCTCCACTTAGAATAAAGCCCATACACTTTAAGGGCCTTCAGTGTGTACATTCATATTCTTTCTTCATTCTTGCTTTCAATTCCTTGGATGAGCCGCTCACTCTCCTTCCCCTTGCAAACCTTTAGCATGTCTTCTGGTATCATTTGGCTGGTGTCCTAACTTGTTCAGTGCTCAATCTTCAGCAAGTCTGAGCTACTTAATGAATATTGGCTAAACAAATGTGTTGGTGAAGGCCAGAGTAAAGGATGTGATATATACACCCATAACTATGCACAGATCAATGTGTTAGTAATGCCTTGTGCTTGCGATAATGTCAGCCATAAATAAAGGTGGATTGTTTTTAGAAGCTAATTAGAGAAGAGCTACAAAATATAAACTAGAATCAATATGTCTATTACAACCAAAATCATTACATTAAATTATCACCCTATGAAGAGCCCTGTTACTCAACGCAAACTTAAGTTGCCTAAAATCAATATACTTGTATTATTATTTTGAGGATTTACTCCCAAAAGTTTTGTTTCCTTGGACACTGACACTATTAACTACTCAGTATTTCTGTGAGCCTTAATGGTGATTCATTTAAAGTTGCTTTTATGTGTCTTTTACTGTGTAATTACTGATTTTCTTCTCAATAGATATTCTTTTGCAAGGGGAATGAGCGAGCCTTTTCTTTGTTATATTTAGCTGTTTACTATGCTGTGTTTTAATGGGATGCTACGTCCTGCCCCTGAGGCATTGTCTCAGCACCTGTGCTGTCAGTGGCTGTGGGACAGTTTCAGCAAATGATCTAGAACCTGTTACAGAAATTAGTCTTTCTGTGGGTTAGTAATTAGTGTTGGTCAAGTTACCATAACCCACCAGCTGCTAGGAGAAGACAGATGAACAAACAAGACAAATTCACACTCAGTTTCTTTCGCTCTTAATTACCACAACCGGCATTCTGTCTATCAGAAAAAAAGAAAAAAAAACTATGAAAATAAGTCATAGTCTCTCTAGTCCCAGCCAAATATCCACAATTGTGGTAAGATCTCATACTCAATTTATTGTAGCAAAATCCTGTCAGTATTGCCACACAATTGTTCTTCACCTCAAACGCATTAAAAACATATTAATTGCACAATTATAATGAGAGGAAAAGAATACAACAAATAAAATTAATATGACAATTTTCACCCTGCTTGTTTGATTCAGGTGACCTCAGTTTGGAGTTAGGTTGGCACTTACAGTGAAGGCTCTATTAGGAAAACCATAATGCTTGAATTGTAGACTTAAGAGAGACTTAAAGTCGGAGGCTGCTTGGTGCCTATTTCCCATCGTCGATTCTTTCTGTGCAGCCAAAGGTACCTCGGTTGCTCCTATTTGCTATTTGTAACTGTCTTGACAATATATTCCTTCAGATTTTGAGTTGTTGGTTTTACCACTCCCGTTCTCTGCCACTTGACATTAGAAGAAACAGGTTTGAAGGCAAAGAAGATTTTGGCCTATGGAGGAATCTACAATTGACTGTTCACTGTTCTCCTAAAATATGAAACTTGGCTCTTGTTTTATTCCCAACTTTCTGATTGTATATGTAGACTTCGTTATCTCTACCCAGCCTCAACCAGAGGTAAAACACGGTGGATTTGGGTGTTGATTCTTGTACGCTGTTCTACACGGACTCAATTTAGCCTGGTTATAGAAAATGTTTGCCTCCACCCTCCAAATGTTCTTTTCCTTCCTGTGTTCTGAACTCAGTCTGCAAGGTTTCCCAGATCCAAGAAGAACTCTGAGTAAACAGAGGCCCTCTTGAAAGAAGCTGTTGTGGCCAATTAAATTGTGTAGCCTTGAAGTTCCAAGTGATTTTCTCAATCCTCAGGGAGCCCACTCAGCCCAAGCGTGAATGAAGCATTCTCTCCCTAGAAAATAGAGCCTCCATCTTTTGATAGAATTCAAAGTTAGGCAGAGAGGAAGAAGAGTTTCCCCCGTGTCATTAGCTGTTTGATTTTTCTAGCTCTTGCCTTGACAAAGCAGAGCTGAGAGCTAAGGGACATGGAGTCATGTGCACTTCCGCATCTTTATTCATTTAAAGGAGAACGGCAATCACAGGATCAGGTACAAGGACGATGCTGTTGGTCCTAATTTTTCAGCTCTCTTCCTTTCTTTTGCCACTGTCTATCCAAACAGCGTGCCATGTGTTAGAATATGCAGTATCAGTCAAAAGCCTGACCTATAATTAGTTCTTATAAAGTTCTGAGCAATTGGTATCAGAAAATATTTATTTCTTTAGAAAGATATGGCCTGGAAAAGGGAGTTTGGGTCTTCCCTTTCACCTCCTGAGCCTTCTGTATGCTGGATGATCCATCTCTGAATGGCTTCTGAACATCCACAGGATGTAAAATTCTGATCTCAATTCCAGAGTATCTCAGGCCTTCTGAAGGAACCAAATAGAAGTTCTAAGTGTCGAGTGAGACAGTCCATATTCATCTCTATGCCCAGGAAGCCTGGCATCCTTCAAAGGTTTGGGACCAAGTGCTGTCAAGTGATCATTGAGAAAATGATGTCACCATCCCTATGAGGTTTTTAGGCTTGGAAATAATACAGAGAGAGCTCTCTCTTTCTCTGAGTATGGTACAGTAAATAAGCATGCCCTGTAGAAGTCCAACCCAACTAAGGTATGATCTCAGCAGTTAGAGTACACCTCCTCTCTCTCTCTTGCCTTCCAGATCACTACATGCAGGTTCTTGTCTGTCAGCATGAGTGTGTGAGGGAACTCGCCACCCGCCCAGGCCGCCTCTCACCAATCGAGAACTATCTTCCCTTGCATTATGACTACCTCCAGTTTGCCTACTACAGAGGTAATGTGGGGGTCATTTTTGAAAACCCTGTGGGCTCTCCATCATTGTATGCATGTGGCCACCATCCAGACTCCTGTGTTCTTTCATTCCATCACCAAAGCAACGCAGGCTTAGGCACATTCCCCCCCCCCCATGAAATTGGGCTTACTCAGAGCAAGGCAGGAGGACCCTAGTACTGGAACACAGGATTTCCTGTGTTCATGTCATAAAACATACGATAGACTTGCAAATCTTCTCTTTCAGCAAAGATGCTTTTTCAACTCCTTTTTGGTAGGACTATGTTAAAGAACCAATGCAATTGAAACACACCTCCCTTTCTGCATAGTTTATTATCCTTCCAAAATTCTATACATAGACATAGAATTTTCCTTCTTCTTCTATATGAAGATGGCATTATTTATACTACTTTCTTTATCATTTTTTTACCTAATACTTGCCAGATGACTTTTACTAATTTAGATATAGGAAATTATTTTGAGGGCCAAATTTAAATTCTAGTATATTATTGTTTAATAGATGAGTGCAGAGACAACTTCCTGCTCTCTTTCTTTATGCCTGTATACCATTGCATTATTTTTTTTTTATTTTATACATCTTCTTATTGAAGGACAGTGTGTTGTTTGTAATCTTTTGTGACTGCAGTGACCTTTCAAGTGGATAATCCTTTACATATGTCTGTACATATCTATATATGTATTTATTTATTTTTTGGGGGGGGGGGTTCGAGACAGGGTTTTTCTGTGTAGTCCTGGCTGTCCTGGAACTCACTCTGTAGACCAGGCTGGCCTCGAACTCGGAAATCCGCCTGCCTCTGCCTCCCAAGTGCTGGGATTACAGGCGTGTGCCACCATGCCCGGCTATATACGTATTTATAAGGATAAATATCTGGAGGTTCATTTACTGGGTCACATAGTTTACTCATTCATAGTTTTGATTCACAAAGCCAAATTTTCCTCCCATATGGACCATATCTTCCACTGTTCATCATCAGAATATATCATAAAAAGTTTAGATATCCCATAATCCCCTAGGTAAAGTTCAGTCATTCAAAATAGCTTTTGTTTTCTTTTTTTAATAGGTTGTTGTTGCTTTATTATTTACATATCTATTTTTATTTGTATGAGTATACTGTAGCTATCTTCAGACACACACCAGAAGTAGTTTCCTTTTTTTATTAAAGAGGAGATATTGAATACTGCTCTTATACTTAAAAGCAATTAGTAGTATTCAGATCACCTAAGCCACTATGATGTGCACACCTTCACTTTGTGGAGAAGTGACTGGCTGCTTGACAGGTCCTGATCGCTTGGCTCAGTGTGCTTCTTGTTATTTCTCCCTGTCTTCAACATCGATGCCTTTTATGAGGTCAGCCATAAAGAGATATTTTTCCTTTAAAAAATGATGATGATGATGATGGTGGTGGTGGTGGTGGTGGTGGTGGTGGTGGTGGTGGTGGTGGTGGTGGCAGTGATGCAGACCAACAATTTAAAATTGCTTTGGCAAACTCCCACTTTTTCTAAGAGTAAAGTGTGACTCTTTGTCCTGTTACTATGACATTGATAACTCATGTGAGCATCATGACCAATGAATGCAAAGTAAGTAAGCCAGCTGCTTATTATCCTCAACATATTAAAAACCCATGCTCAGAATATTTACATAGGCGCCACACAGTACAAAACAAGTCTCAGTTAATTCACACAATTTTGCTGTAGTGGTCCAGGAATTACCAATAAGAAATCTCTTTCTAATAGAGATTTTAGAGGATTCCTGCATAGGGCCCAGCACCAAAGCAAAGTCCTCCCAGCTAAGGACCTGAAAGTGTCTGACCTTCTGTGTAAATGCTTCTGGCCTTTTTCCTCAACCTTGGTTTGTCTCCCGTTTATTGTGATCAATGATGACATTAAGAGACACATTGAAGTCTCCCTCTGAAGCCATCTGGGCAGATCTGGCTGATTCAAATGTGTCCACACCTTGTCTCTCCAGTTGGTGAATACGTGAAAGCCTTGGAGTGTGCCAAAGCCTACCTGATGTTCCATCCCGACGACGAGGATATACTGGACAATGTAGACTTCTATGAGAGTCTGCTGGATGAAAGCACTGACCCAGCATCCATTGAGGCCCGAGAGGTGAGTTCTTTTTTGTTGTTGTTTTTGTTTTTGTTTTTGTTTTTGTTTTGTTTTGTTTTGTTTTGTTTTTTTCGAGACAGGGTTTCTCAGTATAGTCCTGGCTATCCTGGAACTCACTCTGTAGACCAGGCTGGCCTCGAACTCAGAAATCCGCCTCTGCCTCCCAAGTGCTGGGATTAAAGGCATGCGCCCCCACCGCCCGGCTGAGAGGTGAGTTCTTTAAACTGCAGTGTGTTTCAGGGAGAACGGATTAAAAACAAACCAACAACAATGACAAAAATGAGCATGATCCTTAAGGACACATAGAGATTCAATGGCTGCTCCAGATCTTAATTTTTCCAACTTTTTCTCTATGCCAGAAGCACATATTTCTTATAGACGCTACCTTGTGACAAACCTGTTGCCAAGGGGACCACATTTGCAACTTAGACCTCTATGTTCATTCACTATTATAACAAAAAGTTCTGCTTGATCATGTATTACATTTCTTAGTTGTTATTTAAATATGAATTCTATTTCTTCTAGGATTTAACAGCATTTGTCAAACGTCATAAACTTGAAGCTGAACTGATCAAGTCAGCTGCAGAAGGCCTGGGATTTTCATATGCTGAACCGGTAAGAATAAAATGAGAAAACTAGCTATCATTTAAAATCTTTTTAAAAATAACTTCATTAATTTTGTCTTATGTGCATTGATGTGTGGGTGTCAGATCCCTTGAAACTGAAATTCTCAACAGCTATGAGTTGCCATGTGGGTGCTGGAAATCGAACCCTGGTCCATTGGAAGAACAGACAGTGTGCTCTTAACCATTAAGAGCAGGGAAGGGGTTTATAATAAGGATATAAAGTGAGTCAATAAATTAGTTAATTTAAGAAATAATGATGAAATCTTGAAAAATAATGACACTACCATTTAAAAGATCTTCTTGGTGGATATTTAGCTACTAATACCCTACCCACATTAGTGGAAGAGTCTAATAACCTCTCTAAATACACCAGTTGAAAGAAGTCTTTACGTTGTTATACAGGTGATGAACTTTAAAAGATTTTGATACATTCTCATGATCCTGAGGTCAAAAGTCAGAAGCAAACATTTTATGCATAATTCTTTTGTCTGTCTTGTTTCAGTTTTCTAATGTTTAGATTAAAAGTTTTCAAGTTTTTAGCACATGCCATCCTTTAAACAAATAACACATCTTCAGAAGGCACTGGCTGAGTGGTGAGCCAGCCTCTGTCCTGTTCTCTTCTGCTTTCTGTATTGTCATCTGATCAAACAGTTTCACAACACCCTTTGCAGACTGGATCCATGCTGTAGATAAATTCAAGTTCTTGTTTTTATTTAATGCAACACCTGGTTCTTCATGTTGTTAAGGATTTAAAATATTTTGGCTATGTAGATAGAATTAGTATAGGATTCATTCTTGTGATGTTCCAATTATTTCCAATTTCTCTTGAAAATACATAGTCCAGGGAGCACTGTTATTAAATTATTACTTCAAATAAATCCCAGGAGTGGACTCCACTGCACGATAAATACAGGGTCTACAAGTTCTTGGATCTTAACTTCTTTTCTAAGGAAAATGTTTCTGATACCTTCATTATTTCTAGGACTTAAAAAAGTACCAATTTACCAACTTTACAAGAGGAAAAGTATCCATGCTCTTCATATATATTAAGTGCCAATTGCTATATCACTACTCTTTTAACTTCTACTTTGCTGATGGCAGTTTATACTATTTTCTCCTTTTCACATATTGGGTTTTTTTTCCTCTTTGAATTAACTAGGTATAGGTTTTTTCCACTTACCTATTGATTACTGAATATTTTATGCAGTATTCATGTTAATGCGTTGATGAAATCATTAATTATAGCATATTTCTAATTGGTTCTTAATTATGGCTTATTGGCAACAGAACACGTTTTAAAATTAGGTTATTTTAAGGTGCTATTTCTGGTGTAATACATAAATGTGTTCTTACTTAGTATTTTGAAGAATTATGTTTTGGGATCCCAAGAGACCTTAAAATATAACACCTACATCCATGGTTCTGTACAGATAATTAACCCAGCTTGGTTTCTTTGTTCAAGTTTTAGTCATGATTCACAAAGCATTTGCATTGAAGGATCCTTGAAGCCCTTTCTATTACCATATTCCAAGTGTCTATCCAGAACCAGAGGACAGAGCACCTAATTCTATATGGTCTTTTGCTTTATTTGTTAACCATGGTGCCTTTGGCAAAATTCCATCAGCCTTCTCTTTGTCAATACACAATATAAGTTTCTGAATATTACAGGTCTTCTAAGTATTTTATGAGGAGTATTTAAAATTTTTATTCCTATAAGTGGCATTTTGGTAATAAATGTATACCATTTCTTCAACTGTAAACAGAATTACTGGGTCAGCTATGGAGGACGGCAGGATGAGAACAGGTGAGTCCTCTATTTTCAAAACAGACTATTGGTGAGATGAGATGCTCAAAGCGGGAGATGGTACCCAGAACTCAACTCCAATAGATTAGAGAAAGCTATGCAATTATCCTTCAAGTTGCATGTTAGGAGATGTGTCCTGGTCCCAGATCTCCCACTCACTTCTCTATGGTTTTGAGGGATTACTTTTCTCCTGTGTGTGGAGATTCTTTTTAAAATGAAGAAGTTAGCCCAAGAATTCTCCAAATGCTAATTTTCTGTGATTACTCATTGCACAAGGCTGGATGTTATTTTTATTAGTGAATATTATAAAATTTGCTCTTTAAGATGGTTTTGGGTCTTTGAGATTTTCATAGAACACATTTTGATCATATTCAAAATTTGCCTATTGATGGTAAATTCCCTTACTATATTCATTTGAAATCAAGGTCAGAAAGGTTTCTGTATAGTGAATTATGTGTTATTGCCAAGCAGATTGAAACTAAGAGAACCCATTTTTAATATGATTGAAGTCAATGCACCTGTTTTTAAGTAAGTCAAACTTATCTGTGTTTGAGTTGCCTGTTTGGGATCACATAGTCCAACCAACCTATTCTCAGATTGAGAAAGGCTGTGTCAATGGAAGACACGCCTGTCAGTGCAAGGGACCCCATCTATAGAGGGCACTAGATTATTGTTTGGCCACAATAAAGTGAAAGTTTCATGTCCTAGAATCTTGTAGTCAATCAGTCCTTGGATGACATAATACGATTGGGGAAAAACATCAAGGATATATACGACGTTCCAAGTCTGTGTAGTTTGAAAGGCTATCTACTATCACTGGTGCATTTGCAATGCTTGGCAAAAACAGTGTCTTTCTCCTCAGACTAGTCCAGAACCAACTATTACATTAGGACATGGTTTATCTCTACTTGAGCATCATTCAGTGATGCGGTCCATGTTCAAGAAACAATGCGACATGGAGAATTAGGGGTCCACCCAATCATCTTTTGTTTTTAATATGCTGATATAAAGGGAGTAAAATTAATTGTAATAAAAGTTGAGAGAAAAGACCTAAAGAAAAACACAACATCTGGAGGAAGCTGAGAGACCCAGACAAAGGCACAGCATAGAACTTGATTTAGGAAGACAGGTGAATGGTATGCAATTCAGAATCAAAGCCTAGGTAAGTACAGTATTCTCTGCCTTGGCACATTTTTATTCAGTGAGAAATAATCAGTCTCAACTTTTTTGAATGGACAGAGTCCCTTCAGGAGTGAATATGGATGGGACAGAAGTTCATGGATTGTCAATGGGAAAGAAGTTACCACCCAAGATAGGTCGAGACCTAAGAGAAGGTAAGCCCTTGCAAGCTTTTACTTCTATAATGATCAAGGAAGGGCATGAGATGGGGAAATCCTGTAAGAGATTGAGGTTGAACCCATTTCTCTGTGATATTAAGACTACAGCTGCCAACCTCTGAACTCAATACTTAAACACAAGAATGCCTCAGATCTCTATGTCATTCAGGAGAAATGTTTCCAAATACTCCTTCCATAATTTGAATTAAACAGGAACTGTGTGGTCCTCGCCATTCTCAGCTGAATCCTTGAGGGATAGAGAGGTCACTAGTAACTATTTCTGTTGCTCAGCCAGTGAGTGAGTACTAGATAGTGTGGGGTCGTCTACATATCTAAGGATCATGGAGAAGACATAAGTCATGCATACTCATCTAAAATGCTTAAATAATATAGATTTGAGTGAGGCTTTGAACAAAAACAAAGTTTATTTTAAAAATATGTATGTATGATGTGGTAGAAATTTAAGGCTGAGCCTTGCGCATGCTCTGTAAGTAGCCTAAAACTGATCTACAATGTCAGCAGAAAGATAGTTCAGAGTGATTTATAGACATGCATAGAGAGTTGGTCTAGTGAGTAAAGCAAGCAGGACACAGGCATAGAGACAAGAAGAACAGAATGCCATACACCTGGTCACAGAAGGACAGAATTAACGGAATGGCAGAGGACTGCCCCAAGCAGTTTTGACATAGTCAAGCATAGTTATAATAATAGCAAGAGTACCACAGACAATATCACCAGTACTTCTTAGCACCTGTTATTTCTCAAGCAAACGCATGTACCTTCATTTTCACAGTAACAGTCTCTCACAAGAGGCAATCTAGTCACTTTTCAAATGTCTTACAACACATGACATCGCGCAAGCACTTGAACCTGATGATCACATTTTCTTCTATACCTACTTCATTGATTATAAATAATTGCACCTAAAGTATATCACAAAGTATAAGCCATATAGACAAAATACAGGTATAAGTATATACAAGGATTAGTCCCAGGACTGACCCTGTCTTAAGGATATCAGAGGCTAAGAACGCTCAACACCCTGAGATAAAATATCATAGAATTGACAGAAGACCTTGCAGCTTCCTGCATCCCTTAAATCACCCCCAAACTACTTATATTACCTAATATAATGTGCTATGCCACATATTGCAATTTTACATATGCTATAGTATATTCTCTAGAGAACACGGGCAAGAAAACACGGCTGCGTGTTATTAGATGCAGACACAATTTCTTTTTAACTCTTTCGATTTCAAGTTTTGTTGAACCTACAACGGTGGAGCTGCCTATGTGTAGCCCCAAGAGACCAAAGCACATGCATCCAGGGGTCTGCCCTTCTGTGTTCAGGAGCACTGGTCAGCACCTCCCTGGCTGCTCGGAAACTTCTGGCTCTCGCTGTTCTTGGATTTCCCAGCCCTTTCCTTCCTGTACTTTCATCAAGTTGGTTGGAAACAGTAAACAGGATAATAGGCTCACCTGCTCTGACCTAGACCTTAGCGTGTAGCCGCAGAACCCAGAACCTGTAAGCTTCCTAGTCACCCAGAGTTCATATTCCTTTTGAAGCTCAGAAGCCACCCAGGAAGGAAATGCCAATGTACCAGTGCTTTGATGAAAATGTTTCAGAAACCCCAGGGCACTTGCCAGATTTCAAAGCTTTTTCCTCTTTTCAGCTACCAAGGAATCCAATGTCTGGTAACTAAGGTTAGCAGGAAGGGTGGAGGGGGGAATCTTTGCAATGATAGCTACCATTTCCATAGTTCTCTTGGTTGAACTAACAAATGGATCGCGGGATGTATTCTGGAAATCTGCCAATATGAAAGATTCCTTTGTGTATCTATTGTTGCCATGAAGACAGACTCTTTCTGTGAGAAGGTGCATGGCATGCATTCCATCACTGTCAGTGAGCAGACATCTGGGAGCCACCCACCTGACATCACAGATTCAACCCCAGTGTCTGTACCTGGAGACCGCATTAGATCCCAAAGGCTTAGGCCTTGTCCCTCCTTCACTTTAGAGATGACAAAAGACACAGTTGGCAGTCACCTATGCTGATTGATCTAAGATTACCAGGACACTGATCTTCCCTGTACTCTCTGCATTCCTCCCCGTCCACTGGAAATTTATGTAAACCTGGTGCTTATAACCCTCTGATCGTTAGTCCTTCAGGGACTAGACCAATTCTGAGTCTATACAAGGGAAACACCTTAAGGCACTTCATTGGCATAAAGCATGAGCTTTGTGACAACTACGAATGATAACATATACTTCTATTACTAGGGAAACTTGAGTTGTGTGTTGAACTAGGAACTGGTAACAAAATATAAATACATTACTTATTACACCATGACTGCAGTGCCCCTGACACTTGAATAGAATCCAAACTGAGAATAGTGGCAAGCTATAAAATTAATAATCCCAGAGCACTCCGGTAGCTTGGCAGGAACCAGAAGCCAAGGGGGAAAGACAGGCACATGCCATAAAATAAAGAATCTATCATCTATTCGAGTTAATGTTAAATAATCTTCACACAGGACAGCTTTCAGTACCAAGAGAACAGTCACTGAGCACCACCCCTGAAACTCACCCAAAGTAAGGAATATTCATGCTAACTTGCTGAAGACACCTCTGTCATATACACATTTTAACACCCATTTTTCCAGAGGCCATGCTCAGTAATGACTCCAGAGTGACTGGGGACACGGCAGAAATAATATTGCCCTTGGACTCTGAAGGCTTGTGTTACGATAGGAAGCACACTATGAAATTGTCACCCGTTAATCCCTCTGTGCCCTGCAGTCATCATCTGTGAAGAGAGGGTTATTATCTTACACCCTGCCCCATGTCTACGGACATGTGATATTTATGGGAATACCATTGCTCTTGCCATGAACCACAGACAGGGAGCACAAGGGCACACTTCTCTACATGATCTTTGTAAAATCCAGGGAGCCGGAGCCAGACACATACTTTATGAATGAGAGAAGAATTAAGTTGGTTAACTAAATCTCCCTGCATAGTGGTGAACAGTTGGCTACAGCCATCAAACCAGGCCCTAGGAACCACAACCTATTGGAGTACATTTTTATTATAATTTTACATCTTCCTCTGTCTGGTGTGTTAGTCATCTTTGGACTGATTGCATTCTCATGAATGCCAAGGTTCCTTCTCTCTCTCTCTCTTCTCTCTCTCTCTCTCTCTCTCTCTCTCTCTCTCATTTGTTTTGTAAGTGTGATAACTTTCTGTTCAAAATCTTAAACATTCTGTGGTAATTATATAAGCTCATGAAAAGCATGTTTCAAATACCAATTTTTCTCTTGTCTTCAATTCTACATATTTAATACTTCATGGTACCCCCTGCCTTCACGTGGTATTTGAATGTTACTTGTCGCAGGACTGACATAAGTGCTGCCCAATATTTTAAACCCCTCTTCCAAATATACTCCATTACAGCAAGCTTAATAATATCAGTACCAGAATCTAATATAGTATTCTAATTACAGCTAACTAATTCAATAGTAATGATAATAACAGCAAACACTCATGCAGAACTTGGGTGGTACACTTTTTTTCTAAGCATTTTAGCATTTTAATGTTAAATTTCATATTTTAAGAATAATATTATTATATTCAAGTAAATTACTTCAAACTAAAAATTAATGAATACTTGACAATATTTGCAAAGCAATGTAGCTCACCAAACTCTCTGTTCTACTTCTATTTCAATTTCATATTGTCAAATGTTTTCTCCTAAATCTACAATTATTATGCATTTCTTGCTCAGAGAGTATTTTTTTTAATTCTTAAGTTACAGTAAATATGCAGTTTTCTGATTTTAAATGTATCTTCCTTAATTTCTAACTCAAATCAGTTACATAGATTGGAACATCTTTTCCAAACGATATGAAAAAGGGTTCTGAAGGGACAGTTGTTATTTTGTTTTATCTAATTTCATCTGTTTAAGACAATAGCCATTTATTATCTCATCATTTCTGTGGGTCACAATATGGTGACAGTGTGGATATGGCCAGGAATTCATGGCCTCCCACAAAGTTTGTCCCAACATCTCAGTTGAGGCTTGGCTGGTGTCTTAGGGTTTATCTTGCTGTGATAAAACACCACGACTAGGGGCAACTTGTGGGGAAAAAGCTTTATTTCAGCTTATAGTTTCACATCACATTTCATAGTCCATCATGGAAGAGAGGGCAGGCTTAAGAGCAGAGTCTGAGATCTCTGCCACTACCAAAACCTGCAGAGTAATGATCCCCAGGAGGCAAGATGGCAGTTCAGTTCAGGACAACTAAGTAGCCAGCATTTATTCAAACATTGGGAGTCTGACCCTGAGTTGTTTATTTAACCATATGTAAGCACAGCACAATTTAATGAAAACTTTCCAGGTGATAATTAACTCAACCCCATGTGAACAAAATTGCTTATATGATCTCCTCAAAGAACAAAGTACAATAAATAAAGATCAGATGTGACCACACCTTGCATAAAGATGGATTCTATAGGTTGGCTGCATGTGACATTGTCCATAAAAAATAGGTTTTATAGATTGACTAATGAAGACCAAGCTACAGATCTGCCATGAATGTGTGGGGAGCTAGGTTGATGGTTCAGAGTCTGCGAGCTCCCAAGGGTCCATGTTGGTCTTACTGCAGTGTCTCTATCCCCTTCAGGCCCCTCAGTCCTTCCGCCAACTCTTCCACAAGATTCCCTGAGCTCTGCATCTCTGCATCTGTTTCCATTGGCTGCTGTGTAGAGCCCCTCAGAGGACAGTTGTGCTAGGCTCTGCAAGCATAACAGAGAATCATTAATAGTGTCAGGGATTGGTTCTTGCCCATGTTATGGGTCTCAAGTTGGGCCAGTCATAGGCAGACCATCCCTTCAGTCTCTGCTCCGTCATTGTCTCTGCACTTTTGGCAGGCAGGACACATTTCTGGCCAAAGGTTTTGTGGGTGGGTTGGTGTCCTGATCCCTCCACTGGGAGTCCTATCCGGCTACAGACTACAGGCCACTTCAGGCTCTATATACCCCACTGCTAAAAGTCCTAGTTTGGGTCACCTCTGTAGACTCTGTGCTGCCTCCCTGACCCACGTATCTGGCTCATCCTAGAGATGCCCCTCCCCTACTCACTGCTCATTTCCATTCTCTTCTCCCTCCATCTCCCTATACCTGTTTCTCCCTCTTGTTCCCCCTCCTCACTCTCTCTCCCAACCAGTTTCCTCCCTCAATCCACCTCTGATGTCTATTTTATTCAAGCCTCTTCTCTTTGGCTCGCCGTGTTATTTGGCTTCTTTGGGTCTATAAATCATAGTGAGGTTAATAAAATCATAGTGTGTACTTTATATCCACTTATGAGCTGTACAACAAAATCTAAGAAACATCAATTTATAAAGAAAACTACTTACTTTTCTACTTATATAAAATATGTGATCCTGAAAACTAGGACTCTATGGGTTTAGTATCAGAATTCAAGAAATTCTATATTTACAAATTTTGATACTAGATTTTTAAATTAATGGAGGCAATGATTAGGTCATCTGAATGACTGTGTTTTAGCTGAGTCCTACTATCAATGTATATTCTGAAGGGGGTCAATTCACACTGGTTGCTTGATTTAAATATTAAAGATTAACAATAGATGAAATTGATAAGTTAATAGATAATATGGTCAGGCCAAGCTGATTAAAAGTAAAATTCATCATATTCACTTAAGATTTCATAGTAGTTTCAGTATTTAAAGAATGGGATAAAAACACAGCATTACACAGCAATATACTGCAAGAAATGAAAGTCCCAAAGAAGTTTGTCTCAATCATTCAGGAGAATGTTCTTGTGGAATCTGGTATTTTTATTTTAAGCAAAGTAATATCAACCTTTTCCACTAATATCACTGGTTTGGCCACAGTTTCTTTTGCATTCCTGCTACCTTTTGATTTCACAATTTTTGGCACTAAGCTATATGAGACATGAGTATAGATAATACAGGCATAGCTTCATGCTTGCACATGTGCAAGAGAAATTGCATCCAAGATAGCTTGTCAGCAGTGATGCTCCTCCAGGAGCAACTGCTCTGACAAATGGCTACGCACAGCTCAAGACAGATGGGCTCTGCCTCCTCCTTTCCTTCTTTCTTTCCATTGACCACGACGGTGGCAGAGATCAGACCCAAACTGGACCAATAAATAGTGTTATCCTCCAGTTTAATCTGCTCATATCAACATTAATTTCTGCATCTCCTTTTCCTTCAGTGGATGTCTTTTCACTCCCCTGACAGCGCCCTTTGACTGTCTGTGCCCTCCGTAGCTGGCCTCCCTCCGGGGAGCTGTGGTACCTCCAGGAATGCATCAGGTTCTTATATTCATGACTGTAATGGGGGCAAGAATTGTTCTCTTTCCTTGTTCAATTTCTGCTTTAGTCTCTGCTTCATCTTTCTCACCATCAGAGGCTGTATCCCTCCACCCCACTCATTCTCCCAGGAGCCTATGTGGGGTTCATGCTTTTTAAACACTACAGGAGACACTCACATGAAGAACAATAATAACCCCAAATACAAGAGCACATTGTCAACCATGTTGGGGCCACCAGGGGATGCTGTGTTCCTTGATGACTGAGTCCCATGTGGAAGGAGTCTGCATGGCATATCTGAGGCATGCATACTATTCTTAGAGTGCAGGAATCTGCAGGCAGTGAGTTGCTTGTGATGCTGTATCAGAGCTTCAGATGAGGGGCCATGAAGAAGGGCATCTTCCTGGACGAGAGGCTGAAGCATGTGGAATTCTGCTTTCTAAGATCAGAATCAAATAAAAAACAAACGGCTTAACCATTGCACATATAATGCTTACAGTCCTGTGGGAAGAGCTGGTACCCAAACATCTACTTTTCCCTCAATCTATCTTCTGTTTGTTGAATAATAAAAAAAGAAAGAAGGAAAAGGAGGACATGACCACTCCTAAAAGGTTGAGGTTTTTATTATAGATACAAGGGACAGCATGGGCAGAGGCATCTTCAGAGAGTCCAGAGTGAACACGACAGGCAAAGTAAAATGGACACATGGGGAGGAAAAGAGGCACGAGAGAGCCAGAAGCTGAAAGCCCAGGACAGTGGGATGATAAGTGTCAGCCCAAAGGGCAATAGGCTAGCTTAGCTAAAATGGCTGGGTTATATAAGAAAGGGAAGCTTGGACAAGAGATACCTAGCCTAGTCCCTGCACAGAATTCAAAGTAGGGGGTGTGTATATACCTGAGACTGGCTGACAGTCCATCCACTTTGATGTGGTAATCAGCACCTCAGTTAGCTAGCGGATCGTCCTCAGGTTTAAGACCTAAACATTTACCAAGCTTTCTACTATGTGATTTGTCCTGTGCTTCTGTGTTCCTATGGAGACTGTATCTCCGGTGCTCTCCATTGCAGACCGACTGCTGGGTTTTCTGTGCTCCCTCTTAGAAAGTGGCAATAGCAGGAAGACACTCTGCTTTGTCCCTCCAGGTGGCCCTCTGCTCTATGAGAACATCACCTTCGTCTACAACTCCGAGCAGCTGAACGGGACTCAGCGGGTTCTTCTGGATAACGTCCTGTCGGAAGAGCAGTGCCGGGAGCTCCACAGCGTGGCCAGTGTGAGGACTCGAGAAGGGGAAGCCTTAAAGCTAGTGTACCCTGAGCCTGGAGGCAGTGACCTAGAGGGAGGAAAGACCCTTAGCCATTGGGCTCTCAGCCTGCAGGACAGTGTCCTGGAGGAGGGCAGCCCCTGTGTCAGAGTGTCCTGAGCCTTGATGGCAGTATTAGAGAAATGGGCTGGAATTGCACTTACTTAGGCTTAAGACAGTAACTGTGGAGGTGCTTTTGTGGCTTTTGGGTTGGAAGGATCTGAAACTCCCACTGTTCTAGTTCTTAGGAGAGTAGACATGCTGCATATGCCCTGACTAGCATCAAAGTCAATGGAGAATTCTCTTTAACCAGCAATTAACCAGCATATGAATAATTTGAATTATATCTATTTAAGAAAAAGTAGTATTTTTTTAATGAAAATGGACTGATGATCAATGAAAATTGGCCCCGTTGGTTAGAATTGGTTATACAGGAGACACTCACACGAAGAACAGTAATTACCCTAAATACAAGAACACATTTGTCAACCATGTTGGGGACTGTGGAGTTAAATGATACTGAGTGCTGGATTGGCTTCTCAGCTTCTGGAAGCCAAAGCATGAAGAAACCCAGATGGACTCTTACTTGCCACTAACGAAGTCTTTTAATTCGTTTTCTTCTCAGGGAATCATGCTGGTTGGTGATGGCTACCGGGGGAAAACGTCACCCCACACACCCAATGAGAAGTTTGAGGGAGCAACGGTTTTGAAAGCACTCAAAGTAAATTCTCTGTTTCCCTTCAGCTTGGGTTCCTAGGGGCTGGCAGAGGCCGTTGTGAATGGCAGGTTCAGAGAGAAGATTAGCAAAGGGCACAACTGTGAAGTGGTTGGTGGCTTTGTCATCTGCTTGCGGTGCTGAGGGTCCATTCTCGGCAGACGCGCGGCCACTGAACTACAGCCCGGCCACGCTGCTGTTTCGGGCTACCCCTTCATTCAGCATGCATTTCCCAAGTTTTGTGCTTCCTGTGTTTCTATCTCCCCCAAAACGATGCAACCACCATCCTCCGGAAGCTCAGGAGCTTATGATGGAAACATTCTAAAGTCAGTCATAGTCTTCTCTGGAAATGATATTAGAGAACAATGAAGACGATATTGCAGGAGATGGGAAGAGAGAGCTGTGAGCTTTGAACTTCACTCCTGTGGTTAGGAAGGACTGCTTCAGGGGCTCACTTCTCTCTGGAGCCACAAGCATGAAGAAGTTATTCTCCCTGTGAGTTGGTGCAGAGGCGGCTCACCTGTATTCTCTCTATGAAACCTCGAGCCTGTTTGTCTCAAGCCCTCCAGTCCACCACCCCCCCCCACGGTCCCCAATGTCCTTGGCTCTCTTGTTGTTTCAGTTTGGTTATGAAGGCCGGGTGCCACTAAAGAGCGCAAGGCTGTTCTATGACATCAGCGAGAAGGCTCGGAAGATTGTGGAATCCTATTTCATGCTGAACTCAACCCTGTATTTTTCCTATACCCACATGGTCTGCAGAACAGCCCTGTCTGGTAGGTTTCCAGAACCTGAACATGTCGCCTTCTTCCTAGCATGCCAAAGGATAGAAAACAATGCACCGCAGAGCTCTATAGCATTCTAGAATGGTCACTTATGAGGACTCTAGCTTTCGAAAACAACAGAAATCTACTCACTAATCCTCCCCCCCCCTTTGACTCCTAAAGTTCTGGGAGACTCTCATTCTGTACATTTTCTGTCTTCAAATCCATTTCTCATAATTGCTAAGACAGAAGAAAACTGCCTCTCTACTTTGGGTTTCAGGGACTCAGGAAGCTGGAAAATGCAGCTGTGGCTACAAATTGAGTAGTATTAGAGAAATGGACCAGGATTGCACTTGCTTAGGTGGAAGGAAGACAGACAGTAACTGTGGAGCTGCTTTTGTAGCTTTTGGGTTGGAAGGATCTGAAACTCTCACTGGTCTAGTTCTTAGGAGAGCAGCCCTGACTAGCATAAAGGTCAATGGAGAATCCTGTTGTGTAGACAGTGTGTAGAATGCTCATGGAGGATCATTCTTCAGAGCAGGTGCCCCCTCACTCTTGATCGTCACAGTTTTGGTTTTCTCCTCACTCGCCTCAGTGTGAGTGAAAAGAACTGTCTGTCAGAGCCTTTACACCCAAGGAGAGTGAGTCAAAACCCGTGGTTTATATCTCCACGTCCTCCCGTGGCCTTTACTACCCCACAGGCACTGCCAGCCATACAGTGCACAGGGTTTAGTGAGGTATATATATTCCATCTTTTATAGCTGAAAAGACAGGTATGGCTTGTCCCACACGTTCTATATCAGGGTCATGCTGAACCACTGGAGTCCCTCAGTGGCTGCTTTTATATAACTCCACTACCCTCTGTCTCTCGGTCTTTGCAAGGGACAGGCAGAGACGGAAGCTGGCCGTCAAATTGTGCTTTTAACTTGCACATTGTGCTGATTCTGCTGCCGTTCTCCATCCTGGTTCATCTCATGTCCCTTTGTTCCTTCTTCTGGCAGGGCAGCAGGATCGAAGAAATGACCTCAGTCACCCCATCCATGCAGACAACTGCCTGCTGGATCCGGAAGCCAACGAGTGCTGGAAGGAGCCTCCCGCTTACACCTTCCGGGACTACAGGTAGGGCGGCTCCTGAGCAAGCTTTGCTGGGAACGGGAAGGCTGCTTTGCTCCGCTTGCTTCCGTGTTCATTGTGGTGACACAGAGCTCTCCAGGAGTCACCCGGAGCAGCCTCGATGGAGGAGGCACCGCCTCATTTTTATATTAAGCATCGTGCACGTTTTCCCTCCTTTTAATTAGACGACCGGCTCTCTAAATCGCTTTGTTTCCCTAAGGCATATCATTTTGCATGTGGTTCTCACCCCGAGAGCACACGGGCATGGCCCCTGAACATACTTAACACATTATCACATGCATGTGTAGTGTTCACACTCACCAAGAACCGTGTCTACAATTTTCCACCATGAGAGCAGAACTGCTGGGAAAGAATTCCGTTTCCTTTAAGGGACTGGCCCCTGGACGTGTGACTAGGCTCCAGTGAGCAGGATACGGGCCACACAAACTGTTTTTTGGTTCCTGCATTTTTTTGGCAGAGAGGTCAAAAGGCTGGAGATGGGAAGACCCGGGAGATCAGGGTACATGATGTGAAATTCCCAGATAGTCAATAAAAATAATGTGTTATGAAGAATATAAGAAAATAGAAACTCAAAAGGGAATACTACTGTATAGTTTGAGGAGATATGTTAGTACACTAAGAAAAGATCTCCTTAGCATGAAACAATACATCTTAATATGTAGTGATTATTAGTATTGAATAACATGACAGTTGCTAGATTGTATTTTATTCAAAACATTCAGTGAGCAGTCCCTATCTGCATGACCAAGTTGGATCACAAGCAATTCCTTACCTAAGCTAAAGGTAATAAAAACCCATCCCCCTGGGATCCCTTTCATACACAAGAAGAGAGTTACAAGCAGTGTGGCTGGGTTTATAGGGCTATCTGAAGTCAAGCCTGCTGAGCTGTTGATGGTGTCAGCTCTGAAACGAGGCCAAAACCAAATGGAAATGGAACCAGCAAGCACCAGGAGTAGAACCCAGACATCCCTGAGCATAATTTTCAAGGGTTTGGAGGGCCAACATCAAAGTCAACTCCCCGTATAGGCCACTCCCTTCATCACTAGTCCTCGTCCATGGTTTACTGTGATGCTGTTGAGGACTGTATTGTCACTGACCGCCCCCTCCTTACAGTGCTCTCCTGTATATGAATGACGACTTCGAAGGAGGAGAATTCATCTTCACGGAAATGGATGCTAAGACTGTGACTGTAAGTAACCCTCTTCGTAAAATTGGTTTAGTAGTTTTAATTCAATGTTACCATTTTCCCAGCATCTTACAGATTGCTGGATTTCAAAGAGTTCTTGGACTCAAGAACTCAAAAAATAAAAAGGGTTTCTGTGGCTTATACATAATAAAAGCACTAAAGCATAAGTCACCATTTTAGTCCATTTTAAAGATGAGCAAATTGAGAAATGGGGATTTTCTAAAGCACTCCATCACAGCCATTGAAAGGATGTTGGAAGTAGAGTCCAGGAGTGGTATGCCAGGGTCCTCCGGAAGTGACATGCCCAATTATCTGAGGAACCACCAAACTGATTTCCAGAGCGGTTTTACCATTTTGCAATCCCACCAACAGTGGAGGAGTGTTCCTCTTTCTCCACATCCTCGCCAACACCTGTTGTCTCTTGAGTTTTTAATCTTAGCCATCATACAATAAAGACACATGCTCCACTATGTTCATAGCAGCCTTGTTTATAATAGCCAGAAATTGGAAGGAGCCCAGATATCCCTCAAAGGAGGAATGGATACAGAAAATGTGGTACATTTATACAATGGAATACTACTCAGCAATTAAAAATATTGAATTCATGCAATTTGTAGGTAAATGGTTAGATCTGGAAAATATCATCCTAAGTGAGTTAACCCAATCACAAAAGAATACACATGAAATGCAATCACTGAGAAGTGGATATTAATGAGCCCGGAAGCCCTAAATACTCAAGGCACAATTAGCAAGTCAAATGATTCCCAAGAAGAAGAAAGGAGAGGACCCTGGGCCTGAAAAGATTGGATCCAGTTTTGTAGACCCAGAACAGAGAAATCGTGGGGGGGGGGAATGATTGGGGAATAGTTGGGGGGAGAGGAATTATGGGACGTATGGTGGGGGGGAACTGGGAAAGGGGAAAGCCTTTGGAATGTAAACAAAGAATATAGAAAATAAAAATTTAAAAAAACAGAAGTGGAGTCAAAGCCTGGAGGTTCTGTCAAGCAACCCGATGGGAATCTTCCAGGCTCAGTCCACATATCACCCACATCAGGGACAAACCAATGGCTCCCAGTAGCCAGAGTGCTTAGACTAAGCATGAACTTCCAAATGCTTACATATGTGCATGCAAACTGGTATATACTATTAACTATAAGCCATGAACATTTATCTCCAAATGGGTATTTATATTCACAAATATTTAAATCAAACCTCACAGTCAACCATTTGATTCACAATCAACAACTACCTTCAGAAACCAGCATCCTTAACATGAACAGACAATATAGTTAGGCTCTTTTGATCATTATGCCAAAGATCAAACTCACTATAAGAACATTAAATCACAAAAAAGAACTTATGAATTATAAATTGATTAGGAGGTCTCTCTTCCTGCAAAATCTAAGCAGCTAAGACATGTGCATAAAGGTCTTGGCATAGGTAAGAAAATTTAAACTCTCTCCTTGTTTTGTGCATTCAGTCTTAGCTTGCCCATTTTTCTCCGTGGTGAAATATTCACGGAAGACTGTGGTGGTGTAAGTGAGTGATACTGCAGGCTACATATCATTGGCTTAAAGAGGATTCCTATGAGGGTTGTTGGAATAGAACCCAGGAACACAGGTATAATTTTAAAATATTTCAGGAAATTGAGCACAACGATGTATGTTCAAACAGATGTGCTGACTCACTGCAAAGTAAGATAAATCAGTAAGTAGTTGAGGCTTCAGACTCCGAGAGTATGAACCAGGATTGATGATCTGGGCTGGAGTTTAAATCTCAGAAAAGGATTCTCACTTTTGAAAGAGCTATGTGCACAAAACATCTTTTTCCAAGCTTTGGAAACATGGAAACTGAAGAAGAAATAGGCTCCTATTTTATAGTGCTTGAAAGAAAAAAAAAAAAACAGACTGATGGTTGAAGATTCCTTTGCTTCTACTCCATCTAGTGGCCATCTTTGGAAGTGCCCCATGGTCGATGGCTCGGGGCTGGTGCTGTCTTTGTTGAGTGTAAGTTAAACACAATCCTACTGTTTTTTATGTGTGAAAGCCAAAAGGGCAGGGGTGTGTGCCCCATACACAGCTCTACAGTTCTAATAACTGAGGCATGTACCAAAACACCCAGAATCCTCTTCCCTCCAAACAGTGAATGAAAAAGATTGTTAAGCTTTTAATGGACATGCTCACTAGCACTTCATGTTCATTCCTTCAGTAGGGTTTTAATGCTGTTGTAGATGATTAAAATTATCAGGTAGGAATTTGTGAAAATTAGGAATTTTCATGTATCTGCTTATCTTTAACAAACCTAACCCAATGCCGAGAGAAGTGGGCAGGGTCCTTTCTTCCTTCCCAGCATCGGATACGGAAGGGTCGTTTTGTTCCCAGCATCTACATCAGGTGGCTGACACCTGCTCAGACCCCAGATTCCAAGGTCCTCCTTCTGGATTTCATAGACACCAGCACATATGTGTATGATGCACATACAACCAAACACACACACACACACACACACACACACACACACACACACACGCACACACATACTCACACACACAGACCCACACACATAGACCCCCATACTCACACACACACACACACACACACACATATTCACACACACAGACCCACACACATAGACCCCCATACTCACATACACACACACTCACACAAACTCACACACATACAAACTCACACATTGAAACACACACACATACACACAGACACACAAACTCACATACACACACAGACACACACACACTCTCTCACACACACTCACACACATACACTCACACACTCACACACATACACTCACACGCTCACACACAGACTCCCGCAGACAGACCCACATACAAACACGCTCACTCACACAAACACTCACACACATACACACTTACACATTCAAACACACAGACACACTCACACACACAGACACACACACACACTCACACATACACTCACACCCACAGACCCACATATTCACACACACACTCACTCACACAAACACTCACACACACACACATTCAAACACAAACACACATGCACTCACACACACTCACACACTCAAACACACACACACACTTACACAGACATACACACAGACACACATACTCAAAAACACACTCCCACACTCAAGCATACACACACTCCCACACAAACTCACACACACTCACACACACACACACTCACAATTCACACACACTGGGGTTCTTAATTTTTATTTTCCCCAACTTCTGGCTTCCCACACTCAGTCACACGACAAGAGTTAATCTTGCATAGCATTCAAAACTTTAGAAAAAACTCAGATATGTTCCTAAGAGGGTTAGAAACAGCCCAATAGCTGTAGAATGCCCCTGTCTCCCCCCTCCCCATACCATAGCCAAGGCTGCTGCCCTGCTGTCTGCATCCATCCAACCTCAGTGGAGTGAGTACGCTCTCATTATCTCCTAAGGGATACAAAATGCATCGAATCCTATTACACATTCTGTAAGACCTAGGACCGCAGCCTCCAACCCTCGGCAGCCTATGCTTGCTCAGCCTCAAGGCCCTCAGCACTTCGCTGACCGCACTGCCTGCCCTGCCTGCACTGCCAGCAGACAGACAGCTACAAGCAGGCTTTGAATTGTTGATTCCGTCATTTCAGACCTCTGGAGTCACGAGTGGGTCAGCCCCAAGCTGGGGATGGGAGTGGGAGGGTGGGGGTGGGAGGTCGGGGGGGGGGGTTGCTCTCCTCCTCATTAGCGGCAACCGTGTGATGCCTGCATGACCCACGGCCAAGAAGCATGTAAAGGAAGTGACTTCAAAGCTTCGTACAGTGACAGCTACATAAACCGTAGCTGTTTGGCTGGAGAATTGCCAAGGGTGTGCAGCCAACTGTGTGACCGCGACCTGGGCCACCAGTAACACTTCTGTGGTACCCCTCATGTCCCGGTTTCCTTCCAGGTTTACAGGGCTCAGAATGCACACGCACATTAAGTATCAACGAGCTGATAGTGCCAGGAGCTGAAATAGTGCAGTAAAGTGGACAGTTTGTGTTCGTGAGTGGGTGGGCTGTCACCAGAGTACGTGCCTCTCGATTCCTGCGTGCACAGGGTGTGCGACACGGGCTGCTTAAGTGTACTTATTATATAAGGAAAAGGTTACTTTGAAACTATTTATGTTCGACAGGTAAAACTTTTTGAGATGGTCTGTTTTATTTCAGCACGAAGACACCATCGTTCTTTGCTTTGAATTCTAACCAAAAGGAGTAATCACTCAGAAGAAACGATAGAAGATCACGTGGTACATGAACCGAAAGTCTAATTTTTATTTTCTTCTCAGGCCTCTATAAAGCCAAAGTGTGGGCGAATGATCAGCTTCTCCTCTGGCGGTGAGAACCCTCATGGGGTGAAGGCGGTCACCAGGGGCCAGCGCTGCGCTGTGGCACTGTGGTTTACCCTAGACCCTCTTTACCGAGAGCTGGTGAGTCCGCACCCTGTCCTCGGGATCAACCAGTCTGTGAAGTCCTTTGCATCATTTCTAAGCCTGTAGTGGCTTCTGTAGTGAGATTTAGAGGAAAGAAGAGGGGCTGTGAAGGTAATTTTTACCCAGTTGAGTTCTAACCACGAAGACATGTGCAGAAATAGATCCATTAGCACATCTTGGTTATCCCAATAGATGTTGACTATTGAACTCACTGACACCACTGTACCACAGTACCACTAGACCATTGGCAGCCAGGGACTTTCTCCTGGTCACTAGTAAGATTAGAAAAGCATCAAAACATCTCTGACTCGTTCATGCAGCGTGTGTGGGAAAGGAGAAAGAGCCCTCCCTGGAAGATCATTATTATTTGTTGCACTATTAAGCTGAATGTTAAAATAATATTATATTCAAATTGTCCAGGACACTTTACTGTTTCCACCTGTCAAGAGCCCTAGAGTTCAGACCAGCAGGCAGAATAGAAACTCCGGTGAGAAAACAGTCAGGCTCCCTGTAACTTCCAAGTCCTCCTCTTGCCTCAGTGATATCATCAGCTTAAAAATCTCCATCGGAGCCTCACCATAGCTCAAGAGACTAATTGTGATGGCCCCTAAGGGTAGATCTGAGGCTGACACAGAAGTCTACTGAAGACTGAATGTGGGTGAAGAGGTGAAACTCTACACCTTTAAAGATTTGTATCTTGTTGTTGTGACAAGATCTCTCTATGTTGATCTGGTTGTACTCACACTCACAATGTAGACCAGGCTACTTCTGAACTCACAGGGATCCTCCTGCCTCTGCCCCCTGAGTTCTGGAATTAAAGCCATGCACTAAATATGGCTAAAGATGATTTGATTTTTAATTGTGTGTGTGTGTGTGTGTGTGTGTGTGTGTGCACATGTGTGAGTGAAAGTGGAGTTCTTATGAGGCCGCCTGTCCTCCTAGAGTTAGAGTGAGACACCAGACATAGCAGTTGGGGACTGACGAAGCAGGTCTCTGCAAGAACTCTATCCATCTTAACCAAGATCATCTCCCAGCACCTGAAATGGTGTGCATATTTTTCCCTTTAAATTTCTAAACTGAATCCAGTGGCGGTGGCCGCAGCAGCTGCTGCAGCAGGACTGTAGAAACATTTTCTTTTTGCCTACACGCTCAAAGCACTTTCTCCACTGCTAGGTAAGGCTTTAGGTCAGAAGTGAACAGAAGATAGCTGCTGACTATAAGGGAAGTCCAGCAGCCAGGAAAGGAGCACACCCCAGGAGCATCTGAAGGCGGCGCTGTAAGGACAGCTTGCATCAGCTCAGACACAAAGACAACAGCCTGGCACAGAAAAACAAAAGAGGCACCAATGGCGAGAACCCAGAAAACTTTGTGTGATGTGCATCCTCCTCCTTTGCCTGTAGTTTCTCTTTTCTTGAGTTTTTTAATCTACAAAATGCCAGCACCATTGCTGCTATATGAAGGTTTAGACAGCAAATTGTGGAAAAATCGGCACCCTACTTTAGTATTAATTTAAATTTTTTTTATATCCACCACTCCCTCACAATACATTGTAGCATTTTATTAAAATAATTAACGTAAATCTTGTTCTTTGCTCCTTCCTGCTCAAGATAATTCAACACCAGTGTTCACACTTCATGGAAAAGTACCTAGAAATGTCTCCACTGTGCAGGCTTGAGCGGCATCTAGTGGTCACAGTAGGAAATGACAAGCAGCTCAGTGTGGTTAATTGAACGTTTTCCTCCTCTGGAAAAATTCTAGGAATCACCTGAGACTCTGATGTCCAAAACACTAACAACTGATTCCTACCTTCAGATGTGCATGTCTATCAATGTACAGAGCTTTCTGAGTACCAGGAGTTTAAAACTTCCTAGGTGATTCTAATATGTAACAAAGTTTGTGAATCCCTGGTTTAAACTCCAACTTAAATCAAATTCCTAAACAAAGAAAGCCTAAGAAAAGAAACAGATTCTCTATATAAATTATTTAATATGCATGGTTGTGTATGTCTTTACTTCTAGCACTGAGGAGCAGAAGCAGGGAGATTTCTGATTTTGAGACCAGCCTTGTCTGCAGAGTGAGTTCCAGGTCAGCCAGGGATATGCAGATATATATTTGATAGATGATCGATCAAAAAAAAAAGAAAGGAAGGAAGGTAGAGAGAAAGAAAAAAGTTTTATCTCCAGGAAGTATGTGTGTACATGCATACATAAGTTATTAGATTGCCGGTAGACATCTGTCCCAGCACTTTTAAGAGAAGCATGTGCTAATAGTTTCTTGGGGCCATCAAATGTTGAAGCTTTGCATGTGTGGTAGCTTGCTGAGCCCTGGGCTTTCAGATACCATGATGTAGTTTTCCATTATTTGGTATCTTTGCCTGTATGTGACATCATTACTAATTCTCAGCTCCTGCCTGGCAAGAGCCTTGTTTTCAAGTCAGAATATAGTTAGTCTTACAATTTAGTGTGCAGGAAACTGTACTGGGACCTGGCAAAGGGCAATATACACTGGACAGGACAAAATTCTTACTTTCGTGGAATTTAACGGCAAGCCAGAGGGATGAGATAACAGGGACCCATATTATCAAACGACTAGGCAAGCTTTGTAAGAACTGTCTGCTGCAGCAAATGCTCACTTAGGGACATGAAGAGTGAGGTAGGGATGGTTTAATTTGGAGACAATGTTGGCAATAAACTTTATGAGATGACGATCCCTGTGGAGACACACTTCAGGCCTTCATTTCCATAAATACTTCTTTTTTACTATAATAGAGCCCCTGACAAGAGGTAGCAGGCACTGGAAATATATCAGTGAACAAGACGATGAGCTCCTTCTCTCTCTTTTTTTACAACTTAAAAGAAGAAAGATCGCAAGTAAGCAAAAGTATGCGAATAATCAGAAGATTTATTTCAACAGAAATGTGATGTATAGAAAATAGAATAACACAACTGACTTAACAGAGGACAGTAGATAAACTACCTACAAAGGCATGACATGTGAGCTGCAACCCAAGTGTCAGGAAGAGTCAGGAGGACTGGAAGAGGGGGATTCCTGGCTGAGGATGGCTTGCAGAAGACCAGAGATGAGAAGAGGTTTGGAGTAGGGCCGTCAGGAAACAAAAATGGCCAGGGAGAAAGCTCAGCTTTGCAGCACACGCCTTGCACGGGCAAGCTTCCGGGTCCAGTCCCTAGCCCTAAGAAAACAAATAAACCGAAAACACAGCCCACAGAAAGAAGGCCAAAGTAGTCAGAACAGCATGTTTTCTAACAGGTGAGCATTGGGTGTGTTGGTGAGAAGGAGCCAGGGGCCATGTTTCAAAGTCCATATTAGGCTGGTGGGTTTTCTTCTAGCTGCTAAGAAGTCTCTGCAGACATCTTCCGCTCCTCACACCATTGTAAGCGCTCCTAGTCCTAGGGAATGACTACACGGAAAAGATGGTGTCAGCCAACATGTGGACTTAGATTAGAGGAGTATCACAGGTAAACAATGGTTGAACCTCAAGGGGAGGTTGACTTGGAAGTTGAAGGAAGACCTGTTGGCTCTATGCTGGACTGGTGCAGGGGTAAAAGCAAACAGGCTATAACTGGAAGCCCCCTGGGGAAGACTTCAAATCAGGGCTGGGAAGCTATTTTAAGAATGAATAATACTCAAAGACTTCAACATAACCACAAGTTGTAGTAAAAGGTGGGCAGAGAGGGGCAGCGCACAATATAACTGAGGACGAAAACATCTTAAAAACCTGACAGCTCACCAAAAAAACAGAATCAGGAAGCAACTGAAGAATCGTGAGCCCTGGGGGGGGGGGGGGGGGGGAGGGGCAGGGACCGTGCTGCAGTGCGAAGGAAGGGAGACTGTCCACCAGGAGCCTGAGCGAGGAATGAGGCTTGTTGGAAACCTTCTAGGACACCTAGTGAGAAGAATCTGAATCACTTACTCTTAAGATGTAGTGCTTAGCTATTTAGAGGACCTTTCACAGTTTCCAGACACAGTTTTAGTTCCCACAATGTGGGGGCCTCTGACAGACCAGGGATGTTAACATTGACAGTATACAGGAAAGTCTCTCTGTTTCTCTCTGTCTCTGTCTCTCTCTCCCTCAAATGTCAGTAGTGCCATGTCTGAGAAACTCTGACCTTCATTCTCCAAAGAAAAAGACAGGGACAGAAACAGGACACAGAAAGACAGGGCCAGCATCCTTGTCAAGTGAGGGAGACCAGGGCCAGGCTTTTCAGGCAAGAGGTGAGTAGTCTTTTCTGAGAGACACTGAGCTAAGCCACGATGGTGATGGGCCTGAGAGACAGAAAGGGTAGAAAGCCGATGAATGGATGAGACGGCCTCCTTAGGAGCCACCTAGGAAGGTAATTGCTTAGAACGTGGGGCTGTGTGAAGATTGTACCAGTTTGGCTGAAGCAGGCTTATCCCTGACAGGGTGTTGCACCAATCTGTGCACAGATGGCTGGCTGGAAATGTTGGAGAAGCATCTGCTGCCCGGGCTGGTGATTTCGCTTGTACCAGAAATGTGTCAATTGTCTTTTTGCAGGAGCAGATACAGGCGGATGAAGTGATTGCCATCTTGGACCAAGAACAGCGCGGCAAGCATGGACTGAATATTAACCCCAAAGACGAGCTTTAGAAAAGAGAGTGTTCTATTGAATATTTATTTAAATAGATAATCTTATGAGAACCTTTTTATTTTTGTACAGAGCCGTGGTATAAATTAACAGGATACTAAGAGTCGTTAGATTTCCCCCTCAAAGTTCCTAACTTTCCTTTCTTTCGGCCTTAATGTCTTTCGGTTTTCTTCAGTTCATCATTCAGAGCCCAGGCACACCTTCAGGCACACACCACACTGAGTCACAATACACATACTCTGCATGCCACACAGGTAAATGAAGAACACAAATACACTACAGAAGCACATACGTGCCATTTACACATAACACAGACTCCCCAAAATGCCACACATACCCAAACACATGCCACCCAGATAAACAAACACTACATCCCTCTCTCTCTCTCTCTCTCTCTCTCTCTCTCTCTCTCTCTCTCTCTCACACACACACACACACACACACACACACACACACACACAGAGTTAAATTGCTGCATATTAAGAAGCTCAACATGATAGGCCGGTCCTCAGCCCCCCACAGCTAGAGTGCACCCTGAATCTAAAGATGGAATGTGAATTGGTCTCAGGCCTCTGTGGTTTGCTGCCCTTCCCCCATCACCTTTCATGGTACTGACATCTGAGAGTTCAGACTTGCCTTGTGTCGGAGGAGCCCCCAGGACACCATCTGCCAGGCCCCAAGAATCACAGAGGGCAGCATCTTTCAGGCTTGAGGAAGCCACCACTGGAATAAGAACTGTGACATAGGGCCCCCTTGGGTAGAATGCAAAGACTGGTATTTTTCAACAGAAGTTCTGGTTCCCCTCCACGGTGCTCTGTTAAGGGCACCTCCAAGTTGTCCTTAAAGAGGCACAAAGAGGTTCCGGCAGCATAGGCGCACCCCAGCGATAATGGAAGAACGGACATCTTTAATTCCCCTGCCCCAGGCACTTTTGCTAGGCTGCTGGAAAGGGGCTACTGCTGGTGTAAATTCAGAACTGTTTCTCACAGGCTACCTCTGCTGGGCAGCCTCTTCTCTGTGCTGCTGTCAGCTCACAGAGGCATGCTGTGTCTGGGGTGTTTAATAAAGAGATCCTTGTTACAGCATTTGTCTTCTGATGCACACCCATTTTATCTTCCAATGATGCTTTTGTAACTATTTGGGACAACCCTGGGAGCAATGGGCCATGACAACTCTGCCTGTAGACAGTGGGCTGCAGGAAAGCGGGTAGCTTGCTTTGGGGGGGAGGGGAACAGGACTGGCTAGTAATTCAGAAAACTCAAAGACTGAGGGGCTCACTGCAAAGGATATGCTTTGTGTTACTCTAGCCTGCAGGAGACCACACCCACTCTTGCAATGTGCTCCAGTAAAGGCGAGGTTCACTTTCTGCCGCTTGTGATCTGGTTCATGCTGAGAACACTTGTTCACTGCAACTGAGAAATGTAACTACAGTGCTGTGTGCTGTTGGCCTACTGCTGCCAAGCCAGAACTCTGGATGCATCTCTGCCTTGGAAGAATGAGAAAAGCTCTCGATTCCCAGGTCACCTAGAGCAACTGACTCCCTTCTGCTTTCTGGCCTCCAGTTCCTTTTCCAAAAATGGTGTAATCCATTATCTCCCTCCCCCCCAAAAAAAACCCTATGTCTTGTTCAGAATACAAACTGAACACAAACCAATGGCAAGATTTAATTTTAGAAATATTGAAAAATACAAGGAAATTTCTTTCTGCTGACATCTGAGAGAGGCAAGTGACATCACTACAGGCGTATGCAACTATGAACCCTTTGCTCCGACTTTAGGGTTAGCAGTTCGTGATATGGGAAGAAGCTGATTTGTTTGCTCTCCACTGCAAAGCACTTGCTGGCACTCAGACTCCACGATAGACAGATCTGGGCAAGGCTCTAATTTCTGTTTTCTGGTTACAAGACATCAACAAAGACATTGGGCCTTGGCTCTGCACAGTTTTGTTTCCTGGGTGCCCTGGGAGAGGTGACAGCTTCGGCACAGAATGTGCCATCCAGCCCGTAGAAGGTGGGTAAGCACCTCAGTAGATGCCGCCACTGCTGTGTGCCGTCCCGTCATGTGTCACACTGACAGCAGGGAGTGGTTGTTCCTGTTCTGCTGGTTGGCCATGTTGCTTTACACCTGGAACACCGAAGATATACTAAAGCATTCGTCTTTTAATCTGCTCCACATCAAACCATGCATAATTTCATTCAAATATTTAGGGAGTGCCATCAGATGACTTAGGAAAGCCAAACTCAGAAATTAGAGTCTGTATGTTAAACAGTCCTCTTTGCTAATAAGTGGAAAATCCCATTCGAATTTTTGTTGTTATGAGGGCTGAAGAAAGCCAAAGAAATCACAGTATGATTCCCTCTTTCACTTTGGGCAAAAACTGAGGCTCAGACATGATCCTGCGATGACTGAGTTAGAATGGACCAGAGCAGAACTAAAGCCAGAGCTGATGGACTAGGGGATGCAAGAGTGCCTTGCCTTTGGGCTGAAGTGTAGACGCGGGGCCTCCTCTCCCTAGAGAATGGGGACCTTTATCTCTTTGGGAAAAGATGGAACTTGTTCCCTTATCCATGCCTTTGCAGGTCTGGATCCTTCCATCAGGGGCGCCTTTTCTCTTGTTTACACAGAAGGACTCAGTGCTCACAGCAGAGTCAATAACAAAGTCCCACTTTTATTACTTAAGGACCATCTGTCTCTTCCTTTTGCGAAGTTCTATACTTCAAAGGTTAGTTTTCATCGCCATAATACAGTATTTAACAGATTTAACATTAGGCATGCTCATGCCTGAGAAATCTATTCATGTTCCAAGCATGGGATACAATGCCTATTTAATAGTGGAGGATGGGGAAAGCCTTGAACACTGTGTAGGGTCGGCCTCTAGACACTTCCTTGACTCAAGAGCATGAAGCCGAAGGAAGAAGCGAGATCTTTCCAGAGAGAAGAGAAACAGCATGAGAACCATTGCTCCCTCACCATCTGCCCAGGCCAAGCTAATTTGCTAACAGAGAAGGTTCGATTTTATAGATGCACATAAGCTCTTTCTCTTTTCCTCCTAACAGCTGTGGGATGACATGCATCTCCTTCTGTTCCATGAGATGCATTGGGCACAAGTCCCTAATTGAACTTGATTCCAGTTCATTCATGAGACATACCTACTGCCCACCAATACTCATGAGAGGCATAGAGATCATAGATGGTTCATGGGTGGGTCATGGGTGGGTAACTTTTTTCTGCTCCTGAAAGGCAGACATCCGTCTTCGACTTAAATTCAGAAAGGCCTGACCTAGGACAGTGTGACCTGGGATGTGACGAGCTTTCTGCACAGCCTGCCTTTCAACTGACAGGGAACTCTCCGTTTTCCTAGCTTTTCATCGTTAGCACCCATGTAACAATTCTTTGGCATGTATTCAGCTGAAGAGGAGCCACAGGATGAGTCAGTTCCATTTAATAATATATACCTATGAATTTTAATTGAAGTACAAATGCTGAATTATTTCACATAAGACAGCCACAGGGAACCAACTCCCTCACTGACGTCAAGGAAGGAGTAATGGGCCACCTCAGCAGCTCCTCATGCCAAAGCATTAAGCATTCTGAGGAGGCTGACATTGCTGTAGCTCAAAAGTGGGGAAAGGTAGACTGATCCCACACCCTGAGCTCCTGGGGGCAAAGAGGATCCATTTGGCAAAAATTCCAAACCACAAGGCCCTGGTTCTCTTCTACTTATCACCAAGAAGCCTGTGGAATGAAGTGACCTCCCCACAGGGTCCCAGCAGCCCACCCACAAATATTCTGCGCCTGGACAGTTTGATGTTCTCAATCAGAGATGCAGGGCCTCGTTTGTTTGCTTTTTACCTGGTTGATAGCTTCAGACACATCGAGACAAGTTAACCACCTTTGAGCTCACTGCTGGACTGGAACAGAGTCTCTGTCAGACTGTCAAACTCTCTGTTGCCTCCTCCTCCTCCTCCTTCTCCTCCTCCTCCTTCTCCTCCTCCTCCTCTTCTTTTCCCTCCTCTTCTTCTTCTCCTCCTTGCAGAACACAATGCTCTCACTGCCCTGACCTCTGAGAGCTAACAATGACAAACATGGAACAATCTGATCATTAGTCTTGGTCTGCTATACAATGGATGGCCAAGACCGTGTGAAGTGCTTGAATCAGTGGATCATCTCGGTCTTCAGAAATCTTAGTGAGAAGCCATAACACAATAACTGAAGAATCTATTCCTGTTCTCCACTTTCCTGAAATGAGGCTATGGGGGGTGGGGGTGGGTGGGTGAGTATGACTGGCTGTTTATTCACAGTAAAACATAGATTTCTCTGGGCACGGTATTTGTACATCTGAAGGAAGCAGAAACCGAGAGAAGACGATGGCCTGCCTCTCTTCCTTCCTTAGGACAGTAGAGAGCACCCAGGTGAAAGGTTAGGGCTATTTCTGCTAACTGGCCCTGACATTTGCTCAACCCGCTCTGCCCTTGACAAATAAGAACGAGCCTTTTTCACCAGTGCCTCCACTTCAACTTCAAACTGGATATTAGCCTTATTTATATATGGAAAACCTTCCCTAGGCTCTTCTTCTCAGACTCTGAATGCCTTCCCCCATGAAGGCAGACCCCTGACATAAGTCCCAGAAGTCCTATAGACCTTAGTTAAAGCCTTTTCCTTTGCATATTTGTGTTTTCACCCTTGAGTTACATCTACTGGTGGGTGGGGTAGAAACAGGGACCGGGCAAGAATTACTGGCCATGTCTCATCTTTTTCCACTCACTAACCATATGTCCCATTGTTTCAAAGACATATAATCACAGTTGGCATTTATAACACATTTTATGGTCTTGAAGCACTTGGCATTCGTATATAAGTACATAATTACGAGAGACATTTAATACGATCTTTATTTTGTAGATGGGGGAAAGAGGCAGTCTCGGGGAAGAGGGTTGAACAAAGCTTTTGATCATTATTGAGTTCGTTTCTCAGATAGTCTTAAGTGGCTAAGAAAAGGCCAAGAGGATACTCAGAATGAGTGGAAGGACTCAGAGTAAGGTGAAGGAAAACCGATGTTAGTGAATTGGCAACATAAAATAAATGGTGTAGTGCATGAGTTATACTAGATGTAGGAAAGAAAGGCCAGATGAGTTCAGAGAATGGGGAGTTGGGGTTGGTGAACAGGTTACCGAGGTGATAGCTCACTCGATTGTTGAGAGCCCCGTCCTGCTGAATATAAGCAGATGGGGCCCCGAACTGTCCCTGCACCACTGTACCCATTGGAGAAGTCCTAGGAGGGAATGGGGCAGCTCCTGGAAGTCTAAAACACTGAGCCTTTGAGAGTTCATATTGAAGTTGTTGTTAGGGGTTAGGGTGAAATAGGATCTGTACTGCAGATTGCCTTAGGAAAAAGACTTTAATGAGTGCTGTGAAAATCCAAATAAATACCAGGTAAGGAGGAAGTTTTATTTCATTCCCTGGCAAGAGAGATATTATTTAAGTGGGTGGAGTGGAGCCCTGGGGGAGCATGCTTCCTATCCAAGAAGAGAGGAGAAGCTCCTGTCAGAAGTGGCTCAGAGAGGCCCTCACACAGCCGGAGCCCATGGCCTCCCCTGTAATGTTTCCTCTGCCTAGGAACCCAAGGATCTTTCTGCCCCACACAGCCTCGGGCCAGTCTACTCTCACAACCCCTTCCGTTTTCACGGCAGATTAAGGAAGACATTCCAGCCCTGAAGTCCAATGTTTGAAAAGCTGAAAGCATTTGGTAAACTCAGAAGGTCAGGGCCATGTGTGCCTTGTTAAGGACATCTTTCCTGCTAGTATACAGACAACAGGGTTTCAGAGGCCTTAGGAAACATTAGAAGAAAATTATCTTCAACGGGACTTAATGGAGCCAATTTGCCTTATTTAAAACCAAATGGTCAAATATTACACAACTGGTGTCCAATCCCATTTTGTTTCTTCTCTCTGCCTGTTTTTGGTCGGTTCACCTTTACAAGTGCCTTTGAAGGTCTTAGGCAACAGTATTCCTTAGATTTTGAAGAAATCACAGTGTGCCTGAGGCTCAGAAACTGACTTCAAGGCTTCTGGTCACCGGGACAATGTTTTGGTTTCTCATGCTATCCAGTGTTATTTAGCAACGTCTACTAAGTACACCCCTGCTTTCCCATCCTATTTTTAAAGCTCAGAGTTTCAGGGTATGTTTTTCTTGTGAGATAATATGATGATGAATTACTTATATTTCTTTGAAGTTAATGTTGGTAATTAAATAACAACTGTATTTCCCACCTCCCTCTATGTATTCAACATAAACGCTATCACATCATTTTTACACAATTGGCTTCTGAGCAGTCTTAAAATACTTTACTCTGCTCTTCAGCTGTGTATCAAGAGCTACTATGCAGGGTTCCTGTGACTAGAGAGTACAGATTCTGGGGACAATGTTCTGTTTGCCTGCTTCCTTTAATGGACTACTGAGTTTTCCCCAACACCTAGATACAACAGGTTAGTACTTCACATAAGAGACAAAGAAACCTGAGGCAGGTAAACTTCTGACTGAAATCAGTTCCAGGAGAAGCCCAGAGTGGATGTATTGCAGTTCTGACAGTTCTGAGCTACTGGGATAAGTAGGAGACAGGGGAGTAACCCAGAGTTAATTTGACCTTAGCCCTCACCCACTTCTACACACTCCTGTAGAGATCCTGAAAGGGCGACTCCTCCCAAGATGGCAGCCGCCCTGGCTTGGGGCCTCCGATAGCACTTCTGTTCAGACATGCCCTGGTTTCCTCACAGAGCACTCCCAGCCCTCTCTGAACTTCCAGGCCGCAGGGCTGAGTGCAGGGTACAGATTTTTCCTTCCAGACATTTGGCTTCTGAGTGAAGTTTTTTTTGTCTCGAAGGGTAAGAAAAGCACATCAGATGTGCTCCCTGTACCGGGAACTTTGCTTTGAAGCACTGGTGAGCCACTTCAAAAGGTTTAGTACCAGAAAGGGTTGCTTCCTGGAGGACTCTGAGGTGCGCCTCTCCACCAGATCACATTGCCCACTAAGATCCAATTGTCACATGTGACTAACTGCTGAAAAGTTTAAACAAGTCTGCCTTCAGAATCAGCAGAGACTGTATCAGAATCAGCTAGACATAAGTCTAGCACCCCGTGGACTAAGGCTTCCACGTGCGGAAACATGGACAAGTTACAGAAAAGGAGGCTTGGCCATCCGTGTTGGTCACAGTGTTTTCTGTCCTTGAGCTTAAGCTAATGTTTGCCTCTCTAGGGCAAGTGGGGGAACGATCAAGCTCAGGATAGCCTGATAGAGACACTAGGAAAGAATCATCGCCTTTGCAATGCTTGCTGTTTACAGAGCATCAGAGGAAGGCCGGGGTAAACACACTCCCTATTTCACAATGTATTGAAGTTAACTAAAGGTTGGCAGGGAAATGTGAACTCATACCCAGGTCTCCCTTGACACCTCTTGGTGCTTTTGACCAGCTCTTAAATAACAGACATTCCTACACTTCTCAGGATATGTGGAAAGAAAAGGCTAGTCATCCCTCTCTCGTGAGTTACCAAGAGGTTTATTTGAGATTGTAGATGGCAAATGCCCAGAATTTATCATGTGATCTTGAGAAGGTCATTTTTACTATCTAACACAAAGCAGCCAGGGAAAGGAAGAGGGGGGGGTTCGTTCTTTGTGATACTTTGGCAGTTTGCTGGATTTGCTACTGATTATCCATGATCAACTTCAGAAGATTCAAATCAATTTTCACATAATAATGTATAGACATAAACTCTAACCATAAAGAACACATTTGTGGCTCTGGTATAAACATAGCAAAAGAGATGCTCATTACATAAAATTGAAGGGTATTCTCACTCCACACTGGATGTCTAACACATATCTAGAAAGCAGAAACCTGACTTTCCAACAGCCACCTCACAGTGCCCTTTGACTCCCTCCCTTCATGAAAACAGCGACATTCCAGCTTTCATCTCTGTTCTACTCGGCCCCACACACATTGTGAAAGGCTCAGCAATTTTTACCTATTTCTCCTACTGTTCTTCCGATATTATTCTAGTGTATTCTCTTCCGCTGCACAGCAGACATGAACCCACTGGTCAGCAGCAGAGGGCACTATTAGCATACTTTGCATTGAGGGGTTAAAAAAAGAGATGGCTCTACATTTGTTAGTTCATTTGGATATTCACTTTCTCAAGACTTGATTTAATATCCCTTGTGTGTTTTCAATTAGGAAGGATGTTAAATAAATGTAAGATGTAGTAGCACTCATAGACCAAGAGAGATGACCATGCACAAATAAGACGATATGCTGGTGCCTGCCCAAATACAAAGGATGTATAATTGGGATCTGCTTGTAGAGGAGAGCTAAACCTTGCAAGGCTATGGCTGTTCATCATGTTATGTAGAGTAGCTAAGATAAAAGGCACAGTGGATATAATGAGCCATACAAGCAAAATCAAAAAGTCTTGAAAGAATATTATACCTACCATTCATAGCCTCCACTGTGGCTTATAAGGGTGGTGGCTTTCACAGCCATGATGTCATCCGGCCTTCCTGGCAACCCTGCTACCTCAGCTTTGTAGGTATTATATTAATCTGACTAAGGAGAAATTGAACCCCTTGTAGGGAAAGTGGCTTGCTTAAAGTCACCCAAGGTATCACTTATAGGGCTAGAATCAAAGCTAGTTTTCCTTCGTGCTAATGCAGATGGAAACTCTGAATATTGTGGCACATATAGTCTCAGGAATTAGAGTTTGGGATGTTGAATAAACAGAACATGTTTCAGCTATTAAGCTATTGTCTGGGCACTGTGACATTGACCAGGTTAGAATGAGATGCTCGGGGTTTAACCAGGGGATGACAGAGATTTGGGAAGTCAGAAATGCACACTCTCATGTCTCAGTTGTCCTACTAGCAAAAAATGGCCTTTGTGGTATTGAGGGAGAAAGACGGGACTTATGGAGACCAATGAGGAATCCGTTACAGTGACTCTGACCGAGAATAGGAACCTGAGCAGTCTGCCCCGGTGGGAAGAAGATTTACTATTGTGATTATCTATGATTGATGGCAGGTGGAAATAATGGAGCAGACAAGCTTTTATTAATAATTGGTTTTAAATTTGCCATGAGGACGCTCCTCTCCCAAACTGTCACCTGCACCCAGCTGAGTCTATGCCTGCTGAGCCCAATATACATCTTTGTATCAACTAGCCTGTATCAGGCTGCAGCAGAGAGACTTCAGGCTTCAGAGAGACTTCAGAACTATGTGGAGACATCTGAAAGAAAAAGAAATAACCTGGAGGCTGGTCACCAAGGAGAAAAAGACTAAGATAATGGGTTCATGATTCATGATGGAGAGCCAATGAGAACATTCATGCCATCCTTGCAAATAGGGCAACAGTAGTCAACTCCTTTGGCGTTAGAACCTGTGGGTTCTCAACCTGCAAATCGTGACCCATCTGGGAGATGAACTATCTTTTAGGAGGGGCTGCATAATAGATCTCCTGCCTATCAAACATTTAGCTTATAAGTTATAACAGTAGCAATATTACAGTTATGAGTGAGGGTCACCATAATTTGTAGAACTGTTTTAAAGGGTCACAGTATTAGGAGGGTTAAGGGCTGCTGCTCTGGAGGGAAGTGGCCCCACTCGGCATGTGAACATCCATGTAGCTACAGAACACTTGATTGGAAAGTGTTTTTGCAAATACAGCTTCTACTCTGATTCTTGATTTTATCTTTTTTGCTTTTTTACCTTACCTCATACCTTTATATATGATCTTTAATACAGACTTCTACATAAGAAAATTGAGGGTCCCAGTGACATCTCTAAGTTATTTGTATTTCCACTTCTTCCTTAGAACACTTCTAGTGATGTTAAAATACATCAAATATTTTCGATCTGGTGTAAAGAACTCAGCACATTGGATCCTTTGCCTACTTCTCCAACCCATCCTGCTGTCTACCCACATCCCTTTGTTCTCTGTTGACTAGAATCTCATTGATGGGATGTTTCTAGTCTGTTCTGTTTCATTACAAAGGTGACCAGCCTTTTGGCTTTCTCCAGCCATATCGAACAAAGAACAACTGTCTTGGGCCACCCATAGCCTCTGGAACATTCTCATTTCTTTTCCACCACCCTCATTTCCACAGTACAGAGCAGTTAAAAGCAGTGTAGTACTGGGGGAGCATGGACAGCGGGTCACTCTTTCTCATGTATCTACTTTACTCTGGGATAATATTCTGTTTCCTCTCAGAAGCCTTCTATGATTGCCTACCATCCTATGCTAAGTCCAGATTCTCCCCTGAACAGGCTGCCCTACCCTTCTCCTATCTATGCCCGTCCTCACCCATGATTCCCAAGCTGTCTCCACCTCTGTTCTCCACAGACACTACCTTTCTGTCACCACGATTCTCAGCACCTTGTTAGGAGCAATCAGCAAGTCTTCTCTGAAAGTAACCCATTAGCATTTCTTTTTGCTTCTTTTCTTGGCTCTATTCAGTATGTTCCAAGCACAGAAATGGGTAATACTGGGACTGGAGAGATGGCTCAGTGGTTAAGAGCACTGACTACTCTCCTGAAGGTCCTAAGTTCAAATCCCAGCAACTACATGGTGGCTTACAACTATCCAAAAAAGAGATCTGATGCCTTCTTCTGGTGTATCTGAAGACAGCTACAGTGTATAGTAATAATAAATTATTAGATATAATAATATATGATAGATATATATAATAAATATATATGGGAGTTGAACTATCTTTTCAAAGGGGCTGTATAATAATATTAAATTAGATATAATAATAAATAAATCTTAAGAGAAAAAAAGAAATGGGAAATACTTAAAAAACACAAGTCTAACCCTGTCACTCTACAAAATCATTCCCTATTTTTCCTACTCACCAGCAAAGTTATTATAATTTCTCATGACACTGGAGCCAGTGACCTCTCCATTTTGTTTCCAATACTCTGTACCCTATAGTCAATCAGTGGTGCTTGTCTCCTTACTGTTCCTGGTATTGGCTGGTGTATTCCTGCCTTTACATTTTTATTACATATACCTGAAGCACGCTCATAGGTTTCCATGTGTCCCATCTGTGGCAGGTGGGAAAGCACAGTCTACCTTCTTGGGACACCTCGCCATGGTATCTTTTTCCGTTTGAACTTCTGCCGTCATCAGCATCATTGCCTTTCTCTTCTTAACATTTTCATGCTTTTATCTCAAACCCTCTGCTTAGAATTGCCTTGATTCACTTTATTTACTGACTGTATTCTTTTGTGAAGGATGGAAATATAATCACTACTCTATTTTCAGTGCATGAAGAGGTAGCTATCACAGAGGGAAATCAGAAGTGCTTGCTGAATGAATACCCGAACTCATGCACGTGCTACTAAAGCAAGAAATGAGCAAGCTGTGTGAAACAATGGACTGAGAGTTACCCATTCTAACTCAGTGACTTGAGACTTGAGAGACATTGGAAAAAGCACACCAAACTCAATAAGATGCTACAAGCAGAACTCTTGTCAGACTCCATGAGGCCATGGCAAGTAAGAGACCAGAATCTGATTTTCTGGCTAAACTTAAATGGAGGGCAAAAGCCAGAGACCTTAATGCAGGGAAGGAAGGCATTGCACAAGCTACAGCTCAGGAGAGCAATGCGCACAGGGGCATGAGAAGAGCATATGTGGATGCAAATGAGGCAGGTGACTGTGCCAAGCTGGCCCAGGCATTTCATAACAGGGCAGGAATCGAGTCACAGCCCAGGGCTTAGTTGCCCCAAGATCCCGGAAAATGGTATAGAGGGAGGCCCTCACCTCTGATTGCAAAGCCCTGCACCAATACTCTTTATGGTGAGGCAAGTGCCTGGGAGATTTCTTCCTTAGGACCAGCCCAGTGGTCCTAAGAGTAGATGGATCCCCAAATTAGCCCTGAAGACAAGGGAGCTTTAGAGAAGACAGAGAAAGGGTTCTAGTCTGTCTCATTGAAGACAATAGCATCCCTTCTGAAAAGGGAAGTGTTCTCTCCTCCCTCCTTTATGTCTATGATATTCTGTCTACTGCTATGCTATCTCCAGGGGGAGAAATTTTTCTTCCACCATCTTAGACAAGAGGAAAGGGTACAAAGAGATGAATCAGTAAATTTAAAGGAGATACTTTAAGTGCTAAGGCTGCCACACCCCAAGCTCAAAGACCTAAACCGGTTATTCCACTTCCTCTGTCTAATTCCCTGCAGAGACAAAGGAGCCCAGTAAGGTTAGCACCTTCCTCTTCAATAACCAACCTACAATGTGGCTGTGTTATCAGATGGATCTCCTCCTTGCTGTGTGCTTGAATAGAACTTTGTTGTCATCTTGTTTGGTAACACAGCACAGCGCCACTGTGGCAAGTGTAATAGCTGTTGTTGAAATAGACTATGGGAAGTTCCCCCCATGTGCATGGATTTGTGTGTGTGTGTGTGTGTGTGTGTGTGTGTGTGTGTGTGTGTGGTGTTTGTAGGGAGATGTGGTATGTATGTGTGTGTGTTTATCATTTTCCTTATTCTTTACAGAACTGCACTGGAGACTTGGTTTTTTAGGATAGGGACACATCTCCTGTAGAATATGCGATTATATCCCGGTTTGATGTGCCATGGATGTAGGATCCTGAATCAGTCGTCCTATATCCAGACTCAAAATTTACATGATCATAGACAGGTAAAAGTAGACAACATCTTTCGGAATGTTTGAGCCCACTAAATCCACATGTTTATTGCCCTGTGTCTTCCAAAGGGATGCTAGTTGTGATGTCTAACAACCAATACATTCTACCCTCTCAAGACAGATAAAAGCATAGTGCAGAGTTCACAGACCATCCATGCTTGGCCTTGCCCATTCCGTCTGCAATGTGAAGAAGCCACATGAGTTCTAGAAAAGACCTGAGGTGGTCAGCGCGGGGAAGGATGGGGTAACACAGGGCTGGAAGCAAGAGAAGCAACTGTTTGTGGGATAAGCTGAAATTACTTAACCAGTGGATTAACCCCGGTGCAGGACTGGAATATCAGCTCCACCCTTGAGGCTTTTCTTTAGCAGCATATTAACGTTGCTCGGCATATTGTTATCTCTAGAACTCAGGCAAGGTCTCTGGGCTTTGGCTAGGGGCTGATGCTGCCTTCTGTTCAGGAGGGGAAAAAAGAGGCAGAAATGATCAGACTTGCTGTCAGCCAAGTGTCCCAGCAAAGAATTCCACCCAAGTCCACACAGGTACTGACACCTGAGGGCCCTTGCTGTGCAGATAAACTGTCTCGGGTAATTGGGTTGACATCACTGAGGCACCTTAGAGGATTTGAATCCCTTCCATGACTCCTGTCATCTGATAGGGAAACCCCCAGGTTTGCAGGTGAGTGATTGATTATGCAAAACAAATGAAAAAAAAATCCTAAAAGGTCATGATCTTCAACAGGGAAGCGTTTCCTTAAGTTCTGATCCAGATTTCCAAGCAGACGCTAAGGCCAGAGGCCCTAGTTAAGGAAACTGAGGAACTAGGACACATGGGAGTAGAAGACACTCAGAAAACCACCTTGGGTAACCAGAAAGATGAATCTCTGAGCCCTCAAGCGGGCAGATAGATGGCATTTCCTAAACAGTCTCCCAGTCTCCCTTGCTCTAGCATCTATTAGCCTGCGGTGACTGCTTCCCCACCTTCTCTGTGGGTCTCTCTGCTGCTTCCCTTTACCCAAATCTCATTTGAGGTAACCTATTTTCCAGGATGTTTCCCTTACCCAGCACAGAGATGCCTTCTGTTGCCACTGAATTTCCCACAGTAGCATTCATGATATGGATGTACTTACTGTTTAGTCTGTCTCTGTCCTTATGCTGTGAGCTGGACTAGGGAGGGGGAGGGACACTGGTTATGCAATGCCTTTACAGCAGGGCTGGTAACAGATCCCAGTTCAACAAGGAGATTCGAGACATGTCAACTAATGAACGTAGAGAAAATATTTACACAAATAATCTCACTACTACCATCACATGATTAAAAAGAAGATGATTTTTTTTATGCTTAGAGGAAATAATATTTGAATTCCTATTTGAAAGATAAGGAAAGCAGGCTTAGGGAGAAAGGAAAGCCATTGGTACATATGTAGGACATCCTCGGCCCATACATTCTGCTTGATACTTTTGAATCTAATATCATCCTTATTCTCTTTACTGAATCTTGAAAGGGATTTTCATCAACTTTGAAAGGGATCATTCTGCAAAATCTGTATGTCTCAAAATATAGCTCTTTGCCATTGACAAAGGCGTTGTCTTTTAGCCAGCAGTCCAATCACAACACGGAACAGTTCTACCCCAATTCTGTCCTTTGGAGATATTCTCTCCTTACTTGATGACAATCACTGGATGGGTCTTCATCCCTACAGTGTGCTCACTCCCAACTTTAGCAAACAGAATATCAAGGTTCCGAGTGTTGAAGCGACTTGCTCCTGGTAGGCAGCTAATAGACGACTGGGTTTCATCTTTGAACCCAGTCCCGTGGATTCCTTGTGAAGGCGGAAAGTGTAAGCTTGGAGCCAAGGAAAACAGCTGTCACGTTCCCCAGCCTGCCTTTCAGAGAGGGCTCTGTCTCTTCGGGGCTCTGTTAGAAGCAAGCAAACAACCTCATTACCAAAGGCAATATCTGATCGTGTTCCACCTCTGATCACTGGTAGGTGCTGAGGGAAGACTCTGTTCCTCCCCAGTGGAACAATCTGAAAGCCATTACTATCTGCAGGCTGCACAGCAGACTATGGTGTAAGAGATTGGTCCCTTTCCAGTTCCTTTACTTATCTGTAAGACAAGAGGGTACTGAAAGGAGGTCACTGGTAAACACTTAGTCTCTCAATTCAGCCGCTTCCCCACTAAAGCCTGGGGGCCCTCTGCCAGACGGGTGAGTCTGCAGGTGAGCCTTGCTTGCACAAGGTGGGTGCTTCTACTAATTGGGTTGATGTAATTAACTGTCGTGGGTTTTTTTTTCACCCGGGAAGCCAGCCATGGTCTCAGCATGAGCAACTTTGCTGGGCCAGCCTGCAGCAGTGAGCACAAACATTTTTGGAGCTCCAAACGCAAACAGGTTTAGAAGCAACTTCAAAGTGAAGAGCAGGTTGCCGCTGGGACAGAGCCATTTCCCTGGGGCTTGGGGGGTGAGGGATGTTGGCTTCCCAGACCAGGAAGGAGCTAGAAATCCCTTTGTCTTCATTTCTGCTTTTAATCAGGTGTCAGGATACTGGTGCCATTTCTGTCTAATGGTAATCCCTTTTTCTAAACAAAATGACTTGTTAGAGACTGAGGAGATAAGTGACTTCTGATTTGCCCTGAAAGATTCAGAAAACAGGTACAGTCCTCCTAATTCTACCCCAAGCCTTGGGTTACCAGTTTCTCCCAGCATCGGTTAGACCAGTGGTTCTCAACTTTTGGGTCACCACCTCTTTGGAGGTTGAATGATTCTTTCACAGGGGTCAACTAAGACCATTAGAAAACACAGAGATTTACATCATGATTCATAACTGTATCAAAATTATACTTATGGAGTAACAACAAAAATAATTTTATGGCTGGAGGAGTCCCCACAACATGAGAAACTGTATTAAAGGTTCATAGCATTAGGATGGTTGAGAACATCTGTCTTAGAGGATACGATAAGAATAATTCATGAGGACAAGACTTGTGTTACAACACCAGCCTTAGCTGCAAAAGGTCATTCAGTCATGTCAACCAGAACATCTGGTCTGCCTTTGAGATCCTTTCAGATCAGCGGTCTGGATTCCACGATTCAGTCTTTCTGTCCTGTAGTCTCCATAATGCATCCGACTCAAGACGCTAGCACAAAAGAGTGAGCAGAGAAAGAATTTCCCAAGCTCTACTCTAGCGGGGTTAATGACTAGCTGAGTGATTTTAGAAGAGTTGTTCGCCTTCTTGTGAACTCAATTTTACCTGTATCTAGTGGAAGAAATGAAAGCTCTTTTACAGGGTTATGGAGAAAATAAGAAGGTTGAACAACACAGAGGATGCACCGAGAGCAGGAGTTATAATCATTTCAATTTCAACTGCCATCATTTCTCAGCAGGCTTTAAATAATACTGTAAGGGTGTTTTTACCAGTCACCTGCATGGGCCAGTCTCCGCCTCTGATAATCCACAGTACAACACAATTAAATCTAACATGGAGAATATTTCCACCAGTGACAAATTCTTATTTCCAAATGGTACGCATGTTTCAAAGACTCTCCTTTAACTTCCTGAGCAGAGTTTCATGTCAACAAAAAGGCAGAAGCCATCCACCTTTCCATGGGCTCGTTTAGCGATTCCTCTGGTCCAACTGAAGCAATGTTCTCTCCTAGATAGAGGGTAACCTACAGTACCAAAATAACAGGCCAGCAATACAACTGCAAAGCTTAGAAATCCTTGTGCTTCCCTACACACTTGCTTTCCCAATCTGAAGATGCATGTAGTTTCAAATAATGGAATCTGTTCCTGGAAATGAGGGCATTTTTAAATCTTCTTCAATATTTATCTATTCTAGGAAGGTTTTTCCTGTCCTGGTGTCTAGGCATGGTAGAAAAAGAATTGGGCCATGTGTAATTTATGTTTAATCATAAGATGTGATGTAATTTGAATGTTGAAATTGTCTCTACACCACTCTTGACTACTAGCATAGGCAAAGCGAGGTTGTAATTCTCTTCCCAGTTCCTGGATTGGAGTGACTGCAGATTCTTCAAAACTGTTCTTAGAGCTATCTTATTTTTTCCCCTTCTTAGACCTCAGTAATCTTAAGAGCACAATAATGAACTTGAACATAGATCAGGTTAAAGAACTAGCTTAGAAAGCTGTCCTTCATTTACCAGAATCCTAGAGTTAGTTCGATGTATCTGCTCACTGACTACACATAAACTTTTCTTTACAACAACTCTTACACTAATACAAAGATCAGCGTTCATCTAAAAGGACTGAGATTATATTAACAATGGATCTGAATCCTATTTGTCTCTCTGATGCAGAAACTTAGGACTGGGAGAAACTTGAAGGAAATTAGAAAAGAATGACTGGGCGCTCAGTATGCAATCTGTGAAGATCATAAGACAAGAACCTTTGAATCCCTCCATTCCTGAATGACTCCTCCACATATTTTATCACATTAATTATTACTGTACAGCCGGGCAGTGGTGTCACACGCCTTTAATCCCAGCACTTGGCGGGATTAAAGGCAGATTTCTGAGTTTGAGACCAGCCTGGTCTACAAAGTGAGTTCCAGGACAGCCAGGCTACACAGAGAAACCCTGTCTTGTAAAAACAAAAAACAAAAAAACAAAAAAATACCATATTACTGTGCAAAATAAAAATCATAGACCTCTTTAGAGATCTGAGTGACATAGTAACAAAAGAAAAATGCCCAGTAATAAACAAGGGTTATTGCTACATGATATATTTATGAATAAACTTATCATTCAGTATTTTTCTTTCACAAATGTATCTTTTAATACTGAAATATTTATTGACTCTATACCAAAGATATATGTGTTAAAAATGCCTGTATGCTGTAGCATATAAACCATTAGATAGTTGAAAACCACCATGTCTGCTTGTCCATGCTGTTCCTTCACTATTTAATCTCTTGACCATTGTATAAACTCTTTGGTTTTGCCTCAGCCTTCACTGGAAAGCAGCTTCATCCCAGAGATGTGGGGGCTAAAGGGTGTTCAGGAGTCATCTCGTCCTCTTTTGGCCATTTGAAAAACATGTGCTCTAACACTGAGTATAGCCACCATGCAGGTGTAATCATGATGTATATGATTTCACACTCTCAAAGTCCAGGCCTGGCTGAGTGAAGAGAGCTGGTGGGTGAGAGACCAGGGGTGGAGAGTAGAGTTCTGAGTCATTACATTCTCACCAGATGTCAACTGGAAGACTTCTTCCCACCCAGCAGCCTAAGGCAAAAAAAATCTCTTGGCCATTGTTACCCTATCTATGGACCTTACTTCTGACCAATCGTCCCCTCTGGCACCTTATAAGGGAAAGCTAATTAGAAAACTCACCTTGCAAGAATGCTACAGAGAGACCTTTCACACGGAGCAGAACCACAGAACCCAGAGGCACTGTGACTCAGGGGTGGAGCTGTCTCCCAACACCCAGGCTGCATCACTCTCCAATTCAACAAGAGGCTGACCTATATGGCAAAGACAAATTCACAGAGACATCAGAAGGTGAGATCAAGTTATCAACAGACCCTACGGTGTTCTAGAAAGCACTAGACAACAAAGAAGCCAGGAAGAGCAAAGAAGGGGGAAGCATCTCATGTACTCCTTTGTTTACCTGATTGTGTATGTTGTCTGCACCCTTCATACAGTGTCTATTTTGAATGCACCAAGGGCCACATTATTTGCTATAGAGAAAAAAAAAGGAAGAATCATGCATCCCTGAAATTCAAGGAAAGCTTTAGACAACAGGACCTAAAAGTACAAAACATTTTGTAATTGGTATAAATAAAAGACAAAGAATGCAGAACCTGAGGACGAAGCCGAAGGCTTCTATTTTGGGTCTCAGCAGACAAATAAGAACTGTTAGGCAGTGTAAAGCAAGTCAGTGAGAAGGACAAGGGTCCATAGGGAAGTAAATGGGAGCATTAATCAGAGTAAGCCACACAGCTCTCAAAGGTCCTATCATTTCCTGGATATCCCATGCCCATGTCACTGAAATTTCAGTACAAATATTACTGCTCCATTGAAAATAAGGGAAGCTAGCCTATCCACACCTACACAATAACCCATCAAAGAGGAAAGCAGGAGTTGAAGAAAATAAAGTCTAAAACAAGACAGACGCGGATGTTCAATGGCAGCTCTGGATGGGCCTTTTGCTCCAAATACTTGACAGATTCTTTACTGGATGCCTGGGAAGCACCCACAGCTGAATGTGTGTGCTTTATCTTTTCTTTGGTTCCTACTTTTTTGTTGTTGTTTCCTAATGCCCACTCCCAGTCTTGAGTGTGAAAAATGGTCTGCACTTTCCTGGTTGGCATTACTGGGGAATGGTTACAGGTCTAATGTGACCTGGTCATGGCTGCCTACCCTCTACCAGAATCCACTCTCCCAAAGAGCTCCGCCACCTCTAGCAAGGCTACAGTGTCCCCATAATCCCCCTACTCCATGATGTGTACTTCAGCACACAGTAATTAGACAGCTGTGTAGGATCAACCATAAAGATGATAAGAAGTTAGAGGTGGAGCACAAACATGTCCCCATGTTCCTCGAGACCATGTGAGAGAGTCAGATATCCCATGATAGCACATTGTTCTGAGTTGATTTCTTTCTTTCTTTTTTTTTTTTTGTGACTTGGGAATGCACAGACATATGGGTAGGAACCATGAAGTTTAAGTTCCAAAGTATTCTGCTGTTGCCTCTACTACACTAACAGCATTCTCAGAAGGCACATAGGAGGGACAAACCCCAACCTTCACTAAATGTTCTTCACTAATACATTGGTGCCCAGCAAAAGGCAAGAATGCAAGCTATAAGGAATGCTGTATGAGGTCCAGCTTCATCTCCTGTTTACGAAGGCTCCCAGGCATATGTTCTCTTAGACAAGTGAAAGAGGCCTTTGCTTCCAATTCCTTCCCTTAGCATCCATGATACTGCCAGGCTCACCATTCTAGAAACAACATTCACCATAATGATGCTACCTTTCTCTTTTTAATTCTCTGGCTCCCCTGAGTTTTTCAAACATATAACTGAAATATCTTTAGCTCTGCATTAAGAGGCCACATGCTCCTGTCTAACTAGCAGTGCCACACCTTAGGAACCCCAGCTGTACATCAACATACCCAAACACAGCAAAGTACTTCAGGATGCTGTAGTGCACATTCATCCCATCATCACTAGGGAAAGTGAGTCATCTGTCTTTCTCTCCTGAACTGCATTTAATATAAGAAAGCATATAACTTAACATATGCTTTGATCCTTCATAATCCAACCTAACTCTCTGTTGTTCTTCAGCAGGAGGTGTTAATATTTTGTCTTTTTCCCACAAAGCTATTTGGATCTCCACTCCCCTGTACCATTAAAACTTTTCTCCCTTTATGATAGAACCAACTTGAAAGTGGAGTCTTACGATTGTGTGTTTGGTGTAGTTATACATGCTGCTCACCTAGAATAGTGTTTGACAATTGAATAAATACAGAATCAATTGTGCTTCAGTAAATTTCCTCCAACAAATACACTATGCGAGAGGCTAGGGAAGAATTTTCTTTCTGCATAGGCTGTATATCCCTTGAAGGAACTGAGGTCTCTGATATGCTCAGAATGGTGCTCATAGCATAATAAGAACTTTATAAACACATCTTCAGAAAAGGATGTGCAGGGATATTTCCAAAATGACTAATTCCACCTGATATACCCTTAACTCTTAAGTAATTGTCTTCTGGGCCTAGAGAAATGGTGCAACAATTAAGAGTACTTAGTATTCAACATTCACAATGGTAACCCCATTTCCAGGGCATCCAATGCCCCCTTCAGTCCTCTGCAGGTACTGCATGCACATGGTGTCCATACATACATGCAGGCAAACACTCATACACATTTAAAAATGTGCATGAAAATAAACAAAAACCCTGCCTTCTTTTTTCCACTCTTCTTCAGATCCCTGCAATAAGGTTCTGTGTTGTACTTGTGTGGAAAAGTACATACCTAGCTTAATACCATGTCTGCAAGCACACTGCCACACTCTTAAGCATTCATTTCAGTGTCTACTGGGGAGTTGAGATAAGTGAAAGAGAGAACAGAGAGAAGGGTCATGGTGGAAGAAATTAAATTGAGTGATTAGAAGGAATCTCATATTCACTATCTGTACCCTTATGTCATTTTGTCTGCACAGTCCATAGGTATTACTGGTCACTTGGGATATTTGAATACCTTCTATGCATACCAGGAAACTTGTTTTTTTTTTCCTACAGATAATTAGTAGTCAAACTAAGACTTTATAGTTGGGTCAGGACTACCTTGGTTGGTTACTGTTTCATATATATATATATATATATATATATATATATATATAGAGAGAGAGAGAGAGAGAGAGAGAGAGAGAAGAGAGAGAGAGAGAGAGAGAGAGAGAGAGAGAGAGAAAGTTTGGGTGTCTCAAGTAATGTCCTGATATATTTTATTTTATTTCTTGATAGATTTTATTAATAAGAGTACAGTCCAAGTTTACTAACTTTGTATTGAGCCTAATTAGAATACAGAACAGAGCTTAAATATGTATTTAGTTATTGCATGGTTGAAAATTCAATTGACTAATGAAATACAAAGCAGACATGTCAGTTACTACTCTCACAGTCTAGTGCATGCAACAGTTTTCCACCTGTGGGTCACAACCCCTTTGATGGTCAATTGACCTTTTCACAGCTATTACCTAAGACCATCAGAAAACATAGATATTTACATTATGATACATATCAGTAGCAAAATTACAGGATTGAAGTAGCAACAAAAATAATTTTATGATTGGGATGGTCACTAAAACATGGGTAAGTGTATTAAAGGGTCATATCATTAGGGACATTGAGGACTACTGGTCTAGTGAGTAAATAAGCACAAAATATATTACATGGAATAATCACATAGGTTATTTTTGCAGTTCTGAATCCATAGGTAATGTGTTCTAGAATAGCAATACAATATTAAAAGATAGTAACAGAGTTGAAACATTGGCATTACCCAACTTTAAGAGGTATTATTGTAAAGCTACAGTCTTTAAGACAATGGAATGTGGACCAAGAAAATTTAATTAAAGAGATAATGGACCAAAGTATAAATTCACACACACACACACACACACACACACACACACACACACAATACATCTTTAACTGTGGAGCAGAAACAGGATGATGAGAAAGAATGTTCTTTTCGAGGAACACACCTCCACTGTTGGTGGGATTGCAAAATGGTAAAACTGCTCTGGAAATCAGTTTGGTGGTTCCTCAGAAAATTGGGCATGTCACTTCCAGAGGACCCTGGCATCCCACTCCTGGGCATATACCCAGAGGATTGCCCTGCATACAATAAAGACACATGCTCCACTATGTTCATAGCAGCCTTGTTTATAATAGCCAGAAGTTGGAAGGAGCCCAGATATCCCTCAAAGGAGGAATGGATACAGAAAATGCGGTATATTTATACAATGGAATGCTACTCAGCGATTAAAAATAATGAATTCATGCAATTTGTAGCAAATGGTTAGATCTGGAATATATCATCCTAAACGAGTTAACCCAATCACAAAAGAATACACATGAAATGCAATCACTGATAAGTGGATATTAATGAGCCCAGAAGCCCTAAATACTCAAGGCACAATTAGCAAGTCAAATGATTCCCAAGAAGAATAAAGGAGAGGACCCTGGGCCTGAAAAGATTGGATCCAGTTTTGTAGATCCAGAACAGAGAAATGGGGGGGGGGTGATTGGGGAATAGTTGGGGAGAGAGTGGATTTATGGGACATATGTGGGGGGGGGACTTGGAAAAGGGAAAGCCTTTGGAATGTAAACAAAGAATATAGAAAATAAAAAATGTTCTTTTCAATAACTGTCTCTGAAAACACTGGATACTCTCATGTCTCCTACTAAATTTTTACACATGAATCATATGTGATGAATTACTAAGATGAATTTGGAATGAGGCATAAAATAAGTGTAAAATTAAAATTAAAAATATTAAAATAAAAAATTAAAATAAATTAAAAATTTCCTGGAAAATAATGTAAAAGGAAATGTACTTTACCTTGATTTTGATTGTGGTTTTTCAAGTACAGCATCTGAAGTTATTATCTATGAAAGAATAAAATGGCAAGTTGCCCATTATAATAAAAATTTCTCTGTGAAAGTCATGTCCAGAAACTGAAACTACAGACCACTGACTTGAAGTGAATATCTGTACAAAATAGATAACAGGCTAGTATCTTAAATCATTGATAAAACATATAGGAGGAAAGAAAAAAACAACTTCAAGAAAAAATGGAACGCATTTATGAAGAGACACGTAATCAATGATGGAGCTGTACAGCTGTCCTGGAAGGGAGAAAGAATCAGTTACACTAGGAGATCAAAACTCCAAGTAACAAAGGAGCAACCACGACCTGTTTACTAAACTACATGAAAATCAAAATCTCTAATTCTAGACTTTGCTAAAAGACAAAATAAAGTCTCATTCATCATTTCTGGAAATACTGTGGTACTATGAAAGACAGCTTGGTAGTGTTTCATAGAAAGAATTACACTCGTATCAAGCATGTGATAGTTTGTATATGTTTGACCCAGGGAAAGGCACTATTAGGAGATGTGACCTTGTTGTAGGAAGTGTGCCACTATAGGAGTGGGCTTTGAGAAACCTTCCTCCTAGCTGCCTGGAAGACAGCTTCTCCTGTTTGACTGTGGAACAAGATGTAGAACTCTCAGGTCCTCCTACAGCATGCCTGCCTAGATGCTGCCATGTTCCCCACCTTAATAATGGACTGAACATCTAAACCTGTAAGCCAGTCCCAATAAAATGTTGTCTTCATAAGAGTTGCCTTGGTCATTGCGTCTGTTTACAACAGTACAACCCTAAGACACCAGTGTTAAAAATCATATAGCATAGTATTTACTAAATAATTTGAAAACAAATATCCATACTAACATCTACACTTAAGTATTTGTAATGTAATTTATAATTTTCTATATTTAATAGATATCCTTCAATAGGAAAACAAATAAACCATACAAGGTTTACAATGGAATATTATTGAATGTTAAAAAGAGGGTGTCCACCTACAAGGAGAATGAATAGGTGCTAAATGCAATTTGAAATGAGAGCCATCAATTTGAAAGCCTTAACTCTTGCATCTTCCTATTCACATTTCATTCCAGAAAAAGATGCCTTAGTTTAAGGGAGAGTTTATGAAGAGAATGGAAAGATATAACTGTCAGGGACTAACCCTAACCCTAACCCTAACCCTAACCCTAACCCTAACCCTAACCCTAACCCTAACCCTAACCCTAACCCTAACCCTAACCCTAACCCTAACCCTAACCCTAACCAGTGAGAGAAACTGGTGAGTAAGGCCAAGGCTGTTCAGGATACTGAAAATCATGGCTATACATCATTATGTGCCATGAAAGCATATGTGATTTACAAAACAAGAAATGAACCCTCATGCAAAGTATAAACTTTGAACAATGATGTGATTCCGGTTGGTTAAATATAACAGATTTGCTAGTGCAACGTGCCAATAATAAAAATTAAAGGATGTGAATATGAAGACAGACACATAGAAACTACCAAAAATAGTTGATCATTGATTGTAATAAGCTATTAACAAAGAAATAGAAGAGCTTTCTAAGTCAAATATAAAGGAAAATGTTGGAAATATAAGCCATAAATAATAATGTTTTTCTTAGGATTTTTCACACAAGATGAAATCTACCCCCATCTAAAAATTAGATAAGTTTTACTTTCTGATTGGGTGATTTTCTTACACAGATTTTAGAGTCAGTGATCTTTACAATTGTAAATATCATAGACATTAGCAAACAATAGTTAACAGAACAATATGGTTTCTGGGCAGAGTGGAGGGCAGAATGAGGGGACAATAACAGCAAATACATTGAAAATCGTGCAGCATATAAGATTGCTCAGACAAAGAGGGGGTTTTAACTCTGAAGATGACAAAATCTGATATTGTAGTTTCCAATTAATCAACCATCAGTCCATGAACATTTCAATGACAACTGAAATGTTTAAGGGAATCAGAGATGCATCAAACATGATCCTCTTCTTTCCTGAGGTCTCAAACTACAGCCATAAAAGTCTGCAGGCTAGAAGGTATTAGATATTATACAATAAGTTAACCCTTGACAGCTTCTAGTATTATTTCCTAGATTCTAGAATTATTTCCAGGTAAGAGGATTCTGGAAGGGTCCTGAAGATTCAATGATTAAACCAAGTGTTAGTGAAGACAAAGGAGCTAGATTTAGACATCAGACATAGGAAGAGAGGGAGAAGATTTCTAGGTAAGGAGGAAGTAGGAATGAGGTGAAATATAGAGATGAGAGTGATGGAACATTACATGGAGCCTGAGAAATCAAACCTATCAAAGATGACCTTCTAGAGCAGTCTAGAACATTCTGCATTGGACAGGATAGAATAAATGAATCCTCTGGAAGCAGAGGATTCTATAGCATACTTGTACTACCATCTGGGGGAGAGATAGGGCAGAATCAATTAAGTTTCTTTCAGGGGAAATACAAAAGAAAAAGTACATTTAGGAAATATTCTGAATGTAGTATTGTTGGGATTTGGCAGGTACTCATTAAAGATGTGTTTAGAGTTAGGAAACCTGTATGAGCCCAGGGAAGAGCGAGAGGCAAAGATTTTAGTTCAGGAACCATGAATAGACTTGTTTTTCTGTTCTCAGTTTAGTAATGACAGAGAATATTAGGAGATGTCTAACAAGGATTTAGTTATAGAACTTGCAGTGCAGATAAATAATGCTAAAGGCACTATTTTTAAAGTTTTGTATAGAACCATGGGCCTGTATTATCTTATATTAATAAATTCACCTTAGCCAAAACTTTAAAATTGGAGGAGTTCCTCTTTAATAAAACTGTATAGAAGAGAAGGGTATACAGGGAACTTTGCATTACAGATTACTTCTAGGAGTCAGAATTAGCACAAGAAAAGAAGAGATTAGCAGGGAAGATAGAGAAGGTAGACTCTGTCTTCAAAGCCAAGGAGAAAGCCAACTCTTGGTTCAGTAACATCAGGATCCCTTATCACTGACACACTGTTTATTAACTCTGCATTGCCCTGCATCATATACAATAGTCCTGGTACACTGGGACCTTTTCACCAGACAGCATGTCTATATATTAACATATCTGAATGGAGAAATACTTCAAACAGCATGAGCTACTCCTACAAGAAGGTTTAGAACAGCAGTTCTCAACCTTCCTAACACTGCAAGCTTTTAATGTTGCTTGGTAACATCCACCCATAAAATTATTTTTGTTGCTACTTTATGACTGTAATTTTTCTATTGCTATGAATTATAATGTGAATATCTGATATGTGACCCTTGTGAAAGAGTTGTTTGACCTTCAAAGAGGTTGCAACCCACAAGTTGAGAACCACTGTTTTATAACCTATTCCTCTACCTTAACATCTACCAGGACCTTGTAGGGTGAAATTTTGAGTGCACTTTTTATAGAGTAAGTAGGGATTCTAGCACGCCAACAACTGACAATTACATTGGTGGACACACATGTAGGGCACACATACAGGACACACACAAAGGTGATATGCATGTATACCTTTTCATGTTTGTGGCATTGAACAAAATTTGAAGAAAATGAGAGGAAAAAAATGTGTCCATGATATGAGGGCGACTTACTGGTGGGGTTGGGCATTGCAGTGGCGTGTTACAGACAATTCCAAACTATCACATTATGACATACTAAGGGGAGGCATCAATAGGATTAACATTCTGATGCAGATAGGTCATGAGGAAGATTAGGAAGGGCTTGGGAAAGCATTTTTGCATCTATTACGCATTTGAATTTCCACAAGCACCTAATGCATTGGCCAGGCAGGGCTTCTTCTCTTCGTTTATTCAGTACATCAAGTCAGCAAAGAGCAGGCACTGTTAAAGATATCAGAAGGCTGATGAGAATAAAGAGTCCTAGAGAGTAGTTTTGGTTCAAATGCTTCTTCAGCATTGTGAAACCATCCCTTCTTTCTGGCCTATTTCTCTCTCTCTCTCTCTCTCTCTCTCTCTCTCTCTCTCTCTCTCTCTTTCTCTCTCTCTCTCTCTCTCACACACACACACACACACACACACACATAAACACATACACACACACACACACTTTCTGTATGTGTATATGTGTGTGTATGTGTGCCCTATATGTGTGCGCATGTGCATGTGTGTCCTATATGTGTGTGCCCTGTATGTGAATGCCTTGTGTATGTGTGCCCATGTGTGTTCATGTGCATGTGTGCCCTGTAAGTGTGCCCTGTGTATACCCTGTGTGTGCCCTATATGTGTGTGCCCTGTGTGCGTATGCCCTGTATGTGTGTGCATGTGCATGTGTGCCCTGTGTGTGTGTCCTATATGTGTATGCATGTGAATGTGAGCATACTGCCTGTAGAAGCCCAAATCTGATATAGCCATATTCTTCTCTCATTTATTTTTCACCATATCTTTTGAGACAAGGCTTCTCACTGACCTAGAATCCATTAGATGTCTCATCCTCCTGACTGTAACCCCCAGTTGTGGAATTAGTAGAACCTATGGAAACAGGGGATCTAGGCTTGTGCACCTGGAATTTTAACTCCTCAGTCCATTACCCTCAGCCCCACATGGAATTTCTTGGCTAGTCCTGCTGTTTGCTATCAGAAAAAAAATGGATTGCATTTATATCCAAATGAATCTTTTATTAGGCAAAGGGCACTATATAGACTTGTACATGGGTGGCTTAATGGTTTTTTTGGACTTAATGTTACCCAGAGGCATGTACGTTGAATAAATTAAGTGAGATAAGCTATCCTTGCATTGGTTAACATATCTAGTCTTTCTACCATCTATGGCTGTCATTCTGGAAAAGTGAGTCAGTCTTACCTCAAGGGGAAAAGGAACTAAGTGCTTGCTAAGGCTGATGACATGCTTGATGACTAACTTTTCCCAGAAGTGAAGGGTTGATCATTCCCCAAGGCAAGGTACAGTATGGCAGCCGTTTTTCTGAGACTCCCCTAATTTGGTTGCCAACTTCCTTAAGTGAAGGCCAGTTGCTACACAGAAGAAATCATGTCAGAGGATAATAGGAAAATGGTCCGCTTGGCAGTTTTGCTTAGCCTATCATCAACTGTGACTGATTTATGGTGAGAGTGGGGTTGATTCCATAGAATCTAATGAATTGGCTTTACAGCATGATTTTATTTGGGCTTGGTCATTTCTACTGAAGCTGAGTCTTTACCAAGGTGGAAACATAAGGATGTACTCAATCTCCGGTTCATTAACTTGACTGCACAGTTGAATCATTTGGGAAATATTGAAAAATATTACAATTTAGTCATCGATGTTTTTAAAAGGTCCCCAGGTTCCATTATAATTTACAAATCAGGTTCAGCCTAGCTAATTTTGTAAATGCTCGTTTATATTGTGATTGTTTGCCCAATCACTCACCACTTGATCTTGGCCAAAAAGCACAGAAGCAAACTCTACTTTTGAAGCCTCCTTACATGTGTTATTCACTTGAATTTCTGCAAATGCTTCATACGTTGTTGCAAACAGGTCTTCTTCTGTTTATTGACTATATCAAGTCAACAGTCCATGTTCTGATTCCAGTTGCAGCAGCTCCTGTATAATAGACTGTGTTCTCGTTGCAGAAAACGGGAAAGTGGTTATATCAAGCACAGGACAATGTAATAGACCCTATTCTGATACCTTCAAATCATATTGTCCACTGTTGCAGTATTAATCTGAATTTCTGTGACTCTTACACAAGATTCAGAAGTCCTATTGGATGACCCATCAATTTCTTTCTATCAATTCTGTTGCAGAGTAAATAAGATTAATGCCTGCCATGCCAATATAATAGGATTATTTTCTTTTATTTGGTGAGCTCAAGGTAACATAATTAATTTATTTAGTTCAGCAACAATGTTACATTTAAGCCAATGAATTCTCTTTGCTGGTCTTATACCTAAGACTTGTTTCCAGGGAGTCTGTTTTTTGTAGATATCTTTGTATAAACCAATCAATGAAGAATCAATTTATATGATAATCTATTTTAGGTTATTTTTATTTTCTGAGTGTGAATATCATTCCTGCTTATATGTCTATCCATCACATATATACTTGGTGTTTGCAGAAGTCAGAAGAAGGCTCAGGGTCCTCTGGAAGAGAAATATGTGTTTGCAACCTCTAGGTCTTCTCTCCAGCTCATCCTATGATAATATTTATCACTAATATGAGGTAAATTTAAAATATTTTTATAATTAATTGATATGTCTATTAACATATAATAAAGTATTATAAGGTCATTTAAGTGTACTTTCAAAGTGTTGGTTCAAAGGTGAACCAACATTTTAATGATAGTTTCTGCACATATATGATTTTTTGAAATTATACAACAGGTGAACTATGAATTAATTTGTAAAATGTATCACCTACTGGACCCTGTAGTGAAATGCTCTTACTGCCTTTGCTTATACGCATAACTATTAGACAAAATCCTCTTATACATTTATACCAAATTTCCACTGAGAGTATTGCTGACAATTCTGTAAAATGTTTATGTGTATTTCTGTTCAGATGGAAAACAGCATATACACTGAACATTGCTATATAAATACATATGTGTGTTGTACACAGTGTAGACTGTTTTTCTCACTATTTTAAAGACAAGTAACACAGAGTTGTCCTTTCTCTTTCTGAGGAAAGTAGAGAACAACAAAGCTCTTAGATGGTCTGGAGAGAAATTGTGTACTCAAGAAGGGAAGCTGGGAGAGTCTCTGTTATCACAATGTTAAAGTTCAAGTCCAATTCAGAGTTCAACAAATAAAAACTACAAAGTCTGGTGAACTTTCTTACACATAAATATTGACCTATACTTTTGATAAGATTCCCTAGTAGATTTTAGGACATAAGAACTCTAGGTGAAAGGATATGACCATTTTGAAGCCCTTTGAATCTGTTTTCCATCCAATTTCTAAACCATTGCACCAATTTCTAGTCCCATGAAAACTCTTAAAGTCTTTAATTGATATGGCATGCAAAAGAGTATAATTATTGTCAGTTAATAAGCCCTAATCAAAGAAATGACCTTAATTTCTGCAAATCTCTGCCCCAAGTCTATAATTTTGTCAGATTCTCTTTCACTATTGTGTGTAAAGTCAGCTTTTGATCTATTGAAGGATTTTCATCAAATTAAAATTATTCTTTCTATTCCTACTTTGATGAGGTCAAAATTACATTGATATGAGTTGGTACTTACTGGTCTTGTCAAATCTTATTTATATATTAAAAATTATCGGTGTATTTGACTCTGTGTGGGTATGAGCAAGTGAAGCAGGTGTCCATGGAGGCCAGAGATGCCAGATCCTTCTGGAGCTGGAATTAAAGCCTGTGGAGAGTCACCTGTGTGAGTGAAGGGAACCTTCCTCAGCTCCTATACGAGAGCAGTAGATACTCTTATTGACAAATCTTTCCAGCTCACTATACATTAACATAAGATAAAATTCTCTCATTTATCTGCTTCTGTCTACCCATTAAAGGTCGAATTCGTGCATTCTTACATTCCTGAAATTAACTGCATTTGGTTATGATATCTTGTGTGTTTTTTTTTATATAGTGCTGGGTTCAAGTTGCTAAATTGATAGAATATTTGCATAATTTTCTCCTTAGTGTTGGCCTTTCCATATAAGTTCATATGAGGGCAATCCTAAAACTTCATTAAAATGAGTTGGCATTTTACCTACGATTTTGTATAGAGTTTTTAATTTACTTTTTAAGATGTACATTAAGAGGAATTCACTAATGAATCTGAGACCAGATCTCGACACAGGTGAATGTTTTTAATTGCAAATTCATTTCCTCCAGTAGATTTATGTCTTTTGGAGTAGTTGCTGTTTCTTTTGTTTCAATTTTGATAAATTGCATCACTTAAGAGCATTGTCCATGACCTCAGTTCATAGAGCAGAAGATATATAAATACACGCATGCACACACTCACACACACACACACTAACTCACTCACACACTTCCTGAGCCATAACTTAAGCTAGACATTTTGAACCGGTGTCTTCAAATATGCTTGATTGGCCTCTGGATAATTAAAGCCTTCTTCCATTGCTTGTTTGTGAACTCCCACTCCTCCAGTAAAAGCACTGGCTTCCACACCCACAACCTACTTATTTAATTACTCAATTCCAGTACACACATCTAACAATACCACAATGCAGCCCTCCTCTCATTGGCCACTTTATAAATTAAGATGTAATGTGTAACATTTCTCTTGCTTTTACTTTTACACACTCAGGTATTTCCCAAAGGTCATTCAGTACACTCTTCAGTAAAATGATTTGATGCATTTGGGACACAGTTTAATTCTCTTCACAGCCTGCACTCTTCCCTACAATTCTCTAACTACATAAGTGAAGCTTAACATAGCATGCATTAAAGTTCATCCTGTTGATTGGAAGGTTCTGCACGTTTGATGAACACAGAACATGGTGTGTCTATCATATTGACCATGCAAAAATAGTTTCCATGTTCTAAAGATCAGCAGCTCTTCATTGCTTCTTTCATCTTCTGCCTCCTCTGGGTTCTAACCAGCATTGGCTTTTTAAAAATCACATTTTGAGACAATGGACTGAAATGCATGAAAATGGAATACGTCATATACCTTCTTCTACTCCCTCCTACCCTCCCCACTTCTGCCGCAACCATGCTTTCTCCAAAATTTACCAGCCTCCTCTTCTTTTAGCATTGTTGTTAAATATGCATATAATAAACAGACATACAAACATGCTTATAATACGTGTATAATAAACTAACATATAAACATATCCCACTGAGCCAGTACCGTGTGGAGTGCGTATTTATAATTCTAAGGATGGCTCAATAAACAACAGTGAGGTTTTATTATTTGGGCAATCCTGCCTTTGAAAACTCTTAATTTATACAAATTCTGTAGCTGTTTACTTTTACCATTGGATACTGTGAAGTTAAATCCATGTGTGACACTTTAATTTCTTTGTATGGTGACAATCCTGCATCACAATCAGTGCTTCCCTTTACATATTATTATCTTCCAGCATTGGTGAATATAAACATAGAGTTGCTATGAACATGTGTGTGTGTAGATTGGATTATACCTCTAACTCCAAGATCAATTAGGTATAAACCTAGGTGTGACTACCTAGAGGTATAGAGGTATGCTTAGAGTTATAAAGATATAATACACACTATTTACCAGAATGAGTATGCACTTTGGGGCTACCAGTAGAAATGACAAGAAATCCCTGGTATTGTGCATTTGCTCTAACAATTGGAACCTAGAGCAATACCAGCAGTACTTGTTTTAATTTTGCCAAATGAAAGTGAAGCAGTGACTAATTAACTTACATTTCCACTAGCCAATGCCATCAAAGCTATTTTCATGTTTTTACTTAGAAGCTGTACATCTTGTTTAATGACATTTATTTTTCATATCCTTTACTTGTTTTTAATGTGATGGAATGTGTGCTTTGTGTGTGTGGTGTATGTGTGCACATGTACGCATGTCTGTTCAATTATGATTGCCCATGCATGCACTTTTAGAGATTAGGGATTAGTGTTTGTTGTCTTCATCCCTTGTACTTAATCTTATTATTATAGGCAGGGTCTCTCACTCAACTTGGAGATCACTATATTGCTTAAAATGGCTGACTTGAAAGCCTTGGAACCCTTGGAAGCTCTGGATGCCCTGGAAGCCCTGGGATAAACCTACTTTTCCCTCCCAAAACTGGGATTATGGATAGCCATGCCTGGCTTTGATATGGGTTTTGATTTTCTAGTGTTAATAAAATGGTGCTATATTGTGATTTCAATGTTTAATGCTTATTCACTAAAGGCAATGGGTTTGGATTAGTAACCTGATAGTTTGTCCCTTACTGGATTATTCATCAGGTGAGCATGGAAACTTCTGCCCAAATAATCCTTTTGGAAACAAAGAAAGGCTGGATAGTCTTCTTTCTTGTCTCATCAGACTGGTCAGAACATTTCAGCACAATTCTGAATAGCAGTGGTGGCAGAGCTCATCTGTGCCTAGTTTTGATCTAAAGGGAAGTGTCCAGCTTTCAAGCATTAACATGAGGATAGACCTTCTTTATATGGTAAGAAAGTTCCTCATGTATTTGGCTACAAGGAGTTTAATATGACTACATTTTGGGTATTGTTTTTTATTCATAAATGAATATTAGCTTTTATCAAATACATTTTTGGAATACTATAATTTTTCCTTCAGTCTTTTGTTGTGTAAATTACATTGATTTTTAGATGTTTAACCAATAATTGCATACCTGGTATGAATCTCAGTTGGTTGATGGCATATACACTATTTTTTATACATACTTGTATTTAATTTGCTCATAAATTTCTGAGATACTGTACCCAGTGCATATGAAGTTTTGGCATGCAGTTTTCCTTCCTGCGAGCTACCTTTGCCAGGATTTGATCTTAGAGTCATATTTGCCTTACCGAATGAATTGTCAGGTATTCTATTTCTTTCCCTTTTGGGGCAAATAAATGAGGTTGAAATAACTTATTCTGTAATATGTAAAGCTACAGTGGCTTATTGTTATTTTATTGACCGTTATTTATTGATTTCATTTATTTACTAAGCAAGCCCATTAATGAATTCTTTTCCTTTTGAAGGAGTTTTGTAAAATGACTTTATAAAATCTGTCTGTTTAACCAGTGTTAGCCATAGCTTCTCATGATGGCCCTGTTGATGTCCTGGGGTCCAACAGTGACCTCTATTTCATTTCTGATGGTGGTGACTTGTATGTAGTTAAACTCTTCTCCATATCTCTTTATTTTCCTAAGCTATAGGTTTCTCCATTTGTTCCCTTTTCCAGTGAAATCAATATTTAGTCATATTTTTCTATTTCATTCTTATTTTCAATTGTGTATTTTCACAGACTACTCTTCACATTCTTATTTTTGGCTTCTGCCTGCTTTATTCTTGCATTACCTGTTTTGTTTTGTTTTTTTATTTCTTTAGCTAGTTTTCTTTCATTAGCTTGTGTTTTGTCTGGATGATAAACTTATTGATTCAAGATCTTATGTGCGTTCTAAAATGTTCATAAAGTTGTATAAAATTTCCTTGAAACACTTGTTTATTGCAGTCTACTAATCTTGACAGGTTTGTTTTGGTTGACGAGATCTTGCTAAGCAGCTTAAGTGGGCCTTGAACTCCTTCTGTAGCTGAGGCTAGCTCCACTTCCAAATGATGGTGTTACAAGCAGGCTCCTTACTCAACTTCCACCTAGATAAGTTTTATTTTTATCTTCATTTGTTAAAATATTTTGAAGTTCTTCCTGAGATGGTTCTTCTTTTAGAAATATGATGTTTAATCTCCAAATGCTTGGAGATTCTCTTTCTCTGTTTCTTTGATTGTTTTCTGAAACAGGCTCTTGCTGTTATGTAAAGTAGGCTGGCCTGGAATGTACTGTGTGGAACTGATAGAACTTCAACTCATGATCCTTTTATTTCAGTATTCTGAGTATTGATTAAACGTCTGAACCATCAGGTCCAAAGTCACCTTTTTAAAATTCTGCTGTACTTAAAAAAGCAGATTTCAATATCTTATATTTCCTGGTGATTATTCCATACAAAACAACAAAGTATATGCACTGTGCTGCTGTTAGATAGCTCACTCCTTTAAAGTCAGTTAGATCACATTAATTGACAATGTTTGTGATAGTTGTATATGCTTGCCCCATGGAGTGGCACTATTAGAAGGGTGGCCTTGTTGAAGTAGGCATGGCACTGTGGGTGTGGGCTTTAAGACCCTCATCCTAGCTGCCTGGAAGTCAGTGTTCTGCTAGCAGCCTTCAGATGAAGATGTAGAGCTCTCAGTTCCTCCTGCACCATGCCTACCTAGATGTTGCCATGCTCCCCACCTTGATGATAATGGACTGAACCTCTGAACCTGTAAGGCAGCCCCAATTAAATCTTGTCCTTGTAAGAGTTGCCTTGGTCATGGTGTCTGTTGACAGCAGTACAACCCTAAATAATACAGAAGTTGGTACCAGTTAGGGGTATTGCTATGAGAGGCCTGAACATGTTTTTGTTTGGAAGAATGTGGATTTTGGGACTTTCTATTTGGAAAGCAGTAGAATATTATAAATGGAGCTTAATGGTGCATCCTAATAGGAATATGGAAGACTTTGTTATTGAGAATGATTTGAATTGTGCAGACCTTGTCCTAGACATTTCAGTGGCGAAAAATTGCAGTATGTGTCCTGAATACTATTTTCGTGGTATTTTGGTGAAGAACATGTCTGCTTTTTGTCCTTGTCTGAAGAGTATGCCTGAAGCTAAGGTGAAGAGACTCATTAACTATACTGACAAAGGAAGTCTCAGAAATGCCCATCAGAGAACAGAGACTTTGTTCTCTGTTTAAGTCTCATGAAGAGCATTTTGAATAAGCATAGCAAGCTTAGAAAGGAAAATATAAAGTATATGGTTGCAATATTAAAGAGGAATGGGGAGTGAAATGGAGCTGAATCGTGTGTTCTAGGACATAGCAGATTAAGGGAAGATCCTACCCAGCTAAAGTTAGATCCAAACAGAATGGTACACACCTTTACTCCCAGGAGACAGGCATGTAGATCTCTGAGTTCAAAGTCAACCTACAGAATAAAATACAGGACAGTGAAGAAGTTAGAAAACAGAAAGCTAGTGATAATGTAATAAAACATGTTTGAGCTCTTGCAAACAGCAGAACTCAGCCACTTCTCCCATGTGACTCAGGCTTTAGAGTGAAAAACAGAAGGAACTACTGGGACAATTAATGCGGTTAGCTGGAACCAAGAAATTAGTAGTGATTAAGAAGAGACCAGAATCACTGAGATGAAATCTGGGAAGTGTTTTCTGAGAGCACAGGGAAGCTGTGTTCCAAAGATAGCCAAGATTGTATTTCATGTTGTAGCTGTACTTGCTAATATGTAGATGATACTTGTTTTAAAGGCACAAAGGGGTCAAGAAAAACAGCTTGGGCTTGCCACTGTGAGAGGCCATGGAAGGTCATTGGTGAAGGTACAGCCTCAGTTGTGGTTGATGGCCCAGGATTGAAGGGGTCATGCAAAGGATTTGAGGCTTGGCACCATGAAGAGAGCCTATGAAAAGTGGTGAAGCCTATTTGCAGCAGAAGACCCCAGTACCATGGGATGTCCACCAAGAACAGCAATGGTAGTGGAGTAGATCAACGTGAGCTTAGAGTGCTGCAGATAGAAGGCCTAGAGAAGCGATGTCAGACTTTTGGAGGAGCCCAGGAGATCATGTGTAGATCCCAGAAATTGAAGCAAGAAGCTGTAACATTAAAGTTGCCTTGGAGACCCCAAGGTGTTCAAGATGCCAGAGCTGTGGGCTATCTACTGAGAAAAGCTGCTAACATGGAGTAGAAACAGCCCGGGAGTAAGAACTTTCTTGCAATCAACACATGTGAAGAAGAAGTTGGAGATCTGAAGGCTGCTTTGACATCAGCTATGGAGATGCAGAGTCTGGAGTTTGCCCGGCTATTTTCCTGTCTTAACTTGGGGATTGTATTTAAGTGACTGGATCAATCTCAAAAGAGACTTTGAACTTTTAACATTGTGGAGACTGGCTATAGGCTATGGGGATGTTGGAAGTTGGACTAAATTTTCTTTGTGAAATTGTGCTTGGGTTCAAAAACATGGACTTCCATGCACCAAAGCTGACTTGGCTACAGCTGCTCCTAAATGCCAAATCTGCCAAAAGCAGAGATCAAAACTGAGCCCCAGATATGACATCATTACTCAAGGTGACCAGCCAGCAACCTGTTGGCAGATTGACTACACTGGATCACTTCCTCTGTGGAAAGAACAAACATTTTGTTCTTAGAGGTACAGATACTTATTCTGGTTATGGACTTGCCTTTCCTGCACATAATGCTTCTGTCCAAACCAGGATCTGTGGGCTTAACGAATGCCTTATCCATCATCATGGTATTTCACACAGTATTGCTTCTGACCAAGTAACTCATTTCACAGCCAGAGAAGTGCAGTGAGCACAGGATCATGGAATCCACTGGTCTTACCCTATTCCCCATTATCCTGAAGCAGCTGGTCTGGTAGGAAGATGGAATGGCCTTTTGAAGACACAGTTACCCCACCAATTAGGTAACAGCAGCATGGAAGGTTGGGGCAGAGTTCTTCAGAAGGCAGTATATGCTTTGAATCAGCATCCAATATATGGTACAGTTTTTCCCATAGCCAGGATCCACAGGTCCATAAATCAGGGGTGGAAAAGGGAATAGTTCCACTCACTATCAATCCTAGTGACCATCTAGGAAAATTTTTGCTTCAAGTCCCCACAGCCCTAGGTTCTGCTGACCTAGAAGTTTTGGTTCCAGAGTGGGGAGTGCTCCTACCAGGAGCCACAAAACACATTCCACTGAACTGGAATCTCAGACTTTTCCCTGGTCAATGTGAGCTTCTAATGCCATCAAACCAACAAGCTAAGAAAGGGGTAATGGTGTTAGGAGGGGTGATAGATTCAGATTCCCATGGGGAAATTGAATTGCCTCTCCACAATGGAGGTAAGAAGGAGTGTGTCTTGAGTGCAGGAGATCCCTTAGGGTGCCTCTTACTACTACCATGTCCTGTGATTAAAGACAATGGGATACTACAACAGCCTAATCCAAACAGAATGACAAAGAACACAGATCCATCAGGAATGAAGGTATGGGTCACTCTTCCAGGAAAAAAAAAGCCAAGACCTGCTGAGGTGTTTGCAGAGGGTGGAGGAAATGCAGAATGGGTAGTCGAAGAAAGTAGTTATAAATACATCTAAGTTCACATCACATAACCAGATGCAGAAACAAGGATTGTAAAGTAATATGAATGCTTCTGTCTTATTTTGTTAAGAACACATTGTATAGCTATTTGTGCTTTCTTTAACATCAATTGGAATTTAATTTCAGATGGTAAAAGAATGTTCCCAAGGGACATTGCCCCATTGTAAATTTACAAATGTGTTTGCGATTGTATGAGGAATATCATGTTAGGCATATTCATGACCATTGTTGGGGAGTTAAACTACAGATTGTAAGTCATCATAACAAATTCCCTTACTATATAATGACTATCCATAAGTTCTGTGACTCTAGAGAACTATGAATAATACCGTTTTGTTTAGGAGTTTTCTTATCCTTATGGAATATTTGACTGGTGGTTTCATCAGTTACCAAAACAGTAATGTTGAAATCTTGCCAGATGTATTAGTGAATTTATCTAGTTGTTATAGTTCATTGTTTTGTTTCACCTTTGCCAGTTTCAAGTTTGGATGCTGTGCCATGATATGCACTTATACTAAACATCATTATTTCTTCTAAGAGTTGACACTTCATCAACGGCCGTTACTCCTCATGATCTTCATTCTCAAGTTTGTTATGAAAGAAATTAGAGCATCTCTATCCTTGCTTCCTTTTTATTAGGGTTAACATGTATTTCTTTACAGCCACCGATTTATATTTACATATTTAGTTTTACTATTTTAAATGCATTGTTTTAAAGTGTGTGTGTTTGCATGTACATGTGTGTGCATGTATGTGTGTATGTGCCTGAGCATGTCTGTGTGCGTGTGCATGTGTGTGTGTGTGTGTGTGTGTGTGTGTGTGTGTGTATGTCTGTGTCTGTGTGTCTGTGTCTATGCATGTGAGTGCCACAGAAAACCAGAAGAGGATTTTCTGGGGCTGAAGTTACAGGCAGTTGAGAGTCATTCAGTGTGAGTGCTGGGAATGGACTTGGGTTCTTTGCAAGAGCAGTACATGTCTCCAACTGCTGAACCATCTCTCTAGCTCCTAAGATCTTTAAAATTGAGTTTGTTGATGACATACAACCCATCTGACATATTTTAGATAGCTTTTTGTTTCTTTCCTTTGTTTTTTTTAAATCTCTTTTCAACTATTTGTATTATATCACTAGCTCTTTCTGAGCACAGTGATTAAATTGTTCACCATTTTTATTCTGTTTATTGTATTTCTTCCAAATGATCAAAGCTGCCACGGATGGGCAACAGCATGCTTATACAACAGGCATTTTATAACAGATGTCGCTGAGTCCCTCCTTGCCCTCTTAGGTAGCACTGTCGGCACCATCATCCCATAGGTCACAATTAACTAGTACCTGTCAGTGTTATTGATGGAAAAGTACCATGTAAATCAAGCATGGAAACAGAAACAGTCAAGAATTGCAATCTAGGATTACTTGCCTCTTCTCTTTACATCGTGAATTTTGGAGAAACTTACTTTCTAAGCCATCTGTGCCTGCAAACATATTTATGAGATAATGTAAATGAAAACTTTGTTTAAAGACCATATGTAGGAATATCTGTATTTATGCTTACCTATTTTCCTTGTGTCTGTTTTGGTACACCATGTTTCACAATCACCTTGTTCATTTCCTTTTAGTTCACTTACAAATTTGTTGATAAAAATGAGTATACCACTTTCACTTGTTTTCTTTTATTTTTAAGGTTTATTTATGTATGTGAGTACACTATAGCTGGCATCAGATACACCAGAAGAGGGAACAGATCCCATTACAAATGGTGGTGAACCACCATGTGGTTACTGGGAATTGAACTCAGGACCTCTGTAAGAACAACCAGTTCTCTTAACCGCTAAGCCATCTTTCCAGCCCACTTGTTTTCTTTATAATGTATATATTCATGCACTTTTTTCTGCTTCCTAGCATCAGTAACTTAGCCTTTTAATTTTCTTGGTCATTCTTGCTCAAACAACTAACCCCTTTATCTAATTATATAGAAAACCAACAATGGAATAGAATTGAAGACCCAGAAGTGTACCCACACATCTATGGCCAATTGATCTTCGACAAAGGAGCTGAAAACATCCAGTGGAAAAAGGCCTTTTCAACAAATGGTGATGGCTCAACTGGAGGTCAACATGCAGAAGAATGAGAATTGATCCACTCTTATCTTCTTGTATTAAGCTCAACTCCAAGTGGATCAAGGACCTCCACATCAAACCAGACACACTAAAATTAATAGAAAAGAAACTGGGGAAGACCCTTGAGGACATTGGCTCAGGGGGAAAGTTCCTGAACAGAACACCAATCGCTTATGCCCTAAGATCAAGAATAGACAAATGGGACCTCATAAGATTACAAAGTTTCTGTAAGGCAAAAGACACTGTCAAAAGGACAAATAGGCAACCAACAAATTGGGAAAAGATCTTCACCAACCCTACATCTGACAGAGGGTTAATATCCAATGCATACAAAGAACTCGAGAAGTTAGACACCAGAAAACCAAATAACCCCATTCAAAAATGGGTACAGAGCTAAACAAAGACTTTTCACCTGAAGAAATTTGGATGGCTGAGAAACACCTTAAAAAATGTTCAACATCATTAGTCATTAGAGGAATGCAAATCAAAACAATGCTGAGATTTCACCTCACACCAGTGAAAATGGCTAAGATTAAAAACTCAGGAGACATCAGGTGTTGGAAAGGATGTGGAGAAAGAGGAACACTCCTCCACTGCTGGTGGGACTGCAAGCTGGTACAACCACTCTGGAAATCAGTTTGGCGGTTCCTCAGAAAACGGGACATGATACTTCCGGAGGACCCAGCCATACCACTCCTGGGCATATACCCAGAAGATTCCCCAGCATACAATAAGGATACATGCTCCACTATGTTCATAGCAACCTTATTTATAATATCCAGAAGCTGGAAAGAACCCAGATGTCCCTCAACGAAGGAATGGATACAAAAAAATGTGGTATATATACACAGTGGAGTACTATTCAGCCATTAGAAACAATGAATTCATGAAATTCTTAGAGAAATGGATGGAGCTGGAGAACGTCATACTAAGTGAGGTAACCCAGTCTCAAAAGAATACCCATGGTATGCACTCACTGATAAGTGGATATTAGCCTAGAAGCTTGGAACACCAAAGACACAATCCACATACCAAATGATGTCCGACAAGAAGAAAGGAGTGGACACTGGTGCTAGAAAGGATCAAAGCATCAGTGTAGGGGAATACCAGAACAGGGAAGTGGGAAGGGGTGGATGGCGGAGCAAGGGAAGGGAAAGGGGCATGTGGGACCTTTGGGGGGGGCAGGGAACCAGAAAAAGGGAAATGAAATGTAAATATAGAATATATCCAATAAAAATGCAAAAAAAAGAAAACCAACTCTTGCTTTTTGAAAATTATTTTAGTTTTCTATTGCTTCCCTAGTCTTTGATTTGATATAATTTTACTAATATCTTAATATAAAGATATAAATTTCATTCATGAAAGACAGCTTTTTCCTTTAGGAGTACATAATTATAAAGGGAAAACTACTGTTTTATCAATTTTAGCTGCATACTAAAGTTTTACTCCCTCCTAATTTTACTTGAATGGCTTCTGAAATAGTTTAAATTTATGTTTTTTATTAATTCCTAAGGAGTTACTCTACAAATACATTAGTTAACATGCCAAAATTTTGCAATACTTTCTTAAAATAAAATCTAGCATTTTTTTCTGGTGAACATGATCTGTCATTATTTTCTATTCAGAATTGTCAAGAATAAAAGTTAAATTGCATATTCTAGTATTCTGTATTTCTTCTGAATCGAATTATGTGATCTACCAGTGACAGAAAGTTTTACCTGTCTTACTTTGTATTTATGCTACACACATTTCTCTTCCTGCATTGAAGTAGTATCACCGGAAGATGTCTATAATGGGCACAGCTTGTTTATTGTGTCTTCTGCTCACTTGTGCCCACCTTCGTTTTGATCCTCCCACATCTTTATGAATGGGGGATAGCTCATAAGTTGAATGTGTGTTTCTGTTTTTACCACTCTGCAGTGTGAAGCCTTTCGGCTCATCAGTGACCATAAATTGTTGGTTTGTCTGTGTCTGCTCCATCTGTTTGACCACTTCTTTTGGTTTCCTTCTTTTCAATTAGCCACCATCTTACTAACCTGCCGATTAGCTTATTAAATATAGATTATTAAATATAGATTATTTTTCCTTTCCTAGCTTTTACCCTGATAGCCACAACCTGCTTTACTAAAATGTTAGTGTTTATTCTGGAAAATTCCTTTTTTCCCCATTCAGGCCTCATGCATGCTGTTGTCAGGTATCCCAACATACATACACTGTGAAGAGCACCCTGCCTTACCTTTGCTCTTCTGGCCTTTCTGGAGCCATTTCTATTTGTCTACAGATTTACCCTGCCTTTTCCTATCTGTAATATCACTGGTTTCAACTACCTATTTGCAACCAGTTGAGACTCTTCAATATATCTTTCAGTGAATTTCAGTTTTCACTGAATATTTTCACAATTTTCTGTGCACTATTTTATTTTCAGTGTATTTTCAATTGCCACAAAATTTTAGAGTTTGAGCTTCATTTTCAATATCTCAAGATTTATCATGGGTTGAGGAGCCTATCATACCAAACTTTTTGTTGCTTCATTGAAAGAAACATGGCTATAAGACAAAATGTCCACAAAACATACCCACCGTTGGGAAATTATTTAATAAATCAAAGTTAAGGGCTGGGAGATTGGCTTTGTTGGTAAAGTACTTGCTTTGCAAGTCTGAAAATGAGTTTGATTCCCTGAGCCCATGCTAAAACCAAACAGTTGGCTATTTACTGTGGGGTATGGGTCCTACCCTTAAGCACAGTGATAAATATATAAACTGTTTCTTTCATTTGCAAATGGGCATCAGCTACAGAAACTTTACTGAAGAGAGGTAGGAGCTGGTGACCACTTCTCCCTTTGAGTGTTTATTTGTGCTTTGCAAATATTGACTTGTCCTCTTTTGGATGCGGTGTGTGTGTGTGTGTGTGTGTGTGTGTGTGTGTGCGCGTGCATATGTAGTTGTGTTTATGTGTCTGCAGGTACACAGATAGATCCAGGAAGATAAATCTGTGTGTGCTTGTATACCACCTCAGGCAATTGCCTTCTTTAGATACTACCCAACCCACCTCACCATTTTTTTGAGACAGGATGTCTTGATGACTTGGAGATAGCTAAGGAGGTGACACCGGCTCACCAGCATGCCACAGAGGACCCCTGCCACAACTGAACAAATTCTAGGCACATGCTACTGTATGCAGTTTTGGCTTGCTTTTTTTTCCCACTTCTTTTCCTCTTTTCTTTTCTTTTCTTTTCTTTTCTTTTCTTTTCTTTTCTTTTCTTTTCTTTTCTTTCTTTCTTCTTTCTTTCTTTCTTTCTTTCTTTCTTTCTTTCTTTCTTTCAGGGAAGTGGGGTCTCTTTTTGTTTGAGTTTAGTTTTGTTTTGTTTTAGCATGGGTTCAGGTAATCAAACCCATCTACAGAATTGCAAAGCAAGCACTTTACCAACAAGGCCAGTTCCCCAGCCCTTAACTTTGTTTTATGAAATAATTTCTCAAGGGTGGGTATGTTTTCATTTGCATCTTTACTAAAGTACAAAGAGTTTCTGGAATTGAGTTGTTATGTTGTTTTGATTTGTTCTGCGTGTATTCGCCCACACTAGGCTGTTTCTTGTAAGTTGTTTTTTTTTTTTTCATCTCTAGATCAGTTTATGGTGTTGTTGAAAAACAAGTGATTCTTAATTGAGTGCTTGAAATGGCATACTAAAATTTTAACATCCACCTCCCCCCCGCACGCCCCCTCCGACATATACCCACTTTAATCCCTGTGGAAAGCAGTTTTAAGATCTTGCAGAACACACACAGTCTACAGATTACTGGTAGATCAACTCAATTCATCAGGAATTCAATACATTATGAAAATCTTACAGCAATTTTCAAACTTCAGCAGAACAAATTTCCAGTTTCTTCTGCCTCTAACTAAACCATCAGTGTTCTTAAACCCACTCATTTTCTGTCTTCCCCTCTCTCATTGGTTGCCCAGATGTTTGATATGAAATTCTGTATCCAAGTACAACGACCAGGCTGATATTGCTTTGTTCACACAATTATTCATTCAATTTATAATCTCATTGCTGTGTTGTATTTACATTTATTATTGTGAAGATCCTTAAATTAGTTTTCAATGATAATTTGCTCATCACCTGCTATCACCTGCTTACATTATCTGGCACACTAAAATGGGCTCCAAATAGAGTAGATACATTTTTAATTTCTGGGTTTAAAAGTGATTAACAATCCAGAAGCAAGATAACAACAAAATAAATTAGTTTAATGATATTTTAATTGAATAAAAAAGAGGAAAATGTTGTAAGAGGTAGGCAAATGTTATATGGGAGAAAGGCAGAAAAATTATAGTTAGCGAAGAATGACGAGACAGAATATAGAAACACAAATTGAAAGAATATTCTAAGAATCATTAGAATTGCAGGACAGAGCTATCACTGTAGGTTGCGACAGCATGAAGTGATATAAAAGAAGAGAAAAATAAGAACTCAGAGAAGAATCTGGTAAAGGAAGGGCTGGGCAATTTGCAGCCACTGTGGCTGACGGGAGCCCTGGGTGGAGAAAGCTTATTTAAAAAACTAGTTTCTGAGATAACAAACCCGTGCCTCTCCTGCTAGAAACAAGACCAAATATTATTCTTCATGATCTTAAGACTTGTATAAATTCTTTAATTACCACCCAGGAGATTTGTTTACTAAGTAAAAAACAAGAAACAATTGTTGCCCCAGGGCTGAGAGTAACTAAGGAAAAAGAAACACACCTGCTTTCCCGGTCACCAATACTAACATTTTACCTTCTTGCATCTTGAATGCTAAGCTGAAGCCAGGAGTTGGAAGGAACACAGACTTTAGGGTGGTGATTCAGGTTGACTGTTAGCCTTGCAACACCAGTGTGGGTGGCTGCTTGTGTAATCTTCTCTGCCTTAATCTTCCTGCCTTTAATGACGTGCTTGGACCGTTTCTTTATGTGTGTGCCTGTTAGAAGTAGGACATACACGGAGTTTATTAATGGAACCTCATCAAATTTAAAGTTCATGATTGAAAAATTGTTTGCCCTAGGTGAAAAACGTCCTGATTAGTTCCCGGAGGCAGGGGGATGCTAATGATAAAGTCAGAGCTTGCTACTGATGGTGTTGTAGTTGGGGATTTCGCATCCAGAGAATGAAATAGATTGGAAGTGTATTTTAATAAACTGCAATGTTGGAACAGAAAATGTGAATATAAAGGGCAAGAAAAATAAGACTTGGTGCACCAATTAAATCATCCATTGTTTTGGTTTTTGTTGTTGTTGTTGTTGTTGTTGTTGTTTATAATTTTCAAAAGTGAATAAGAATTGTTTCCAAGTACCCTGCCACTTCAGTACTACCTTCTCCTGATTTCATTCTGTCTTCCATAGTCAACAGCTACTGATTGCACGTTGAAAGGTGTGTCCTTTGTTGGTGTTAAAAAACGGCAAGGGGACAAATATGGACACAGTTCTCAGCGGCTCAGATCAGATTGGCAATTCCGCTTTGAATGAGTATCTCCGAATTGAGGGAAATGACCCTGAAAAGAAGCGTGATCCCACAAGTGCTCGAGACAAAGAGACTATGCTGAGGAACACATCGATTTTTCTCCTGATCTTAGAAACGAGCCACACAAAAGGAGTCGTGACTGAGAGCTGCCCAGTGCTCTGGCTGGAGGAGGAGTCATTGATTTAGATTAGTGTTCTCTGGAGAATTTACCCTAGCCCATCATGTTTTACAAGGCTGCTCTCCTGAGCGCTTCCTGGCGGTATCTCGTAGCTTCTCATCCAGGACTTTCACCGGTGCTTTAGTCCCCTAACCCACTGCCACGGAGCTTCCAGTGTAACATATTTAGAATGCCTTGGTCCCGTTCAATGCTTCCCCAAGTTTCTCTCTCACGTGGTCGAAGTGCCCTGCTCCATATTTATGTAAATCAAGTTCCAAGTCTGGTAAGGTAATCACTCCGTGACCTCGCCAGACTGCAACCAGCCTTACCAGATTCGTCTTTCACCACTCTTTCCCACACCCTGTGCACCTGAATTGAAAACCCCAGTTAAAGTTTTGTGGCAAGATGATGCCCTTCCCTGATACAGACATGCATATTTTGCTTAATTAATTCGTTTATTTTCTGGGAAGCAGTCCTGGCTGTCTTTGTCTGAAAAATCAAAATCTCCAGGCCAACCTTGAACCCCTCGCGGATGCTTCCTCCTCCTATCCCATTAGCTAGTCTCTCTGTCCTCTCTTGGTGTTTCCTTAACGTCTTAGACCTTCAACAGGATGGGGCGCTCATATTTTATATTTCTACCAATTCTGTCCCGTTTCCAAGATCAAGTGGTTAAATATCTGAGAGTGAGGACTGGTCCTGTGTATTTCTATAATTTTACTTTGGCTTCTCCTAAAGAAGGAACCTAAAACAATGTTTTTTTATAACCTAATGTACAATTATGGAGCAGATAAGACTTTGGGTCCTCAATGTTGTCTCTCTTTGATTCTCAACTGTCATGTATTTTTGTTTTGTTTTTTTGTTTGTTTGGTTTGGTTTGGTTTTTTGTTTGTTTGTTTGTTGTGTTTTGTTTTGGTTTTGGGGTTTTTTTGTTTGTTTTATTTTTTGTTCTAGATGGTACAAACTGGAGTTTGGGAAGAGGATTTCTCAGTTGAGGAAATGATTCCATAAGATTGGCCTAGAGGCAAGTCTGTCAGGCATTTTCCAGATTAATGATTGATGTGGGAAGGCACAGCTCATTGTGGGCAGTGCCACCCTGAGGCAGGTGGTATTGAATAGGAAAGCAGACCGTGTAAGTCAGTCACAGAGAGAAAGCCAGTAAAGCAGTGTTCTTCTGTGATCTCTGCTTCAGTTCCTCTCTCACAATTTTTTTTTCAAAAGGAGAATATACCTATGCGTGCATAGGAAGGAACAGCCACGTTCCCTGATTTCACATGCTAAGACTTTATACGGACATACTTACTAATCGTGAGTGTTGGGTGATAGAGCCATGACAGCATCAACGAGATAAGACTGCCATCCTGGTATTGCTCACAAATGTGGGAGAAACAAAGCTTCTGAAAAACAAGGATCACGGACTGGTGACTGAGGACCAGATAGGACTGGAGCACCCTTAGTGTAGAACTGAATGTATAGACAGAATGGACTTGAGGTCCCAATCATAACTCCGGCCACCACGTAGAACGAGCAGAAAGCCCAACTAGACTGAGAGATTAAAACATAAATGAACACAAGACTCAATAAAAATTGAAGAATAAACCCATAGTATGTGTTATGTTGCTTTTATATAATCTGATCAGGAATCTTCCCCCAACTCTGAACTTGGTGCCTAGTACTCTTTCTGTCTCTAGAAAGTTATCACCCTGAATACCTTTTAATTTATATGTGTGTGTGTGTGTGTGTGTGTGTGTATTTTGAGAACATGACAAAAGCATATAATGTGTTTTGATCAAACCCCCCATTAACATTCATTCAATTCCTCCTGTCTCCCTCCCACATCCACAACCACTTTTCTTATCCAAATCCATATGCCTTTTTTTTTTAACCCACAGACTCCTCTTAGTTCTGCCAGCACATAGGTATAGGAACATCTACTGGAGCAAAGGTAGGCTTTCAAGGAATACAACCCTAAAGAAACCTTATGTTCCCTTTCGCAGCAGCCATCAAACGTCAATAGCTCTCAAGATGGGGTGAACTCTCCTCAATGGACAGATCAGGAAAACAGAAATCAAACAGAGACACAGTGAAACTAAATGAAGCATTGGACCTATTGTATTTAACAGATATATACAGAACATTTCATCCTAAAGCAAAAAGAATATACCTTTTTCTCAGCACATCATGGTTCATTCTCCAAAATCGTCCATATAATTGGTCACAAGACAGACCTCAACAAATATAAGAATATCAAAATAACCCCATGCCTCCTATCAGATCACTATGGAGTGGTCTTCAATAGCAACAAAAACAACAGAAAGCTCACATATACATGGAGGCTGAACAATACTCTACTCAATGATACCTTGGCCAAAGAAGAAAGAAAGAAAGAAATCAGAGACTGTTTAGAATTTAATGAAAATGAAGGCACAACATACCCATATATATGGAACATAATGAAAGCAGTGCTAAGAGGAAAACTCATAGCCCTGAGTGCCTCCAAAGAGAAACTGGAGAGAGCATACACTAGCTGCTTAATGGCACACCTGAAAGCCCTGGAACAAAAAGAAGCTAATTCACCAAGGAGAAGTAGAAGACAGGAAATCTTCAAACTCAGGGCTGAAACCAATCAAGTAGAAAGATGGAGAACCATACAAAGAATCAACAAAACCAGGAGCTGGTTCTTAGAGAAAATCAACAAGATAGATAAACCCTTAGCCAGACTAACCAAAGGTCACAGAGACAATATCCAAATTAACAAAATTAGAAATGAAAAGGGAGAAATAACAACAGAAACAGAGGAAATTCAAAAAATCATCACATCCTACTACAAAAGTCTATACTCAACACAACTGGAAAATCTGGAGGAAATGGACAATTCCCTAGACAGATAATAAATACCAAAATTAAATCAGGATCAAATAGATCAACTAAATAGTTCCATAGCCCCTAAAGAAATGGAAGTGGTCATAGAAAGTCTTCCTACCAAAAAAAGCACAGGACCAGATGGTTTTAGTGCAGAATTCTATCAAAACTTCAACAAAGACCTAACACCAATATTCTTCAAATACTATTCCACAAAATGGAAACAGAAGGAACACTACCCAACTCGATCTATGAAGCCACAATTTCGCTGATACCAAAACCACACAAAGATCCAACAAAGAAAGAGAACATTAGTCCAGTTTCCATTAGGACTATCAGTGCAAAAACACTCAATGAAATTCTTACCAATCGAATCCAAGAACACATCAAAACGATTATTCACCATGATCAAGTAGGCTTCATCCTAGGGATGCAGGGATGGTTCAATATATGGAAATCCATCAATGCGATCCACTACATAAACAAACTAAAAGAAAAAAACACACAGTCATCTCATTAGATGCTGAAAAAGCATTCAACAAAATTCAGCATCGTTAGATGGTAAAAGTCTTGGAAAGAACAGGAATTCAAGGCCCATACCTAAATATAGTAAAAGCAATATACAGCAAACCAGCAGCCAACATCAAAGTAAGTAGAGAGAAACTTGAAGCGATACCACTAAAATCAGGGACTAGGCAAGGCTGCCCCCTTCTCCATATCTTTTCAATATAGTACTTGACGTTCTAGCTAGAGCAATTAGACAACATAAGGAGGTCAAAGGGATACAAATTGGAAAGGAAGAAGACAAACTATCACTATTTGCAGATGATATGATAGTATATTTAAGTGACTCAAAAACTCCACCAGAGAACTCCTACAGCTGATACACAACTTCAGCAAAGTGGCTGGTTATAAAATCAACTCAAGCAAATCAGTAGCCTTCCTATACTCAAAGGATAAGCAGGCTAAGAAAGAAATTAGGGAAATGACACCCTTCACAATAGCCACAAACAATATGAAGTATCTTGGGGGTGACTCTAGCCAAAGAAGTGAAAGATCTGTATGAGAAGAACTTCAGGTCTCTGAAGAAGGAAATCGAAGAAGACCTCAGAAAATGGAAAAATCTTCCATGCTCATGGATTGGCAGGATTAATATAGTAAAAATGGACACCTTACCAAAAGCAATCTGCAGATTCAATGCAATCCCCATCAAAATCCCAACTCAGTTCTTTATAGAGTTAGAAAGAGCAATTATCAAATTCATCTGGAATAACAAAAAACCCAGAATAGTTCAAACTATTCTTTACAGTAAAAGAACTTCCAGGGAATCAGTATCCTAGACCTTAAGCAATAGTGTTAAAAACTGCATGGTATTGGTACAGTGACAGGCAGGTAGATCAATGGAATAGGATTGAAGACGCAGAAATGAACCCACACACCTATGGTCACTTCATCTTTGACAAAGGAGCTGAAACCATCCAGTGGAAAAAAGATAGCCTTTTCAACAAATGGTGCTGGCTCAACTGGAGGTCAGTTTGCAAAGGAATGCACATTGATCCATTCTTATCTTCTTGTACTAAGCTCAACTCCAAGTGGATCAAGGATCTCCACATAAAACAAAACACACTGAAACTAATAGAAAAGAAACGTGGAAAGACCATTGAGGACATGGGCATGGGGGGAGGAGGAAGTTCCTGAATATAACACCAATAGCTTATGCTCTAAGATCAAGAATTGACAAATGGAGCAGGGCGGTGGTGGCGCACGCCTGTAATCCCAGCACTTGGGAGGCAGAGGCAGGTGGATTTCTGAGTTCGGGGCCAGCCTGGTCTACAGAGTGAGTTCCAGGACAGCCAGGGCTATACAGAGAAACCCTGTCTCGGGAAAAAAAAAGAATTGACAAATGGGACCTCATAAAATTACAAAGTTTCTGTAAGGCAAAGGATGAAATGGCAAACAACAAATTGGGAAAGGATCTTCACCAACCCTACATCCGACAGAGGGCTAATATCCAATATATACAAAGAACTGAAGAAGTTAGACTCTAGAGAGCCAAACAACCCTATTAAAAAATGTGGTACAGCGCTAAACAAAGAATTTTCACCTGAAGAACTTTGATTGGCTGAGAAGCATCTTAAGAAATGTTCAACATCATTAGTCATTAGGGAAATGCAAATCAAAACAACCCTGAGATTCTACCTCACCCCAGTCAGAATGGCTAAGATTAAAAACTCAGGAGACAGCAGGTGTTGGTAAGGATGTGGAGAAAGAGGAACATTCCTCCACTGCTGGTGGGATTGCAAATTGGTACAACCACTCTGAAAATCAGTCTGGCGGTTCCTCAGAAAACTGGGCACGACATTGCTGGAGGACCCTGCTAAACCACTCCTGGGCACATACCTAGAGGATTCCCCAGCATGTAGTAAGGATACATGTTCTACTATGTTCATAGCAGCCCTATTTATAATAATCAGAATCTGGAAAAAACCCAGATGTCCCTCAGTGGAGGAATGAATACAAAAAGCATGGTATATATACACAATGGAGTTCTATTCAGTCAATAGAACAATGAATTCATGAACTTCTTAGACAAATGGATGGAGCTGGAGAACATCATCCTAAGTGAGGTAACCCAATCTCAAAAGAACACTCATGGTATGCACTCACTGATAAGTGGATATTAGCCTAGAAGACTGGAATACCTAAGACACAATCCATGTATCAAATGATGTCCAAGAAAAAGGAAGGAATGGCCCCTGATTCTGGAAAGGCTTAATGCAGTAGTGTAGGGAAATACCAGAACAGGGAAGAGGGAAGGGTTGGAAGGGGGAACAAGGGGAGAAGAAAGGGCTTATGGGACTTTCAGAGAAGGGGGAGCCTAGAAAAGGGGAAATCATATGAAATGTAAATTAAGTATATATCAAATAAAAAAAAGATGGGGTAAGACCTCATGACCTACTTCCCAGTCCATGCTAAGATTTTCGTCTGGATTAATCTTATACATACATGTATTGCACACGAACACACAACCACCATAAATTCACATGTTCAAAATCCCTTCGTGTGTATTAACACTGTGTTACTGCAGTCATCCACTGTATCTGGCTCTTATTATTCTTTCCATTCTCCTTTTCCTTAATGATCCCTGAGACTTGGGGGCAAGAAGTTTGATGTTGATGACACATTTAGGGCTGAACACATCACAGTCTCTCATTCTTTGCCCATGAGTCTCTGAAATGAGTCTCATATACTGTAAAAGGAAGCTTCTTTGATGATGGTTGAAAGCAACATTAATATATGGGTATAGGGATAAGTCATTAGGACATGGTTTAACACTATGTCTATTTAGCAGAATAGTAGTAGCATGGTCTTGGTTAGGGCCTATGATCTAGCTACCCGTAGGTTTTTGGTCTTGTTAGCCATACTAAGTATGAGTTCCATCCTTTTAGGGTGAGCTTTAAATCCAATCAGAAGTAGTTTGTTACTTCTATAACATGATATCCCACTACTGGTCAAGTGAGTATGTCTTGTCAGTCCAGTCATTACTGTAGCACTCAAGATTTTAGCTGAGTAAGTCCTTTTGTCCCCCCATACCCCAGTAACAAGCATATAACACTGTGAAACTATGAAAGCAGTCAACAAGAATGAAGCATCCAAAGCCGGGCGTGGTGGCGCACGCCTGTAATCCCAGCACTTGGGAGGCAGAGGCAGGCGGATTTCTGAGTTCGAGGCCAGCCTGGTCTACAGAGTGAGTTCCAGGACAGCCAGGACCACACAGAGAAACCCTGTCTCGAAAAACCAAAAAAAAAAAAAAAAAAAAAAAAAAAGAATGAAGCATCCAGGTTGGTATCAGGATACATTTTGATTTCTCCATGTTCCCAAATTCTATGTGGTATATTCAGCAATAGGAAATCTAATTTGAATTTTCATCTCACCTCAGTAACAATGGATAAGAATTAAAAAATGACAACCGATGTAGACATGGATATAGAAAAGTGGAATGCTTATTCATTGTTGAGAGTACCACTATAGAAATCAGTGTGGACTTACCTAAAGAAGTCAGAAAGAGCTCTCTCATATGAATCAGCTGTATGTCTCTTCAACATATATCCAGTAGACTCTATATCACACTCTAAATATACTTAACTATCTATGCTCGCTGTTGCTCTGTTCATAATACCCAGTAAATGGAAGTAGCCTAAATGCCCATCAACTGATAAATGGGTAACAAAAATGTGGAACATCTATACAATGGAATACTATACATCTGTCAAGAAAAATGGAATTCCAAATTAATGACTATCTTGTGGGCCTGGAAATAATCATTCTGAGTGAGGTAACCTAGGCTTAGAAAAAAAATAGCCAGATATTACCCCTCATAAGTGGTTGCTCACTTTGAATCTTTAGATATGTGTTTCTAAAAATTAGAATGCCGAGAGAAGCCAGAAAATCAATGAAGGGCCATGAGGTATTCAAGGGAAGAAGGTTGAACACTGATGATGTAAAAGAGAAAGGTGGATAATGGAGCAGGAAGTGTTAAATGAGGTCAGGGTTGGGAAATCAGGAGGGCAGAGGGAGGATGGTGAGGGACCACTAATGACACTTGAAAAGACCTTATGGAAACACACTTCTGTGGGAGCTTCCTAAGAGATTTTCATGTACATCTGCTTATATAAAAGGAGTTTAAATGCAGTTACCATATAGGGGCACAATGCCTTTCTCAGACACTACAGAGTATCAAGTAAAAAAGCACAAATCCAGATATAGTTGCTTCTGCTCAAGTCAGAATTGTAGTGGGGTCCTGTAGATTCTCAAACATTATAGTCTATAGCTGTTATTATTTCTGTTTCTATAAAGCTTCCAGTCTAGGTGTGCACAGGTTTCTTGGTTTCTCTGTTACCCATTTTATAATTCTACTACATATGTATTTATATCCTTTCAACTTGCATAGGTCTTTACTCAATTGTTTTTCTCACAGAGCATTTCTTTATATATCAAATCATGCCCCCTATGTCCCCTAACCCTTATCTCTGAGAGTGTGCCTCCCATATTCCCCCATTCTGAACTATCTCCTCTCTATAGGATTAGCTGCCTCCTCTCCCACTGATGTCACACAAGGCAGCCCTCTGATACATAAGTGCTTGCAGACTTGGACCAACCCAAGTATGTTTTTTGGTTGGTAGCTCAGTCTCTGGGAGCTCCCAGGGGTCCAGTTAGTTGACACTCTTTGTCTTCCTCTGGCGTTGCCATCCTCTTCAGTTACTTCAATCCTGTTCCTTACTCTGCTACAGGGGTCCTCATCCTCTGTCCAGTGCTTGGTTGCATCTACATCTGTGTCAGTCAGCTACTGGTAAATCTTCTCAGAGCACAGTCATGGCTAGGCTCCTGTCTACAAGCACCACATAGCACCAGTAATAGTGTTGGGGATTGGTGCTTGCCCATGGGATGGATCCCACATTGGACCTATAGTCAGCCATTCCTTCAGTCTCTCCTCCATTTTTGTCCCTGCCATTTTGGCTCAAAAGTTTTGTAGGTGGGTTGATGTCCACATCCCTCCCCTGTGGGTCCTGTATGACTACTGGAGGTAATCACTTCAGGTTCCATATCCCTATTTTTGGGGATTTTGGCTAATGTCACCCACATTGAGTCTGAGAATTTTCTAGAGGCTCCCTCCATCCCTGGCAGCTACACATTTCCATTCATTTTCCTAGCCCTCTGGGCTTCTCTCCTGTCTCCTCTAATACCTGATCATACCCACTTATCCCTTCCCCTCTGCCACCCAGGGTCCTTACTTGGATCTTCCTTCTTGTTTAACTTCAAGTCTGTGAGTTATATCATGGGTATTTGGTACTTTTTGGCTAATACTTCTTATCAGTAAGAACATACCATGCATGTCCTTTTCAATCTGGGTTAATTCACTCGTGAAGATACTTTCTAGTTCCATCCATTTCCCAGCAAAACTCATGATGTCCTTGCTTTTAATAGCAGAATAGTATTCCATTGTATAAATGAACCATGTTTTCTGGGTTGCTTCCAGTTTCTGGCTATTATAAACAAGGCTACTATGAATGTACTGGAGTACATGTCCCTAAATTATGGTGGGGCATCTTTTGGGTATAAGCCCAGGAGCTATACAGATGGGTATTCAGGTAGAATTATTTCCAGTTTTCTGAGGAACTGCCACATTGATTTCCAGAGTGTTTGTACAAATTTGCAATCCTATCAGCAATGGAGGAGTGTTCCCCTTTCTTCAAATCTTCACCAGCATGTACTGTTGTTTGAGTTTTTGATCTTACCCATTCTGATTGGTGTAAGGTAGAATCTCAGGGTTGTTTTGATTTGCATTTTCCTCATGACTAAGGATGTTGAACATTTCTTTAAGTGATTCTTAGCCATTCAAAATTCCTCTGTTGAGAATTCTCTTCTCATCTCTGTACCCCATTTTTAAATTGGGTTTTAGGGTTTTTGGAGTCTTCCTTCCTGAGTTCTTTATATAGTTTAGATATTAACTCTCTAACAAATGTAGTTATTGAAGATCTCTTCCCAATCTATAGGCTGTCATTTTATCTTACTGACAGTGTCGCCTTCCAGAAGCCTTTCAGTTTCAAAAGGTTCCATTTATCAATTGTTGATCTTAGAACCTGAGCCATTGGTGTTCTGTTCAGGTAATTTTCTCCTGTGCCAATGTGTTCAAGGCTATTTTTCATTTTCTCTTCTATCAAATTCAATGTATCTGGTTTTATGTTGAGGTCCTTAATCCACTGGGACTGGAGCTTTGTGCAGGATGATAAATATGGACTTATTTGCATTCTTCTACATGCAGACTGCCAGTAGAACAGCACCATTCAATGAAGATGTTTTCTTTTCTCCATTGTATGGTTTTGGCTTCTTTGTCAAAAAGTAAGTGTCCATAGGTGTGTGTGTTTATTTCAGGGTCTTTGATTTTATTGCATTGATCAATCTGCTTGTCTCTGTACCAATACCATGTGGTTTTTAGTCACTATTGTTCTGTAGTATAGTTTAAGGTCGGGATGTTTTTAACTTTCCAAAGTTCTTTTATTGTTGAGAAATTTGGATATCCTGTTTTTTTTAATTTTTCCATATGAAGTTGAGAATTTCTCTTTCAAGATCTATAAAAACTTGTGTTGGAGTTTTGGTGGGAATTGAATTGAATCTGTAGATTGTTTTTGATAAGATGACCATTTTCACTATCTTAACCCTACAGATCTGTGAGCAATATTACTTGTTGCTGTGTTAAGAATCATGAGTATTTATTATTAGATTATTAGAAGTTAGATTCGTCTCTTTGTATATCTATTGTAATGACTTCCCAATTGTCTGAGTTGCAGACAGGTGCAGAAAATCAATTAAAATCACTCCACCTATAATGATATGAGTGAAAATTTAACCTGGGAATGCTGAACTATGTGGCCAGCCCTAAAATGTAAGTGGTGATCAATCTGCCACACTGTGCTGTGAATGTGAAAGCATTAGTTAGGGCCTGAGAGGGTTAATTACTGAGCTCAAGAACAGTTTGGACAACCAATTGAAACCTATAAAGTTTCAAAATAGAAATAAACATGGCTGGGCGGCAAGTTCAGTGGAGAGTGGTTGTCTAACATACCCAAATCCTTGTTTCAATCCCCAGTACTATAAAGAAGAAGAGAAAAACAAAGCTACCTTGCTGCACTGTCAGCAATTTAGCAAATGGAGACCTGCAAATTTCGTGCAATTTAAGTAATGTAATACTGTTGGATTAGTGTCTGGACACATTTCAGAAATCTTGTTCTGGAATACATGCCTTCACTTTAACAAGCTTCACACCCTATAGTCAGCAACCATAGCTGTCTTTAGATTTATTGGAACACCCAAGATTGGAAGAGGCTGGAAATTTACTTATTTCAAAAAGAAGCTTTTATTGATGGTTACTAAGGGAAATTCCATGATCTTTATCTTCAGCTTGAGTCCCTATATTCAAACTTGACACAACAGAGTTCAGCTGCGAGTTCAGGCTGAAGGAACTGTGTCAGGACTTCACCTCACACTGTGCCACTTGATTAGGTGGCTTTCTCTCCCCTCTTGTCCTGTTATTGTACTCTCAGGCTATTTTCCATTGGAATGGTATAAAGACATCAGTTATATGTTATGATTTTGTATTTCCTAAATGATAGCAAGGGTACTAGCATGTGGTCATGAATCAGCCAGTTCCTGTTAATGTCAATATGCTGGCTCCACCCAAACCCCCTTTGCATGTGTACATGCCTTTCTCTTATTCATCTTCTTTCCAGACTCATAAATGTGAGATTCTTACTCACCAGTACCAAGTACTAGAGTCGACTTACCGTATTTTGTTGGAAAACCATCTTGGGTGTGTTTAGGGCTAGGCTCCTTGCTTCATGGACCTGGAACATATATTTGATCCAACTCATTTCCTCCTCACATTCCTGGCTGTGCAGGGAGGAAGGAGGAGCTGAGTCACAGAGGCTTAATTCACTTGTCTATTTCTTGGACCCTAAAGCTTGATTTAATTGAAGAAGCCTTCAGTGGGATTAACTTAGTGGAAAATGCATCCCGGGTCTCTTTTCAAGGCAGGCTTTAGCTAAACTGAAACAACATGAATACTTAAGGTCTTTGAAGAATAAAGCATACCCTAGCTTTGATGAGACTGGTTGTCTATCTAGACCCACAGAAATCAACTTCCCTTTTGTTATCTCTATCTCTAAAGTATCTTAGAAACAGCAGTACAGGGGTAAAGTGGCACACATTAACCACCTGAGCCTTATTTATTTTAATTGAGCTAGACAGCCCACTAGGAAGATGCAGACCTGTCTTTATGCCATATAGTACTGGACCAATGAATCCAGATGCAGGCTCCCTAAATAACACAAGGTGTAATTCATCTGTAAGATCTTGCTAATATGCTATTGGTTCAAGCTGAACTAGAACATGCCTTGGCCAAGAAAGTCAGGGGAAAGCTTCAGAATGTTAAGCTACCATAGTATGATAGAATATTGAGAGGGGTATGAAAAAGAAACTTAAGCAGTAACTCAGATCAATTGCTCATTGGCGTCATGATCTTAGATGATCAACTCATGATATGTGGTTGAAAAGCACTCACAAGGTCCATGTGAGTTCACTGTTCTCAATATTCTACAATGTCATCACTCATAGCATCTGCGAACACAGATAGGTATCGGCTTCTTCAGCACAGATGTTGGGAAGCGAGGGAAGGCCTCCTATATTGGCATAGCATTATGGGTTTATTTTTATGGTCTCTCTTTAAAGGAGTCCACAGGCTGCTCTTCTCTGACATTTTCTTGATCTTCTTTCAAATGCATGTTTCTCCATTAGTTCAAACTACAGTGTTACATTGTAAGGTTTCATTGATACTGGCTGTATATATATATATATCTTCCAGTGTATCCCAGACTCCAGACAATGTGAACCAGACAAACCCTTACATATATACTACTAAGTATTAACTATCATAATATCTGTAAAGTATATATATATATATATATATATATGTACAAGTAACATTGTTTTTCAACTCTCCATATTTTTTTAATTTATTGATTTTGCTCTATGTTCATATTTTGTCTGCATGAATGAGTGTGCATCACCTGTGTGCTTGGTATCTTCAGACATCAGAAGAAGACATTTAGATCTCTCGGAAATGGAGTTACAGATAGCTGTGGGCCTCTACCTGGGTATTAGAAATTGAACCTTGGTTCTATACAAGAGCAACAAATGTTCTTAACCACTAGGCCATCTCTCTAGCCCAATTTTCTATATCTTTAAAAGTACAAAATGCACATATATTAGAGAGAAGCCTCCACAAAGCCTCAGTTATGCTCACAGACAGCAAGCCTTCCCTCTGCTCTTCTCTACAAAGCATGTCTCTGGCAAAGTCATGGACAGTGAAGGAGAAGTAATGGTACACCTTATTGATGATCCAGGACATAAGAAGAAACAGAGAGGATGCACCAGGTGAAATCTCTAGTCTTAATAAAAAAATTGCCCACTAATATAGCATTATCTCAGTAAGGATAGGAAGCAGCTCCCACTGTTTGCATGTAGTGTGACCGACAAGGATACCCTTAAGGAAAACATTACATATGTGTACAGAAAATTAATGCTGGATGTTCTCTATCTGAACTTCTTTTCAGGCCACTTTCTTCTACTGTAGGCCATTCAGATAAAAAAAGCATATTAGCTAATTTGCCTGTTTTCATAGCATTTATTAAAATGTGCAACAGATTTACTAAGCCCTCATTAGATGCTTAGCGTGTTTTCAGGATCATGTTCAGAAGTCAGGAGAGGAAAGTATATATTAATGTCTACTGGGCTGGAGAAGCTTTTCAGTTGTCAGCCACAAATAGGCCATGGTGAACCCTATAAAAGGAAGAGTTCATCCAGACTGCTCAACATCACACATGACTAGCACGTGCCCAGAATACAAATGCTGACCAGTGGGCCTCATCTGAGTCAAGAATACCAAGGCTTTTTGAAAGACATTTTCGATACATATTTGAGGTAGTTGAAAAGTTGCTGACAATTGTAAACTTTTTCCCATTTCATCTCCTTTGGCAGACAGGGTGTTCGTGTTTATATTCTGCCTCAAAACAAAATTTGTCTCAGCATTCAAATACAGAGCAGAAGGAGTGGCAGAGACCATACAAATCCCATCTACTCTTGAAACGATCCGATAAGATGCTAGGGAGTCCTCTGTGGTGGATCGATGAGTTTCAGCATGGAGGAAACGTTTGAGCGCTTGAGAGATAAAGCATGAGGAGGTGGCTGAGAAGAGCAGCTTTGGGTCCAGGCATTCTGCTGCAGTAAATTGCTGAACAGATGCAAAAACAAAACAAAACAAAACAAAACAAACAAAAACAAAAACAAAATATGAAATCTCAAGGACTTTTTGTTCACTCTACAAATGGTTGATGTCATTCACTAGATAATAACACAAAAGCCATTCTCTGAGAAAGAATTATTTTTTTGTTTTTGTTTTTTTGTTTTCCATTATTTTTTATTCGATATATTCTTTATTTACATTTCAGATGGCATCCCCTTTCCTGGATCCCCCCTCCCTGAAAGTCCCATAAACTCTCTTTGCTCCCCCTGTTCCTCAATCACCCTCTTCTCGTTTTCCTGTCCTGGTATTCCCCTACACTGCTGCACTGAGCCTTTCCAGGACCAGGGACCTCTCCTTCCTTCTTCTTGGGCATCATTTGATATATGAATTGTTTCTTGGGTATTCTGAGCTTCTGGGCTAATAGCCGCTTATCAGTGAGTGCATACCATGTGTGTTCTTTTGTGATTGGGTCACCTCACTCAGGATGACATTCTCCAGTTCATTTGCTTAAGAATTTCATGAATTCATTGTTTTTAATAGCTGAGTAGTATTCCATAGTGTAAATATACCAGATTTTCTGTATTCGTTCCTCCGTTGAGGGAGATCTGGGTTCTTCCAGCTTCTGGCTATTATAGCTGGGGCTTCTGTGAATATAGTGGAACATCTGTCCTTATTACATGCTGGGGAATACTCTGGGTATATACCCAGGAGTAGTATAGTGGGGTCCTCCAGTAGTACCATGCCCAGTTTTCTGAGGAACGGCCAAACTGATTTCTAAAGTGGTTGTACCAGCTTATAACCCCACCAGCTGTGGAGGAGTGTTCCTTTTTCTCCACATCCTCGTCAGAACCTGTTTTCTCCTGAGTTTTTGATCTTACCATTCTGACTGGTGTGAGGTGAAATCTTGGGGTTGTTTTGATTTGCATTTCCCTGATGACTAAGGATGTTGAACATTTCTTTAGGTGCTTCTCAGCCATTCAATATTCCTTAAGTGAAAATTCTTTGTTTAGCTCTGTATCCCATTTTTAATAGGGTTATTTGGCTCTCTGGAGTCTACCTTCTTGAGTTCTTTGTATATCTTGGATATTAGCCCTCTGTCAGATATAGGGTTGGTAAAGATCTTTTCCCAATTTGTTGGTTGCCGTTTTTGTCTTTTTGACAGTGTCCTTTGCCTTCAGATAGACCCAAATGGTCCCATAACCCCTAAAGAAATAGAAGTTGTCATTCACAGTCTCCCAACCAGAAAAAGCACAGGACCAAATGGTTTTAGTGCAGAATTCTATCAGACCTTCAAAGAAGACCTAACACCAATACTTTTCAAACTATTCCACAAAATAGAAAGAGAAGGAACACTACCCATCTCATTCTATAAAGCCACAATTACACTGATACTAAAACCACACAAAGATCCAACAAAGACAGAGAACTTCAGACCAATTTCCCTAATGAATATCGATGCAAAAATGCTCAATAAAATTCTTGCCAACTGAATCCAAGAACACATCAAAATGATTGTTCACTTCATATGATCAAGTAGGCTTCATCCCAGGGATGCAGGGATGGTTCAATATATGGAAATCCATCAATGTAATCCACTACATAAACTCAAAGAGAAGAATGAATTATAGCAGGGGTTGTTCAGTAGTAAGATTGGTAGATTTCAGTCACTGTTAAGTTTAATCTTGTTGGCAATGGAACCTCCTGGAGGGTCTTATGTTTGCTTGGAGCCTGAGGCATTTGGGATTATTAGATGTAATCTAAAACTGACACGGTTTGAAAATTTTACTCTCTCTTTGCCTAAAGGAAGACTGCAGGCTTTCTGTTTCCTAGATGTATGTGTGCTTCGTTCAAAGGTATGACCCACTGAAAAGTCATCCATGACTCAGGACACTTATACCATGAACAGGAGCTATGGATTCAATCAGAAAGGTTTGGTGTGACCCAGATTCTACCAGCTTTCTGACTTAGCTATTCACATTTTTTCTCAAAGCCTCCATTTTCCTGTTCCTTTGTATCTTCTGCCTGACCTTTTTGTCTCATATCATTATGGAAGGTACTTTATATGGAATTTCTTATAAACACTGTGAGTCAGAATATATGAACTGTACATAAATGAAACGTTTATTTATACAGTCTATCTTTATCATTGAGTGGTGGAGGTTACAATAATGGTGAGAGCATCCACTATAGGCTAAGCCATCCCCCTTCAATCACTAAATAAGAAACTGCCTTGCATCTTTTGGGTAAAGGAGTGGTATAGGTGGTTCCTCACTTAATATTAAACACAATATTCTGAGGACACAATAGACTGAATTCCAGAATGGTTGTAATAGCTTCCAATCCCTCCAACAATGGAGGATCCTCCACATCCGCATCAGCATCTGCTGTCACCTGAGAATTTTGATCTTAGCCATTCTGACTGGTATGAGATAATATCTCAGGGTTGTTTTGATTTGCATTTTCCTTATGAATAAGGAGGTTGAACATTTCTTTAGGTACTTCTCAGTCATTCAGCATTCCTCATTTGAGAATTTTTTGTTTAGCTTTGTAACCCATTTTTTTAATAGGGGTATTTAATTCTTTGGAGTCTAACTTCTTGAGTTCTTTGTGTATATTGTATATTAGCCCTCTTTTGGATGTAGGATTGGTAAAGATCTTTTCCTAGTCTGTTGGTTGCCGTTTTGTCCTTTGACAGTGTCCTTTGCCTTGAAGACGCTTTGTAATTTTATGAGGTCCCATTTGTCAATTCTTGATCTTAGAGCATAAGCTATTCATGTGATATTCAGGAAAATTTCCCCTGTGCCCATGTGTTCAATGTTCTTCCCTACTTTCTCTTCTATTAATTTCAATAACAAGGACATATGTTCCTCTATGTTCATAATATCATTATTTCTAATAGTCAGAAGCTGTAAAGAACCCAGATTTCCTTCAATAAAGGAATGGATAAAGAAAATGTGGTATATTTACATAATAGGATACTGCACAGCTATTAAAAACAATGACTTCATGAAATTCTTAGGCAAATGGATGGAACTAGCAATTATCACTCTTAGTGAGGTAACACAATCACAAAAACCACACGTTGAATGCATTCACTGATGAGTAGATATTACCCCACAAGCTCAGAAAAACCAAGGTACAGCTCAGATACCACATGGAGCTCAAGAAGAAGAAAGACCAAAGTGTAGATGCATTTGTCCTTCTTAGTCAGGGAACAAAATACTCAAGGGAGGAAATACAGAGACAAAGTATGGAGCAGAGACTGAAAGAAAGGGCCATCCAGAGACTGCCACACCTGGAGATCCATTCCATATTCAGTCACCATACCCAGACACTATAATTGATGCCAAGAAGTACTTGTGGACAGGAGTCTGATATAGCTGTCTCCTGAGAGGCTTTACCAGAGCCTAATAAATCCATAGGTGGATGTTTCCAGCCAACTATTGGACAGAGCACAAGGTCCCCAATGGACAAGTTATAGAAAGGACTGGAGGAGCTTACGGGGTTTGCAACCCCATAGTAAGAACAGCAATATCAGCCAACCAGACCCCTCAGAACTTCCAGGGACTAAAGCACCAACCAAAACATACACATGTAGGAACTCACAGCTCCAACCGCATTTGTAGCAGAGGATGTCCTTGTTGGGCTTCAATGGGAGAAGAGGCCCTTGGTCTAATAAAGACTTGATATGTCTGTGTAGGGAAATTTCAGGGCATGGAATGCAGGAATGCATGTGTGGGTGGGGGAACACCCTCATAGAAGCAGAGGGAGGGGACATGGGATAGGGGGTTTCAAGGGAAACCAGGAAATGGGATAATATTTGAAAGAAATAAAGAAAATATCAAATAAAAAAAAACTGCCTTGCCGGCTTGCCTTCAGTCCAATCTTAGGGACTGTTTTTCCTCAGTTGAGTCATGTCCTCTTAGATGACATAAAACTAGCCAGCACAAGATCCACTTTTTGTTATCTGTTTTTCCTAGTGATATGCAGAGAGATTTCTGTTAAAATTGACACAGAGGCAACTTTTCCTTGTTGTTGTTGTTGTTGTTGTTGTTGTTGTTGTTGTTGATATTGCCTCTTCTGGTTCCTGACATACTAGTGTGAAGAGATGTTGCCATGGAAAGATCATTGTCCTCAGCCCTCTTTGGCAGTGCTTCTTAACTTTCCTAACTTCTTTAACTTCCTAACTTCCATTTAATACGGTTCCTCATGGTGTGGTGACTCCCAGTCATAAAATTATCGATGTTGCTACTTCATAACTGCAATTTTGCTACTGTTAGACTCATAATCTGAATAGTTTTGAAGACAGAGGTTTGCCAAAGGGGTCATGACTTACAGGTTGAGAATCCCTGCTCTAGGGTTTCCAGGCTTAAATTAGGAATGCTACTTTTCTTCCGGCCAAGGAGTAGCAAAGTTTTCCAAAAGGAATTCTTGACAGACAGGGAAAGGCACCCACTCACTCACTCACTCACTCACTCACTCACTCATACACAGTGTTTGTTTTCTACAGGTGCGGTCTAGAATGTTGCTCATTATTTATCCAGGTACCATGAACAAACATTCTGTTTTGCATTTAGAAACAGAAGAAAAAAAATTAAACCAACAGACAGAGTCATCAGGAGGTTATATGGTGAGATATATATATATATATATATATATATATATATATATATATCTCATACATACATATGTATACATATATATATATATATACACACATATACATACACACATATGTAAGACTGAAATCCACAAGTAGTTCCATCCTGTGAGTTCTAAAGTGCTTTCCTGGACACACATGATGTCTATGGCTAAAACCAGCATGAAGGTGAAAATGAGGCAGCAGTAGGCAATCACTTGTCCTCCAAAGTCTTCCTTGAAAATTCCCACAAAGAGAGAGTAACAAGGGAAGAGCTGTGGCCTAGAAAAGAGGCTTAAGGCAAGGACAGGCCAGGAGAAGTTGCATTAAAATGGAATTGAAGATACGAGTCATCTAGCTTACTATGAACGATTTAAAAAATCCACTTCCTGTGAAACTGTGCCTTCCCATTCCTTCCCAGGGCTCAGTTTCCTACTCCATGCAATTAGAATGATCCCTTCTTTTTGGGTTTGTCTTTCTATAACCATAGACTGGTGTTTTTCGCAATGCCAAATTCCCAAAATGCTTAGTACAGTATCAGAAGAAGCTGAGTCACGTTTTTGACAGGAAATTCAAAGAGAACCACAACCACGTGACACCACATATGCACAAATCTTTTGCTTAGATCAATCTATGCATCATTTTCTCACACTTAACAGTATGCATCATCCCTGATTTCCTCACCATGAAGACGCCCATTCCACTCAACAGAAGGCAAGAGATTGGTATTATGCAAGCACACTGGAAATAATTGGAGGGCAGTCTGGAAGAAAATCATCTTTCAGCCAAGAGACAGAGAAGACCTTTTCCCCAGGGAGGGAAAGAATGCATTGCAATCATGGGAGAGACCAGGCATTCACTCTCCTGCCACCCTCACCAAGGGAGGTCAAAGTGTTATAGAGGCTGTGATGATGAGCAAAGACTGTGGTATTGTACTGCAGGACAAGAAGTAATGAGGCAAAGGAGATGAAAGACGGAGAGAAAGGCAGCCAAGCTTCTCTCTGATGAATAGGATATTATCCTAGGGAAGAAGCTAGGCACTCTCTGAGCAGACAAAACTCCCACTGATTGCTCAATGCTGACCAAACACTAGACAGCTACTGAACAGCATGGTACCATTTGGTGAGCTTTGGTGAGGCCAGGCTTAGGGATAGATTTTGCCTTACTTGTGACTCCTGAAGGGGTCATGGACCTGAGGATGGGTGTTTATAAGGATGAGGTGGCATGCAGCTATCTCCAAAGTCATGTTTGAGACATGGTGATATGCAAATAGTGCCTTTGCTCTATCTATCAAATCCACCAAAGCGCACCACCAGCTAAGCTTGGGAACTTCATGCTTGAGGGGAGAATGAAATATATCATGGGTGTCTTCTACAGAGAGAAAGACGAGAATCAGGAAAAAGGAATGATGCACTGCAAATTCAATAGACTTTTACTCACTCTGTGCTGTTTAGAAGTGAGTAAGTTGGACTCACAATTCTTTAAGCGTCTGGACAAAGTAAAAAGAAAAAGCAAAGAGCACAGCATTGACCTTTTCAAAGGTAATAGAGAATAAATTGTACACAGGCAATCTGATTTCTGAACTCTCCTATGGGTATTTACAAGGTGTCAGACTTTGTATTAATACACCTAGTGTGTTGGTGCTGGACGACACTGTAGTTTCCACAATTCTGAGCTCAAAGTTTCTAATCATTTACAAAGTGTCTTTGGCAGGACACCCCATGAAGTGACATGTCAGTATTCTCTATTCATTTCTCAGCCCAGGATCTGGCAATAGGTCTTCTATGCTTTTTTGTTCATTCTTTAAAATGTCTACATTTAGCATTCTAAGGATTGAAAGTGCTTTCACATGATGTCTATGGGTCTTAATTATTAATGAGATAGAGTAGTATTATGAAGGCAGTAATAAGTTGGAGGTATGTTAGATCAGCTGGTTGGAACTTAGTTGAAATACAAAAGAGCGCAATGATCAACCAATGAAAGGTAGTACCCAGTGATTAGAAATCACCCATTGCATTAAATCATCCCAGTTTTTCTGAGAGATAAAGCAGTTGTGTTCCTGGGTCATAGAGTAAATCTCAGGTGAGTGGTGTGCATATTGCATTCTTCATTTCCTGTTATTTCTGATCTTAGCTCTCTCTACTTGAAAGTACTTCCTGTACCCTTTCTCTCTATATCTAACTTTTATTTGGATTACGAAATGCGGGTCTTCTGAGGTCCTAGGTCGAGAATTCTGATAAAAACTATGAAAGGGAAGTTCACCTGCCAGTACTTGCCACCCACTTGGCACAAACACAGACTTGGACTTGGTGTGGGGAGTTACAAATCTCATAAATTTCAAAGGCACACCCAACATGACTTTAAAAACACTCCTCTAAACTGATGAACTGCACACTTTTGAACTATACCCATGTGGCAATTTCTGTGGCAAGTTTCTCTTAAGAAGGAATGAATTTCCATTGCTTAAAATACATACTGAGTATAGATTACTCTGTGGGACTCTGATTTGTCTGGTTGGTCACAATAGTAGATGTGGATGGAAAGGATATTGGAAGGGAGAGTAAGCACCACATATGTTAGTGTTTGGAGGTTCATATCGAGAGTCTGGCTGTATTCTCTGGTTCTAGCATGTACCACTGTTGTTGTGCCATCTTTTGTCTTTTATTGCATAACCTTACCTTCCTGCACACCACCTAGGATTGTTTTGTTATCATATTAGCTAATAATAGCACACCACTTAAAGCTAAAATATAGCCTTGCATCACCTATACCTCTGAAAATTCTAGATAGTTCTAACAGATTTATTCAAAATTAGGCTTCATAACTTATGATTCATGTTAAGTAAGTGATGTAAGAGCACCTACTATTCATTATATTCTGGCCTTAATAATCTCTATTTTTCATGTTTTAGTAATGTTTTAAAATGTTAAGATATAATGATATCATTTCCCCTTGCTCTCTTCACTCCCTCCCCTCTTGTTCTTTTTCAAATTCATAAAGGCTTTTTGTATCACTGTTATGTTTATGATATATTTTTATATACAGTCACATATACTCAAGAATATAAACAGATAAGTCCAAACAGCTAAATCTACTTAATGTTGTTTAAATCTATATGACTTCAGTACTGACCAATTGGTATTGGATAACCACTTCAAGGATTCATCTCTGGGAAAGACTAACTTTCTTGCTCTCAGCATTCTTGAGTTGCCTATAGTTCTCCATCTAGTAAGACTCTCTCCTTCCCAGTTAGCACGTCTATTGGTGCTGCAGGTATTCAAGTGTCGTTTGCACAGCCATATTGCTGAGGTACTACAGCTGATACCATCCCTATCATTTCTAGGAGACACAACCTCACAGCTCATTTCCTGGTCCTTTGGCTCTTACACATTTTAGTGATTTTATAAATGGAATATAAGCACTAAAAGGAAGTAGAAAACAAGCTAAAAAACTTATTTTTTTTTCATTTTCTTGATCTTCATGAAATTAATTGCCTGTGGGCTGGCATGCAACATGCCTTATGAATAGTAATTTCTCATTTATCTGTTGTATCAACAACTGTTGTTGTTGATATTTATGATTGTACACCTTATATTTGTGTTGTAGAAAATATTACAAAAGAGATTTCACCACCCCATGTTATCGCTGCCTACTCTTGGGCCCCAGTGACACCCGTTCCCTCCATGGCTAGCCCCAAGCAGTGACTGCCCATCTCACGGCTCTCTTGTTGTGGATTTGGCTCACATTTCCAGCCATTCACCCCGTGTGGTCAGCGGTCTCAAATCCCAGTAACTCTAGAGGCTTTTGATTTATAAGTCAGATTTATATCGTAAATTCTCAATTCACAAGATGCCCACACAATATCTGGCCCCACAAAATGCCCACACAATGAACTCAGAGTCAATTGATAATGATATAAATTGCCCATTTAAATAAGACAAATTGTCCTGTAATTATCTATCCTCTATAAGATATTCATAACTACCTGTGGCTATTTAAAACCACTCATATTCTGGGTCATCTTTCTTTTCCTCAATTTTCCCTCCTTCCCCTCTCTGTCTCTCTCTCTCTCTGTCTCTCTCTCTCTCTGTCTCTCTCTCTCTCTCTCTCTCTCTCTCTCTTCCTCTCTACCTTCCTCTTATCTCTAAAAATTTCTGCCCACCTCCCTTTTCCACTGCCCAATCAGACCTTATCATGTGCCTGCCCTCATCTGCATAGGCATCAATCCACATTCCCCCTTTCTGTCTAGTTAAAAGGCTCTTTTTTATCTCTGATATCAATAGTGCCCCACAATTACCATTTTGTAAATTACAAATTATAAGATACACCTAACATCTAGTCCATCATCTTTGACAATTATATAGAACACTCTATCATCTATCCTAACTTTAACTACTTATAAATCTATATGTTATTTGTCTTGGTTTAGCTTGTATACTATCTGAAAACTATCTTCTCAGATATATTTTCTCAATATTAAATAGCCTGGGTTGGCTAGGAGACTATAAGTACTCTTTCAACTCCTTCAGAAATCTGAGAAATGACCAACATTTTCTGAAAATATAGGAAATCTAATTCAGTTTCCAGATCTGAGACATTATTGGAAAGATAGATGCCTACCTATACAGCTTCTGTAAATCAGGAAGTTGGAACATCAGTCTTCAGCCTATTGACCTAGAATAATCTGACAGATCTTTAATGTAGAATTTCGAAGGACTGATTACCCTGACTTGGCAGAGATTATCAGTTGACTATTCATATAGTGTGTCCTTTTTCTGGAAAGTATTTTGTCTGTAGATGAATAGGCAATTTCAGTGACTACCTAGCCACAATGTACTACCTCACCTGAAGGTAGAGACACTCAATTTCTTCTTTGAATCTACAAAAGGGGAGCTGCTAGGAACTGATATATCTCAACAACAACAAAAGAATAATAACATTAAATGTCACATTCTGTGGATTTCTGAGTTCTTGAAAACCAACTATCTATGTAAAGTAATCTGGACTGTTGTCCATTAACTACTCACAGCTACTTTTAATTAAATTATCTGAAAGCACCCTAACAATAAACTCATGAGCCATGAATTTGCTATTTGGCTAGTAACTCAAATCTCAGATTAGTTTATAATAAGTTATAGAAGAACTAGATCTAAGCCTTGTACTGTTAATTTTTTTTGTATCAATAGAAGAAAATTATACCAAGGAAATCCTTGATTTTGCATCAAAATAAATTTTGTGCCAAAATAAGAAATTATGACTTCAACTTAGTAACTATTGTAAAGATTTCTACAAAATGAGATTATGGCTACACAAATCTAGCTATTTTTTCCCTGTTTCAGTTATGACCATTTCTAAATTCCCCAGAAAGGCAACCTTAGAATAACCACCTCCAGCCCCAAAGTCCATGGAACTGGGACTCTTCATAACTAATATGGGCTGAATATGGGTCTTGAAATAGCTTTGAAGCTGGGGAAGGGTAAGGAAAATGGGGGAGTTGGATGGCCTTAAGGAGGTCACACCAATGATTTTTTTAGTCTCTGATGTGTCTGTCTTGACTGGATCTGGCTGAAAGTCCAAGAGATCAGGAGTTCAAAGCAGGTCAGTTCAGCATGTCTGACAATGAGACTCATCAAGGCTGTATATTCTGTAATATACAAATCTTGAAACAAAATTTTAGTATCATCAAGATAACTTCTTTTGATTGTTTGGATTCTAGTTCTTCTAGGGTTCTCCCTTCATCATATCTGATGCATATTACTCTGGAAGGTATATAGACACTAATCACCTTTTCTAAAAACATTAAGACAAAACCTTTCTCCCAAATCAGTACATCCTTGAGTCAGTAACCAGAAAAACCTTTATTTTAACCACAAAACTCAAAATCACACCCATTTTGAAAATTAAAATAATTCAAAACAGGTGAAGTAAACTAAAATACCATATGTGTCTGTTTTTAGGCTTTTTCTTAATCTGTCATGTCAGCATAATTAATCCAAAATTCTTGTGGAGCCCATGTTCAAAGAATATGAGTTATCCTGCAGCACCTCAAAGCTTCCCTAAAACAATTGTTTTTATATAATCTCCCTACTATCCTTAAAAAAAAACCTTTTTATTGTAAAAACCTATATAGACATCAATCCACATATTTGCATCATGAAAATCTAAAATTCCAAAATTATTTGGGAACAATTTTTAGATTCTATTTGGAAGAGAGGATGTCTGTGTCCTTTGCTTTCGAGATACTTTAAATTTTAGATTTGCAAACTCTAATTAGAACTTTAATTTCAAAGTTCAGTATCCCATTAATTGCTTATCTCCAGTGACACTTGTCAGATCCTTTTGTTAGTTCTGGGTACTTGTAAAGTATGTCATTAATTTTGGTTCCCGGGAATCACTCAAGATAGAAGAATACTATGTGTCTTCATAGGAATACTAGATTTTGACTGCAAAAATATTACCTGGTTAGATTCTTCCTGTCATAAAACTCCCTAAATGAAGTCATCATTTTTATCCATAGACTTGGATTGTTTATCTACTGAACTTGGTGTTCTAGAAGCTAACTTTCAGACATCATGGATAAAGACAGTCACTTAGTCTGTGGATTAATTTTTATGTTTTATTTCGCCATTGTGTTTTTGTCTTCTAGTTTAACTAGCCTGAACTATTGCAATATTTGTACCATTGTAGAAAGAAAATATTCAGACTTCAGAGATTTTATACTTTGTATTTGTCCAAACCTTCTTGACCATTTATGGGTAACACTGCATAAACCTATGAATGTTTGTAAATGTGTATTTGTGTCATTGTCCTTCTGTGATCTTATTGGATCATTTAGTAGGCTGGTTAATACAAGAGGCCACAATAATATGTGAAAGCATCTAAAAAGGATTTTTTTTTTTTTTGGTTTTTTGAGACAGGGTTTCTCTGTGTAGTCCTGGCTGTCCTGGAACTCACTCTGTAGACCAGGCTGGCCTCAAACTCAGAAATCTATCTGCCTCTGCCTCCCAAGTGCTGGGATTACAGGCATGTGCCACCATGCCCGGCCCAAAAGGAAACTTTTAAAATTAAAGAAATTCAACTTAAGACATTATCTTTTCAGCATGTGATCAACACTAAATAATTTATGGACAATTTTATGTTCATTTTATTCTAAATCTCTCAAAATTTATGTATATGGTACATTTGTGATGTTCATTTTGAGGAGTCCCATTGAATGGCTCCATGATCACACATAGCCAGTGACCTGGCTGGTTTTGTGTGTCAATTTGACACAGGCTGGAGTTATCACAGAGAAAAGAGCTTCAGTTGGGGAAGTACCTCCATGAGATACAACTGTGGGGCATTTTCTCAATTAGTGATCAAGGGAGGGAGGGCCCCTTGTAGGTGATACCACTTCTGGGCTGGTATTCTTGTGTTCTATAAGAGAGCAGGCTGAGCAAGCCAGGGGGGAACAAGCCAGCAAGAAACATCCCTCCAAGGCATCTGCATCAGCTCCTGCTTCCTGACCTGCTTGAATCCCAGTACCTGACTTCCTTTGGTGATAAACAGCAATTTGGAAGTATAAACTGAATAAATCCTTTCCTCCCCAACTTGCTTCTTGGTCATGATGTTTGTGCAGGAATAGAAACCCTGACTAAAACAGCCAGTGGCTATCACATTAAATGGAACAGTCTGAAATAATCTCATTCTTTTATTTAAAATGGTTGAGTCATTGAGACTTAATGAACAAAGAGGTTATGAGTTTAAATGAGGGTAAGAAAGGATATGTGGTAGGGTTTGGAGGGAGAAAGGGGAAAAGAAGAAATGATGTAATCATATCATAATCTCTAAATAAAAGAAAGAAAGCATGGTTTGGCTCTTGGAGTGAGAGGAGGTTGGTTAGAATCAATTAATAAGGATAAGACAGTTTCTATAAGGCCAAAACATGAAAGAATATTTCTCAAGATATGAAGAAACAAGATCATTAACCTTCCATATCTACTTTTGGTTTGTAAAATGGTTAAGAGATCATCTATTAACAGAAAATACATTTGGTTCTATTGTACACACCTATAGCTTTTCAACAACAACAACAAATGACCACGTATCTGGTGTTCTACGGTGTATATTGAGCCCGAGTCATTTCCACAACTGACTAGTCCCTTACATAGGCGCTAACAAACCAATCACTTTGTTTTTGAGAAACTGTCACCACTTTTCAGTAAATAATGTAAGATTTACTTTTCTTGGCTATATGTTTTCATTTTCACAATATAATTATATTCATTGACATGACAGATTTTGGTATATTCTAGTTCCTTCATGTATATAGTGAATAGTCTGCAAAATTCTTGATATATTTTAGGTTTCATGTCATCCTACATCAATCTACAAGAGGCTAGAGTTTTTCATTTATCAAAAATCATTAGACCAGTTTGTTAGAAATCATTATTTTACTGATTTTTGTACCCATTGGTAAGGCAGTGCCTGGTCTGTTTCACTCAGGGGCCACTGTGCAATGTGTCTCCCACATAACTGGGGTGATCTATACTTTATTCCTTCAGTATTGAGAAGGGTATTTATAACCATCATGGGATGGCCATGTAGTTAACTATAGGACACACATGTTAACTCAGCCATCATCAGAGAAGTTCCTCCCATAGTAGACAGGGAAAAAATACAGACTCACAACTGGACAATATGCAGAGTGTGAGGAAAACTCAGACCACCAGTGCTAAATAGTATGTCTCCATCAAACCTCTTCCCTCAGAACTCAGGGAAGAAGAGGCAGGAAGATTTCAAAAGCCAGTGGGATAGGAAGACACCAAGAAAAGGGTGCCTTCTACACACAACAGAATTGATGTACATGCGAACTCAGAGATACTGCGGCAGCATGCCCAAGGACTGCGCATGTCCAAGCTAAACACTGGTCCCAGCACTGAAAGGGGGCAGTGGACATGATCTCCCATCTTTAACCAAGAAGTTATCTCCCATTGACAATCTCCTGAAAAGGAAAATTTTATTTTCTACAATGAAATTTCACTGGCTTATACAAACAACACTCAAGGGCAGACCTCATGACTTGCAGAAGACTGCCAACTCAATACAAACTCAATGGCATTTTGGTGGATTTTTGGTCTCGTAGTGCTTTGTTTGGGATTTTTTATTATCATCATCATCATCATAATCATCATCATTATTTACTTTACAGGTCTTTTGCTTATATGCTATGATTTCTATTTTTGTGGTTTCAATGAGTTTTCGGTTTGTCAGTTGTCTCTGCATATTTTGGACTATTTTCTAAAGAGAGAAAACAAAATGAAGTTGTGGACTTGGATAGGGGAGCTCTGGAGGTAGAGGAGGGAAAGGAAACCATGATCAGAATACACTGGACAAAAATCTATTTTTGATAAAATAAATAAATGTCAATAAAATAAAATAAAATCAGACACATGGCAATCTAGCATCCATTTGGACAGCAAACACTTTTTGAACTCAATTGAAGTATTTTTTCTCCTTCTGTAGTAAGAGAAGTAAGGCCAGACGTCAGAAGGTTGAACACATAGACACAAACACATGAACACAATTTCTCAGTGTATTTTCATTTATTTTTAAATTTTATTGCATGTCCTGGCAAACAAAAATGGCTTATAGATTTGCCTCTGGCTCACCATAGCCCATAAACACAAAAATACCAAAAGACAAGCAACTGAAGCTGTAAAAAAGTATCATGTCTATAAGAAAGTACATTTTGAAAAAAAACATTAATAAAGTATATAAAACATTTGATATTTGCTTAATTTTGTACAATTATAAAAATAAAAAAACCCCACATATCTCTCATAGTCAACATATTTGGGGGAACATCAAAAAAACGAAAGCTAACTGGATTAACAAGGAGAACCCTGCTTTCTATGCTATCTGCTTCACCACCAAGCCAGGGAATTCTGCTCTCCAGTGCTAGGCATCCAGCAGATGTCTGTTCCATGCTCTTCCCCGAAGCTCTGGCTGCTCACACACTTAACACTGGTGTGAGGAGAGAAACTGTGCCTACCTATGGCTAATGGCTAAGGCCAAAATCATCAGATACAGTACAGGAATTTCAGAGTCCCTAGTGCCACCTAAATAGTGCTGAAATGCCACAGAGTCCCCTGTGCCACCTCAACAGTGCTGAGACAGTCCAAACACTCACAACACACAGGAAGCCATCTGTCTTCCTACCATGGCTACGACACAGCTTTGTTCTCTACCCACTGAATTTGCAAAGCTGTGAGTTGTTACAGAAGTTAATGGTGCTTATCATTACTTAAACACAACGAAATGTTGAAATTAAGGACTCATTGGCTTTTGCATACAAAATTAAAAAAAATTAGAAAAACTATCTTTCCCTTCCCCCCTTCTTACAATTAAGGCATCATGTCTTATTTGACATTGACTTCTCACTAAATGGTGTTTCTGCAAAAATATAAAAACAGCAACAAAAAAAGTTTCATCTGTGGTTCTGGAAAACCCAACTATCCCAAGGAGAAAGCCATAGCAACCGAAACCAGCATAATATGCAATTTCACACATGCGCATATACACAATATATGATTTTCTGGCAAAACCAATACATTTCATAGGCATATTAGCCCATTTGCACTTTCAAAGAAAAATGGGAGCTCATGTGCAATGACAGCCATTTAACAAAATGTGTGGGAGGATTGTGGAGCTCATTAGCATACAAACAAGACTTAGACTGGAAAAAAAATATACTTGTCTCAAAATCTTTCCAAAACATCTAGAGGGGAAGACTGTTATATGCTTTCTCAAAGTGTGAAACAAGTCCTTCTCAATGTGGATTAAACAGCTTCAGGGAAGAGGTTTGCCCTGGGTTTGTAGACAGTTCTTGGTCAACACATAGCTCAGAAAGTGTCAAGCGGAAAACTGGCTTCTTCACCTCTGCTTTCTAAAGCAATGGAGCTTTGGTGACCAAGGAAAATAACAGTAAGTCAGGTCACAACATGTGAAAACTACACTACTAAGTTTGTGTTTTCCAAGCTACTGGTCTCATTTTAGACCTTGGGGAGAGATAAGTTTGCCTCTGCATGCAGTGTCTTATCGATAGGATAGTCTTGAAAAGGTTCATTTCCCAAGCATTACTCCATGCTTCAAAAGGAATTTAAATTCAGAGTTTGGTGGGATAGCTTTCTTTTCTTTTTCATGGAGATTCAGTATTTCTGAATCATTCTTGTTTTTCCTGAATCTTTCTAATAGACTTTACTACTCTCCATAAAAACTAAACAAATTCCATTCATCCTGACTAACTGGCCAAAATTCTTACGACAGTGAATGTATATTTTACTTAGTCAATCTATTAGTGAAATTTAGTTTTGAGACTACTCTAATGACAGCAAATGTTTATTTTTCTAATAAATACTAGGGTGTTGGGCCTTAAATTTCAAAGGGCTACTGGTATGTTTTGCTACATTTCATCACATATTTGGAACGGCTGACTTGGATTGTTTAAAAGTTTCCAGAAAAAAAACAAAAAACAAAAAACAGACAAACAAACAGAAAACAAAAAAAGAAAAACTGCATTCCTCATTCTCAGACAAAAGCAAGAGTCAATGCCCTCTCCTACAGTATGTGACGAAGCAAACATAAGATGTAGCTTGTAACAGCCACAGAGTGAACAGCCTAAGTGCAATGGACACCAGCAACATAAAATATACTGACAGAGAGAACTGGGCACACATGTTCAGCTTTACCTCATAGGAAGCAATGGTAAACACACTGGGTGCAATCCACAGGTTTGACGTGCTAAATGCTAAACATCCAAAGAAAGGAGAGGACCTATACATCACTGTTGCTCACATAGACCATTCGAGTCTAGACATCTGTCACCATGCATGACACCCCTGAGAGAGGGGTACAAATCAGCCATCCAAAACAAGCAAATTCCAAAGAAGGTTGATAAGTGCAACTCAATCTCCATTAAATTACATTTAAACAATACTCAATACCCCCACCCAAAATATATATTGTACATTTATATATTTATATATATAGTCTTAGACTATAAGGCTGAAAATGCTTTATAAAAGTCAACGAGAGATCTCCACTGCTTAAAGAGACTCACTGCTTCTTTGCTAACTTCTATCTAGCAATGTCAACGCATCTTGCAAGCAAGAGTATTGAAGGCTTAAAGCCAGAATCGGAATCAGGTGACAGGTCAGACTTTAGGTCACAGGTAGCCTCCTAATTCTCCGCGCCTTTAGAAACCAGACTGAGAAGAAGAAGAGCTAGCGAGAAGACTTTGAGGATCAAGCAGGCGTGCCCCGGAGGAGCTGGGAGGCGAAGGAAGACAGGAAGAACCGGGCAGTGGGCGCTCATTCCCCTTCCTCTTTGATGCGCTGCTGCTTGTTGCGACGAGAATCCATGTCAAAGTTGAAATCATTCCACTCGTCACGGGGTGGGAAAGAGATGGTCTGGCGCAGGGTAAAGCGCACGGCATCAATCACGCGTTCACCACGGGTCTCACTCGAGCCCACACTGACTGTAGAGGCCCCACTTGGGGTCCTCAGGAGATGCGGAGGCGAGGAGAAGTCGTGCAGCTGCCTGTGGTCCAGGATGCCCTTCCAGATGGCATGTCGGAACTGCTCAGGGATCTTCAGACTTGCCAAATCCTGTGCAATGAGAAGGAAGCCAGGCATTAGAAGGCAGACCCTAGACTTCTATCACATGTTGTTTTTATTCTCTGGTGTTTTGGCTTAAATGATCTGAATTTATTATCGCTAATAACAATACACTTGTTCTCCACTGGCCTGTTTTCCTGTGTGTAAAATAGTACACACTGTAGTTAAATGAGAGGGTAAAAGTCTCAAGGAAAATTGTAAGATTCTCTGTGATTCAAATCTATGGGGCTGGTATTGGGATGTCACCAACAGCAGGGGAAATAGGAAAGATTTCTAATGGGGATTGAGTTTCCTGCATGCCAAGCACCAAACTGATTAGTTTATTTTCATCATCCTATTGAATCCTGAAATTGGTGCTTGATATTATTTTACTTATTTTATGGAGAACAAAGGTTAGTTTAGGTTAACAGGCCTTGCAGTTTTGTAACAAGATGAATAATACATCATGAACTCAGGAGTATTTTTTTGAGCCTAAACGTGTTAGAACAAAAGGTCTCATGGTATGTGGTGTGTGAATAAAATACATCAAATGCACAGCAATTGTATCTATGCACTTACAGAAGGGGTAAGAGGCTAGTAGGGTCAATCTTAAGTAGGTTCATGTGCATGACTTGCATCTATTGGCATTAGTTTGTTTAATAAATAAATAAATGTGTGTGTGTGTGTGTGTGTGTGTGTGTGTGTTTCAGTGAATTAGCAAGGCTGGCAGAAAACAGCTTGGCAGCTGGCAATCTGGTCTTAGTTTCCTACTTATGTGCTTTGGATACAATTACTTCTTTACATTCTAGATACTATGGGCTCATAGGCAAGTGTGGGTATGGTGGTGTTATATAGCTTATAAAGCACACAGCATAATATTTATCATCATATTATGAACTCGGCTTTAAATCTGAGGATACCCAACATATCTCAATTCTCTCCCAGAAAGGCACACTAAAATAACTGAGTACTGCAAAGATACAGGAGCTATCTGTTTCCAGAAATGAGCAGGAAGACACTGAGGGGAAGACGAGAAAACCTAACAGCTTTCTAACATTTCCTGACAGGGAAGTCTGCAACATGCTGCCATGTTATCCCATTCTATGGGTTTTCAGAGAATCACAGCTACTTGAGCTTCTGTAGTAGAAGAGAAAACATCATAAAGAAGAAAATCCGCAAATTAAGTTCGCTTCTTCCAGTCTGTATACTTCTGAAACTCTGAATGAACCCAATGAGGATGAGATGACTCTCGTGATCTTGGCGCCATTCACAAGGCAATGGCAGCAGCCACAGGCTTGTGGAAAGCACTTCTGCGTGTGAATGGATGCAGGGGAATCCTGACCCTCCTCATGGGAGATGAGTTCACAAGTAATAAGTATTACATGAAGGCACAGGGAAGGGGCAGACTGCCCATCCCACCACATAGGATTCCACTACAGGTACTTCTCAAATGCAGGGCCACTCTGCCTTCAGCAGTGAAGAGAAGTGATTTTGATGTTTTCTAGATCCTAGCAGAACTTCTTAAAATGTTCTCTATAGTTTTCACCTATGATCTATCAAGGAAGCACCAGGGATGACTTCTGGACTGTAGAAGTTCTGGATGGGTGTAGTGTAGCCTCACATACACTGATCCCTCTGGGGCTGGGGCTCTCTCTTGCTGCAGGGACATGTCTAGCATCAGTGATCAAGGAGGAGAGGGATTCCCTGCTAAGGAAGCAGCAGCAGAAGCAGAGACAAGCTCCTCCCATCAGCCTAAAGTGCCATCTGGAAGCTAGAACAGAGGATGTCAATGCCAAGTAGCTGGAAAGAGGGCGAAGGGCAGGCAGGCTGAGGAGGGGGAAGGATCAGATTGGCTGCAAGTGGCAGAGAAAGTAGCTCCCATGTCTGCACAAGTTCAAGACATGGGGTAGAAAGCAAGAGAAAGTTCCATCACATGCCAGTTTGTTTCAAAGAATAGCAGAGTCAGAGGGAGTGATATCTAACTCAATTGGATTAACAAAGGGCCTGAGAGGCAGAGTAACAGCCTCAAATTTCATTGCTACTTAAATCTGTGACCAGGACGTGAACTCATGGCTAGTAATCATTCCTGATGTTACGGGCACAGAGTGGGGCTGACAGAATTACAAATGAATGAAGGATCAGCAGTGAAAAGAAGAACAAACTCACCCTGAAAACCCTTAATCCTAGAAGAGATTAAAAAGCCCAGTGGACAGGGTCACAGGCTACAGCCAGGCTCCTCCTGATTCCACCATCAAAGCACTATGATAATTTTGTCATTTGTAAGTTGAAATGAGAATCACACTATGTCCTTTCTGGTCTCCTGCCTGATGATTTAAACAGACTAAAGAGGGTATTTTTAAACAGTCTGAGTAAGTCTCACTGTGCTGTTCAAGCAGATCTCAAAGTTCTGAGCTGAAGTGATCCTCCTGCTTCAGCCTCCCAACAGGTTGGTTTTCAGTTACCTGTCTTGAGACTATTTCTCAATTGTATGAATTAAACATTCTATCTCTCAGTTTGTATACACTTAGGTGCAATGGGTCCCAGCTGAAGGATCAGGCATATTGATTGTTGAGCTTCTACCTGGAGAATGTTTCTGACAGAGTTATGGGTTCCATCGGAACTGAGGATTAGAAGCATAACCAAAACAAATTTTAAATCTATCCTAGGTGGAACTACAAGGAATAAGTACCAGAGGGAAAAAAAATAAAGAAATTTTACTCAAGAGAGAGGTCTAGCAGTTTACTTACATCCATGGAGTAATGCTCAATCTGATAGATGGTGGTCAGCCCCTGGGTCGTGAAATAGTCCAGACATGATGAGCAGCCCAACCTTGCTAAGAAACTGCAGAGGGAGGAGGGAAGAGGAAGGAGGAAACAGAAAAAGAAAGTTCACCCCAACTGCATTGGCGAGATAAAGGAAAACCCAACATTTTGCCCTCGGATGCCCTGCATGAGAGACTGGCAGCAAATGAAGTGTGGATGGGCCTTGGAGCTGAGGTTTGAGGATTGCTGGAAATTCAAGCTTTAGGTGAACTGATATCAAGTCAAGCATAAGTGTTCCAGAAGGTGGCGATTTCTCAGCTGGTGATTTGGGGTACCTGAAGGTTTTGTACAAATGCACCAGGGGCCATTGCAGTGGGTACAGGTGGAGGGTCCTGAGGTCAGACACTCAATCCTCTTGTGTCCAGGATCACATAAATTCAGGAATCTTGATATTAGCTGTTTTGTATTGTCTCTTAGGATGTTTAAGATAATGAACATATTGTAGGCTAATATTTCAGAATATCATTGATACTTCTTGATTTATGTCCCCAAAACAGAGATTTTCTTTTTTTTTTTTTCCTTTTTTTGTAATGCTGGTCTGTGACTGGGGATGTCACTACCATTCCAGGGCCAATTTCTGCAAAGCTAAGCCATGAACTACACTGTCTCTGAGGCTAAAGTTGTGCACGGGTAAAACATACCAGCAGCCAAAGGGATAAAGCATGCTTCCCTTGAAGCAGAAGACACACACTAAACATGAACTGTGGAGCTACATGTGCCTCGTGAGAAATGCCTTTTAGGTGCTGTGACTTTCTGTTCTTATGAAACCCCTGCTCCCAGACTGTCCCCATTTCCTAGGGGAGTAGCAGAGGCTTCTTTAAATTTCACATTTTTTGCTAATATTAAAACTTTTTATAGGCATCCAACCCCCAAATTATGGTCCAATGGTGGCTGAGAGCTGGGAGGCCCAGAGAGCAGGAGAGGCAGTTTACATCCCTCTGGGGAAAGCCAGCCCTGAGCACCAATTCCAGAGCCACAGGTGACCTGTAAGAGCAGGAGGCAGGACAAGGGAAAAACTGAAAACCGAGACACGGGTCTGAAACCTGTGCGCATCTGCTTCCACTCTCCCCATGCTGGCTGTAGGAGTTGATAGAGCTACGCTGACCACCCTACCGATCAGACTCATCCTCCTTAAACCACAAGGCAGCATTCTCTCTTCTCAGCTACTTTATTGGTCTTGCCAGTTGTCTACCCTCCACCCACAGATGCTTAGGACCGACCCCGGGGGCATGTGCTGTGCACTCACCTGACAATGCTGCAGTCTGTGGGGTACGGCGGTGGGGGGGTGCAGTGGGAGGTGGAGGGCATGGAGAGTGGGGGAGGGAGAGCTTGGGTGGGGCTGAGTCCATTCATGTCTCCAGCCATTGGCATGTGAGTGCCCATCATAGGAACTGAACAGAAGCAGGAGGAATAGAAAGGGTTATTAAATGATCACATCCCAGCATCCCAATGTACTACTTTATCCTGTGGAATATTACCAAAATCCTGTGGGGGTTTTGTTGTTGTTGTTGTTGGTGGTGGTGGTGGTTTGTGGGGAGGAGTAAACTAATTTCTCTATATCCTTTCATGTATTCTATATCTAGTCAAACAGAATAGAATCAGAACTCCAAATTAATTACAGATTTCTGAACTCTTATTCTCTAGGATTCTCTTCCAACCTTCCTTTTTTCTAATTGTTCTTTTTGACTAAGTTGATACGTTTCTCATTCTTCTGGCCAGAATGGGTTCTATTTTGGTTTCTTTCACCACACTTGTCTCCTATAGCATGGAGACTGGATATATGTTTCTCTCACCTACACTCATGATGACCTCCTGGTACAATGAGACACTCAACAGCTTATAATAAGAGAGATATGAAAAACATCCATGAATAAGGTCTATTTGGAAACAGGAGAACTTGCTATAGTATTATTCTGAGAACTTCATGCCTAGTAAGAAAATATACAATTTAGAATTCAAACTCCATTGTATAATACACATGACTTTACCAATATCACCAAGGTTTTGGGTATTTGTCAAAACCATGAGCTTCAAGCCTTCACTGACACCCTACCCCTCCACTTTGCCACCCCTCCCAAGGCTTAGGCTTAATAAAATTTGTGAAATAATTTTTCTTTCTGGTCAAAAAGCTGAAACTAATTTATCTAGAAAATAAGAATATAATTTGTTTTTTCTTTAGTAACTAGAAGAGGTCAGGGGTAAGAGGTGTTGGAGGGAACTCTGACTCCTGCTCTGAGGAAGCCAGCTGCAAAACCAACCCTATGGCCTCTTCATAGGGTCGCCTATGTATATCAGAGGAAACTTGTGAGCTATGAATAAAGCATAATGTCTCTAGAACAAGCAGGAATGTTTTAACTATGTCACAAGAAATAAAATAACAGCAATTGTCTTCTTTCACAGTCAGGTTTGGGATTTTGGGTGCATTATCATGATGATAACTGTTGTAAAACCCTGTGGTAAAGTTCCTGCTGTCAGGCTATTGTACTGAAAATGAACATGGGTTGCTAGACAACAGAAGATCTCGGGTTCCCTTAGCTTCTTTTAGATAGACTGGCTTTCCAGGGAAAAAGAAATTGAAAGGTTTAGTCACAATTAGGGATTTTGAAGGACCAGATGCCAGGTCCTTCCTTGTTTTGTTCATAGAGTGGGTACAGTGTTCTATTGTCTCCATCCCTGAAAATGCTATTAATCCTGGGCTTTGACTATTCTTTGCTTCATTCAAGTCTCTGTCCCCTTTGCTAGACTTAAAATAAACAAGAAAAACCTGTTCATAGAAGATCTATATGCCAATTTTCCCCATTTATTTAGACATAGTGCACTGTCTTCTATTCCCACACTTAGTTACTATGAAGAATTCATGTGTGTGCAGGAGTAAAGAAGAAACCACTTTAGAGATCAAGTCCCTGCTTATGACTGTGTATGGACTGAAATAAGGCCATAAAGCTAGATATGCATACAGTGCTAAGTCTGTGAAATAATCATTTTAGAGACACTGCATATGAACAGAGAATTGACTTGTCTGTTGTTGCACAGATAATTTTGCAAAACTCCAGATGAGAATCAATTTTCTGACACTTTCAGCCTAGCACTCCATGCTACTTCCCACATGTCAGACTTATTTAGATGGTTTCAGAAGAGGCCGGAGGTAGGCCCTATCCAGGCTGGTAGGGAGTGAGCTGTTCTTGCTTCAGAGATCCTCATCCCTACCAAGGGATCACCCTCACCTCACATCCATCTCTACTAGGGTATTTTGTGATGAAACCTCATCTCTCAAAAATGAAGAGTTAACCATGAAAGCCAAATCAGCAAATTTAGGGCTCCTCTACCTACTGTGATTCTGTAGTCCTTAGTTAAGGGGAGAGGGTCCTTGCCACCCCAACGCATTCTTGTCCTGTCCTAGCCCTGCTCATCCTTTGGTAGCGGAAGAGGGGTGTGCTTACTGTTGGCTCCCATGCCCTCGGGCATGGTGGTAGGAGTGAGGGCATTGCGCTGCTGTGGGTTGATAAGCTGGCTCACGGAAGGCAGCTTGTTCATGCTGTTCATTTTGGTCAGAGGCGGGGAGCTGTTACCGTATGAAGACTGAGACTGCATCGAGGTCCTAGGAACACAAACATGCAGTGATGGTCAACATGGGACACTGAAAGCAGGACCAGTCATTTTTAACAGGTGTTGCATTAAAACATGGTCTACAGCTATGGATGTGCCAAATATTCAAAACTTATGACCTAGTCTCATTTATCATCCATGCAAGACTCTCCTCCCTGGAAGGGATTCCAGAGCTATCACAAAATCACTATTTTCTAGGCTGTATGTAGTAGAGTATTCAATACTTCTTCTGTGAGGGAAAATGTATACACTTCTTTTCTTCTACTGTTCCCCCCTCTTCTTTCTCTCTCTTGATTTACAATTTCAATAAATCTTAAAAACCAGCAAGGAAAGAAAAACGTGAGCAAAGCCAACAGGCGGATAAAGTATAGAAATATACTAAACTTAATTTGCAACAGAGGCTTCCCATTTACAGATTTCCAAGCCATTCGGGATACCCAGAAAATATCTGAAAAAGTCGATTACCCAAGGCATTTGATATCATACCCTACTCTCCCGCAAAAAGTACCTCAGGAAGTATAAATATACTTTCTAAGATGTTTAGGAGCCATGACGACACAGTCCATATTAACAACCCTTTTATATAGAAGCTTAGAACCCAAGCCACTATGGTAATGAGTTTCTACAAGTCATATGTGTGTGTGTGTGTGTGTGTGTGTGTGTGTGTGTAAATATAGTAGCTATATAAAAAATATAGCTATGTACCTATAGATACAGACATGTGTTAGTAGCAGGAAATAAAAACTGTAATGGTTTTTATTTTTAAGACGCTGACAGAGTAATGGTTCTAATATGGATAAAAATCCTTCCTTTTAGGGATGAGGTGAAAACTAGAAAGGAGATAATAAGGAGCAAATGTGGAGACCAGAGTATTTGAGTAATAACCAGAGTGAAAACTGGCTTTGAGTGTGTTTCGGACCTGCGGTGGGAAAAGTTCTTTTTTAGCATTCATCAAACCAGATGTTTTGTTTTGTTCTGATTTGCCTTCTTTCTATAACACCCATATTCCCATATTTATAATAACAGACACATTTAAATTCACATGTAAGTTTTGGTTCCATATGTGTGGATTAGGGATATCAAGACTGAATGCTTTGTAACTGCAAATTACAAACAAATACAATATAACGTTTGATAAATATTTAAAAATTTTAAATGATGGCTTTAAATATTTTTCTTTTGGAAGGTTTTGAAGATGCACTGAATTCCCCATAGCTGCTGAAAGCAAACAGCCTGCTTTCTGTATCAGTGGTGAGCACCAGCCAGGGTAAAACCAACAATACACACTAGAGTTATTTGTATGAATTAGAATGACTATATAAAAGCTTCTACTTTTTATAACAATGCCTTAACCTTTATTTTCCTTAGCCTATCTTAAGTGGTACAAAGAGGAATCGTATATTAAATCCTCCTAGTTCTGAAACACCCCAGGTTCCTGGCTGTCTTTCACCCATGTTTGAGTGGTTGTCACTACTCTGGAGCATGTCATGTAGTATCATAGAAGGACATGATCAAGAAATTACCATTATCATTTGAAAAAGAACTAAATATGAAACTCGAAGAGAGAGTGTATTGCTCAAATGTCTAGTATCCACTGACAGATGAATGGGTTAAGGATAGGAATGACATTTCTGGTACCTAGTCCATTCTTTTTCCTTTTTCTTTTCTTTTGATTTTTGGACATGCCCATAGAAATAAAATGATAGTGGACAGCAAGAATACAGGAACAAGAAATTGTTGAAGTATTAAGATAAATGTGAAAGGCCAAGGTAGACAAGGAGCAGCCAGCATATAATGGGGATCTACGTGCTGCCAAGTCATTCTAACTCCATACCACCAATACATAGGAATGTGGGGAGCAGTTGGCACATTCAGACCAACTGAGAAGCATTTATAAGTCCTTATATCAGTCCAGGGAATCACAGAGAGGTAGTAGGGAGGTGTGAGCAGCTACTGCTCCTAACCTGCCTTGGGCATCCAGACGGTTGTAGCTAAGAGCTTGCCATTCATATTCCAGATTCAGAATATGCTCTATATTTTTTCTTTTCCATCTCACCAAGCCAATGAACATACAGCCAAAATTTATATGAATACTTTTAGCCATTAATAACCACAATCAGGAAGATAAAAATACACTGACAAACTTTATGCTTGTTTACAGACAATCATAGTTTCCTGCTATTTTCTACATCCTGTGAAAACTTGATTGCCTTTGTGGTCATTGATATTTTACTACCTTATTAGTTACTCTATTCATTTCACTATAATCAATGTAATTTTAGGAAGAGAGGTCAGGAACAACAATGAGCAGAGACGGAATGCAAATTTTGGAGCCAATCAAAATATTTGTTATATAAGTAGATGTGAGCTGACTGTATAAAGTGACTGCATTTGATGCAAGTATCACCTCAGTCACATATTCTGGCAAGTCTCATGCTCTGCAAGGCTGTCTGTGAAGTCTGAAGGAGATCATGTGAGAGTCTTTGACAATGTTGCGTGTCTTATTATCACTTAAGAATCTTGGTCGTTTTCTCTTCCCTTACTGCCCTAAATGGTCAATATATGCTCTAGTATCTGATCAAGTGAATGGAGGGTCCCAACTTAAGAAATTTATAGGAAGACATGGACAGGGGTGACACCGATTCTTACTTGAGTAAGTATAAATACATTATTTTGGATAATGTCAAAAGGGTCATAAATCTTGAATGCACTCACCAGAACACAAAAGTGAGTTTTACAGACAAAAGGACAAAGGTCATGACACTTGTGATCATTACTAATTCTGCAGTGTCTGAAATGGATAGCTAACACATACTTAGGAAAAAGCGTGATCCTGAATAAAATCACAGCCCATTCAAAGGTCCTGAAACATAGTCAACTCCTTGGCCATAACAAGTGCAATGCCATGGACCTTCAGTCCACAGTCCCCCAAATTTAGCAAACAAAACAAAAACAAAACAGAAGCTATGCCACGTTGATTGATTCTTTACTTGTGCCTTCTTTCCTTGTCATTCACCACAAACAAAGGTCAAATAACCAAAAATGTGGTAACAACAGCTTTTTGCAGAAAAATGTGCTCTGGTTTCCATGTTTTGCTAGGAACTGAGTATCACAGAGATACACGCAGGTAAGTCTCCTGTAGTTCTAGTCTGGAGAGAAAGTGTTATTAGTAAAGGCAAGTCACAGGCCTTTTGTTGTTTTCTTCCACTTGGTTTTCAACGGTGTAGCTTCAACCTAGGTCCTTAAGCATGCTTTCAAATTCTCAACCACCAACTTTGTTTGTTCCCAGTCCAACATTCTTAGTTCATAACTGTAAAGGCACAAACTTCTGTGCGCTTTGCTGAAAATAAGACATTGCTTTAAATGATCTGGAATTAAAAATTAGGCTTCTACCTCTCATGGCTGTGCTGGGAAGGACAATCTTTGTGATAAGTTCCAACTTATATCCATGAGGTCCCAAATGCTTACTTGATCCTCTTTCTGGACTTAATTCTTTTTCATTATATTAATTAAAACTTTAACTGAAATTTGGAGATATATTGGAAAAATATATTTTCCAAGACAATTCTAGAATGCTGAATGTGGATATAGGAAAGGGATTTTGAGGAAGGATATCCTGAATATGAAAATGGTTAAAAGAAAGATGTAGAAAAATAATTATACCTTTTCTAAGCATTTGCCAGTAGCCCCCTTCTCTGTGACCTGAATGTTGGATAATAGTGCTTGCCAAGACCAAGGGCTCCCAGAGTTCTTTAGAAGTCCAACCACAATATCAAAACATATTCCATCATTTTAAATATAGACATGCATATAAAGGTTACTATGAGTACAGGAGAAATTTATATAACAGGCTAAAGGAGAAATATAGTTCTGAAAGAAATGTCAAAAATCTAAGTACTTTCCTCAAGTACTTGTAACTCAGAGTTACTAACTGAAATATAGCCAAGGCATTTCCATTTACCAATATACTTCAATCTCATGTCAAGATATTTTTGTCTTATATTTTTATCTGTTACTTGCATTGGTTCATTTAGAAAAACTTCCTTTGAAATATTAACTACAATGATGCAAAGTTCAGAGCACACAAAAAATTTAAAAAAAAAATTGGATGTCGGTCCCACCCTAGCCAAATATTTTCTAATGCCTATGGCACAAAAACCGAATTATCTAATAAATTGGGATTTAGGTTAACCTTAATTTAGTAAATTTTGTGCTTTGAAACAAAACTCAAGACTTGTTCATATGTGTTTTGGCACCTTAGGATATAATTACTCACAGGGGTAAAATCTGTTTGAAATTCATTTATGCACTGTAACTCACCTTCAGAATGATAACCTGAGATATAGTATATTAAATAAAATCCCAAAAGAAATAGAAAGAGGGCCACAGTGAGTGCCCTCTCTCTCTTCTTTTGTAGACCCACTCAAAGCACTTGCAGCACTTAACTTTTGAGAATATATTCTACTTGGGGGAGCAAGAGAGACAGAAAAAAAACTACAAGATAAACCAAGATGCAAAAGTTTATTGAAAATTAAAACCACACATCCACAAAGCAGCAGCCTCAATCACAAGAAATTGCTGTCTTGGTGACAGAGAACAAAGCACGGGTGACCTTGATGGCGCAGGAGATGGCAGGGATGTTGAAGAAAGAAACAGGGATTCAGTCAGTTCTTTTGAATTGGGAAACATTTGAAAAGGAAAAAGAACTTATTTAGCTCTCTACCTATAATTTGTAGGCTAGGAGTATTGATTTTAATCCCTGTGTGCTTAGACATCATTTACTCTGAGAGAAGGAACCCCAGATAATGCACATGAACAGTAATGAGAAATCTGGTTGGTTTTATGATAGGCAGGGTTGAGAGCTAGCAGCTCCAATTAAACCCGTTAATCATAGATTTGGTGAGGAGACTTTGAACTCTCCCATCATTGAATAATAGTAAGCAAATACCTGGGGCAATATTTCTTAGGTAGTTTCATCTTCTATTAACACCACAAAAGTAGCTTACTGGCCTTGGCACCTAAATAGCAGTAAGTGGGAGTAGGACCCGATGCAAGGAAGACTATCACCGCAGATGCTAACAAAAAGGGGCAGAGAGAAGACCTGGCAAAGCCTTAGTGAACTTTCTCCTTATGTAGGAAGAGAATGTAACTCCAGCATCAAAAGGCCCAAGTCTCTTGGTCAACACAACTTGCTTAGGCACAGACAATGACAGACTTTTTTTCTTATTTTCTTAAAAATACACCTAAAGTTTGAGACCTGCTCAAAAGCTTTATTATGAGATTTAGAAACACAACAGAAGGTAACAGAAAAGGGTTCCAATAAACATTGCAATCCCTCTTCCCCAATGGATCCCTCTCCCTCCTGGGAAAACAATAGGAAGCACACAGACAAGCACAGTCAGGTCACAGTCCTGTCCAACCAAGGCAGTATCTAAAGATACAGAATGGGCAGAAAGCATCTTTCCTTTGTAAAGTTTTGAGTCCCTTCAGAGATCCTCTCACTAGTGGATGTGTGCCTTTGAGCAGCTGGGTCTGAGCCAAAATGTCTTCAAGTCCTGTTTGTGTGGGCTGGAATCACATACACGCGCGTGCGTACACACAAACACACACAGAAACACAACAAGCGCACGAGCTCAAACACAGAGACAGGAACCTATGGGTACACAGAGTGGTTTGGGGGGTTGGAATGTCTAAAGAAGACTTCAGACTGTGTTGGAGCTTCTCTCCGGGGCTCCACAAGCTCATTCCTGAAGCAGGCTGAGAGGAGACTGTAGAGAGGAACCAGAGAAAGAGAATGAAGGCTTAGGACTCACAAATCCACAGCAAATGAGCAGAAACACACCCTTCTACCGTCATGATCATAGTGCAGATGGAGCAGAGCATCTGGAAAGCCATTTCTTTTAAAAATCCGTTCCTTTTAAAATCCTCCTTCAAAACCATCCAGAATGTTCTATTCTCAAGGTATGTAATGAATATGCAATGCAAGGCAAAGGCAGCTAACCAACAGTCTACATCAGAACCATAGTTTTCAAAATACACTTTCCCAGGTCCTGTCTAAGAGTTAGTTGGGGACCCAGTCATCTCCATTTCTTAACATAAGGTGACTCACTTCAGGATTATGGTGACAGGCAGCTCCAGTGTTTAGTATAGTGCTTGGCATGAGTATATTGCACTCAATTAATTGACAAAGGGAATACAAAAACAAGAATAAACTTTGATCCTCTGTAAAAATGTCACATACCCAATTATTATACCTCATTACTGCTCTGTCTAGCCAAACTCTGAAGTCTGAAGAAATATGATCTTATCAGTGTTAGGGGCTGCGTCATCATGCATCTGGAAAGAACTATTAATGAGCATTTTGTATGTGCCCAGATTGAGGTGGTAAATACCTTAATCCTCTCAGTCACAAACTTGGCCTATAAATGCATATATCAAACTCATGAAAGCAACTTTTGCATAATTAAGAAATCAATGATGCCATGGGATGCCAAGAATAAGCCCTTTTATTTGGCTAAAGGTTGTGCAACCTGGTGAACTGTTTGGGAACTGTTTCCCAGACTGGGTTCTTGAATCCTATTTGTTTAGTACCTTCAAAGGAACAAAGACATTTCCCCACTTAATCTGCAGTTAGAATTGGTATCGTCATAACAAAATATGCCTGAACACACATCATGGGGGAAGCAAGGTATTCCTAAGAGACATTCAACTTTCAGTTTTCTTAGCTTGGAAGGCTGAAGCCTGGATGAAGTGTCTCTGAGAGCAAGGATCATGCAGTTGTCGCATTCTGATCACATCAGTGTTCCCATGAAGGCAGGATTATATACACCCTATGGGTTCAACTTTCAGACCTAGACTCAAGGACAGTTCTACAAGGAGATGTGCTCATTTGGAGAAGTGATTTAATAAAAGGTAATGAACCTTGGAGGTTTTTATCCTTCACTAATTCAGAGATAGAAAACCTTTGTCCTGAACATGTAATAATCTTGCTGTGAAGTTCAAAAGCAGCCCTGTGTCAACTCTAAAAATTCAGATTTTTATTATAGTTGTTGGGTTGAATGCAATGAGATTACCAGGCTGTTGCTGTTGTTTCCAAATCAGCAGAGCTGGCAAGTGCCAACAAACTTTCTGAAAATGGGTGGCCTTATAACCTAATTTAGAAGTGTGGTTTTGATTTATATCAGTTTGGATCTGCATCTTTTACTCTTGCTCCTAAATTCATTAATAATCTTGTAAACACCACCTCTTTAAATTCATGAGACTGGCAAAGTGCGTTGGTTCTAAAGGAGCTCTACCCTCTACCCTCAGCTGCTGGGTGGGTTTGCTGGTTTTTCCTGCCCTGGTGTACAGGGCTAGAAGCAGTCTTGGAGATGCTGCTCAGACACAGCAACCTCTGGCTTCTGTCACTATGGGGCATATTATAAGTTAATGGAATCTACGCCATGGAAAACAAAATTTATTTTTCCAGAGTAAATTGCTCAAAAGACAGTCACACTGAGGAGAGAAGGGGCAAGAAGGGTGAATTACAGGGAAAAACAAAAATAAAAATACAAATCACGTGGGTCTTTAATCTAAAAATTAAGGACTGCTAAAACAGATGTCAAAAAACTTCAGTGTACCATTAGGAATCCATGCCTATGGAACAGCCAGGGAGTGGAATTTCATAAATAGTAACAATAGTAATAATAACAAATGATAAATAATAATAAATGATAAATAATAGTAATAGTAATAGTAATACTAATTAAATCCAATTTGCCCTTCCATCAGATTCCAGCTTTAATAAACATATCTGTCTATGACTCTACCAGTATGGACATACTAACAGAAGTATAATTTCTTCTTAATGTAAAGCCTGCATAAGTCTATAATGACTTACATCATAGCAATGCAATTTAAAGATCTAGCTTCCGTATAGCCTATGATCATGAAGGTAACTATGAAGGATTATAACTAACTAGCTAAACAAACAAACAAACAAACAAACCATGCACAAGTAAAAGGCAAGCAGAGAAAAAGCAGAGAATGGGAGACTCAAAGAAGCAATTAGACTGAAAATATTTCACTGCCACCATCTAGGAAGCATATTGCTTTCCCACCAATTTTCATTCTATTCTTAAAAACATTTTTTTAAATTCTTACCAGCATAGCATTGCTACTATGTTTTAGAAAGGAAATCATGGGCATTACAGACACTCTATAAGTTGATTTATTCTTTTCAAATGATTGCCAGGAAATTAGATTTCCATTTTTTTCTTTTTGTCTACTCATTCCTTCTCTTGGAGATTTGCATGAAAATAAAAGAGCTGAAAAAAAGCAATCTCAGCTTAAGACTGTAGCAACTGGAGAACTTGCGTGGATTCATGTCAATCATCAGGGAGCTGGGTATATGTAATGGTATAAAGGCATAATTTTACTAAACATCTGTATTTTGCTAAGATCTCATTTTGTGGTCTGTTAGCTTTCCATGCACAAGCTATCACAGCTGTGAGACACCAACTCAAACCCATGCACACTATTGTTTCAACTGAACTCCCAGGGGCTATGTAGCTAAATCCTCACTATTTATCTTTAGCTACTCCTAATGAGTCCTTAAAATTTTTTAGATCATTTTTCTAGCATAACTTTAGCCATACATTTTCTTCTCAGGTGAAATAGATAGTTTCATAAAGAATAGATAACAATAAATAATAATAATAATAATAATAATAATAATAATAACATAACAATAACAATAACAATAACAATAAAAAACACTGATTGGAGCAATTCAAGCCAATCAATCAGCTGTCTGTGGTAAACTCCCGGACACAGAGATTCAACATCTGTATTTTCATCTACACAATGTATACCAACACAGATAGCATAAACCCCTGATAAGATTTAAGCCAGATTATTCATAAAGTCTGTAAAACAAAGATGGGAAATTATTTCCATTCTTCTTTAATCTTCCAAAGCTTCCTTAAATGGACCCATTGATCTATATAATCCTGAAACTTGCAAAGCTTTCTCAAATTCTAAAGGTATTTTGGTTTGGAAGTCTCCTTTTGATTCAAACGACAGGAAGACAGGAGCCATATTCTTATCTCCATTTTAAAGTCAAGTATTTCAATGTGCTCTAATAAAGGGGTTGCATCACTAGGAGCGTTTGATATCTAAGCAGAAATGCTTAGATTTCATAGGACAAAAGAATTCTCAGTTGAAGGCTGCTGTCAGATCCTGACTTCAGAACTTTTGATATTCTCTCTATAATATGCATATTAACTTTCTGATGAGCCTAGCAAACAGAAATTTCATTTCAATGAAGACTAGATGAGCAACATATTTATCTGCAAGACTGGCCAGCAATCTATATAACATGGCTCATGAACTTCCAATAGTTTCCCATGTTTAAACATGGAGATAGAAGTCATGACATGAGAAAAATGATATTAAATACAAGGTTTGGTCTCCATAATAATGTATTCATGTGACAGACACCTTCATTCATTTAGTATCAGTGTTCTGATACAATCATAAGACTGATGAGTTATAAGAGATCATCTGCACCAAGAAGTCTAAAATACATAATTCTCACACTTTACAGGAAAATGAAGATGCTTATCAGTCCCTGGGCTAGACAGTTCTTTTCCACTAGCCAGAAAAACCAAGTCCAGGGCTGAAATCTTAGAACTAGCACAACACAACACATTAACACCTAGTGGAATCCTATGGATGTCAGGTTTGCAGAATCAAAGTTTTTGAGAAAGGACAGAACTCCTCGATGCCTCCCTGCCTCCCCCCTAAGCCCAGTCTTCCGTACTTCAACTTTGTATTCCTTCAATCTTTTCTGTATGAACTAAATCCATTCTATAATAGAATATAGTAACAAATATTGATGTTGGATATACAAAAATATCCCTATGATCAGCAGTGAGAATTCTGTGTGTTCTGATGTTTCCAGGAAACCACCCAATTCACTTTTTATGATCATCCTTCAGTACAAATGGTAGCTACTGGTTTGAATTGAAAAGAGAGCATGCTCACTTCCGAATCTATTTCTCACTACTCAGAAGTTGCCTATGACTACAAGAGATGCAGTCTTGCCTCCTTAGCAATGTTGGAATTGATTAAAACAGAAGAGTTAGGAGCCATTTTCACTATGCTTTTCATAGCAGTAGACAATAATATAAAAATAGCCATTATTGATCATTTATTTGCAATTCTAGTTTAAAGATTATTTTCAGTCGAACCTTATGACTATTAGAATAAATTACCACTGTAACTTAAAAAATAACCTCTTTTCTCAGTCAGGATAGTTTTTGATATCATTTCTTTTTAAGCCGAAATGTTAAGTGTTTGAAATTTCTCAAGTGTATCAAAATTGTAGTATAGACATTTATCTACTGAGACTCTCTGACAACACCTGTACTAATATACAATGTATTAAACTCCCAAGGATTTTATTTAAGCACCAAAAGATATATATAAACAGGACTCTGATTGGCCAATCTGCCATCCTTTTAGAAGAGCTTTTCTCTTCTTGCTAGTGACAAAACATCATCAAAGCTTCAAGTAGGAAGGTAAAACTTAGCATATGAATAGATTGTAACCATATGCTAATAGGGTTTTAAAGTCTTTCCCATTTATTTGAAAGCATATTACTGGAAGACAGTCTAGAGCAAAGGTGCTAAAACTTAGAAACTTGCTATTACTGGGTCCTGCACTGGGACATACTCCAAGGAACAGGGCTAGGTCTCAGAATCTTTGTCAACACAGTGGGCATCACTTCCTTGTAGGGAAACCTCCTTGGTATTCTTTATCTAAGCCCAAATGGGATTGTATACATACTAGGAGATACTCGAGCCAATCCTCTGGGATGAGTGAAGGCTTTGTTCACTTCGACATAGACATTGTTAGAACAGAGCATTAGTAAGTATTAGTATGAGCCTGGGACTCATAATAGAACACAAATGAAACTTCTCCAGAGAAAGTTTACAAGACCGACAGAAGGTGAAAACTGGAAGAAAAAAAAAAAAAGAAAAGAAAGAAAAAAAGGCCAAACCAGCTGGTCTAAACTATTACAGACTATATATAGTCTCACAGTGTCTGCCATTAACCTACTGCTGTTGAAGACAAGCAGTCACCCTTGTTCATGCCTTCTGAAAGGACAGTGACACACTCACTGTTTCTGAAGTAGGTGCTGGTGCTGTTGCTGCTGCTGCTGCCTGTACGTTTCGATCGTGTGCTGCGGGAGGTACTGCATGAGTTCCAGCGACTCTTTGATCTTCAGCAACATTTCATACGTCTCACGACCTCTCACCTATGTAGAAGCCCAGAAACAGAAGATGAAGAACTGCAGACTCAGCTAAGGTCAGCCACCTCTCATGATTTGCAGATTCCTCACGGGTGAATGCATCTACTCACGAAGGCATATTTGTAATGTGAATATCAATAGAGCTGGCACATCTTGGCCAGTTACAGACACACAGGCACAGATGAGTTCAGTCATCTGCCTGTTACCAGCTGAAGGTGAACAAGGAGAGGTTCTGCTCCTGTTTCCGCTGTCATGCTGTGAACTAGTGTTTTTCTAGTGCACTTATTGCCACACAGTTCATAGTTTTTGTGGTTTCTGTTCATGACTTTGTTGCATAGGGTGGGCTCCAAATTAAAATGCTGCTTACTGTCTCTATTGGCGAAGAGGTAGTGCTTTGAGAAGATGCTTATGCTGGGGAAACCTTACCCCAGAATGAGTTATCATGCTGGTGACTATGGCGGATGAACCTACCTACAATCTATATTCAGTAAGACACCTTTAAACATGCACAAAACAAGGCTGCTCGACCCTCTATTGGCATGCTGGGGCCAGAGACTTATAGGAAGCTAATACCTCCCTTCTCTTAAAATCAATGATTCAGTTTCAGCTCCAACTTTATAAAATATAACAACCATGAAAAAAAAAAAGCTGTCTTTGGGATGGCAAAGGGTTTCCAGAGGAATGAAGTGTGCCTCTCTCTTTAAGACAGCTTCCTTAAAGCTTTAAACATGAAGAGAAGGCTGGGATAGGATGAAGTCAGCAGCCCACATGAGAACTATTGGGGCCCGAGGAGTACACGTACAACACGCTCTGGACCTTAGGCCCTGAGCACAAAAGATGGACTGCACCCAGATTCTCCACTGCGGCCACTGGTTTTGCTCTCTTCCTCCGAGAAGCGCACCCTAATTTAGTGCCTTTCCTCTCCAAGTCTGTTCCTACACTTGCGTTTCCTTAGTCTTGCTCTACTGTCTATTTCTTTACCTTGTAACTATGTCCTTAGGAGAACGTAAATGCTTCGAAGGTAAAAACTGCTTCATATGTCCTCCCCATTGCTCGGGATCCAGCCTATTGGTCATGCAGCAGAAACTGATTCCTTTGTTTTGCTTTGGTTTGGTTTGGTTTTTAATCCCATGAGATACATTTTGCTTAATTTTTCATTACTTTTCAATTCACTTCATCATAGTAACTCCTTCAAGCACACACTGGGACTTCCATAAAATATTGGGACAGCAGGAATAATGCTTTCTAAGGGTCACAATTCAGTTTCTATATAGAGCTTTAGAAACAAGACTGAGAACCTCAGCTGTTTCCTTCTGGTCCGCCTGGGGCCAGGGCTGGGAAGGCTGGGAAGGAAGCATGCACACCCAAACCTGCTGAGCAGCCTAAGTCCAATCCCAGAGCTGTGTCTCAGCCACTGTTCCTGGCACTGCCACCTGTGTCAGCGTGGACGGCATCTGGGTTGAACTGGTCACCAATATTTTACAAAGTTTAAGAAGTATGGCAATGGGCGGCAAAGACCCAGGGTAATAAGAACTCAATGAACTCTAACCATAACCCAATAAAGTGACCTCATTCGTGACCCTGGGGAAGCAATGGAAAGTCTTACGTAAGAACTAGGCCAAGCCTCCTGGCTCTTCACATATGACTGTGGATTTTGCCTTGCTTGGCTTCCTCTCTAACACTCCCTAAGAGAAGATAAGTGTTCCCGGCACTGAGAAATGATTAATGTCTAAAGAGAAGAACGCCCTGATGGCTCCAAGTAGAGTAAACTGTTCGTTACGTGTGGTTGTCATGTATCAGATAACCATGGGGCACCCCAGAAAGTGAACAGCGCCCCAGAAGGTGAACAGCTAATTACTGGAGTACCAACTCTGGGAACTATGTATGACAAAAATTCAGGAATGGTGAGGCTGGGTCAAAAAGTTCTATCCCTCACAAATAATGACTTGTGAATCGACTTTAGCTATTTGGTTGAACAATGCCCTATTATGAGGGCAGCTTTGACAGAATGGGAGAGTAAGTAGGCTCACTCACGATATGAATATATTCCAAGGGACAAGATAGCTTCTGGATTCATGAAGAAAAGTCTCTTTGCTTTATTTTATATGTCCTTCTGCCACTATGACTGAATGTGCTTCCTTGTTGGTTTCATATGTTTAACTCCTAAATTCCACAGTATTAGTGGGTTACTTAGGTTATGAAGTAGAGCCTTGGTGAATGAAATTATCATGCTTGTAAATGATTGCCAAAGAGAGGTTTCTCTCCTGTTAAAGACAATACACAGATGATGGCAGCATTTCAGAAGAGGGCCCTCCGAACCTGACCAGGGGCAACTTGACCTTGCCTTCCAGCCTTCATCACTGGGAGAATTGTGTGGCTGCTGTTCACAAGCTCCCCACCTACGTCATCTAAGTTACTTTGTTGTTCTAGCTCCAGCTGTGTGAGAGTTCTTCCCCTCTTGCTCCAGGTAGCCAACCAGTCGATGGCCATCCAGTAACCGCGCATTCAAGGAAGGCTGAATGGAGCAATCATGAGAACGCGAGGATGACTCACTGGTAGGTACAGCAGCTCGTCATCTGGGGACCTCCGTTTCTTGATGGAAGTCATCTGGATTCCGTGCGTATTCTGACGGAAAGCTGGTGGAAGAAAAGCACAAGCTTCATCCTGGGGAATTACTGAAGCAGTGACATAACGGATCCGATATTTCAGGGCACATACTAAATACAAACAGCCTAGCAACCCGTGAGATGAAGGACGATTGTGCTAAGTACCATCTAATTGGTGCTAATTGCTTTTATATAAAGTAAGATGGTAGAGGAGAGCTAGAAGAGGGTGAACCCAGGATGCGGATGGGCATTCTGACTTCATGCTGCCCGTGTGTGTCTAGGTAAAGCTGTTAAGAGAAAAGCAAAGCTCTTTTTATTTTTTGCTTGGTAAAACTTTTTATTTGGGAGAGGATGCGCCTAATCTGGAGTGACTTGATGTGCCAGAGTTGGGGAACATGGAGGGGGAAACCCACTCTCTCAGAGGAGAAGGGGAGGAGCATGAGAGCAAGGACTCAGGATGGAAGGAACAGGAAGGGGAGCTGTGTTTAAGATCCAAACAAACTAATGAATTAATTAATTTAAAAAATTATGTTTTGGAGCATTCATTTCAGAAAGAGTTAAGTGCATGGTACAGGGACTGTGTTGGTAATAGTAAGAAGGGGGCTGCGGGGAGATAAGAGAATTAACAAGTGATAAATCACTAAGGTTTTTGAATTAGAATATCTAATTAATCAGGATCCAGGGTGTGAAAATGATCTTTCCACCACATTCAGATATTCCGTTCTTATTATTAATCACTAAATCATTAGGGATAGAGGAGTCGAGATATGATGTTCTAGTGCTCTCTGCTAGCCATGGGTGCAAAAGTGAAGTCAGATCGTGGAGATGCGTATACCACACACTTGAGCCATACGAGTTGTGATCTAGGACAGGGAGAATCTAGTGATAAAGCACATTATGTCCAATAGCTGGAAGTCAGTGGTGACAAGGTCTCCTGTAAAGAGCAGTTCAAGTTTTAATTCATCTGCATACTAACAGATTATAAGATTAAGGCCTTCTCATAAAAGAAGATATATACTTCAAAATACTTGTTGAAAACTATGCATGGCAGTTTATGCCTGAAATTCTAGAACATGGGACCACTGAAGGGAGAGAGTTGACATGAGTTCAACGCCTCCAGCCTGACAGACTTCCAGGTCAGGCCGGGGTAGGGAGTAGAATCGTTTGTATTTCTTTTTTCAAAAATCCTATCAAACTTACTGCAGTGCCATTAGGCTTACATTGATGCAAAATGCTTTCTAGAATAATATTTCTCTACAAGTCAGCAGCGCACAAGGAGCAGTGTTTACACAGATGTAGCCAGTTGGCCTCCAGGACTCTGTGTGAGTTTCTAAGGTGGAGGGGTACACCATGGGTCACCCAAACCTTTTCCTCCGCCTGCAGAAGACTCGACCCTGCCCCATCTGGCCACTACATCTACTTACGGCGCTTCGTACCATCGCCGTTCTTTGCGCTGTCCGATACTTGCTGCTTTCTGATGCTGTCTTCATCTGCCTTCCGGTCTCTTCCTGGACAAGCACAGATCCGGGCCTCAAAGCAACGTCGGCCCAGGACTTGCCCACTAGAAATTAGAGAATAACAGGTTAAAGTTACAGGTGTCAAGATTGTCCGTCGCCCCCTTTCCCCTAGCCACCAACCCCCCCCCACACACATGCATGCATGCATGTACCCCTGTGCAAGCGCAAGCGCGCGCACACACACACACACACACACACACACACACACACACATCCTTTAGCATAGCTGTTCGGAGCAAGCACCCAAAAGCTGCGCCAGGCAAAACAGGAAAGTGCTTGTGTGCCACAGGCAATGTGAATAAAGAACATTCCATTTCTTTTGCAAAGAACCTCCGAGCCATTAGCTGAACAGCTGTATTTGGCTACATATTTTGAAGGAAACTCTAGTTAAGCCAGGGGATGTCCTTGGATAAAATCCCCCTCAGGCAGCTCAGACTGCTCAAGGAAGCTGTTAAATGCCTTGGGGCCACATGAAAACAAACACTGTCTATCCAAAACAATTCCAGCCAAATGTCAAGGATTTCAGTCTGGAGTGACTGGCATGCCTCCCTGGGCTGTTTTTTGCCCTCTCCTCTATGCCCACACCCCTTCCCTGTCTCCACTTTCTCAGATCTTTCAGTGTCTACAGCAGATTTGCAGCTCAAAGCACTGAATCTGGGGCTTCTCTTTCTACAAGAAAAGTTATTGGAAAAAAAAAACAAAAAACAAAAAACACAGGGTCCACTTGGACCTTGGCTTCTGGCTGTTTCTGAGTTCAGTTCTCTCACTGCTACTTACTCTCTGGTTTCCAGAGTAACAATGATTAAAATTGGACGGCGGTTCATTCCTCCAACACAGCTGCTGTTACACATGAAATTGTACAGGACTGTTGTGAATTCAGTGCCAACCTGAAGCAGGAGAGAAAGAAACATATATGTCCATACATGATATAACATGTAACATGGCATGAACTGATGCTTTTGCTCTCAGCTCTGCCTCAAGAACTCCTCTTTATATGGCATGTTTCCTTCTAGGAAGGGATATTGTAAAATCCCCTTGAGAGCTCTCTTTGTCTTGCTTTCTAGAAAGCTTGAAATTAATGTTTTTTAACAGAGGAGCAACACAGACAAGATGAATTACACTGGTTCATTGTGCTTTGGCCCTGGATCTATACGACCTCACCAAAATTACTCACTCCAGTCTGTACCACACAGATATCTCTGGAAAAGGAAGGATTTTTTTAAAAAATGCCCAAATTTGTAGAAATTCTCTGGGAATATTTTCCTTTTGAAGATAAAACAGCATTGCATAGATTAGAATGTGCAATTTCATGAAGAGTATCCTAGAGCTAGAACACCCTCAGAATTAAATGATCTAGATCATCTATTTATACACAAGGCATGTGAAGCCCAGAGAGGGTGAGTCACATGCCAAACAGCCTATAGCTAGCTAGGCCACTCCAGCAGACTAGCTGAGTTACCCTGTGGTCTTGTGACTGCTGTATATGCTCCACGGCTCTATTCTGTTTCACACACGCGTTTGTAAATGTACCATCTGTTCAGGCAAACTTCAGCTAAACAATGTGCTGTAGCTTCTCCTACTTACAATCTACTATTTAAAAAAAACAAAAACCATAGCATTTGTTTACATGCACTATCAATTCCCTGTCCTCCGGATAAAACCATGCTTCACATAGCACAGGCTTGCAAGCATCGCTTTTTTCTTTGAGGAGGGCAGCATTGTCAGAGCCCCACTACCAAGCTAATTCAGTGCTTTTTAAATTCAAAAGTTAAAAAAGGGATTTATTCATTCTTTTATGTGTATGGGCATTTTGCATGATATATCTGCAATATGTGTGTGTGTGTGTGTGTGTGTGTGTGTGTGTGTGTGTGTGATTCCCACAGAACAGAGGACATCAAGTGTTCTGGAACTAGAGTTGCAGGCAGTCATGAGGAAGCATGTGTGCTGGGGTGGGGCTGGAAACAGAACCAATGTCCCTTGGAAAAGCAGCAAATACTCTTAACTGCTGAGCCTTTGCTCCAGTCCCACATTTAGGATCTTTAAAGGGATGACATGAGAACAAGAGATATTAAAAGAATGCTTTGTAAGTATCTGGTGACAAGGGTGAACACAGTGATAAATGCTAGATCCCACATGTTTCCAAATACATGCTATGTCTTCTGCCCTGTTGGCCCAGCTGCAGGTCTGCCTCTGTCCTGTTTGCCTGCTTACCTGTGGTGGCTCATAAGGGACCAGCACGCTCTGCCTTCCTGTGATAGGATCTTCTACATACTGGGCATGGCTGTTCCCTTCTACTCGAATCAGATGACTGGGAGGGGCGATCTGTCCTGTGGATCAGAAAAGGACAGACTAGTTAGTTTACATGCCCTAGTAATCAAGAGTATGAAATGAAATGGCATGGAAACGAATGACGGTGGCCTAAGAAGCTATCTAGTGTCATAAAGTAAACCCATATCCTTGCTCAAAGGACATCCCTCGTGGTCAGTGTCTACCATGGATGACACCTGACACCTGATGGCAATGCACAGAGCTTTATGATGATCAGAGTCTAGGCAATGGGTCTCTGCTCTGCAGCTCAAGATTAACCCCCCAAGCTCTCACAGAACACCATCCCACAACTCTGATATCACCCACTGAATAGAATTTTCCTGGTTCCCTTGTAAAAATGGGAAACAAACAAACATAGTCTAAGATTTCAACTGGCAAAAAACTAAGTGAGAAGGGAAGAAGTTGACTGAGCATCTAGCTCAGTGGTAGAACACATGCCTACCAAACACAGGGCCCTGGGTTTGAGCCCTACCACTGAGACAAGACAAGCTGAATACCAGAAGGTGAGTACTGTTTACCTTTATTTTTTTCCTCTCCTATCCATCTTAAGACTCAGCTTTAATTATAAAGATAAGAAACTCGCTGGTTTTACTGTGTTCAAAGAGTCCCAGGCTGGAGACAAGAAGAGAGAGCAGGTTTTACAAGAGCCCAGGCACAGTCCTAAAATTGTGATGTTTGGCAACACTCCAAAAGAAACTGTTTTGAGGCTGAGGAACCATAAAGGTGTCTTTACCCTTTGGCTATGAAGTTCCAGTCTATGAAAATTATTCCGTAAAACTGAAAAGCTAGGAATACCAACATATTCTCTTCAGCACTGTTTATTTTGATTGAAACCATATTGTGTGAAAGATTGAGGAAACCTCCAGAAATATTGTCATTTTGATGGAACACAGACAATTAGGCAAACTGAAGATGAAGTCTACATGTATGTGGATAATACAGCCATGCACACAAAACCAGAAATTAATGTGTAAATCTGTCAGAGATGTTTGGTTGCATTTTTGCCTTCTGAATCTTTACCTTTTTCTTCCTCCAGGAAGTTTTCGTGAGGTCTCATAAGCGTCCTAGATTCATACTTTCTGGCTACTTCCCAACATTTACGCTTTCAGTATTTTCGGGGAATCATTCTAACTCACAACCCATCCTACATGTCCAGACACTCTGAGAATTCCTTCCTGCTTCCAGGACTCGCTGCCTTCGTTCCCTTCACAGAACCATCGTGCAAGGTCTACTCAAACCCCTGAAAGCTCTCACCTCTTCTGTAGCGCTGTTGTTGGATCTGGGGCCCAAACCCAGACTGGTATAGATGACACATGGACACAGAACTTAAAAGGGGTCCCCAAGGCCCCTTCCAGTCACCTGTCTCCCTTTCCACTATCCATTTGCTCTCTTTTTATTTACCCACTGTTTGCCATCTCAAATTTTATTCTTTTCTCTCCTTTTGTTTTTCCATTTGCTCAGTACATTGATTCTTTCATGCTCCTTCTTTTGGCCTTCCCCAGCCTCCCATCCCTCTAAACTTGAAAGATCGCTCTGGGAAAAGAACCCAAGTCAAAGGCTATGACAGACATAACAACCCCCATGCGAGTCTGTTTATATCCTCACATTTGGAAAAGGAAATTAATAAGTAGTTCAATTACTGTGAAAGTCACAATTTTATTTACCATTATTTTTAGCCTGAAATCAGAACCAGCTTCCTTATCAACAAAGAGCTTGACTAGAGAGTAACAGAATCCCAGAACCCCGCTGTTCTTACCCTCATTGAACTCTCGGCTCAGCTCGTGGTTAGGGCATCGTTTCACAACTTCAGTGACATGCTCTGCTTTCTTGTACACAGGCATGGCACGGATGACAGCGCCCTGTGGGGGTGGGGTCATCACCTTGATCTGGATGGGGCATGTCTTCGCAATCTGGCAGTATAGCTTCTTCAGTTCAGTGGAATACTGCTTAGAGACGAGAGGGCCCCACAGGAAGGGAGAAAGAACCAATATGAGATATTATTTCAAATCAAAAGAAGATAAGCACAACCACTTTTGAAAGCCCTTCTAGCTATATGCTAAGTTCTGGCTAGGACACATGCCAACTTTATAATAGAGAGCTATATTTATTAATCAAGTTGATAATTCTTGCTACTTTAAATAAAATTTTATTTTTAAAATATACTGCATTTATACTATAATTCTCTCTCTCTCTCTCTCTCTCTCTCTCTCTCTCTCTGGTGTTTTTTTGTTGTTTGTTTGCTTGTTTAAACAAGATCTCACTATATAGCACTGGTTGGCTAGCTTGAAATTCACAGAGAGCTGTCTGACTCTATCTCCCAAGTGTTGGGAATAAAACTTTGGACCACAATGCCTGGCCTTTTTCCCGTCTTTGGGATGAGGAGATTTACATTCGCAGGGGTTTACAAATAATACAACTTGTCAAAAGGCCCAAGATGTTGGCTATTGACAGTTTCCGGAAATGGAAGGTCCAGTTTTCTTTAAGGTTGTGACCTGTGATAGGTGGGCCAGGCCCCAGAGTAGGCTACACATTCAAGTGTATTTGGACTGTACAAATTGGACTTCATGGGCTAGGAAGAGAAAGAGCAAGAGTGAGAGAGAGAGAGAATAAGGAGCTGGGTAGTTGGGTAGATCTGGAGGACGTTAGGTGAAGAGAAATGAATATGATTAAAACACTGTATGAAATTCTAGGATAAAATTATTATTGAACATAATGTTACCATGAACAATTTCACAAGCGTACCAGAAATAAACAGGAAACAATGTTTCAGGCTTTATGGTTATATGGCTAAGAGATTCATAGGAATTAGAGTTGTGGGACTTGTTTTTAAGATGGGATATCTGGCAAAGACTGAGGAGATTTTTGTCTGAGACCCATAGCTATGTGCTACACTACAAGAGCTCCCCTTAAGTTCTGGACTTGCTGTGTGGTTCTGCTGAGAGAGAGACCACACACAGAAACCAGAAGGAAGCAGTTGGTCTTCTCCCCAAAAAGGCCAGCAGGTTAGGAAGCAGCTACTCATGGTTCTGAAGGGAGCTGGTGGAGCTGTACACATCTGTCCAGTCACATGTGAGTAAATAGTTCCTTAATACTCCTTTTTCTTCAAGGAGGGCACATTCCCTGGGGATCAGCTGGTTTAGAACTGGCAGAACCTGGTTAAAAATGCCAGAGATCTAAGAGGAAAAGCCCTAGCCTGTGTTGCCTCCTCTTGCTACCTTGGAATCAGAGTAGAAACTGGGTTTTTCTGATCCCCTTTGCGTGTTAAACCTTATTGCCTGAGCTCCTGGGGCCAAGGCCTCACGGCTGCTTTCCTGCTCCCTCCAATGCTGAGGTAAAACCACCCAGGCACTAGAGATCACAGCCAAGAGTGGGCACCTAGTAACACACATCCAAACAAGGGTAAACAGGGCTGTCGGTTTTGGGCCCAAGCTGGCAGCATCTTCCTCCCAGGGAGAAAGAGTCAGAAGGACAAAGCCCGAACCACAAAGAGATTAATTTTTTATATGACCCACCCCAAATCTTACTAAAGGACAACACCTACTTTAAAAAAATCCCATTTAAATGTGCTGCATTGCTTCCTTTTGAAACAGAATATTTAAATACCACTTCATTTTTTTTTCTGAGCATTTCAGCATATGAAACTTTCAGTTAAAATTTCTTGCTGCTAGGATGGTATTGTGAAATCAGTCCTTCGTGCCCACAGGCCAGGGATTAAACACAGTAAAAAGGTTTTTCATAGCTTGAAGTTAAGGAAGTGTGCCAAAAAAAAAAAAAAATCAACCACAGAAATAAGTTTCTTCTTGGGAAAGGCTGAATGAAATGTAGATGAATATTTTTGCTCTTGTGTTCTTAAATGATGACTTTACAGAAATGTCATGTTAGGGCATATTAAGAACTCATGTCCACGCAGAGTGCCAAAGAAGTCAGTGTATCTATTTGTGTTTTAGTTGCAAGAAATGCTTTATGTAATCCTTGAGAGTGTTGCAGAAAACAAAATGAGTCTTAGGAAACATGAAAAAAATAGTAAGTTTGTTAGCTAACAACTGAAGGTAACTAAAGTCTCCTTGTAAGCAAGTGAGGACTATAAGTGAAAAGAATAAATGTTCAGAACAGGACAGGTTCCTAAGAGTGAAAATCCACTGGAGTAATTAGTATACTATAAACTGAGGCAAACAAACAAACAAACAAAAACCCTAAAAAACAAGAACAAAAACATAAACAAAAAACCTAAAAAAGGGGGCTGGGGACCACGTCAGTTGCTTGCCCAGTTTAACTCCCTAACAATATAGAAACTGAATGTCAAGTCACAGTAGGAAGATCAAGACTTTAAAGTCATCCTTGAGTACATAGTGAGTTTGGAGATATATGATGCAATTGGGATATATGATAAAATTATTTAAAACAAAAAAAAACAAACAAAAAACACTCCCTCAAAAAAGAAAGGAAAGGAAAGGAAAGGAAAGCAAAGGAAAGGAAAGCAAAGCAAAGGAAAGGAAAGCAAAGCAAAGCAAGCAGGAGAGGAAGGAGGGAGGGCCAAATGGAGGGAGGGAAGAAGGGATGGAGGGAGGGCAGGTAGGCAGGCAAGGCATAGTTAAGTCTTTGTCAAGCACAGACATCCTTGGGGATGGAGGTTGGCAATCTAGCTTCTGACTTTCAATAATGAGTACTGTTATTAGAAAGAGAATCTTCTCCCAAAACTATGAGGAAGGGATTACTGGTCTCTTATCTGAGGCCCTGGAGCCAGAGGATTCAGTATCTGGAGCTTTTTAGGTATTACAAAGGGGAGAAAGTTCATGAAGTGTTTATCCTGAACACCAGCCACAAGGACTAAGGCCTGCACTCTATGAACTATGCCAACATCTCTACAGAAACCATCAGCATCTGCCCTGACCAAGGAGTGACTTCTAAGCCTCCAAATTTGGGTTGAATATAATCAACAAATGACTTTTCCTACAAACTTAAAAAATCAACACAGACAAAAACCACGTTTTATTTTTAGAGCTATTTGAATTCAGAACTGCAGATAAGAGATAATAGACCTCTAAAATCATCATCATCATCATCATCATCATCAATTTAATAGATAAGAAAATTAAGGCAAAGAAAAGCGTTTCCTAAGGATACATAGGCATTGCATAGCCCTACATCATTTTCCTGTAACAGCAGATCATCTTTCTATTTTCTTGTGAAAGCAGAAAAATGTACTTTTACTTGTTTCTAATGTACTAAATCAGGGCTCCTATATGAAGGACCTTCCAACGTACACAATTGTTGGTGCCATTGTCCTGGAGCTCAAAAGGGTTATTTTTCTGAGAATAACATAGAGGTTACTTTTCATTGACTCTAGTAGTGTTTGCACAAAGAAAGTTTTTAAGAGACACTGGACTAGGAGAAAGGTTACCTGGGCTTTCTGGCAGTACTGTTGGCCATATGGCTCTGAGGAAGGCAAGGGTAACCAATCCCCCCTCTAACGTGGCTTGCTAAGGGCTCTATAAGGCCCTTTGTATTCTGGTCTACCCAATTCTCATCTTTCTAAAGCTCTTTCCTGCTTTTTCTCTGTCAGCCTAATAGAATCATTCATTCATTCATTCATTCTCTCTCTCTCTCTCTCTTCCTCTTTCTTTTTTCCTTCCTTCCTTCCGTCCTTCCTTTTTTTCTTTCTATGTGTAGGTGTGTGCTTTGTTTGCACATATGTGTATATATGTACCATCTGCAGAAATCAGAAGAAGCCCTCAGTTCAATTCACCTGAAATGAGTTACAGATGGTTGTGATATGCCATGTGGGTTCTGGGAACCAATGTCCAGGTCCTCTGGAAGAGCAACATGTCCCCTTACCATGAAGCCTCCAAGCCCTCTCTGCAGCTTCTGATCTAAACGTTTCAATCCAACTCTTTAAGCACATCATCTGTCCATCCTCACAATTCAAGTGTGTTGTTCCCCATATGGTACAATCTGCTTTTCTCTTGGTTCTTTCCATCCTGTCAGGGCAATTTATAGATCCCCAATAGCCCTGCATCTGGGATGCTACCTTTCCATATTCTCCAGTGCTGCTCACAGCATTTCCTATTTGACCAAATCAAGCTACGTGACCAGGGCCCAGCTGTATTATGTAGACTGCATCTGCTTAAACCCCAGGCCCACAAAACAGAAGCTGTAGGAATGCAGAGGCCTGATATGACCCTTATTTGTAGAGTCAAGTCTCCATCACTCTGTTTCCTTCACTGCTAGCAAATGAGTTCTGATGACACCATGATCTCCACATGACTTTCCAGTTCTAAACTCAGTCTCTCTAACCTCGCCTGATTACTAAAACCTCAGATTTAGCCTCCTCCTTCATCCCTTAGCAAATACACTTGTCATCTTTCCCCCACTTTCCAAATGTATATAAGATAGCAAAAGTGGGAAGTGGATTTATGTCAATATTTGTAAAGACGGTGGTGACCCACGTCAGCAGAGACTGCAGTTTGTGCACATACAGTGTTTGGAATATGACTCTTTGTTTCTGGGATTTCCAAAATTAATCTCTTATTTGATCTTCAACTCTGGCTTGAGGTTTCTTAACTCCAAAGCCTAATTTATTCATTTAATTTTTTTCCATGTGGGTGTCTTTTGCCTCAATCAGCTTTACTGATGTAAAATTTTACTGATGTAAAATTTTCTGTAAGCTGTAGCAGTTTTAAACTGTTTAACTTGGTGACTTTAAAAAAAAGAAAGTACAGAGTTGAATACTCAGAGCCACATTCCATATAGAGAACAGCTCCCATCTGTTCTCAAAGGCTCTTAGCCTGTGTTATTGCCCTGTCCCCCAGCCCCTCCTGTGTTATTACCCTGTCCCCCAGCCCCTCCTGTGTTATTGCCCTGTCCCCCAGCCCCTCCTGTGTTATTGCCCTGTCCCCCAGCCCCTCCTGTGTTATTGCCCTGTCCCCCAGCCCCTCCTGTGTTATTGCCCTGTCCCCCAGCCCCTCCTGTGTTATTGCGCTGCCTCCCAGCCCCTGGCTTGAAGCAATCGGATGCTTGCCTTTGGCACACTACAGTTTTACCTTTGTGGAATTCAACACAAATGGCCAGAATACTACACGATGTCTTGCAATGATACTTTTGAAAAGTGTGATTGGCTTCGCCTATGTCATATTTTGCTTTATCTAGCAGTGGGATTCTATTACTTACCACTTCCCTATTTCCAGTTTTCTCTGCTAGGGATAAATTACATATACAACTTATTGTGGAGACATGAATTTATGCTTTTCCTAAATAACTGATTTTTCTGGGTTGACCATGTCCCATGGGACCCTGCTAAATTTACTTTCTAGTTCCAGCAGATTACAACCATGTCATCTGCAAATAGAGTCTTACCTCCATCGAAGGCTAATTCTCTAGAGACCTGCCACTAGGCTTTGAGAGATCTTTTCCTTGTACATGTGAACATTTAAGTAAACTGAACCATACACACACACACACACACACACACACACACAACACTGACTTAATGTCCTGTGCCTATGTTTTAACTGTAAAACATGATGATAAATCTTCTGTTTTTATTCTATCCCATTTATTAACACCAACCATTCTTTTTTTTGAACAACACCTCATTGTCTCAAGACATGAGAATATCTCTTCCTTTTGTTATTATTTTGAGAGAGCCTCTCTGTTGTGTTTTGTCCTGTGTATAACGTTTCCCACAGTGAGTTCTGTGGTATTCTATCTCAGATACTGGTAGATGTCGGGCATGTAACTCTTCTCTATTACAAATAATGCCATTGCTTACACTGTTTACATCTCCTTTAACAGCCTCCTCTCCTCTTAGCCTGTTGGCCTGTCTTTATTATGTTTTTCTTCAATGGTTTAGTGCCTATATTTTATTTATTTTTACTGAAGTCACCTTCTAAATACTTTTTTGGAATTCCTAAGATAATTTCTTTAACTCTTTACCTTGATTCTCTTTAGTTAATGTTGGGTTTATCCTAAAGACTCAGAATTTGTATTTACTGTCATCCAACACTAAGATATAGTCAGAGCTAATGTTGGTGTCTCCTTTTATGTTTTTCTATTTGTGAAAGCTTGCTTGACTGCATACAGACATGGGATAAACAGAAGAGGCAGGACTTAAAGCTGGTCTTTTGACTTCTAATCCAGTAATTGTTGCCCAGAATTGTTTGTCAGACAAGAGTCTGTTTCCTGGCTTTGGAACTGGATCCTTTTCTCTTTCACAAGACTGCTTTCTTAACTCCAGTGCTGCCTTATGTTATTTTATTTTACTCAACTAGAATTAAACCAACCTCTCCTCTATTTGTTGCTGACCCCATTGACTGAGCCAAATCTTGGTTGACTACTGAGTATCAGGCACCCTCTGTTAAGGCCAGCTCATACATTCAGTTTGATTTTAGAAAGAAGAGAAATAAGCAACTGTCATTGTTTTTGTTAGTGTCTTTAGTTATAAATAACATTTCCTGATGCTTTGTACATAGCTTTCATGAAGAAAACAAGAGGACTGTATTGTGCTAAGTCCAACCGTCTTCCCTATCTACCATCTTTTCAGTACTTTCACTGCCCCGATTGTGGTTCTAAATCCTTACAGTCTGAATAGCTGATGTTGGGCATCAACTTTTTCTTTACTATCTTTTAGATCACTCCCACTGAGAACTTTCTCTTTTCCTACTTTCTCTGACTGCATTTACCTTCTCCAACCTACCCACATTCAAGCCATCAGCAAATGCATCCTCAGAGCTGATTAAAATGCATCTAAAAACACAGTCCTATTCCCACTGTCCACAATTTATTCAAGCATCCATGCTCCTATACACAAACATTGCTCATTCAGTTAGCAATGGAACGGAGGGAGGAGAACCAGATGATACAACATAGAGGGGGGAATTCTTACTTTATAATATGGTACTTAATGAAAAATGTGAAGCAACATAAAATGCTAAAGTGTTGGAAACTACCTGGGTATCTTAAGTCACTTGCTTTTTCTGTTCTTAACCTTTACAGTGTTTCCTGCTGAGGTAAGTGATACACAACTATATTCCTGATTCTCAGGAGGTAGAAACAGGTAGATGGCAAGTTTAAGACCTCACTGAGATAAACAAAGGCTTTGTCCAAAATAAAGCAAACAGGAATAAATCGTAATTGTGATGCTTAATTTTAATTGTTGATTTGACTTGACTAAGAAATTTCTGGATTAGTAATTCACACCTTGGCTGCTTGAGAGGACACTGCTAACCATCAGTAGAGCGAGAATGCTCTGATGTAAAGAAGGCTTAATGTGCTGAGGCATTTGAATAGAACACTGGGAGATGTAACACGGTGTGAGGCAGGATCCATTTGGAAGAAGTAGGTCACGGGGTGGGAATCTGCCTTGGTCCTTTCCTATCCTCTATCGTGGGATGTTTCATGCCCACAATGGTGTGAGAGGTTCTAGGGTACACTGCCTGACATTATGGAGGGAAAGTTCTGAAACCATGAAGTAATCTTTCTTTTTTAAAAAATGTTTCTATCAGATATAAAGTTACAGTAATAATTAAAACTGACTAACACACTATATGTAAGGTATTAAATATATTAATCATAGATATCATGTTAAATATGTTAGTTTATATTATGTGAATATATTGTATTAAATATATAGATTGTGTGTGTGTGTGTGTGTGTGTGTGTGTGTGTGTATGCTGAGGGTAAAACCCAGCAACTTGTGCTTTTCAATGAGCTATGTCTCTAGCCCCCTAATTTATATTTTCCTTCTGTAAAGGTAGGATGAAACTCATTACCCTGTAAAATTGTGACAGACCTATGATTTCAGAAGCCACAGAACACAGGCTATGCCAGAACCTGGAGGAAATATTATAGTATTTTGTCTAAACCTTCTTCTCCCTTTAATTTTCAGATATAAAATAGCCATAGAGAGGTAATACTCATCCATTAATTCAGCAAATATGTATTGAGCACATTCTTTGCACCAAGCTCAGTTTTGTAGCCATACCCTTTCCTATCAAGGAGTTGGCTTAAAGGAAACATTGGTATTAAATTAATTCTACAACTTTAATACAAGTTTTTATGAAAGAGCAGAGCTAGCCAAGGTACAAATGATGGCACATTCCATCTAGAAGAAATGAAGGCTTTCCGAGGCTCGCCCAGGTCATGAGAAAGTAGATTCAGATGTCCCAAGTTTTTCAAGAAATTTACATACCACATTCTAGTTAAAGAGTTTCCACAGGAAAATCAGCATGGTATCTTTAAGGTGGGCCCCTATTCTGTCTCTACCATTCGGCCACCGTACTTCAAGGAACTTTCAACTTCAGGTAAATAATAATAAATAATTTAGCTTTTGCTAAATTTTTCTTAGGAAGTTAGCTCTGGAAATTTTGAGCAACAGGATCAGATCATTGGGTCTAGCTACTGAATTTAAAGATGAGAAGTAAAAACCCCAGAGAGAAGACCTTGGCAGGCAGACTTTGGCTTGCAGATTAGTGGTCCTCGGTGAGTACCACACAGCTTTAGAGCAGAGGCCCAAGGTTGAACTGCTGTTTGATAACAGTGGATTTAAATAAGCACACAGTTACAAGAGCACATGGCCACAGATACTAGAAGGCTGCTGAGAGATCAGATTTTAGAAACATTGTCAACTTTCAGAAGGCTACAAGGACACTGACTTGTGCTTTGGTGCCACATACCTGCTTTTTTTTTCTGGGGGTTGCACTTTTATTCCCTAAATGTAAGCACATTTCCAAATGGAGTCAGAAGTTTTTGTAACATAAAATGTCTACCACTAGCTGAACTAGCTACTCCACAGCCCTTGGGATGAGTCAGCTGCTTTCTGCTGATCCTGCTGCATACTTAGGGGAGGCAGCAACTGCAGGTATGGCTCTCTATGAGGGCTTTATCATGAAATCATGCATCCACATGCTTTGACAGAGAAGACAGGGGGGAAATGAAGAAAGGACATTAGAAATAATTTGATCCCAGATGTAAAAGTAACTGACTTCTTCAAAGAAGTAGAGAACATGCGATACCCTAAGAAGGTGCAGGCAACTCCCAGAATTCCCTGCAACAGTGAATTAGTTATCCAGATGGAAAAATGTCCAATTATTATTATTGTTGTTGTTGTTGTTATATTGTATTTATGATGTATATATAGGACTCAACTCATTTGTGCCACAGTATGCACAACCTTATGGGGTCAGTTTTCTCCTTCTTCTTTTGTATAGATTTAGGGGACTAAATTAGGTCAGAGTTTGAGCAGGTGATGCCTTTACCCACTGTCCTACATTACCACCCCATGCATAACAATTTTCTGACATTGGGACAATATATCTTCATGTACAAAACTCATGCCCGAGACCTGTATGTGATTACAAAATAATTAAAATACTAGGGTATTATTGTAAGGCCATTTATAATTTTCTGGGGGCTGCATGTAGGCTGTGGTTTAGACAGGACTGCCAGTAGTTATTCTACTTTAAATATGTTATCATTGATGATGAGTCTCAAAAAACACTGCTTTCAGGGTCGCACTGCTCAAGTGACTTGTAAAGATGAGATAAAATGTTAGCAAAATCACTTTAGGAACACAGAAAAGACTAGGAATCCGCATGCATGTCGATGTACACGTAGGCATCTGTAATTCAATCTCTGTTCATGCTAAAGAAGCATCAGTTCTTCAGCAAAAATGAAGAGCCTAATTTCATGTTAAGGCTCAGACACATTGCCCATAGACAATCATTAGAGTTTAAATATCAACATGAAGAAATTATTTCTTCAGTGGCCTGGAAGCAAGGTGCTGGATAACGGGTGGCTGAGGTAAATTCTTTCATGCTATACAATACCCCGACCACATAGAAAAGGAAGCTTTGCTCAAGTTTTGTTTTGTTTTGGGAAAGAAGGGGACAGGTTTGGCATATGGAGAGAAGATCTGCTTAAAGCCAAATATCATGTTCAAATAAAATTATTCCAAGGGATTTGGTGAAACAAGGGCAGATTCAGCTCCTTTGCTTAATAATATGTTGCAAATAGAAGGGAGGGCCAGAAAAGCATTCCGGTGGTGAGGACCCCACTGCCAGCACCTGCCTCAGTGACATTCTATATTACACACTCTTGGCTGCTAGACTGGTAATTCAGTATCACATAGAGAAGCCAGCTAATCTCAGCACACACCTGCATGTGCTCTCAGCGGCTCCCTTTTCCTTAGCAGACACAGCTAAGACCTTCCCTCCCCAACTGTATCAAAACAGCTTAAAACAAATGATAAATCAACTCTTTTGTTATTTTCAGGAAAAAAATACAATATATTAAATTCAATATGGGTGGGATGAACTTCCGTGCAAGGATTAATCAATATCCCACCTCGTCATGTTTCTTCTTAATGGAGCAAATGCACAATGTCAAAGCTATCCTAGAACCTTCATTTTAGATCAGCCTACATCTGCCATAGTATTTTACTACAAGGGAATATTTTAATGATCTCTTTTGGTGTAATACTGCATACATAATGACCCATTTAGAGGCAATCTACACAAAAATGTATCCTTCCCTTACTAATATTGGAGCAAATCACCTACCCAGAGAACGTGTCTGGATCTGAAGGAAAGGAGAAGAAATCTAATGCATACATAAAACCACCAATAAATAGAAAAGTCTTATTTTATTCCATGTATTATGAGTAGATTTGTTTGACTTAAAATTAAAAAAGAAAATCATCAGAATTTGCAAATAACCCAAAGATAACTCCCCTTCACTAAAAGGAAATATAAGATGAACTTCTGGTTCATGGATTCCCTTTGAAGAGACCCCAAAAGAACGTAAGAGATCAAATGCATTCCATAGTGCCTCAAATACCTGAATGCACACAACGAGAGAAACGGGCAGTGTCAGAAGCAGCCAAGGCCGTGCATCCCGAATGAACCCTTAATGGTGCAATTGTGAAGTCTGTCTTCAGTTGTTTCAGTGCTATCTTGAAGCACTCAATGACCAATATTTTTCCTTCCTAAACTATCCTTGAGAACAGCCATATTTATAATGGTAAGAATGTGGTGAAGTCATAATTGGAATTAATACAAAAGAAAAAATCAGAAAACGCATGCAGGGTTGAGGGAAAACAAAGGAGCGAGCTGGCAAGTGACAGGATGGCAGACTGTCACACAGCAGAGTGACATGGAGGACAGGAGGGCACACATGGTGAGCTGTGCGCTTTCATCAGGACATGTTGGGAAGCTCATCCTAACATCTGGCTTACTAACATGCGAAGGACATATACTCAGAGAAGAAAACAGGCTTGATCTGAGAAAAGCATATTGAATAACTCAAGAGTCCATATTAAACTATGGATTGTACTCCCTGAAAACTCTGGCCAAACAGTCCAACAGCAAACACACCCAGGGATAGATTTTGTTCTGAATAGTCTAAGCAAAATTCAAGATGGTGAGTGTTTTATGGTACACAGTTTACGAAAACACCAGAAAGGATAAGGGGGCAGGGAGGGAGTATCAGAAGTTTTGTTAAAACTCAAAATATCTATGTAGGCCTGGATGTTCTGGGAACTACTTTGTAGACCAGGCTAGCCTCAAACTTGCAGAGATCCTCCGTCTATCTCTGTCCAGGGTACTGGGATTGGGCAGTGGTGGCACACACCTTTAATCCAAGAAGTGAAGGCAGAGACAGGTGAAGATCTGTAAATTCTGCGTAAGCCTGGTCTACCAGAGTGAGTTCCAGGACAGGGCTACACAAAGAAATCTGTCTTAAACTCCCCCTCCCCCCACTGCAAAGAAAACAAAAACAAAACAAAACAAACAAATCTGTCAAGGAGCTTGTACTCCAAGGTGATTCAAGCCAAACTCTTCTCCATTCTAGAATTAGGAACAGGGGTCAAGGGCACAGAGTCTCCACCTTCCCACTGACTTTCTGAGTCATATGGGCCAGATCACTTCGGACCCCAGCTTCTTGAGTAATGTATGAGTTGTTCTACTGTCAACCTCTAGCTACAGCAGAGAAGACAGGCTTTGGAAGAAAGCTCATAGGCAGATCGCAGGCCACCCTAATCTACTGGCTCTATAGTAAGGGTCAGGCTGGAGCACATCCCCACACTGGCCCCACAGCCACCTGGCAGGGATTCCTTCTCCCCACCTCTCTTCCTGCCACAGTAGTCTACCTGCCAGACATGTACGAATTGTGCTCTTGATAGTTTGGAAAAAAAATCTTTCCTTCCAGCACTTTTCCTGACAGCCCCAGCCAAAGGGCAGCCTGTTGCCACCTGTCAGTTGTGGGGATTAATTACCTGAGCTGAGGCTGGGAGCGGCGCATTCTTCCCAGGGCCTCACCCGCAGATGCAGATATTAAGCAGGTGGGCTGTCTGCTTTCTACCTACTCTGAAGACCAACCAGTGGGTCTACCCTGTCTGGCAGGTGGGGATCAGGGGATACTGGATATGTATTGTGCAGTAGCACTTCCGGTGAGAGGTCATAGCTAACCCTGTGGCTGTCTGAGGGCATCCACCACTGGGGAGACACTGCCTTCCCAGCTGGAAAGAAGTATATTGGCACCATCCTTGGGCAGGGGCTGGGGTGGCGCCTGCCAGCCTCCAACTTGCCTGAGGATATGAGTTTGGAAAGCCAGTTAAGAAAGATTTGACATACTTGCTTGGTGATTTTGCAACCTTCTCTTCAGCAAAGTGAAATAGCCTCTATCTAGTCTCAACGGCCAGTGTTCCCATGTTAGCCAGACCTGGCCAGGGATACAGTCACAGTCACCTTCTTAAAGCGGACTGTGAGGCATTTGTCTTTGGGTGTTCAATACATAGTTAGCTTGTTTTCACGTATTATACAAAGTCACCTTCATCCAGGCCAGAAGGCTGGAGAGAGGTGAATTGCCTGCACTGTGAGCAGTTAAACGTTCATACACGTTACTAACTTGGAGGCCTGAGAGCAAACTTTGGAGAGACTGTCTTCTCAGTGCTGACCAGACATTTGTAAACAGTTTTCCTCAATAAAACATTCCTAGGTATTCACCAGAGTGAGGAGAAGCAGCAGGTTTCTACAGTTAAATTGTTTTACTCTGGAGTAGTAAGGGGAAGAAAAACTTGACTTCTCACCCCCACTGGGCCCATTCCATTTAATTTCCTAAAGAGAGAGAGGCTCAGAGAAACCATCACACAAGGGGTAAGTTAGAATTTAAAACCCACAACATCTCATTTGCAACCTTATAATCATCTCCTGTGAAACACACCTGTAACTTCTCAGGATGAAGGTGTCTGGAGAGCCGGGTGGAGGGGCAGGTAAGGCAGCTGTGTGGAACTAGAGACACGGAGGGAGACACAGAGGTCTTGCTCTCCCCCTGCCCCTCTCTGCCGCTCCTTACATCCCTCCATCTCCTAACCTACCCCTCTATCCCACCATATCCGTCAGTCAAACCGTTTCTCTTCCATTCACAAGCTGCACACCCATCTAGGACAATGGTTCTCAACCTGTGGATCAAGACCCATTTTGGAGGCCACATATTAGATATCCTACACATCTGCTATTACGATGACATTACGTTACAACTCCTAACAGTAGCAAAATTACAGTCATGAAATAGCAATGAAATAATATTGTGGTTGGGGGAGGGGTCACCACAGCACAAGAAACAGTATTAAAGGGTCACAGCAGTTGGGAACCACTGAGCTAGGAGGTGGCTCCACATGTAGCCATCACTTGCCCTTAGGTGGAGAAAGTCTTTCCTCTCCCTCAGGGTGATTCTGAGATTCCCAAGAGTCTCTAATGCTCCCAAGTGAGGTCAAATAACCCCCAAACCTTTTGCCCCTTCTCTTTCCTCAGCCTGACCTTAGTTTATCAAGGAAGCCACTTTTATTTATTAAGGTCTTCCTGGAGCTCAGGTCATGCACTGCCACAGGGCTGTGGTGTCTATTGCCTACTCCAAAACAAATCTCATGTCTGAAGTGGGGGACTTCCCTCCCTATCCGTCCATGCTGCCATAATAGAACTCTCTGATTACACAGGCATACTCCCTCTTTTCTAAAATGCCTCCTAGTAAACTATTCCTCAATTCTACCTCCTAATGAGAACAATATCCTTCGGAATAGAAATGGGTTGAAACACCATTTGGCGCTGGGGGCATCTATAGCTCTCTTCCTGGGTGATAGCCCAGGCATTTCTGACAAAATGACACTATAGTCATTGGCACTTTTATCTTTCCTTCGGAAATGATGCTTCTTTGAAGTTAGGACCATACACCTACTCTAAAAAGAGTCAGTCATGGTCATTTGCTGGTATCTGGGGTGTATTTGTCTCTTTTTTATAGTAAGCTGGATAAGCCTGTTAGACAAGAGGATATATGGATTATTACCAAGGACATGGAAGCTAATGGCATATAACTGGTGTCCCCTGAAACTGTCATCACTCACCAGCTTATAGATCATTTCAATCTCCTGTTTATTTAACTCGGGGAAGTAGACATTTAAATAGATACTTTGTTTACAGCAGCATAAGGGTAGAAATTCAGATTTGAATCCAGGGCATTAATTATGTATACCTTTATACCAACTAAGCACATCACTCAATGGCAATGCCATGTCCATGTTCATTTATAGATTCCTGCTGTGATCAAGTTACTGTACCACCTGCTAATGTGAGAATACATGCAGAGTAAGTCTCTCCTCTACCTTTTGGAAAACAAAACCAACATATTTATCCACAGCAGAAATAAAGTATAAATGTAATTTAAGATGAGACACAATGTGATCAAAATTGAATCTCGAAGTGTTTTTATAGGTCCAAATCTAAGAAGGCATTGAGAAGACCTAAGAACTGTTAACATGTCTCATGGCTGTAGCTTTGTGAGAAGTTCAACGCATGCCTCTGAGCCCTAAGCATGTGTGTTTGGCCTTCTAGCAGGGCCCTCTTCTCCCTCCTGTCTGCCTCTTGCTGCCTCTCGGCTGTTTTCAGTAAATCAATAACATTCTATGCCTCAATTCGGAGGGTGGGGGTGGGGGGGAATTGGATTAACTCCTACAAGGGTTTAGTTGATAATTTCAGGTTTTACTCCATATCCTGAACTTGGAATAGACATCTACATGCTTGAGGATTGCTGCAAGAGCATAAAAATTGAGATACACACCTTTTGATGAACCTCAACTGTTATCTCCCCCTAATATCACCCCCTCTAGTATGCTGCAAACTGGGAACAGGATCAAAAGGCAGACTAGACAACTGGAGGCATGTTTGGTGTACAGAAACATTCAACTAACACTTATGGAACAGATGCACAGTACAGTGGCTTTGACAAGCCTTCAGATTATACAGGAGTTCCATTGTTACTTCTGAGATAAACTTTTTCTCATTTGCCATTGAAGTGAACCAAGCCTGCACTTTAGAGAAATTCTCCAGGCGTTCAAAAACCTAAGTTCTACCCCCCCTTTCCTGAGCCACAAATCTCTGACCCTGACCTGCCCAAGGCACAGCACAGGATGTCACCCTGGGTGACTTTTGCCAGGTAGCATCATGCAGAACTGAATCTGGATCTTCTTTCTAAGGTAGAGATAATGTCACCTGCGGCCACCTGAAAGTGTGGAAGGAGAGGGATCCTTGCCACACAGCGCTTGGCCTAGTGTGAGCCACAGAGGGAAGCACTGCTGATGCCGGAGCAAACTGCAGTCTCATCACAGTGCTACTGCTAGGTCAGAGAGCAGAACCATTATTTGAGTGACATTACACACTGGTAAGCCAAATTCCTAGAGATTCATTTTGACTTAGGTCTAGCCACTATTTTGACTAGGGCAATAGGTTCATGGGATGAATCTTAACGTAAAAAAAGTAGAGAAAGAAAAGAAAAAAGACCAGCAGGCTGATTCAAATACCACACGTGGGAAAAAGCTAACTGTTAATTAGGTACTGTGTGGATCTGTGTTATGTAAGTGTCTAAGAGGTCAGGGAGCAGGGGCACGGGAAAAACTTTGCACACTGCCCTTTACCTGCAGCATCTCTCAGCAGCTAATCACCACGTTACTTCCTCTTTCTTTCCAGCTCATCTGAGATGGCAACATGTTTTATCTTGCCCACCTTGTCTGCATTCTTTCTAAACTCCATATTCCAGTTAGCTCTGGTGGCTAAAAGCACAACACGGCTGTCTTGGCTATACCAGGGAGTTAGAAGTATACTCAATACTACAGAAGTAATTAGGAAAACAACAAAGTAAGCTAGAATCAGCAGTTATTCCATGGCGAGTTGGGCATGATAATATGTGACTGACACCCCAGCTGTTTGGAGAATCTACGACTGGAGGATTGCATATGACTAGCTTTGAGAGCATTGTGGGACCCTATTTTGGAAAAGAAGAGGGGTAAGAAAGGAGAAATGGAAAAAGCAATAAAGAAAAGGAAGGAAAAGGAGAAAAGAAGCTTATGAATAAACAGAGAAGGAATGGAGATGGACAGAGGGAAAGGAGGGAGGGAGGGAGGGAGGGTGGAAGGAAGAAAGGAGGCCTATGGGGAATGACTGGAGCTCTCAGTGTGAGTCAGAGCCACATGCTCACTAGCAATGAACTGAGGAATGGAAGAGAGAAAGGAAACTAAATTCCACTTAAAAGTTGTTGTCTGAAGCAGGAGAACATGGCTACCAGAGAAGTCCATAGCTCAGTTAAAGCTTAACTAAAAAATACAACAAATAACTAGCTCAGCATAATTACCATATGCTGTATGCCATATACTTATACCAGATACAGTTTCATTATTTATGTGAAATCTGTACTTGGCTTGAAATTTTATTTGTCTAATCTTCCAATACTAGCCAGTACAGAGAGAAATGGCCTCATATTTTGGTTACTTGCATTGAAAATTGAGATTTAAGGAACTCAACAGACCTGTTGTTTGTACTAAACACTAACAATATCTTACTGATATTATTTCCTAGAAAGGAAGGGAGCTGGGAAGCTGTATAGTGTGGAGGGACTATAAGGTATCAAAAGACTCAAGTGTAAAGCAAGAAAGCAAGACAAAGCTCATTTTGTAACCACAGTGAAATGCTGCCTTTGGCTACTGGGCACAGTGTTTAAGTAGAAGGCCAGCACACTGTGCAGGACACCATGCTCACACGGGTGGGGCTGCCGGCCCTGCTCTGATGCATAGGTTACATAACTCTTTCTTAAAGAAATGAAGGAAATGCCTGCCAGCAGAGCAGGGCTGTCACATGGATTCAACATGGCCATATTTATGTGTGTTTGGAAACTCTACTGCATTTCATAAACAGAATGTGACTGTCATTAGTAACTCAGGATGGAGCCTGAAAAGGAACATTGATCCACGGGTGACAGACTTAGACGTCAATGTACGATCGCCAGCAATGTGCCTTCCACCAGTTGGAATCAGAGACATGTTAGACAGATCTCTTTTTGTTAGGCAGTTGATAGAAAGGGTGTAGAAGCAATGAGAACTATTCCAAAGGGCAGCCTTAAGGAGGGCTTGCTGTGAGACAGGTACACTGAGAACAAGTTAAATGGAATCAGCAAGGGCCCAAGGACTAAGTGTCTAGATATGGGACAGGAGATATAACTAACCCTGTCAAATCACAAGGAAAAAACCTCTCCCATTGCTAGAATATTTCTACCTTCTCAACAGAACTTTGTGTAGCACTCTCGGGAAGCAATTTTACCTCTCTTCCATACAAACTCCCATTAAGAATCCTGACACTCGATTGTCGCACTCCTCCAACACTGTGTGTAGACACCAATGGATGGAAGAAAGTTTTACACTTAAAATTGCTGCTCCTTGGCTTCCTAAGTTGTACATATGCAGTTGATTCATTGTCTTATATCTTAAGCAAAAGTATCTTTTCTTTCAACATTGGCAGTTCCTTACTGTAGAATATGGGCAGAAGAAGGGCAAGAGGTTTGGGGAGTTGTGAACACCCTTGAGAATAGACAACTCTGCACTCAATCCAAAGGGCCAGGCCTGCCGAGTAGCTTCCGGTACAGACCAAGCCCCAGGAATATCAGATCAAGGCTCTGAACCTTTCTTAACTTGGGTAACCAGAGTGTCTCATCATGGTCTGAATCCAGTTTTTCCCTAGTGTAGGCAAGAAGCCCTGGTAAGTCATGTATTGCACTTACAGGAAGACCTGACTGGAGTTCTATTGTTATATTTATGATGCCCAAGGCACCATGGCTGGGAATACACATACCACAGGTAATTCTTCCATTTGAGTTATCTTACTGGCCACCAGATTCCTTTCCAATATGGATGCCAGGAAAAACAAAACAAAACCAAGTACAAGGTATTTATTCCTGAGTCAGAGGACTAAGGGGAAGGATCTGAGACTGTTTTCCAAAGCCTTTGAAACTTATACTTCAGTCTCTCCCCCTTTAGTTTTGTAGCATTCTTGTTTTATTTTGTTTTTCTCAAATCTAGTGAGCTGTGCGTCTCCTTTCCAGTGTACAACAGGTTTATGGTCTTAGTCAGCACCTAGAAGAACATGAACTACAAGCTGAGAAACCCACTGCCCACTGGCTAGGAAGGCTCCATTCTTTAGAAGCAGCACCGTGGCCACACAGACAGCACAATACAAAGAGCACACAGTAGAAGCGTTCATGGTTTTCCCTGCAATTTTCAATCGACATTCCTCATGGGAAATTCCAGAGTTATGCTTTATTAGGACAAGGGACAAACACATCAGCTTCAGTGTTTTAAAGGCGATCTTCACCCTGAGTAGCAGAGGCAAACACAAAGCTGTGTTTCCCAAGCAGTGCCTTAATGACTCCCCCCCCCAAAGTTTCCTGTCCCAAAACTGAAAAGGAAAAAAAAAATCAAAGCTTTGCCAGAGCCAGTAAAGCACATCACCTCAGTGAGTAATTTTCCTGTTTACTTCAAACACTTTTTTCCCAAACTCCAACCTGGGCAAGTCTGATCAGGTAAGGCTTTGGAACAGGTAAAAGCATCCCCAAGTTCTACGTAAACGCTGCAGGCCATGGGGCAGAGACAAGTCTCAACTGAACACTCCTTGGTAGTCAAGCTCCCCGGCGCCTCTGGTCTTGTCTCTCTCATACCTGACAAGCAGCGTCATGTCTACCTGCCTTCAGACTCAGTTTTATGTGCAACACACACAAGTACGCGCGCGCGCGTGCGCGCGCGCACACACACACACACACACACACACACACACACACACACACACAGAGACACGTGTGCAACACATACACAGGCAGGTGCGTGCACACGCACAAATCATATTTTTTTTATTTTACTTAAACATAAAAAGCTAGGTACATTGGGACCACTCTGCCTTAATAGCAATTATCTTTCTTGAATATCTTTCAAAATAAAATTTCTCCTCTGAACTCAGTCATCCTTCATGTAAAGACGTGGCAGAGTATAAAAGCCCAGCTGTTTCTCGCTGGTAAAGGCTTCGACTTTCAAATTCAGTGGTGGGAAGGAATGACTATTATGTATGTTTATGTATTTTCTTACATAAATAATTATCAACAACAACACATGTTTTTAACATCCATATTTATGGAAATCCATTTCTTATATGTGTTTTCTAAGTAAGACACACATACACACACACACACACACAGAGAGAGAGAGAGAGAGAGAGAGAGAGAGAGAGAGAGAGAGAGAGAGAGAGAAATTGTTCCCCATGAAAGATTAATTGTAGTGTGGTCTGCCTCCAAGGAGGGAGGAAGTGGGAGTTAAGAGTTTAGTCTTAGATCTATTTTAGATCTATTTTGTCAATGTGGACAGATTTCTGGGTTTTCTGGAGTTTGTTCTCCACCCACAGGCAGGGCATTACAGGACAAATGCCTGTGAGACAGAACTGTGACTTCTGCTGTGTTCCTCATGCAGGAGGTGTCAACTGGCTATCGAGGTGCTGAACGCACTCACAAATGAGTGTGGCAGCTTTGGAGCCAAGAGCATGGTGCTTGTTCACGTCGGAGATGAGCCTGGTGTAGATCTGAGGTATGTAGTTGTCTCTCTATCATTTCCTTCCTGATATGATCACTCTCTTAACTCCTATTCTCCCTCACCGCACATAACTCCCTTCAGGTGGAACACTTAAACTGTACGAAAATGATGCAAGTTGCAGTACAACCTTAGATTATTGGGAAGTTCATGTTGCCTCTAAACCCCAAGACTGTGAGATCAAGTAAAGGTACCGGGGGAAAGGCTGACCCTGAGAAGATCTGCTGTAGACTCCACTCCTGACCTCTTTAGCTCATAAGACACTGAAGAGGCACAAATGTAGCTCCACAGCAGTTAGTAGGTCAAAAATGGTGGAAGACAGAAGGCTAGCAGAATCACAAAAGCTTCAAGGCCATTTACTCTTGGACTTCAGCATAGCTCTGAATTTTGCCAGTGACTTTAGGGCAAAGAAGGTAAGTATCCCTGCTAACTGGGGACACTGCTTCCCTATCTCAGAGAATTTCTGCAGGAGCCAATCACAGCAAAGTGAGGTGCATTATGCACTCTCTAGCTCCATGTTCAGCAAGTGCTGATTTCATTGTGTCATCATCATCCAAATTTCAGAGTTGCTGTACAATCCTGACTGTTTGAACAGATACGGACAGATAGCCATAGTCTTTGTTAGAAGTCAAAACCATGCTGTGTGTATCTTATCAGGAAACGGAAGAGGATAAGTTCTTACTCTCTTAGCTTTTCTAGCTGTGCTAATACTGAAATATTTGGTTTGAGTCAATGAGCTACAGCTTTATACCTGAGCTATATATACCGAGGCTACTTTGCCCTAACACTGTCTACTGATTTGGTCCTGAACTACTTTTGAATCCAAGGACTACCCATCTTCCAGTACCTGAGGTTGACTGACTATACATGATCCATGAGCAGAAAGATCTCTGAAAACCTTCATGTTTTCCGTTTGTCAGGTACCAGGAAAAAGAAAAGTAGAACATTCTCATAGCACAAAAAATTCCAGGCCAAAAGTTATAATGGAGACCCAATATTTTGTGAATGGAAACTCATTGCTTTTCAGCCGAAGGTTCTTTCTTTTATTACAGCACTCCTATAATAAGGTAGTAAAATTGGCAGCATGGGGTAGGGGCTCATACAGTATCAGTTGGAAACAGACTTACACCTCAATACAAAATACATGTCTGGTAAGAAAACCAGAATCCCGTGGCCTATAGAATCGGATTGACACTCTACTTGTGCACTGCAGACTACATGTCCTCAACACGAGAGCGGCAGTGCCAATGCCAAGGTCAGCATGTTCAAGGGTCAGTGGAAGGGCCCTGGAATTGAAAGTAAGCTAACTGATATTGACAGCCTGCGTGAGGGAGACCCTAGCAAGCTCAAGTCAGACAAAATCTCAGCATGGAGGAGGGGACAGTGGACACAACCTTACAACATGAGCTCAGGAATCTTTGGGCGATGCTTAGAAAGAGAGGATTTGTTTTCTTTAAGAATGAGAGCCCTGGCATGGTGAGCATGCTCGAGGGCAGGCCTGACACCCAAGAGTAGTTAGGACACACAACTTAGACTTAATTTTTTAAAAACAAAACTTGAAGTTGAACAGGCAAGGAAGTAGTGTGGTTTGGGGAAGAGTTGGGGGTGTTGTATATGACCAAAATAATTATATGAAAATTTTAAATAATTAACAAAACATTACTATAAAATATACAAATAAAATGATTAAATAAAAGTAATGCAATACAGAGAATCCAGAAGTCTTTTTGCTTATTTAATATCAATTCTTATATTTTTACCAGTTGCATAGAAAATGATCAATTCAATTTGACGAACCTTAATGCACGGAAAGCTTGTGGAACCCCCATGCAATCTTGAGCAACAGATCCAAACAACGATCCTCTACTTCCCATCTGAACCACAGGATTTGCATTTTTGTATTTGTGCTCCTAGTGGTGCTCATCAGAGGAGCTGGCCACTGGCAAAGGAAGGGGACCACAGGACCTGGGAAACACAAGCTACGTAAACTCTGCTAGTCTACTCCTTTGCAAAAGGCTGGTACAGGAACTTTTAGTTTTTTTTATTTTATTTTATTTTATTTTATTTTATTTTATTTTATTTTATTTTATTTTATTTTATTTTCTGCTATATTATATAGGTCCAATTTCACACATTTTAAGCCTTGCAAAATTCTACAATTTAGGTATTCTGGGTTTTATCTGTGTTATTTGTTTCACTTTTCCAAATCTATTCTTTTTCTCAAACAATATTTACGGAATATTTATGTGTGTGTGTATGTGTGTATGTATGTATGTGTGTATATATATATATATATATATATATATACATATATATGTGTATATATATACATATATATGTGTATGTATATATATATATATTCCCACCTTTAAAGCCCTAAAATAATTTATCATTTTTCTTGTATAAAATATATTTTCTTTTATTATACCTCTAGGCTTTTAATTGTTCTCACAGTAAATTTCTAAATAGAGATCTTATTTCATTCGTCTTTTACTCAGGTGATAGAACAATAAAAAAAATAGCAGCAGCGAGAAGATTAAACATATGCACCAGGGCATGGTGGCACATGCTGATCGCTCAGTACTGCAGAGGCCAAAGCAAGAGGATCTCAAGGTCAAGGGAAGATGCAACTACATGGGAAGAGCCTACCTCTAAAAGCAAAACAACAAAACCATGTATGTTATTCCCTCTTTTTCTCTTTCTCTCACTGTACATGTCTTATGCCCGCCTCTCTCTTCCTCTTTCTCTCATGGTATATGTCTTTGACACAACAGAAAGTTTTTCACACTAATAGTACACGTACTGATAACCAGCCAACTTCCAGTAGTTAATACTGTACAGCAATGGCTTCCCTTTAGCATCCCCAGGAAAAAACATGGCATGATAAAAGGCTGAGGACAATTCCTGTGTTGTTTTCCAAATCCACTTGCTACCAGTGCTGTGTATAACAAACTGTAACAGATTACCACAAGGCTAGCTCTTGACTGCAGTTTTGAAAGGTCTAGCTTTATTGAAAACCAAGTACTTCTAGTCAAATCTAAAAGCCAAACTCTAGCCACACCTTCACTATCCTTCTGTAAGTGTAGTTTACAGACTCCTAAGAAGCTCTCTCCCTCTGTGCCTTATCCAATTTTCCTCCTAGAGAATGGTCTTTCCCAGAGCCTAAGGAAAGGAAGGCTAATATGGGGTTAACCTTCAATAATGCTTTAAAGGAATAACACACATTACCACTTGGTGCATGAGAAATATCTTTGAGGTCAGTTCACATATACTCCAGAAACTAAGGTTACACTTTGACTTGAAATTTAAAGAGTTAAAATGGCAAATATCTCAAGAGAACTTAAGAGTGATTCACAAAGTTTGCTGTTGAGTATAGTTAGAAGTGAAAGGAAGTAATTTTCTGAGAATCTTTCCCAAATACTCTTAAGGTTTAACTTTAAAGTAACAGGGGCCTCTTCTTGGGCTCTGATGTTCTTTCCCTTAACTGAGAAACTGGTAGCCAGAGTCTAGCTTGTATCTCTAGTCTGAATCACACTGCACACTTACAGTTCCAATTGCATTTGCATTTATTATTAGTTACAGTATGCTCTGCTACAAACACTCTAAAATGGCACATTATGGGCACGAAGGCAGGATAGCATTTGCTTAACTTCCTGAATCTTCTCTTTGGGTTCTTGATTCCTTATCTTGGAGGAATCTCTGTGTCCAGCTCCATAACTCACATCAGTAATTCAGAATCCTTTTTTTGTGTTTGTTTGTTTTTGAGTAGAAGTAACGAGGAGAGTGGCAAATATTCTTTGTAACACAGCCACGGTTTCTCTTTGTTCTTCACGAAGGAAAGGAGGTTTTACAATTCAGTTAGATGAACAACCATCAAAGATGACAGGTCAGAGAGTGGATGAATTTGCCATTGCTGATTTTGAAAGTGGTATGGCTATATGATAGCATGTGCTTTGTTTTTATGAAGACTAAAACTAAGAAAAAGTTGCTTCTATTCTTTTCATGAGAAGTGATCATTCCAATTAAGGTAAAACTCAGAAATAAGGCCAAAATCTTTAGTCCAATGTATTCCTCTCAAAGCTAATAAAACTGAAGCTCTGGCTGGTATAAGAGGCCTGGCTCTCTTTACAACATTCTTTCTCCTTCTTTCACAAACCCTACTTCCTCTCAAATAATTCCAATGATAGTTAATCCACAGGTATACAGTCTGACTTTATTTAACCAACTATATATACTCTTCGGCCCTGTACACAGCAACAAATAGCATAAATATCCATAGTTAATCAAAATGTAGAAATACCAAACATTTGAGGAATCTATCATTCTTCCTGTTTGCTAACATGCAAGAAGGAATTCTAAAATATTTCTAAGAAACACTACACTAGTAGGAGTCAAAACCCCCATTTTGGAATAGGGTATTTGTTTCTGAAATACAAACTATAATTCTACCCTCACCTATACACAGTACCTTTTGTTCTTGTCATGGTCTGAATTTGGGTAACATCCTACCTGGTTTGGTTTGTCTCAGTCTTCCTACCATCAAGCAGCTGTCCTTGGTTATCTTCCTCCAATAGGCTATGTCTAGGATATGTCGTTTTCACCAATTACTCTTTTCCCCAGGCTTACAAAATTGAGCTTAGTTCTTTGGGATGGTATTGTATGACTGTAGTTTCTTATTATTCTACCACAAAGGACTACTTCCCTGTTTCATATTCTTGCTGCAAGCACTTTCTGGTCCATGTATATGCAGCTTTTCCCTATTCTTTGGTGTATAGGATACACCCATGTCTCCATGCCTTTATTCACCTTCTAACTGGAAAGTCATTTTAATCCATTATAATGGCCTGCACAGCTCTTCAAGATCCAAAAGTAAATATTGGATTCTCCTGAAAACTAGATAAATCAGTATTTCCATCATCATTTGTTCAGACAAGAAACAGCAAGCAAATATAGAGACTTGATGGGTGCACCACTACTGAGATATGAGGACCAGATAAAGCTATCCTTTCTGTTCTCCTTAGCACACATGTTGGGGAGTGGAATGGGAAGCGTTTGTTAATATTTCTAGTGAGTTTAAGAGGATAAGCAGGAGTCTGCCTGGAAGACAAAGGTGGTAGTGGGAAGAAGGACATTCCAGACAGATTAGAGCTCCTGTCACACTGAATTATAGCTAGCTTTATCAGTTCTCTATGATTGACTGTGAGCCCTTTAAAGAAGACAGGGCTAACTTATGTATTAATATGATGACCCTACAGCATCTAGCCCTCATAATAACTAGCTGATTTGTCAGGGATATTGTCAGTGGACAGGCCCTGGACTATAGGTTTCCTACAGTGAACTCTCCATATCCTTCATGAAAGATTACTTCTGCCTGTCAGAAATGGAAGTTGAATTGTAACATAGTCTAGTCGCTTGTGGGACATTATCTGTGTAGGCTTTTACTTTCAACTGTACCTTCTGGCCCTCAGGAAATGTTATTTAAAACTAAGAGTTCTGTTCAATGAGCAATATCAGCTGTGAACTAGGAAAATGGGACATCCAACTTAGCTCATGTGCTCATGCCAGAGAATAGAATCTTTGACTTGACAAATCTTTTGTGGCTCATTCAGATGTCTACTTGGGCAAGCCAGTCTGGGGGCTAGTACTTTTCAAGTTTCTAAGAAGATACAACTTTAAAAACAGTAAGCGAACCTTTTACAGTACTTCCCATCTCTACTCTGTATACAGCATTATTTTTACAAACTGTTGATAAAAATGCTTTTGGCCTTTTTCTTAGGGTACTTCACTTTTACCTGGACTTCACTAGGACTTCTGTCCATATTCTGTTCTATTCATTTTCTTCAAATAAAACTGTATATATTTTGGAGTGACAAGAAATAAAAACTAAATGAAAAATATGTGCAGGTACTTCCAAGAGTGACACATATTTAAATATTTTGGTGTTTGTGGAATTGTCTTTAAAGTGGATATGAATAAAATCATCAATTCAATGTCTGGGTACAGTCTTTTCTAAGAAGTTCCACCAAATATAATAATCTCAGATTCATTTTAAGTGATGCAATACTTCCAACACTCCCCAAGGAAGAGGACAAAATTTTCCATCGGTGCTTGTAACACCTGCAGGTAACTCGGATAGTACAGAAAGATTGGAATTCAGAAAGAAAGGAAAGTATAATTATGCTAACTTGCCAGAAGGAAGTTTGAATGACTTGTCTCAGAACTACTTAATTTTAAACTTCCTTAGTATTTTCTTCACCCTTCCTTTTTCCTTTGTTTCTTCCTTTATTTTTTCTTTGTAAACTTATTTCCATCTTGACAGAGAGAAGGCAGGAGCAGGCTGGCGATGACGGGGCAGAGAGGGGCAGCACAGAGATGGAGGGGGGCATGCTTCTTTGGGAGCACTAAGTATTTGCTACTGGGCAGGCACCAAAGTCTCCCGTCCCCCCAGAACTGGGTGCTGAGAAATGCAAAACTAACTCTCATGCACCTCAAAAGATCCCTGAACCATCTATTTAAGAATCTAAGAGGACTCCCCATAACATTCCCGCAGGATATTTCCTTATCTGAAAGAAGTAAAGGTCCTGGGAGGCATGAACAATTAAAATTACTATTGTGTGATTGGTTTGGCCATAATTTAAACATACTCCCTCTCACTGATTTCTCTCTCCCATCCTGACACATATATTTTTCAAATCAAGTTTTCAGCAATACTTTAGCACATTCGAGATCAAAAGATTCAAGTAGGTTTTTTTATTCTACAAAATAAAGCTTATGACTTTTAAAACTAGGAAAGTAGAACATATATGTTGCATTCTGCTGACTAATATATTTATGAACTAGGTATTCATTTTATATTTCATAATATGATAATTCATAATTTCATATTGATGCTATCAGTGAGATGCCTCCCTAAAATTTGATAGTCAGTCTGATTCTAAATACTTTAATTCTGTTTCATATGGATAACCACCATTGCTTTGTATTTTTTAATGAAGCTGCCAGTACATATGTTTGTTATATAAGGAAATAATATGCGAAGGGGAATCCTCTAAAACCTTATAAATCATTTTAAGATTAGACATGTTCTAACAGGTGCTTAGGCATAAACACGTCTTGGCCCCATCCCATACAGAATGGGTCGACTCCAGATGTTCTCCTGCAAGCTTTGTCTTGCCTAGTACAAGAACATTCATCTCCCAAACACATCATTTCATTTAATCCATTTTGCCTGAGCACATATACGTGCACATGTGTGCACATACACACACACACACACACACACACACACACACACACATACACACACACCACCCAAATCACACGATTTTTTATTACTACTTGCATTGACTCCTAAAGAAACTGATTTCTCTATATTTCAACAGAGAACAGAAACTGAACATCTAATCTTTAGGATGTCACACTCTAGTGACAGGGAGATTTTCTTTAGCCTTCTACAAGCAAATGACAATAGAGGAGTCTAGCCAGTGTCTTCTGTGCTTTTCTTTTTAAAATACCTGCAAAACCAGTGCCTGGGCCAGTGCTGACTCATAAACCTAGAGACATTAGCTCATGGTCATGATTCAGGTGTGAGAATTTTACTGAGCCTCTCCCCTCACTGGGGCTCTAGAGGATAGTTGGTCTCCAACAGATATGGCTTGTGACCTAGGCACTGTTGTTAGTGTCGCTGATCAAATACTGTGAACACACTGGCAGAAAGAACAGCTGTCTATGTGAAGAAACCAACAGAATAAGGCTATCCACAGGATAGCCCAGTTAGGCGAGTCCTACAGCAGGGCTTCCTATCTTCTGGAATCTGTCATTCCAATGACTCCAGAAGCAAAGCAGATTCTCTACCATTTAGACTACTCAGGTTCTCCCTTAGGAAGAAAAGAAAAGGCAGAAGGGAGTTGAGTTTGGGATATCTAACGATATTCTTTTTCTGAAAAAGTAGGAGTAGAAGAAAAAATTTTAGAAAGTTTTAGAATAAGTTGAACAGGAATCATTGCATTCAAGCAGTGCTTCATACTTATACCAAGTTCACTTGCAGACTCTCTCTGAAGGCAGAGGCCACAGTTCACATGGACACCAACTTCATAGTTTCTAAACCACTTAGACCTCATTATCTCATGCGATCCTCGTGAAAACCCCAAGGGTAATTATCATTATCCTCATTTTAAAGATGAGGAAACTGAGGCACTGAGGGCAAAGCAATTTGCCTGGATCCTAGCTGGAGCTCGGCCGCTCACCATTGTTATATATCTCTTCTATTGGGGACAGGAGGGGGGCAGCCAGCACACTGGCACCTTCTCTGACTCTCTGCTATTCTTTCCTTCCTTTCTGCCCAGCCTTAGAAATGAGGACTTTGGCATTTTGTTCCTGCATTCTCCCACCTCTCCTACCATAGAGAGTGTGCTATGTCACAAGGGACCACTGCCCCCCCCCACACACACACACTATGTGTTTGCGCAACTGTTACCTTTCATAAGCTGTCCCTTCCAACACCAACATAGGACTGAATCATTCTGCTTTAGATATAATCTGAGCATAATTATTCCTGTGCTTCCAAGTAATATTGTACCCATGATGCTCGCACACTGCCTGTGGATATATTTCAGAGGCTTTGACATACCCAGGCAGTGCCATCTTACTGTCACTTACACAGCGCTTGAGCACGGCTTCTGCTGGAATGGCGTTGTATAGTGGAATACACACAGGCCCTGTGTTCTAACTTAGGTGTTGGAAAGTCTATTATTGCATGGAGGCAAGCTTCACGATAGAAGTGAGAACTGTTCTATGGAGTTACCTTCCAAATACAAGTGCCAACAATAGCTAGAGTTGGGCAAGTCAAACCCAAGTTTTAACTCTAAATCTGTAATCCTTCCTAGCAATGCTCACCGCTCAGCAGAAGCTGCAGCATGTACTTTATTTTCAGTCTATTAAAATCTACTGATAATATCATCCCTGTATTGGGGAAAATGAAGCTAGAGGGGACTGGGTCTTACATAGGCCAAATAGACAAAGGTAGAATTTGACCCTGGCTTTGCCTATCCCACAGGCTGAATTCTGCTCCTTTACTTCCTTGTCTTCTCAAGAACCTTCTAACCCTTCTAACACCAACATTCTTGTTTTCAAAAAGAGGAAAGGGTGTACCAAATATAAAATTTCGAATTTTCAGTCTTACAAGACACAGATGGACCACAAGAACCTCTCAGAGTCTCAAGCAGTGTGCTGTTTGCTGTCCAATGCTTCACTTTAATTTACCAGGGAACATACTTTTTTTTTTAAATTTTAAATCAAGAGTTTATGAAAAGCACTTCATTCAAAGCATTCCATTTTCAGTGTCTGAAGTCTAAATTCCAGTGTCAAACACATTATGAAAGCAACAAATTAGGACTGAGTCCATGCCCTACAGCCGTATGCTCAACTGACAACTTCAAAACAAATTCTTAAGCCATTTTTTAAAAGAAAATCTGTTAGCTTGGGAATGCTTCTAAGCAAGCTTTAGCAGGATAGAAACTCTCTGTCTGCTCATATTACAGTGTGGGCAATACCCAGGAAAGACACACTCGTTCTAATTCCCCCTTTCCTAGTGTACTTTGTTCTAAACCGTCTTTTGTATGATGAGTATCCCTACTTCATCTCATAGCACTGGCAAACAGATAATGGTAGCTCTGACCAACTCTTCTTTATGTGTATTCTCACTGACTTTAGAAGAGAGAGGCTATTGGAGTTACTGGATGCTCAAGGGAAGCAGTATGACTCCTAACATCAAATCAAAATCCTATCTAATCAGGTTACGTTCTGAATTAGTGGAACAATAACCAGATGTTAGAGGAAAAGAAGTTCTGCTTGAGGTGGCCACCCCACCCCTCTGCCCCCATAATTTTAGCTAAGGTAAAGGCTGAAAGGAGGGGCACTATAGCATAGGGTCTTGTGACCAGCCTACAAAGCATCTTAACACACGGCCCCAGCACAATTCATCTCCATGAATTACAGCACTGAACTAAGGGCCAGGCTTCTCACAAACAAAGAGTCTTAAACCTTTCAAGCTGATATTGACTGAGACCTTCTCTTTGGAAATTTCAAGGCAAATTAGGAAAATACATAGTTAAATTAGAGAAGTAGATAGGCTCGCATATTTCTTCATTAAGACTAGCTGAACAATATTTTGAAAGAAATTCAGTTCTCAACAGGGAAGAGACTTGCTAGGAAAAAAAAATTAGAATATGCCCTCTCTATTCCCTGTCTTTTTCTTTCCCCAAATAGCTCAATCAGCTCTCCCAGGAAGAAAAGTGAAAGAAATAAGAAGTGTGTCCTCATATCTGAATGCAAAGACACATAATAGATTGTCAAATGCTGTAATTAAAGATAGAAAGCAATTAGGTTGATTCTGCATATTCCATTTGAATTCATCTAGATCTCTTCCCAAATTAGAAGTGCACATCATAAACATATACCATTAAAGCTGGTACTGTGTCTTCGCAAACATCAGCTGCCAAACACAATGTGAGTTTTTCATACTTTTGTAGAAGGTTCTCCTTACAAGTTTCTAGTGAGACAGTCTACTTCCCTTGTCGCAGCCATGCTGCTAATCCCAGGCTGCCTGAGATAATCACCACTCTTGGGTGAGAGTTCGGGGAAGGGAGGAATATTAAAACCCGACAGGCTTCTGCTAGCCAAGCTTGTTTGTGTTAGCAAAACCACATTTATGGACCATCCAAAGGAATGATACCAGCTAGAGCAAACTTGGAAACAATTAGATGTAAAAGGTCTTTGGTAAAGATCATTGAACACAGTAATGAAAAAGACTATTAAAGATTTGTTCAAGGAACTAAGTGTGTTCGTTCTCACAGCTAATTTCTGTCCAAAGTGGACAGTAGACTTTTTGTTCTGCTTTCCCCCATAGACCTGGGCTGGGGTAGTATAGTTCCACATGGCCTCCTCTGCTGACTTCTCATCTTTCCGTTTTCGCATTTTGTGCTTTCTGTCCTCTCCTATTCTCACTGCTGAACACCGAGCCCCTGTGCATTTCAGTCTTATGTTTTATGCTGCCGTCTGCAGTTGCTTCTTCCATATCATCACTTTGAGGCCTTTAAAGTACTAGCTGGCTTTTGCTACTGCTGCTGAGGTTGTTTGTCTTGTTTTGTGTGATATTTGTCATCACAAGCAAGGATAATCTGCTTTGGCAGCTACACCGTTCTTCACAAAACCAGTCCTCCTTACACTTCGTTAGGCCTTTTTCACAGCCTGTACTGTCTGTCTAGCACATACCACCTCCCTGCCCTCTGCCAAACATGGCTTTGGTACAGTGGGTTGGGTCAAGGATGCCTAGCAGGAAGAACAGGGTTGCCCATGTACTGCTCCAGTATTCCTACATTAATTATTAACATCTATGTTTCTCATACTTATGTTAAAAAAAAAGCATTGTAGCTTAAAATGATGGTTGCTGGATAAGATATCCATCATGGATTATCAGTTCATTGTAGGTACTTACACAAATGGCTACCCATTTGTTTCTTGAGTAGAAAATAAAATGAGAAGCCCGTAATTCCTTTTGGTTGTGGTGCTGAAGGAGCTGATTCCCTGCATGTAGGTAGACCTTGTCATTGCCTATAGAGCTTTAACAAAAATAAGTGATGAGTGAATGTTCATTAAATCAAATGACAATTCTCAGACACAGAATATAGATATCTCTGAAATATGCTTTTCTTATATCTACATATAATGTATAGACTTTAGCTTTGAAGATTGGCAAAAGTTAGATACAATCTGTTACCATGAGAGTGAAGAATATGAGATTAAGAAAGACCAAAGTTGCCAGGCAGTGGTGGCTCATGCCTTTAATCCCAGCACTTGGGAGGCAGAGGCAGGCGGATTTCTGAGTTTGAGGCCTGGTCTACAGAGTGAGTTCCAGGACAGCAAGAGCTACACAGAGAAACCCAGTTTCAGAAAACCAAAAAAAAAGAAGAAAGAAAGAAAGAAAGAAAGAAAGAAAGAAAGAAAGGAAGGAAGGAAGGAAGGAAGGAAGGAAGGAAGGAAGGAAAGTAAGAAAGAAGGAAAGAGAGAAAGAAAGAAGGAAAGAAAGAGAGAGAGAGAGAGAGAGAGAGAGAGAGAGAGAGAGAGAAGGAAAGAAAGGCCAAAGATATCTTGTGATAATTCTTAGAAGCTGGCAACCATATTTTGAAAAGATTGACTTGGACAATATTAAAAACAGTTATTTATCAACTATCTTCCTTCATTCCAAGGCAATGGAGTTATTTTAAAGCACTTTACAACAGCCGGCATTTATTTACATTTGTGTAATGTCTACACTGTCCAGGCATGAAAATAGGCAATAAAGAGAAAGACTTGGCCTTGTGATGTGCATTAGCTTGAAAGGGATCGTTATTCTGCATACCATGACTAACTTTTCTAAGCACTCACATCAACTGTCAAAGTATAGGTGTAGTTCTCCCAGATTCCTTATACTCTATGGATTGATCTTCTTTATCTACATATAAATCATTCCCACATTTCCCAAAAGCCTCATTTGCTAGTTCCAGAGATTATATTGAAAAACTGAAAAGGTAAGGATAGTCAGCAAATGTAGTGTGTAAAAATAAGCCTTAAGTCTAATACTTAAGTCTCTCATCTTTGACTTTACCCTCTGGTCAAGGGATTAGAAGGCAAAGGATTAGAAATCTTCCTGTATTCCAAGCCTTTCTCATTGTTTTAAGACTGTTTCCATTTGGAAAGTAGAGTATCAGAAGGGATAGTAAAGGCCCATACCTATATATTTTTTTAATTCAGTAAGCAAAAGGGTTTTTCCTTATGTGTGAAACCCTTAGTAATATAATGAAAAACAAATCCACTTTGCTATATAGAAATCTAAATTTTTGAAGATGATATTGAGAAAATAGGCTTTTTAAAATTACTCTAATGAGTGTATAAAAATTCTAGAAAATAAAAATAGTAATTAAAATGTTTACTATAATAAAGATAGGAAAGTCAAATAAAAATAACTTCTAATTTTGTTACAAGTTAAACTTAACACATCTGTCAAGGAGTATGCGATAGTTAAGCAAACTCTAGGACTGTGAAAATCCTTGTGCTATTTTGTGTGAGTATATGTGTTGATAGCAGCAATTACTTTGCTTTTATGATATATGGTTAATTACATATGCCATTTATTTGATGGTGATTGCTTGCTCAGAACTGTAATCCATAACTATGACATTGTTTGAATGAGAAAATGTGATTTTACTCAAGAATACAAAATATAAAAACAGAGTAGAGGCAATTTACATTAATTTTACGGCTTCATATCACAAATATTCCCCAAATTAATATATAAGATATAAGGGAAAGTAAATGAAGGGGACTCAAAGAACAAGATATAACTGTATCTCAAGCTATCAAAGCATAATCAACATGAGTTCACCCTACTGCTTCTCAGAGTTGTATTAGTTAAATATGTTTTGAAAAGAAAATCTTTTAAATTATAAATTAGTATTGCAGGGATGGAGAGATTGTCCAGTGGTTAAAAGTGCTGACAACTCTTCCAGAGAACCCAGGTTCAGTTTCCAGGACCCACATGGTAACTTGCAACCTTCAGTATATCTGGTTCCAGAGGACCCTGTGCCCTCTTCTGGCCTTCACAGGCACAAGGAATGTGTATGATGCACTGACACCATACATGCAAATTACCAATATGCATAACATAAAAATAAATATTTTTCAAAGTATATTTTTTCATTCAATATTTATACCCAAGCACTTAACCCTGCATGGTTTGTCATTTCATGTCTTTGTAACTGAGTTGGAAAGCCTCAGAAGAACTACTTCAATTGTAAACATGGGAATGCTGTAGTTCGAGAAGATAAATCTCAGCAACAGAAATCCAGGGTGAGGTAATAACACGCTATGTTTTGAGAACAGAATCTCCCAGGCTCTCAAAGCACTTCATAAACCTTAATTACACCCCAAAGCCATCTTGCCAAGGAAATATTATAATACCCATTTAACAGATGGGCAGAAACAAAACCATGTGCCCCAGTTCCTCTTGCTTATTAGTACCCCACAGTGGCCTGGTGAGTGCTGTGCTTTACTTAAGATGCTACGGTCTTCGGAGACCTGTCACTTGACTTCACAAATCCATGAGGAGCCTTCCAGTGATCATTTTTCTCCTTATTTGCTAAAAAAGACCCAAGAGGAAAAGTAAAAAAACAAAAAACAAAACCCTAAACTTTTAAAAGTTCCAAAGGAAGAAGAACCTGTTTGACTAGGAGATTTGAGATTAAGCATTTTTGGAATTAGGTTGACAGAAAACCTATGGAGACTTAGTTTCTCCTGACACATTTAGTGGCAAGTGTTATGCTTGTTCATATGAACCTTCAATAGAAATTCAAAGTAAATGAGATGGCTCTCTCTGTTTCTAAAGGAAGAGTCCTTCCTTAATTTAACACACACTGTGTCATACATGCCCACACATACACATAAAAATAAATAGATAAATGCTTGATCTTTCAAAAAATTAAATATAGGTTCTCGAGCTACTTTAAATTTTATTTTGAATTTCAGTTTGATGATAGGTTTAAGGACATTATTAAAAACCACAGGAAAAATACCAACTAAAATTATTTTCATTGGGTACTATTGTGCCTAATTACAGGACTCCGTGGTCTAAAAACCACTCCATGTGTAGGGCACATCACAGGGCTTAAATAATCTAAGAGATACCACCCTAGTCTACAAACATTTCTTCTGTTTTTCAGGAAGAACAGAGGTGCTTGGCAGAAAAGTTACATTATCTCAAGTCTACATGCCTCCACCACTCCAGGAAGGTGGAAAGGCGGGGGATTTGTGCCATTTATAAATCTCAGTTGGCGACTTCAAATAATATCATTAAATGAAGAATAAAAATACCACAAAACTGAAAAGTAGCAAAGAGGAGATGAAAAACTAGGAAGTAACCAACATAAACATGTTGGTTATTGTTGGCATAAATTCATGAGGTTTATTTAATGCAGTTGCTTTAACTCATCCCTGAGCCTGAGACATGGTTCGTGGATATCTTTCAGGAGAAATGTGCAAGTGTCCTTTGGGAAATAGATGGGTGCTAGGGGACAGACTGTGCACTTGGTGGAAATGGTTCGCCAGGAGATGACAGGAACAGGAATGTGCAAAACTCATATATGGGAAAGTACCAACAGCAAATATCCCACAGTAAAAGGCACATCCTTCCCGGTTGATTTTGAAAACATATTCATTTTAAGGGATTTCTAGTGACCTTAATGATATAGTATGTTTTTTTTCTTGAGTCATTAAAAAATTCTTCTGGTATTATTCTCTGTTTATGCATCAATTTTCAGATGATCTTTCTTCCAGAAGATGCTGTATGTGCCAATTAAAAATAAACTATCAGTTAGTAAGCTGAGAAAATTTATTTGAAGCCCGTTAAACCTCACTGCCCACTTCTGATTATAGCTTTGGCTAATTTTAGAGTTAAGGTACAGAATAACATAAATTCTCTAATGGTAAGAGCAGAAACAAATAAAATACTGTATGCAAGTATAGAACACTGAATATCATCAGGGGTTTTATAAGATAAAATTTTAGATATATGAGAAAGCAGAAAGAATAGATTCTATAAGAAAAATAATAAAGTATACACTGTTGATGTACTGCGTGGTTCTATGTAACAAGATTTCAATGTCTGTTTCCTGTGAAAGAGACAATGAATTGTTACTTAATGAAACACAGCTGATAATAACTACTACTTTCTACCTTAGAGGATTACAGTTATTTCACTCAAACTTCAAATAACCTTCCATATTCTCTGTCAATACATTGCACAGGATGAAAATTTAGTCTATTATTTTGTTTGGCTCATAGTATTTTACTACATTTTTAAAGAAGATATTACTATCATTTAAAGATCTGGAGGTGTTATATGAAAATCAGAGTCTCTAGTCCCTCCTTAATTGTTTAATGACAGGCCTTGCTTCCCTTAAGATAGGAGGCCAGGACTGCAAGGTAGGGCTCCTATAGGCATGCTTGTCAACCCATTTCCATACAGTATTTGCATTAGGTTTCCCTGCACCAATATCTCTGAGCTCTCTACTCTAATGTAGCCTATTGTTAGTCAAGTAGTCTGTTGAATCTTCAGGGAGTCTGACTTCTGATCTTGAAAATGCCTACACTGATGATATCATCAAGATTCTCCACATTAGCCCAGCATTCCAGGAAACTAGAGAAACAACAACACGCACATTGGCTAATGATCCCTACAAAACTCAGTTGACCACTATGAGTGATAACTAAGAAAGGAAGGGAAAGACAGGAAGATGTAGCACAGAGACGATGGGGAGAATGGGTGGAGATTTAGGGATGGGAAGAAAAAAAAAGAATAAGAGGAACAGAGAAAAGCAAGGTTTCTTTTTGGAGTGTAAAAGCAACAATTTAAAAAAAGATTTCTGTTGGATCATTGGTCCTTATTATACTCATATGCAATAAAACAACACTAATTATCTTGAAAGAACCTCCATACTTCAGTCTACAAATCACTCAGAAGAAAATAGGAGTCTGATAAACATCAGATTAGGTGAACTCAGATTCAGCTAGATGGCTGAGTAATTACACTCTGCACTGAGGAGCGTCATCTCTTCTGTAGCATGCCTGTCCAGGGAGGTGTGTAAATCCAAACCCCAAAGGCAGTCACTTTTAACTGTCACTGAGAGTCACCAAGCATGTTATTTGAGACGTTCTTAGTACTCTGTGTTCTATGAAATAGCTTGGGTAACTCATTAGTGTGTTTGATGTAGAGAAAGATGCATTTATATGTATCTCAGATAATTTACAAAACAGCTATGCCAAGAACTAAAAATAACATTGTTATAGGCTACCAATTTCTCTCCTGTCCTTCAGCAATAAAATCTAACTGTCACTTAACTATGAGACTATACTAAGTCCAAATTAAGGCTTAAATTGTGTGTGTGTGTGTGTGTGTGTGTGTGTGTGTGTGTGTCTGTGTGTGTGTGTGTGTGTGTGTGTGTGTGTGTATAAGAGAAAGACAGAGACAGAAAGGCAGAGAGACAAAAAGGCAGAGAAAACAGAGAGGAGAGAAAGAGACAGTGAGAAACAGAGAGACAGAGACATAGACAGAGTTAGAAATTGAACCCAGTATCTTCTATGCTAACACTATACTTCAACACTGAGCCAAAGCCTGAGCCCAGAAATATTTTCTCTATGAGAAGAATCTGCAAATCATAGACAACATGGAAAAGTTTATCATGTCCTTTGATGGGCTAGCCATAAGAGTCTGAATTCCAGAGGGCCATGCAATCGGCTGGCTTGCATTTGATTTCTACAGAGCTGGCAGCCTTTCTCTGAAAGTCTTACATTACAAGTAACCTGATGACAGGGAGTGGGCCACAGGCGTGCATCATAGCCTTCCTGGCTGTCTATGAGACAGAGACTCAATTGCTAGGATCAATGGAACTCGCCAGGGAACGAGTTGTTCCCTTTTCAAACTACACCTCCCTAATCTCTCCACTGGCTCCAGGCAGATTCTTCAAACCTCTGAACATAATTGGAACCTGGTATGATTAAGGAAAGCAAAGGAAGAAAGCTGTCTACAAACCATGGGCCAAGGTACAAGGGCCATGTCTATGAAAAGCTCATGGTAACTCTCAGAACTGAAGTATGGCTCAAAACACTACAATCAAAGTTTCCTTATATTTTTTTAAGAACCATGTACCCTATGTTGATCCTATCTAGGTTGGGGTTTCTACCTAACATGTCTTTGAAATATATAAAGAGAGGAAGACACAAGAACACAAACGATTCTTTATTCCAAAGGCAATGATATGACCTCAGTCTGAATATAGTTTAAACAAAAATAGAGAAGACCTAACCTAAGGGTGTTCACAGAGAACTCAATCTGCTTGTGTCGTGGGCTGCTAAATATGTAAGTGAATAAGCACCTTTGCTAGCAATAGTTAGCAAAGATGTATGGCTGCAGTCAATAATCAGAGCCACCCTGGGTCTGTGGATGGCAAACTCCTTGCAGCAGTTCAGTAGAAAACAAGCAAGCAAGCAAACAAACAACCCTTATCTTCAGATGCAGGCTTCTTTTCCATTATTCTTGGTTCTCATGGTAAACTCTCCTCTCTGATGAAACACGCCACACCAGTACAGATGGTACTGCTTTGTAGCCATCTAGTATTCTGGTCTGTACATATGCCTTGCTAATATGGAATTAGCGTGCCACTACCAAGTGTTTTAGTGATATCCATTAATAGTTGACTGAAAGTCAATAGCAAACTCCCTAGTAAGTAACATGCATTGCTTTCCTGACTACACAGGGAAGAAAGAGACGACATCATAATATATAAAGCAGAATTAAAAATGGGAAATAAGTGTGTTCAATCACTATGTTTTATAACTAGAAAGGATGTGTGCCTGTGTTGGCAAGGTGAGGCTGCATCAGTTTGGGCATGTTAAAGAAGCAAGAAAACCAATAGAAACTTGTGTTAAAGAAAGCTTGTTACCATGCAATGTCTTATACCTATGTATTCAGATAGGGGATAATATTATAGTCCTTAGTGAGTGAAGTATGCATGTTAATATCTCAAAATCATTAAAAAAGTTAATGGTGACTCAAAAAAAAATTACCTCTTATGTAACTGTGACTTCAGCAAAACTACCATAAGTTAGCAACACAAAAAGACTCAAATTCACCTGACAACTTCAGACTCAGCCAAATTAGAAATGATGAAAAAGCGTGGCCCTGTGGCTAGCCCAGCACTAATAGGTACAATTATTCATCAGATACTCTTTAGAACAAAGTGTTGATATCCATATGTACGAGCAAAGAAAGTAACATTCCAAGAGGGTGAGTCTGAGGATAAGTCCACATTGAATCAGTAGGTCACAGAAATGACATCTGTGCTTGCCTTTCTTGGTGTCTTTTAAGTACATTGTTTCTAATGTCCTCTGGCTGATGAGCCTCTTTTCAAACATTGAACAATAATTCACAGATTATTAAGTAACAGGCCTCAAAGTAGTGTCAATCTAATTGTGGAAAGAAGAAAGTATGAAACAAAACCTTACGCTTCTAGTTGAGGTGTGTGTGTGTGTGTGTGTGTGTGTGTGTGTGTGTGTGTGTAAACTAGCATATGGAAACCTGTTGTAACACTTTCAGTTTGTTTGAAGAGATTTAAAACATACACCTTTCCAGAGCTAGAGCCATAGTCACCCTAGCTATTTAGAGCAGAAGTGAATGAAGGTACATGCCCCTGTGCTCCAAACACATTATTATATGCTGACACTATTGCCAAGAGTAAAACTGAAGACTCTGAAGGAAGAGCATCATGATTATAGATGACACAGAAGCTCAAGAAACAAACCAAACCAAACAACGTCTTCTTACGGAGTCACTGGAAGGACTAGGAAGTTACTTCAGCTTCTTCCAGTTTGTGGGAAGATCCAAGATGTAACAGCTTGTTTAAAGTAAATTGCTTTAAATACATCGAATCCGGGGAAGTAAACATTATGTAATACAGCACAAAATGCCCATCTGCCAGCTGGACATCAGCATAATAGAGGCCAGTTCTCCAGGATGCAGGGGCATCAGGATATTAGAGACCAGCTCTGTAGGGGACAGGCCTACTTCGGCAGGCCTCTACCTTTTGTCAGTTAGAAAGAGTGACAATCTAGAGAACATAGGGAGGATACGCTCTGAGGTGAGGGCCCTTGGGCATGACAGATCTTGCCTATTTATTGAGGCTTCCCATTTTAAATCTGGGGATAAAAGATACAACTAAGATACTTAAATAACTTTTCTTTAAAATTCAAAGCCTGTGTATGAGTTTAAGAATATGTAAATAATTAGATGCTGATGGGTATAAAGCATAAGTATTCCTAATCAAGAAACACTATCTTCAAAGTTGATTGCTCAGGCACCTGGATAAGGACTCTAGTGACCAAGATTTTGAAGAAATGCCAGTAGCCTTGAAATAAGGCTGCTTGAGAATAAATAAATAATAAATAAATAAATATCATTAAACTATAGCTAATTGTGATACACTAGTGAGACACTCATTATACAGAAATTGTAGACAACTGCACAGCCATTCAAGAGATGCCAAACAGCCTGACAAGCTCCACTTCTCATGAAGGCAGTGTGGTTGATGAGAACCCTGTTTGCTTTAAAGCTTTCTGTCCTGATTATTAGTGCTGCCACCTCACCCCTGACAATAGTAACTGTCACCATCTATATCCATCACCAAAGTACCTAATGATGAAAATCCAGACGACTGATAACTTGGCTACAGCCACACTGACAATCTTCACACTATCCAAGCTTTCTGGCTCTTACCCAGTACTTTAAATTTTAAATGCCCGTATTCCCCCACACCCCAATCTTGGGCTTCTGATAGTGCTATCACATCAAGGATGTTTTATCAGCATATATGTTCATATCATTTTCTTCCTGCCTAAACTATATTTTAAGCAGTGGACCCCAGTACTTCTTGAGAGTCAATTTGTTTTAAGAGCAGGTTCTTCAAGGTTGGTGTTGGTTTGTAAGTGGGACTTTAGCTTTTGGAGAAAATGTGATGAGGGAAAGAGAGGAGAGAAAGAATGGTTTACTCCATCTGCATCAGGCTTCATCTCCAAGCCTCCTACACGGCTTTAGAAGGGAATCGGTATTTCTTTGGTAGTCTCTACGTGTCCTTCATCTCCTGAAACATGTTGGCCCAGGACTCAGTAACCAATCCCAAGAATCCTGAGAACCACCCTCCACTTCCCACCCTAGTTCACATGTCTTTGTGGAAGAGGCTGCTGGGATAGTGGATGGCAGAACATCACCAGATAGTGTGCATTTGGAAATCTACTCAATGCTGTATCCATCTTCAGGACTGTGAATACCAATGAGAGGAAAGATTGTGAAATGGAATGGAGGGAAGATCAAGTTTTAAGCTGGTTCTTGTATTCATAGCTGAAATAGGAGTGATAATAGAGCACCTTCTCATACCATGAGAAGAGAGCACTGAAGTAAATTTAAGTTTTAGACAATTTACGGACTTCCTGCTTGAAAAGCCAGAAGGAGCAACTGCATGCTCCATCGAGGAGGCAGAAATTAGAAACAGTCCAGCCCCACAAACCATAAGAGTATCACTTGGGTTAACCTGCATGTTCTCTAGCTTTCCTCACAGCAGGCAGGTTATACAAAATCATGCTATGAAAGGGAGAATGGAAGGAAAGGATACAAAATGATGCCAGAATGCACAATAATGTACCCATAAACTCCAGGTAAAAGCTGATAGTCAACTTGGTACCGCCTATAACAGTGGTTCTAATCTAACTGTTCCTAATGCTGTGACCCTTCAATACAGTACCTCACATTGTGATGATTTCCCCAACTATAAAATTATTTTTTGCTACTTCACAACTGTTGTCACTGTTGTGAATTGTAATGTAAATATCTGATATGCAACACCAGTGAAATAGTAATTTGACCCCAAAGAGGTCAAAACCCACACATTAAGAACCACAGCTCTAGAAGGTGAAGTAGAGGGAGATACTTTCTTGAGAGTAAGACTTGCTGAAGTGGCAAAGGACTAGCCAAGCACTAAAAACAATTTTGCAATAAAATAAAGATATTTAGAAGGATTTCCACAAACAGTAAATTATCTGATAGATATATATGCCACTATGGTTAGCATCATTTGGTTAAAACAGTTAAAACCAGCTCTGTAGGTTTCTTCCATTGTATGAGACTGCTATTCACGTTATTCTATAGTACAATGTAAACTGAGAAGTGAGAAAAATATTCTGTTTTTTTTTTTTAGGTCCTCACATGCATGACTAATCTTTAACAGTGGTCTGGACCTTTGGGTATCTTTTTCCTTTGACTCTGGGTCTCCCTGAATTGCTCAGGGTGGCTTCAGGCTCCCTATGTAGTTTATAGGCTATAGCCTCTACATGCAGAAATGTATTTGTCTTGGGAAATAATGCTTATCACCTTAAACTATTCTATTTTATTTTGTTACTCTCTTCTTAACACATTTTTATCTTTCACAGCACACCCTGGAAACTGTCTATATTCTAGGACAGTGATACTTCTGATTGCCCCACTGCTTTCCAGTTTCCTAAAACTGCATACAAAGCAATTCCCAGGAGTGTGCAGCAGTCAGGAACAAAGAGGCTGAAATTCTCTATGCATTGGTTAAAACTGATACAATCAGTTGCCTGACTAGGCAAGGCTTTTGCATTGACCATCATCTACTCTGGATAACTGTTCAATATTCAAAGATGATTTATTTCCTCATTGGATAAGTAATATTTGACCTCGGAAGAGAGGGAAATTCTGGGACACGGTGAAAACCATGCTGAGGCTCAGCCTGAGAATCTCTTACCGTCCAGGTGGCTGACTTGGCAGTGCTTGACTGCTGAAAGGACACATCGAAGCTGTGTGGGCCTGGGTAATCTGTGTTGGAGGGAATGGCAGGGGATGGAGAGAGGGCATCAAAGGTGGAGCTGGGCTGTGCATAGGGCGAGGGTGCAGTCACGCTGTTCTGTGCGTGGTCTGTGTTGTAGGGGCTGGTAGATGAGGAGCCGTTCTGAATCTGCTGGTCCATGCTGTTCAGGAGCCCCAGGTTCGTGTACTGTGGCTGTCAAGACATCCAGACACCCCAACATTAGTCATGTAAGCTACAGTTCATTGCTCAATAAAACTGGCATTATCTGGTGTGCTTTGTAAAAATTTGAGCATGATGTCCCAAACACGTCATGTACCAAATAACACCACCCATCTATGGTAGAAGGCAACACCCAGTAAAACTGTGTGATTGTTGGAAAATAGAATACACTCTTACTCAAAACAGGCACAATGTGCCCAGGGCATGGCACTGCTGAGAAATTGCTTTAAATAAACACTCTATATAGTACTGCTTGAAGGAGGAGGAGGAGGAAGAGGAGGAAGATGGGGAGGAGAAAAGAAGAGGGGGAAGAGGAAGAGGAGGAGGAAGAGGAAGAAGAGGGGAGGAAGAAGAGGAAGAAAGAGGAAAAAGAAGGGGCTGATGAAGAGGAAGAAAAAGAGGAAGAAGAAGAGGAAGAGAAGGAAGAGACAGAGGAAGAAGAGGAAAAGGAAGAGGAAGAGGAAGAAGAAGGAGAAGGAGAAGGAGAAGGAGAAGGAGAAGGAGAAGGAGAAGGAGAAGAAGAAGAAGAAGAAGAAGAAGAAGAAGAAGAAGAAGAAGAAGAAGAAGAAGAAGAAGAAGAAGAAGAAGAAGAAGCCACAGTCTAGCTCTAGCTTTCAGTTTGCTACAATATTCATAAGGAAAGAGAGCAACTGATAGATTTATGAGAGTTGACTATCAAGTGGTTGTACACATAAGGCAAAACATTTTTTAGCATTAAATCTAAACGATTGTGACAGTCGATCGCTCTGGGGACAAGTTTGAAGTTAATAGGGTGAAAGGGGGAGCACGGTCAGGGAGACGCCACTGCAGCCTCTAGTCTGGGATGGTATTTTGTGTGCTTCTCAGATCTGACTCAAACTCTAGACCTACACCATGTTCCTGTGTTATTCCCCTGAAGAGCTGGGCTCATAGGCCTGAACCACCACGGTCAGCTTTGCTACATGCAGGGCAAGGTAACCCACAACACTAGCATGTTGATTTTGAAGAATCTATACTCTTCAACTGTTAGCTACAGATACAATTCTGTGGTGGAGCCAGGGTGATGGCACAGGCCATTAATCCCAGAATTTGGGAGGCAGAGGCAAGCAGATCCTATGAGTTGGAGATCAGCATGGTCTACAGAGCAAGTAAGCGCCAGGATAGCCAGAGAAACCCTGTCTCAAAAAACCAAAACAAACAAACAAACAAACAAACAAACACTGTGGCAGACATAATGCAGAACTACTTCATAGTTCATGTGGCTCCAAAGCAGGGAGTTGGTTTGCAGTGAGATGGTTATGGAATTCAGCAAAATCTCCCCACTTACCTAAAAAACGTTCTCATTATCAGAGGAGGAAAAATAATTTACCCAAAGCAGTACCCACCCCACCCCACCACCACAGCCAGACTAGAACTTCTGAAATCTGCCTTAAGTCTCCCGAGAGTGAGTGTGTTGTTCCTTAACCAGGATCACACTGAGCCTGTTTCCAGAGGACTCACCAGCCTTTAGTTCTGTTTCTCTTGGCTGCAATTTTTTGAGCAATGGTAGCCTTATTTTCTCTTCCAGTTAATGAAGGGGAAGAGAATCATTCCTGTTGGTGTACATTTTTAAAAGAAGGCAAGGAGACTAATTTTTCAATAGAAACATGATCCCAAGAGATTCAGGCTGTGGAAAATAATGAACAGAAAAGATTTTAAAAAGAAAAACAAAAGAAGGAAAGAAGGAAGGAAGAAGGGAAACAAAGAAAGAAGAAAGGAAAGATGAAAAAAAAGAAAGAAAGCATGCAAGAAAGGCTTGAATTTTGCTTTTCATTTTAAACTTTGAGTTTAATAGCATGATTTTATCCATCTCAACTCTGTCTCAGGAGGAGATAAATGGGCTCCGTCATTCCATTCTGTCCAGAGAGCATCTGCTGCAATGCCCACAGCCGCACACCCATCCCATTCCATTCAGACACTCACATTCCACTGCTGAACGCCACCTCCCATTTGCTCTGTAAATAACTATTAATCTATTTACACTTATCCCCATGTTGACAAGTGCAGCTGTTTGTCTCGTCTCCTCTCCTTTCTGACTTTTACAGTGCCTACCTCTCTCCTTCCTTCATCCTCCACCCACCCCCTTCCAGACGGGTGTGGCTAAACTACAGGCAGACACCTTGGGCAGAAAAAAAAAAAAAAAAAAAAAAAAAAAAACAGAGGCAGGTACAAATGTGTCTATACTCTAAAGCTCTTAGGCAGCAAGCTGGAGGCCACAGCTTGGAAGGGGATTGAAGAAATCTTATTTGTGTTTCGTTAAGGGTCAGTATACAAAGTACTCTTGAAAGTCCTGTAGGAATCAGATAATGCCGGCAAGGGCACGTGCTTCCCTAGATCAGGACAATTAGGGAGGCAGTGGTCCCTGACAAAAAGGACAAAGAAGCCAGCAGAACACTTTCTCGTAGGCAGTAAAAGACTGCTGGCCCACCCCTCTCTCCCCCTCCAGCTACACAGCAGAAACATCAACTAATTGTGGGCTTGGGTAAGAACAAAGAGACACCGGCCCTTTGAATTTCCCCCCTCCACCCCAATGCATATAAAGAGAAAAGTTGGGGGCCAAGTTTTAAAAGCCAGTAAGCAAACACATCAGTTCTCCAAGGACTGAAGAAAAAGTAAAATTCCATTTACAGAGGCATCTCAAAGCCAGGCCCTGCCCTTGCTGCAAGGCTGAACACACTTGACACCAATGAAGAAACTGTCTTCCAAAAGTCACTGAGAGCACAGTGATTGCTCACTGACCTGCTTCTGATACCATGTTCTTAAGTTCTATGCAGCTCAGTAAAATCCTAGACCAGAAACAGCATGGGTTGTTCCTACAATTTCCCCAATATATGTAACATAAAGCCATCGTCCTCAGTATTGTGTACATTCTATGTGTTACCCAGCAATAAAAAGTGGAAAATTAAAATAATTTAAATTCTTCCCAAGTTATGCTTAAAAAAAATAATCAAACCCAAGTAGTATAGTCCATTGTCTCATTTTTAAAAATTATAAATTCAACACTTCTAATTGTGGGTGTAGATGGCAACAAAAAATGACATCTTTGATTTTTTTCTAGTGTCTATAAAAAGAAATAAACACATTTCTTAGTTTGTTGGGACATCAGTAAGTAAATTAGAAATCAGTAAGGAAAACGTCACAGGAAATAGCTCTATAGACATTACTTTTGAAATGCCTACAATTTAAGAATTCTCACTTGTTTCTTTCTTTTATTGGAGGAGTGTCTGCATACATTGACTGAACAAGGACCAACCAACAGTTTTCGGAATTGCAAGGGTTCCCTAGGCAGGATAGGAAAATAAATTCTAGTGCTTAGTGCAAGATAAAAATTCAGGGCCTCTTCATCCATTGTTAAGTGTTTTTAATGCCTGATATTAGAAAGTCAAGCGATACCCAGTGGCATTCTGAAGATGTTACCTGTAGCTCACAAATGGAGTGCCTTAAGTTAACTGTATTTAATTCTAACATAAACCATCATTCTTTGAATTTGGGAAGGTGATAGAAGAATCATTTTCCAGCAAAGTGAAGCTGATGGAGACGAGGAAACAATACTGTCCCCTTCTTTCCTCTTAATAATCCCATGAACACAGAGGAGAAATGAATTATGCTGGAATGGTAATTGATTTTGATGCTGACAAGAAGAGTGTCAGAGTCAAGAAGGTGACATTTGTGCATCAAATGCAAACACTGCCCTAGAAAGAAGTCCACTGGGCATTTGTGTTTCCTATGAAACAAAAAGTGTCATGGTATTTGAAATGAAATATAAAGGAGAGTCTCTTTCTAATGACAATGTTACTTAATCTCAGAACATCCCTACTGTACTGTGCACACACACACAGAAAGAAGGAAGGTCAATGTTATTTGCCTGTCCTGTCACATCTGAAAAGAGGCAGCCTTCTTTTCAGGACATAGGAACATGAAAATGGGCGCCATTTTTCTGCTACCTGATGTACACCTCATATAATAAGAGAGTTGATTTCCTCCAACTATAGCGAGTTGGTTTATTTCCTGTAGAAGTTACTTGGAAATAGAACACTACTTGACTGGACCCAAAGTATCACCTGTGTTCTTCCCTGAAGCATATTAACATCCATTACAAATTAGCTGATCTTCACACTGCAAGGATGAAGCACACAGTGTTCACATACATATGCTACCCTCTTAGGTGTCACAGAACACCCTTAGAATGTTCAGAATAGTTGTTACAGAACTAGGGAGCCTATGGTTGAAAATCTATTGACTTTGGTCATGGGCAAAGAACAACTGTTTAGTCATCAAATCAAAGGAAGAGAATTTCCTCTTTCTCTTCCTTCAATGTAAGGTCTGCATCTACCCCTGTCAGCAGACTCAGATCCATGTCCTGATAAACATGGAAGTCCAGGATTAGGACAGCAGCAGACTAGAGCATTCTCGTCTGATCTGTCAAAATGTCTTAAGAATACAATACTGGAGCTTCATTTTATTTACCTTTCTTCAATGACCATTTTAGATTTTGAACATGTTATGAACCTTAATTCCCTCCAAATGAGGTTAGTTATGTTTCAATATGTTGCTAAGAGCAAAGTCTGTCCCAAACACCTGAATTTATAGTCACTTGAAGCTCAAAATGTAATCACCTTCCTCTAAAAATTATCAAAACAATAAAGTATCAAAACAAGTCATTTGAATACTGCCTCGCAAATGGAGCTTAGGTAAAAGTTGTGTGTGGCAAAAACCAACAACAAAACAAAAACAAAAACAAAAATCAAAAGACAAATCTTCTCCCCAAATTTATCTGTAGAAGACAAATATTCCAATCTCTCCTTCTTAGATATTGCTATCTATGATAGGTACTTTAAGATCACATGAGAAAAAACAACATATTTCATTTGGAAAAAAATATTTGGCTCTTGAATGATTGTTGGATAAGGGGATTAGACCACTTTAGCACTTCTCATATTTCTGTTTGGATTTTAGAAGTGTAACAGAACTCTCAGTCCTGGCAGCATGGGCTTAAGTCTTGACACTACCAGCAAGGTGCTCTTACCTGGGTGAGGAAGGTGTGTAAATTTGACTCCAGCTTCCTATGGGCTAAGAATCTGCATGAGGCCATGAGGCCAATGGAAAGGTCCCACCTTTCCACATTCTATCAGCCTCCCTGTGATGCGCTATTTTAAAATGATGCTATGATCCTACTTTCATAATAGGTGCATGGAATCATTTTTGACTTTGTTAAGATTTAGCTGGTCAACCTCTAAGTTAAAAAAAAAATCTGTCTAAGTGGCATAGCTCGTTCCCTCAGTGGATATGATCTTTGCCTCAGACTTCATGGAGGGGTCTTTGTGAGCTTTCTACAGCTATCTTGGGAAAAGAAAACAGTTTCGTCACGGCCTTGGCTTCATAAAGCCTTCATTCCCTTCCTCACTCATTAGTACAGGGCACTCCAGTTTGATCCAATAACATTAGCAGGATAGTGCTTTTCAACAAACACAGCCTAAGGGGGGAATGCTTGCCATTTTTCAACCTTCTGCCACCTGTCCCACTTCAGAAAATGATGGTTTGTTTTATGCTAGGATTGAACATAATTAACTGAAAGCATTCTGTTTCAAGTCAAGAAGATATTTACAGTAGAATATTGAGCTAAATCAACATCTTTCTACCTTAAACACAGAGGTCCTGACATCTTTTTTGAAAACCATATTTTATTAAGCGTAAGATATTTTACTTTTTTTGGTTGCTACACAATCATAAAAAATGAGTCTCATAAAACATATCCATTCATATAATGAACAAAATGTAAGAATAAAGTGTTTAATTGATAACAACCGTAAAGTATAGGCCGAGTACCAACTAGAATATTTTATCATAAAGTTTCAAGAATCTTGGCGAGCGAAGATTCTATGACGTATGAGAGATGTCCTTAAAAACTCCACGATCAGGTCAAACAGATTAACTTAGTTCATCAAGGGGACAAACATGTCAACAAAAACTACACAGAGAATTTTAAGAGGTAGAAAAGGGGAGTGCATTGAAAATATAACTTGACCTAAATTTAGCTAAAGAGAAATATCTAAAGTTCAGTTGGGAGGGTGAAATTTTAACTCAAAGGCTTTAGTAAGTATGTACCCTGGTAATCAGGGCAGAGATGTACAAACCATGAGAATCTCAAGTCGGACACCATTATCCACCAAGAAAATAGAGGCTTGACTGACAGTAGAAATAGATACTTTTAATTAGTTTTGTAATTCTTGACGCATTTTAGAGAAAGATACTCAGAGCTTCAGTTTGTTCAACCTGTCAGCTACTCATTAACGTGCAGGTAGAAGTATGTTTATGACCATTTTTTTTTCTATTTTTCTCTGTAAAGGCATCATCAGTACAGAGTAACCATATATTTTGCTAGCTGTATTTATACATGTGGTAATGTTGGGGAAAGGCAGTGCACACTAATGAAGATCTTCAGTGAGAGTTAGGCCATCTGCATGGAAAATACAACCCAGTGACTGCAGAGCTTAACAATTCTCAGTTCATCTGCTTAATCTATATCCAATGTCACGACATAAAACAGTAGGGTGATTACATGGTAGTAGATGTGTAGTTCATGCTGACATGACTTGGAAGACATTAATTTCAATAAGTAATGATGACCATCCAAAGTAATCCCTAAAATGTGATATGTGTGTGGCAATCATAAGCAAGCCTCTCTTTGGAAAAATATTAGCTACTTTTGTTGTTAACACTCCTTTGGAGTCTTCAGCTTGGGCCTTATAATACTCAAGTGCTCTCCATTCTTGACCCCCATGTGTCCTCACACATATTCACATTTTATGTTTATTTTAAAAATGAAGGAACTGGAGCTCATGGGATAAAATATTTGTTCAGTGCTCAGGATTCCTCTATTTAAGCCAAAATTACAAAAAGAGCCGTAGCTCTTTGGAACGCCTCCCCCCACCCCCCGTTTTATTTTTGTTCACTTCCATGGGAAAGATGGGGCAAATCTCTTCATGGCCCTCTTAAACTTTGAATGGTCAGCCCCATGAGAAGGTTTCTATTCTCTTAAGGAAATGGCCCCATCTTTAAATTGACCAGAGAGGTAGTCATTACAACTTCCCTTTAGCAAATGGCGCTCCCTTCAACTTCTCAGAAGTGAACTCTTGCTTCATAATTTAACTTTCTGTTTCCATGTCCTCTGTACACATCCCCTCTCACTGCCCAGAGAGATTAGCTGGCCTTTGGGTCCTATTTTCATATCTTTTCCTCTGGGTAGTACATAATTATCATTACAACTACAGTCAGTAAATATTGCAAACATTGGTCTGCTCCACAAGATGATAAATTCATGGGAGATCAATGTGTTGTAGTTCGTGACAACTCCCTATTACTTGGAGAAATGTCCGTGGCATGGTAGATGTCAGGAATCTGTTCCTTCAGAAACAATTATAAGATCCTTCAACCGCAAATCACATTCAGAAAGTCTCCTTCCTTGTTCTAAGGTAACAAAGCAATGTTGGCTTACCCTGAAGTGGATCTGCATTCAAACTTCCCTCATCTCTTCGCCCATCTGTCAGCTGAGAGTACAGGGCATCTCCTCTAATCTCTATGACCTTTGCTTTGTGTATTTTACACTCTGTGTAGATGGGAATTGTGCTTTGAGCTTCAGCATTGGTGGGAACCCATAGCAGAAGAGCCAGAATTGTCACTCACATGCAGTGAGTAAGAGTTGGTGGCTCACACCTAACTGGGGAGCCTGTTAAGGAGCCTCTACTTCCTGAAAATGAACACACACTCCCATTTGTGCCAAGGCAGACATTTTTTTCACCTGATGGTCTAGACTTTCTTTTCAATGCATGTAGGTTAGCCATGAGAGTCTCCATTTTGGTGGTCTTGTTTTTATTATTTACTTCCTACTAAAGACAATTATGGACAAATATAGGTTCCTTTGGAAAGACACCACTTGAATAAAAACTTAGAGAAGCCTTCAGTTTCTAATAGATAGACTACGAACTTGCCCTAGCCCTGTCCGACTTATACAATTTTCTGCCCAGATAGCCACAAACTGTTAGAATTCTTCACTCTGTTTTAGAACAGTGACGTGATTAACGAATTACAAATGTTTGATGTGAGGAGCCATGCCTTTGGCTTATCAAACTTACAATCTGTTTCTAGGAAACGATCTCAATACATGATATTCTTCCAAGCTATATACCACATGCCCAGAGGCCTACCCAGCAGCCTTTACTTGCAAGGTGCACACTAGAGTACAAAGCAAGGAGTATACTCTTGAGTCTCACCACTTGCAAATGAGGAGCACAAGGCCACATGTTCTCTTTTTAGTTTTGCTTCCTCGTCTTCGAGGTTCGGCTCCGGGGATCAAATGTGGGGTCTGCTGCTGGTCTCTGCCCAGCCCTCTAATTTACTTTTGCTTGTCAGCTGCCTGGCTGATTGCTACATATTTCATTTTCATCTGAGGTAAAGCTTTCGATGCCTTACTATACTTTGTAATTAGACAGTGTGGCGCAGACGGCGTTGGGGTCCTCCTCTAACCTGTCACTTCTCACTACAAAACAAAACTGAGGCTAGCAGCTCTGGGGAGGGAGGGTGTGCCTCATGGAAGGCATCTAACTCCTCATCTCATTTTATTTACCTCAATCCAAAAGTGGCCCTTTGTCAGCCAGCTCAGCAGTGGGTGTCTTGGAGAGGAAAGGCTTGGAAGACATGTTTAAGCAAAATGTCTTAGGATTTCTCAGAGCACAGACATTAATCAGAGGATGGTGTTTGCCAGTCACCAAGCTCATTCACCCACATTCAGCTACCCACATCCCTGGTGATTAGCCTTAGACACAAAGGGGACGACTGAATCAAGAAATCAGTAGAGGAGCAAGTAAACACTTTAGCTGCAATACAAGATAAAAATCTAATCTCTTTCTTCCTTTTAACCACACACATTCTCTGCCCTCATAGGCAATCAATTATATGAAAGCAGCATTTACTCTGCCCTGTTCACCTGTTAGAAGTACACACCATTCTTAAACCAGGGAACTGAACCATCTTTTCAAAAAACCTTTCTTGCCACTTGAAATTTTAATTGAAGTGAGTAAAACTTACCATACAGGAGGAAACCCAAAATCAACCATACAAATAACATGCCAGACATCAGGGAAAACCATGTGTTTCTGTTACCTACACAATATTCCAAGGACAAGCCTTGTATATTTATATTATTTTGCCTGCCATTTAAAAATACTCTTATTTTTATGAGATACAGAAACCGCATTTCTGTCTGAAGATACCAGTTGAAGCCAGAGCAACAGATGGCCATTTAAACCATTCAGAGAACACCTCCTTTGAGAGATGTACACAGGTTCTGAGGACTGAAATCTTGTTCTGAATGTCAGCTACATGGGACTCCATGGGTAGAGCAGTTTCCCCAGAGAGCCTTAGTGACTAGAATGGACTCCATCTGGAGATAAATAGATGGGCCTGTGAGGGTTAAGGTACAGACAACAAGCAAGCAAGCAAGCAAGCAAAGTTCCTTCCTCCACCTCCTCAGTCAGGTTTTTGGCCTTTTAAGTGCATGGACACTGCCTGCTAATTTCCCGTGGGCAATGCTTGGAAGAATTGCCTTTACCTCATCTGGTATTGCCATGTGTCTCTGTGTGATGGGTCCTCTACCTTCTTCTGATAAGTGTCTCCCATAGTCTGCTTAAAAGTAGTCAAGCCATGGCCCAAGCATCTGATGCTGTTGCCCTTTGTGAGGGGTAATGGTTTTCCTTTTAATTCTGATTCCATCAATAGACTGACACTAATCCAGACTGATTTGAGTAAACAGTATATTCCCCATTGTCTCTGTGATCTGAGAAAGAATCAGCCTGAGAAAGATCACTGCCTTGGTTGGAAATGGCCCCTGTGGGGGTTTTTGCGCAAGCTTGAAAGGAAGAAAGAAAAGGCCTGGTGCAGAGTCCTGTCTGAAGCAAGCTCTCTTTGGGAGTGGTAATTCTCACAGGGGTATTATTCTAACTGCACCTATTAGTGGCTTCTCCACCAATAAGAACGGGGGAACTGTTTCCTTTGTAGTGTTTCCAGAGTCGCTGTAGAGAGTGGTTCATGACTTTTTTCCTCTGGCCACCCACCATAGCTTTTATATCCACAGGGATAAATATTTTATCCCCCCACCATTTTGGTTTTTTTTTTTTTTGTCTCTTAAAAAACAGGAAAAAAATGTTCAGGTTATCAGTTTTGAATGAAATATCAATTTTTTCCCAAAAATATTTCAAAGTTATTGCCCTTCCCATAATCAATGTGTGATTCATCTTAGCACCAGTTGCTCAATTTTGGATTGACAAATTGATTTTTATCTGGGGAGGCCATCTCAGCTAAAATCTACCATCGTGCAACCTCACTTTGTCTTCAAAGAAGAAATTTCTTGAACAACTTCATTTCACACTTAGGGCACATGAGGTAGTCACAGTCCAATATCAAATAAGTTTAGAAATGAGAAGTCCCATGGCAGAGGGCCAGTGGTACAAACCTCTAATCCCAGCACCCCAGAGGCAGAGGCAGGAGAGTCTCTGAGTTCAAGGCCAGCCTGCCCTACAGAGTGAGTTCCAGGACTATATAGAGAAGTCCTGTCTTTAAAAATGAACAAAGTTCCATGTCTGAAATGCAGAGGCATGCTAGCTATTTTGAATAGAATACTTCCAGATCACATAAGAAAATCATGTGTAAATTATAAGGCATTGTCTTTGTGAAGACCCTAGAGACATTTCATTCAATTATTTCTTCAGAGGAGACTGGTGGCATTTTGTGAAACTCTTCTGTATGCCCTAAAGTCTACAGAGTGAAAAGGATGATGAAGCTGGGCACTTTCAGGATATGTTTGGTATAATGGAGAATTACACTGGGAAGGAAGAGAAAGGGGAGTGGTAAAAGCGGGGGTGTTCCTCCTGATCATCGAGCTCAGTCGTCAGGCTTTTGTCTTTATATCAAGGCATCAGTTCTCCCATTGGCATCTATCAACCCACGGCCTATCCAGACTCGCTGTTCTACACTTCTGTTCTCTCAGTTGCGTGCATCTCTTCCTTGGAGAAATAGAGTGATCAGGGGCAGGAGGGATTATGGAAGGAAAGTTCAGCATTACAGACAAAGACAGGTCTCTTCCCAACATAACTTTTCAGATGCTATTCTCTCCAAAATCAAAATTTAAAATGTCATGGGTGAGATGCTTCATGTAAGAAATTAAAGCCTAAATATGTTATGTATGTTTTTCTTAACTTGGTGTGTGTGAGTGTGTGTTGGGGGGGGGGTACTGCCACCTGAATATCTATCCGTTCTAAAAACCTTCTGCTGGAATTCTCATGTTGAGCAAATCTCACAGATGGGTTTGGACTTCTGTATTTTTTTATCTCCAGAACTGCAATTTTTATTGAGAGCAGAGACCAGAATAGGAGGTTTTCTTATCTGCGACCTATGTTGACATTCATACCAAAGAAAATCATTTGAAGTTTGTCCCTAATCCTGATTTCCATATAAACCAAAGACTCTATCTCCACTGAAGTCTTTGGAACTGAGTAGGTGATCCTCAAGGGCTTCCAGCTCAAGTCATCTTGAGTTAATTCTTCTCTCTCACTGTGGTGAGCCCTTTAGCACCCCAGAGCTCTCTCTCCCTGTAGTGTGCCCCTGAGCACTCCAGAGAATGTCATCAAAGTTAGGAGTCTCAACATTGTAAACAGAATCCATGTTTTAGAGCTTAAAAGCCCTTGTAATGCTCTCACTGTTTCTGGGAGTGCCCTTCATTTTTTCATGCACAAAAGTATATAAAATCAATCTTTTCTTTTGAAATCAGTATGCCTTGATCTGATTCTGTTCTTTCTTACAGTTTATTAATTTGATACCTACGTTCTTTGCACATTGATTTCCTCCCCTCCATTATTTGCTGAACAATGAAGCTCTAATGTGAAATATTTCTCACAAATAATCACAAATAATTTATGTTCTCTCCCCTCTCTATCTTTCTTTGTGTTTGTGTTTGTCTCTGTCTCTGTCTCTTTCTTTGTCAGTCTGTCTGTCTGTCTGTCTCTTGCTCTCTTGCTCCTCTATCAGAAGCCACAGTATGCCTCTCAAGCTAGTTTTATGGTAGAATCATTTATGAGCACGTTCTGTCCTTCCAAGGCTGGCAAATTCTCAAAGGTCTGTGGGTACTACTTACTTCTGTCTCCCTTTCAAGAATAGTCAATGTGTCTAAACTTAGTTACTGGGTCATACAGAAACGTTCATTTTAATGGGAAAAATAATCTCTATGGATTGTGGCTGATGACTGATCTACAGGCAAATATATATGCATTACTTCTTATTTGGGAATGGTTTATTTAGGGAAAATATGAAAAGAATACAGTCCATTTTTAGAGTAATCAAATAATTTGTGTACCAACTAGAACACTTTTGCAAATGAAAAGGAGTACTATGAATAATTTTGCTGGAGTAGCAGATGTAAATGGTAAAACAAGACAAAGTATTCCCAATTTATCTATGGCAGGAACGCCAGCGATTGAAGAAAGCTATAGGCATAGGCATATAGAGTACATGAGTTGAATGAGCACTGGGAAAAGGTTCCTTTCTGCTGTTCCAACTGCTGCAGCCACTGGCAGCCAATGTGTAGCGAGTGCGAGGAATACATTTTTCTACTTCCATGCAGTCCATGGCTCAGCCATTGATTTCCCTCCCTTTGAGCTTTCACACAGAGTTCCGATGGCACACTTCTCTGCTCAGAGCTCATCCCCGATTTGCCATGGCTACTGTCAATGCACCCTCCTCTCAGCAGCATGAACCTTGCTTAGCCACTCTAATATTTGTAACCTTATGTCCTAATGACTCCATACTTTCTATTCCATTGAACTACATAGCATTTCTGAGCATGTCAACCAGCACCCAACTCATGGGTCTTCTGTGTGTTTAGCACCTCCCCTAAAAGTCTTCCTTCCCTCACATAAGTCTAGTCTCAGAGCTCTATCTCTCCTTCCAAGTGGTGCTGCATCTAGCATGTCCATTTGGTATTTCCGGATTGTCCTAGCAGGGCTTGTTATTCTTCTCTGACACTTTGCATGTTGCTCACACTTCCCTATTACATTGAAGACATCTACTGTGAATCACAGGAACTTCTGGAACAAGTGCTTTTCCTTTTGACATTCCAAGTCATTGTGTTCTAAATTCCTAGTCCCTCACCCTGTTGGCTACTCTCTATAAGCAGCATTAAAATTAGCATTGGATGACAGAATACTTTTTCCCAGCACCCAACTTTCTTCCCATCAGTTATCAAAGAAGAGGGATTAGTTCACTAGGTTCAGAAAACTTTGCCATCTTCAAAACAAGTATACCTTATGGCAATTATGAAAAGATTTTCCCCTTTAACTAAGTTCACTTTTCATCACTAGTTCTGTCGATATTTCTTTTTTATTATCAATATAAAATAAGTGAAAAATATTCAACAACAAAGCAAAAAATTTGACTTGATAGCTGCAAGAGAAGATATTTTTAACCTATATTCCTCTTTCCTAAGCAATCAGTGCACACCAAATAAAGCTAGTGTGAGTTTGAGGCAACATACTTCTTAACCTTTTCACTCAAATCCTCCTTGATAAACCAAGTCTCATGACCACAGACACACATACTTCCTTAACAGGGCAGAGTTAATTCATTCTAAATCCTCTGCGTTCAAACCTAAGAAAACGTTGGAAATCTGTGGAAGATTTGTGTTCAAGAAATGAATGCAGTCTGAGGGAAGAACAGCCAGTCCTGTTGGGCCTCTGTGGGTCACATTCATTCATACTTCTGCCCGCCCCCCCTCCCGTTGAGGATCACTGCTCTCCTAAAAAACAACCAAACCAAACAAGCTTTCCCTTATCTAGATAAAGGATAAGTGTTTCTTTATCAGCCCATCTCTTTTCCAGTAGTAGCAAGGAAGGTATGATCTACGATCTGCCATCTAAGATCTCTTTCTCCCAGTCCCTTCTGGGCTTCAGGGCACCCAATTGGAAAACAGGTAGGGCAAGGCAGCCTCATGGTGAGTGACAATGTGACTGACACCTGGAGTCCATCTACAGCTGATGCCTGCCACTGTTCTTGGCCTGAGAAAGTTACTCAACTCAAGCCCTGCATGGGAACCCTTAGGACTGGCATTTCCTAACAAGGAAGAAGAACACTGCCCCCCATTTAAAACACAGTCACTAGAAAAGGTCAGAGATAGGGAAAGCTTGCCCAGACCATGCAAGCCCCAGGTCAGTTGAATGACCTGGCCTGCCAGAGCTCTAGCTGGTTGGTGCTGGGGCACTTTCCCTGAAGCATTGCATAAGTACTTCATGGAAATCTCTCTGGGTAGCTACCTGGGTTGCAACAGTCATCTTCAGAGCGTATATATACAGCTGCTTCGTAGAGTGCCAGAAAAAAATCTTAGTAAGTAGTAAATAGTTGTATACATAGAGCATTGTCAAATACAAAATGAGAAACAATCAACTCCGAGTAGTAAAATAAAAGATTTGAGTTTTGTACTCTATCTAGTATCAATTCACCAAACTAGGGATGTATCAGCAAAGATCTCTTTCTGAAACAAAGCTTCCCTCTCTTCTCATATCTTCTATCTTTTCATATCTTCTCCTCTCTTCCCTACCCCAGCCCCTCTCTTTCTCTTTGTCTCTGACACACACACATACATACACACATATGAGCCTGCACACAGACACACACAGACACACACACACACAGATACAGGCACATAGACACACAGACACACACACAAACTTGCGTGCACACATGCAGGGATACCAATGCAGTATTGTAGCAGGGATGAGGCGGCACCAATCTAAGGTTTTTGTTTGCTCCTTCCTTTTGTTGTGTTGTTGTTTTAGAATGTAGAGTTTGGTCTGTGAAGAAATTCCTTTCTTGTGACACTCTTTATCTGAGTCTGGGAGGGTTTCAGGCTTGGCACTAGATCCCAGTGCAGGCTTCTTACTTCTCTATTGTCACACAGGGCAGAGCTTTAAGCCCTGCCTGTCACTTCGTGCCCATACCCTCCTTTCCTGTTCATTAGCAGTTTCCCGGAATCCAGCTCTGTTGCAGGGGAATAACTGGAAAGTTGAAGAGAATACAGAGAGGGAACATACTACTTCCTTACTAATTTTTTGAATTATCAACTCAAATTCTCAATAAGTTAAGCTTAAAAAAATTATTTTAAGTCAGAGAGCACATTACAGTTATTAACTAATTTTTGCTAGATTTATATTCCTTTCATATCCCCAATCTGCTCAGGTTTAACAATTCTTGCTATTTCTATATTGATGGGTATGGATAAACATAAGTATCAAAGCGCCATTTCTTCTTTTTAAAACTCCATAGTCACAGAAGCATGTGGACCCAAATATTTCATATACTTAAAAGCGGCACTAGATATTAATGAGAAGCCCGCACAAACAGGGAAGCCGGTCCTAACAGGACCTGGCCATGAAGTTATCACATAATGCATACACTTACGGAAGAATAGGAAAGTTCTGAATCAAGGGAGGAAAATGATTCAGACAACAGGAGGGTTAGTCATGTTCTTCTGTAGCTGTCTTCCAGACAACTCGGTACATTCCAGCAGCTGGCCCAGCGGCCTCCGGCACCCGCACTATTCTCTGTCTAGCATTTGAAAAGCCCGTCTACCGGTATTTCCTTCATGATAAGGCTGCCATATTCTTGCACATAAAAATGACTGTTTCTATGAAAGGCAGTTTTCCCAAAGATATATACCATTGTCATGGGTATTTTTTTAATTGTCTTTCTTTTTTAACACTAATTTCTTTTAAGACAATTATTTCTTTGTATCTTAGAACTAACTTTGCTTTCCCCTTTCACATTCACTCACGGATAGCTAAAGAGTCCCTAAACTCTCAAAAATTACTGTTCAAAGCAGCTTACAAACATAGGCGAAATTAGATGGACAGATTGATTGTTTCTGAATTACGAAAACTGAGCGACACTGGACGCGGCAGAAATAGCCAGACCACATACACTTTATAGCATTTCTTTAAAATTGTTTGCTAACATTATAAGCTCCCTTTCAATAGTAAAGCAAAACAAGAAACTCGAGTTTCTCTAGCAAGGACAGGCAAGACTGCCTGTCTGTTTTAAAGGAAAGCAGGCACTTCCTTTTCCTCCTTGAGATAACTTGATATTTCCCCTGTTATATTTGCACAGTCCGGGTGTCTAGACAACAGCATGGTCAGCCATACAGCACTGGCCTGGCTCTGCCGCCCTTTGCTTCTCTTCCTCTTGCGGTGTGAGCTGCGGGTACGATTTGTTTTGACTATTGAGGAGCCGGGTTCCCGCGCCCCAGCCCCCTTTAGCCAAGCATTCACCTTCGAGTGTTCCCTTCAGAAAGGAAAGACTGGACACTTTCTGGACAGCCAGACCCTGCTCCCTCCCAATCAGATTGGTGTCAACACAGCTGCCTCTTCCTAGGAATGTAAACTAATATGGTTGTTAGACCTTGCCGGCCTTAGGACACATCCTTAGAGCCCTCCAGTCTGACCAATGGTTTACATCCCCCGTAGCCCCAGTGACTTAAATCCCTAAGTCAAACTTGCAAAGAAGAGAGCAGAGGACTGCCTGCCAAAGTTAAAATCCTGTATGCTCTAATGCTCACTTTTATGTGCGCACACACACAACAATGGTTAAAGCATAATGTTCTGAAGTAACTTGTCTGTCCTTCCGCAGGACACATCTCCCTCAGTCACCTCACAGTGCAGACAGTACTCAAGAATCTTAACATTTAAATGAGTTCCCCAGACTGATACAGCTAAAAGAGCTAGCTTTAAACAAACCCACTTCATTACTTTAAAAATGTCCATTTCCTTTTAGTATGAAGCCTGGAGAACTGAAGTAAACAGTTAATACACAGCCAATTAATTTGTCTCACTGGGACATTTACACCCATCAACGTTCCTAGCACAATGCTCTCGACCCTCTGCTGCTGTTCTTATAAAAACAGCGATTTTGTAAAATCCTGAATATTGTGTTTCTTCGAAGACATAATGTCACCCAGGAATTTTTGTTTTCCCTCTTGCTCCTACTGTTTCATTTGATACTCAAAGAAAATAAAAAAAAATCTTACAGCCACTACAGAAAACATGCACTCAGAAAAGAAGATTCCTACATACGACTTGCAGACACATTTACATTGGGTCGCTAGAACCACGACTAAGTATGTTTTTATTTAAAAGAAGAAGCGAAGAAAAGCATCTCTAGGCAGAGGGCTAAAATCTTAAAGCCTTACCTCACTAAATTGAGTCTGGGCATTGTTTTCCAGGTACAACATGTTAGCAGTGAGACTGGTCAAGACAGCTCTCCTCTTTTCTGCTTCCAGGGTTTTGCCAGCCCCCCCACCCCCTCTGAGAGCCTTTTGCTGCGATTCTTCTAAGAAGATAACAGAATTCAGGTGCCTCTCTCTTTCTCTCTCTGTACATACTTTAAGGTTCCCTAATATATACCCAACTATAGGCATGAGGGGCGGGACTCTTCACTTTACCTGTCCAATCCATCAACTTCCACCTGGGCTCCTCCACTCCAATGGAGTGAGGCCTCTCCCATCTCATTAAGTAGTTAGAATTCCTTATCACCAATCTTTAAAAGAAAAGAGAAAAAAAAAAAAGAGCAGAAGACAGACAGGTAAAACTTTCGCTGTCTCTTTCATAAGAAAGTGCACTCTGTCCTAAAAACAAAACAAAACCTCCCCCAAACAAACCTACTACCCCCACCAGACACGCAGAGGGAGGGAGGGAGGCGGGACACGAAGTGGTTACTACACTTTCAAGTTGAGAAGTAGAAGTTCTGTGACATTTGGATGACTTTTTTCCCCTGCATTTGGGATTTTTAAGAAGAATTACACAAAGTTAGAGATTAGGGAAAATTACATGTGTATTTTCTTAATATAAAACCCCAAAAGATACTGCCTGTCAGCCCAAGTATTCAGTATATTCTTATCATACATATACCAGCAGATACACATCAAGCAACGTAAGCCACTGGCCTGTATCAAAATAGGCTTCAGAAGCAATTGAAACATATCTTGCTAGACTTATAAAACAAACATCCATGTTAGAAACATTTAAGCAGAAGCCCTAGAAAGCAGAGCCATGCCTCAACTATTCCTTTTCTCTATTACATTCAGTTTCTATGAAGGTTCCAGAGGTAATATTTATTATAAATGTATAATAAAATTAATTATTGTTTATTTTCTGTCCTGTTTCTATTTAATGACTAAAAGGATAATCTTTGATTATAATAGCATGGATTTACATAAACACATAAGAATATTCTTATAGTCTCTGGTTCTTAGACTTAGTGAAGATGGAATGTCCCCAGATTCTGATGTAATTTCTAACATGCTCCGTCTTTATTAGCTGGAGTTTAAAATTCAGCTTGCCTTGTATCTGAACATTAAGCTCTTTGAAATCAGAAACAAATTTCTGTACTGTTCCTAAAATTATAACTAGCTAAGATTAGAAAGAGCAAATATTAGATTTCTTCTAAAATTTAGATTAAAAAAATCAGGAAAAAATCTAGAGCTCATAATAGTTCACTATATAAAAATACCACGATTAGTGTTTACAATATATTTACTAATTTGGATTTGCCTTTTGTCTACATCCATTTTGCATTTCCAAACCTCATTCAGGGAACAGATAAAGTGGCCACTGGAATAAAGATTATCTTAAAGACCCATGAATGATTGTTAATAGTGAAACCTTTTATTTTTTTTCTGGAAAAAAAATCTCCCATATATAATTTAATCTCAAATATTCAAGAATATGAGATTTTAAATACTACAAAATCATCTCACATAAAACATTCACTTCTTTACTTAAATATGAAGAGGAATTATGTTTCTTATTATTACCTTAATTTTAACCAAACAAAAATTATATGCAGGCACTAAAAAAATACAGTAGAATCATTTAATCCACGTCCTTCCATTTTCCCACAGACAGGTTAAGGGTGAATATAAAAATTGGATGATCCCAAGTATGTTTAGAAAGGCCAGCATTGGACCCAGCCCCAGAAGGAATGGGATCCTCTCGGAGCTGTAGGCGCAACAGAGGAATTTTATTCAACCTATCATTTAATCTCAAATGAATTTTCCTTGAGAATGGGTGTTTGAAAGTAAATCTGTTACTACATTAATTTTTATACTAATTTGACAGTACAATAATTTGAATCCTTTTAACTGAGCTATTAATTATATACAGTCAGATGGCAAACATTGTTTTAAATAAAATTAAAAGATTCTCAGCAGGATTTGGGAATGAAAAGTCTCATTCTTTTTAAGTGTTAATCACACACAAACAGATCAATCTGTGGTCTCAGTCAGACAGAGGCCAAGATTTTAGACAGAAATCCAAGAGCCATGTACCATGGCTGTTTTAGCACTTTGGGTAGCTGGGGAAAAGAGCCTGGACAGGGGATTCCGAGGTGAGGGCTGTGTTGCCAGTTCTGGCTCCATGTCCTAGGGGCAAGTTCCTCAGCCAGCCTCAGTGCAGACTCCTCATTCGGGAAATGGCATTGTGTCAGCTCTCAGGATTCCTAAAGCCCTTTACAAAGAGGGAAGTCCGTGCCTTTGCCTAGGATTAGGAGAAGTGCTACACAGAGCTCTCTCATTTTGCTTTGATAGCTGTCCCTCAATTTGTTTATCTGTGTATTGTACAAATGATAAAGTTAAGCCGTGTAAAATTGTCAATACTTAAAGGGCACAGAGGAAAAAAAAAAAAGAAGCAATGCACTGGGAAGTAAAATGCATCTTGTTTGTTTATTTTTGCTTTAGGACATTTCCAGGAAGAAATATTAGCTAATTGTCCATATCAATTTGAATTTAACGTAAACATATTAGTAAGAGTGATAAAGTATATCTGATAATGTTTGGCTTGGGAATTATCATCCTAGATGTAAGAACCATGCACTTAATCCAGCTGGTAGTTACAAGGAAGTAACAGTTCCATGCACTGGCTTTTCCTGGGAGCAAAATGGTTTGGAAGGATTTGAACCCAGGCCCTGCAGAGTTGACTAAGGAACAGCATGGCATGGAAAGACCTCTAGAAAATGAGACATGCACACATTTTGTGTATAAAGAGTAAGTCTGTCCTATGGATGGGGTTAGTGAATAGAAGGGAAAAGCATAGGCTTTGTGGAGTGTAGCCACACATAGGACAGTGGTCCTCCTGAAGAAATTCATTTTCTTGACTTAGAAGACAAGGGACATTAGAAGCCAAGACTGTGAGTACTTGGGATCATTTATTTACCAAAGGAAACCAAGAATTGGCAACTTGTTGGTTTGTTTTTATTTGCAATGCTTAAAACTCTTGGAAATGTGTATCAAGTTTAGTAATCTTTCTATGTCTTAACCAAGAAGTACTTGGGCAAGGCAGCAAAAAGGGACAGATTGCTGTGTCCTCTCTCCTGGGATCTGTAGTCATCCTTCCTTTACCTTCCCTAGAGAAAGTGAGGGGGCACTCACAGGGAAGCCCAATTCTAATAGGTTGGACACTATTTAGGGAAGACATTCAACCCATTGAAATCTGGTCCCAGGTTCGCCTGCTGCAGCTTCATCCTCCTCACTGTGCTTACTACACAGAGGCCCTGTCTGCCCTCTTCTATCCTCCTCCTCCTCCTCTGTCTGCTTTTTCATTGGTCACTTCCTCTTCTCTCTATCTGGTTCCCATTAATCTGTACTCAAGGTTCACCTGATGCTTGTGTTTTGATATTCTTTTAAAACTATCTTCAGGGTACTTCTTGAATGTAAGTAAAATCTTACATTATATGGTGTCAATTAAAGCAGTTATAAAATTCTACCTTTCAATAAAAGTACTTTATACTCCTTCATACATGTTTGAAGTTAGAATTTTTTTCATTCCTATCACATCTAGTGTCTATAATCCCCTGTATTTCAGTTTCCTTCTAGAAGAAAGAATAAGAGGGTCGAACAGAGAGACTCTTTCCAAAAGCTTACTGTAAAATGACCACTTATTTTGTGGAATACTTTTCCCAGAAAAATCACAGCACACTAGTTCATTAAAGCAAAGAGGATAAATAATGACTCCAATCTAAACTCAACATCTCAAATCCTTAATAATCACTTGCGGAGAGGGAAACCCGCCAGCTTGATAAAGCGGTGAGAGTCCAAAAGAGGCTGGGGTTTTTAGAGCATGGGGGAAGCTCAGAGCTGTAGGGACTTTCCGAGCTGCTGCAAACCAAATCAGCCGCATCTTTAAATGTCAGCTACCATCCAAATTGAAGGGTAATTGACGGAGCACACTGAGTAACTCTTCAGAATCTGATCTTCCCTCTGCTAACTGATTTCCTTCCCTCTGTGCCTCGCACTGGTGACAAGAATGAACATTTTTATAAACTGCTTAAGTTACCTGATGAACTTCCTCTTTGGTCTAAAGGTTCACTCAAAATCAAGATGTAAGGCCACACCCATTTGAGGATCACATGCAGGCTCTGAAAGTTGGAGATGCCTTCTAATACAGATGGGGCAGGAAATTCTATCCAAATCTGATAGCTGTGTTCAAGACAGAAGATTTTGTATGTTACATAAAAGGTAAAATAATAGAGAGCATTCAGTCTCTCTGTCTCTGTTTCTCTCTCTCTCTCTCTCTCTCTCTCTCTCTCTCTGTGTGTGTGTGTGTGTGTGTGTGTGTGTGTGTGTGTGTGTGTGTCTCGCATGTGTGTGTGTGTGTGTGTGTGTGTGTGTGTGTGTTGCATGTGTGTGTTTCTCTCTGTCAGTCTGTCTGTCTTGGAACTTTTGTGGGCCAAGTATACTTTCAAGTGTTTTATTTACTTATATAATATTTATTTGATTCCCAAGAAAAGGATGACTTAGAAGTATATTGATGGTGTTTCACAAATGAAGACATTGAGGGACGAGGCAATGGGCGACAGTGAAAATCTGATTTGACCCCCCAAATCTACATGCACCTCTGATGGGTAATTAGGCTGCAGCTTCTTATCTCCTTCCATTCTGTCTCACCTTCCTCCAATGCTGAGGCCACAGCAGCCTGCAGTTCATTCAGCAGACTCTGTGATTATAATAATAGCAGAGTTTAAACCACATCACATCCCTGCTGTTAGATAATGCTTGGCTTTTGAAGGTCTCCAAAACAATCCAACTCAATAGATGTAGAAATGTAGAGATATAATCATCTTTCATATAATTCTTCATTATGATAGAAAATTAGACTAAAGGGTAATCTGATAATTAGAAGCAAAACCTGAAAACTCCACCGTTTAAAAGCCAACTATAAGCACATCACTCACAATTATTGGGAACATTGGCACTCTCCTGTGTTTATGTACTGCAAACAATTAACATGATATACAATGTTACTTTTGTTAATTATCATAGCATTTTGTCCATTCTCTTGGTACAGAGTCACATAGCAAGAAGCACTGCAGCAAATGTTATGACCTAAGTAACTGAATGGATATGGTATTACCCTAATTTCCAAGAACACAGTCCCCAAATATATTCAGAAGACTCTACCTATCGCAGCCCTATCAGACATCATTCCAACTTTAACAGTGAAGAGGGAAATTCTACTTTTAATATAGGTGATTTGCTTGATGGTGAGATTGTGCTTCAATATCCATTAGTCCTTTGCATCCTACTGTTTGTTTATCTATTTGCCATGAGGTGAGGACAATGGGCATAGTAGGTCTCGACCTTGCGACAGTCCTTCCCTCAGCTTCAGAGCTGGGGTTATAGGCGTGAGCCACCAAGCCCACCAAGGATTTCTCCTTAAATGCTCTGAAAATAGCCTGAGCTTACCGTCCAACACTGCCCTATTGAATTTGTAAATTATTGTTATTTAAAATGATATTAATGCTAAAATATTGATCAAACAACAACAAATTACTTCTCCTTTGATTAGAAATGGGCATAAGAATTCTGATCACTGTATAAATAAATGGGATTTAACACTTGCACTACTTTTCATATTAAGAGCATATTATTTTACAATATATAAAATAAGAGTACACAGAATAAAACATAATCCTGTTTTCTAGAACCTAAAGACATTCCTTGTTAAAATTTTGATATATACTCTGCTAGAGATACAAATTACATATCAGAACATATGATTCATAAACTGCACATATTATCTTAAATAGTAAAGTTATATTTGTTCATGCAATGGCCTTAAAGCAATATAATATGCTATTAGGTGAATCACAGCAACATAAATTCAATACTTCAACTAACGGGTAATTTTGCACAGGTCAAATCAGTTCGTGGGGCAAAATGCTTGGTGTCTAAGCAGGAGCTGATTTGTAATCTCGAAAACTCATGTAAAAGTCAAGTGCACTAGAGCATGTCTGTAATCACAGGTTTTTTGCAGTGACATGGGAGGCAAAGACCAGAGTATTCTCAAAGCATCTTTTGGGCCATATCCTGATGTACAAAGCAGCAAATAAAAATGGCATCTTTTCTCAAACAAGTTGGAAAGTGCGGACTGATAGCCAAGTGAGCTATTATGACCCCCATGTACTCACTGTGGTATAAACATACCTGTGCACATGTGTGCCTGCATGTACACACAAGTACACACACACACACACACACACACACACACACACACATACACATTCTATGCCAAAAGCTAATAGCTACCACCCATTGTTCTCTGTACTCTAGACAGTATAGCTTCTATTTAGACCATTCATTCTGTGGTTTGGCTCTCACATGGTGCCCCGAAGCCCCTGTGTTGGAGGTTTACTCCCCGGCTGATGGTGTTGTTCCGGGCCTGGAGCTTTAGAAGCAGAGCTCACTTGGAAGAAGGAGGTGCTAAAGGGCGTAGTAAGACTTCTTCCCACACCTGCTCAAGCTCTGATGGCTTGCCTCAACACACGACAGAAAGAAACAGGGCCAACTAACAATGGACTGAACCCCCTGATTACCAAGATCTCAGACAATGTTTGCCTTTTTAGATTGTTCAGCTTGAGAGTTTTTCAGAAATCTAATATGATTCCAGAATAGAAAACCTACTACAGTAATTCATTATATTTTCATTATATAAGTTAGTAACTTCCTCCTTTTGGAACTTAGTATTACTCATTAAAATAAACAGGTTCATCTCCACACCCACTGCTTTGATTTACAAATAGCAGGTCTTCACATCAAACCAGCTCACATCAAATACCAGTTATGTTTATTTAATATTTTTAAAACTTTCCCCTTAAAAATCAAAATTTTATGCGATGTTTTATTTAACTCTCCTACCTAGCTTCACATCAGTAGTTTGCATGATAGATTCTACAAAATCTAACTATCATTCTTATTTATTCATATGCACAGTTCCATGCTTTGCTACTAAATATTATTATTATTTTCAAACATTACAATGTTTCAAGTTCCAATAGTCTGATTAATAATTATATCTCTGTCCTTATCTTAGCCTTCTGATTTGATGCCACAGTGTGTGCAGAGATACCACCATACTCAGTGGCCCAGGCAATGAAACTGCCAACAGGCAAGAAGGGAAAAGTGCTCTACAGGCTCAGTCAGAAACCAGGGTCTGGGGCCTACATGGCTTTAGGTTAGTCCATTTTAATGAACAGATGATGAAGAAATGCTCATTCAAGACAATTACAAAACATACCATGTTGCTTTCTAGGTCTACTGAACTATATCTCAATGTAATACTAGAGCTCAGCATGCCTCTCTTTCTAAAACCATAGACAAAGTTGATCCTTATTGCTGAAATGATTGTGCATAAAAGCTCTCTGTCCCAAGATCCCTAAACATAGGACAGTGTCCTGGCTTTTACGAATATGCCAAGTACAAGCCTTCAGACTCCACACCTCAGTCATCAATCTGATCTGTAAACTCTGTTGTCACAGTTTGGCGCTGGATGTGACTAGGATTCCTGATTTTGGGGAATGTACATTTGTCTATTTGACTGTGACATAAAGTTTATTATTGATGCAAACAGACAACATTCTGTGTGAGCCATTTGTCCCTTCTGGATGTCCTCCCTTAAGGAAACCGGGGCAGTCAATTTCCATCCAGCTTAAGGCCTGGTGAATCCAGGCTTCACTTTCATTTCCTCAAATTGTTTCTCCTTAGCTTCAGGTTAGAGAAGTGACAGCTTTACACCTTTGAAGAAATTTGAAAGACCCTGCCTGACTCTTCTACCCAAAGCACACAGCACCTTTGACTCACGGCTCCTGCCACCTCATTTCCACCTGTGCTCTGCACTGGCCACTCAGGGTTGTACTACCTCAAGATGCTAAGCATTAAATGCTGGTGCACATAAACATGGTTGATAGAGATATTTCTATCTGCCTTTGGCATCGGCTCTGTCCTGGGCCATTTCTGAAGTCAGTGATTCTCTGTGTTATCCTGACAGTTTTACTTCCTTAGTATTAACTAACTGTACGGTCAAGGAGGTTGCGGCCCACATCAGCCTTTCACTAGAAAATGTACCCAAAATACAGTCAACTCCATATTAAAAAGAGAGTTGAAATACTCGGAAAAATGATAGCTGGAGACCTTGGTGGATACAAGACAACTGGCCCCTCTGACTCTAAAATGGGTCTGAGGTGATTCAGACATCGCAAACCATGGCACTTTCTAGAACTGAGGACAAACCATTGGAGGCTACGCTTCCAAACACATGGCATAGGGCTGCCTCCTGATCTATTCTGGCAATAGAACATGTGAGGAAGAAAAAACATTAAATAAATACAATATGATATCATAGTACAGTGTTGTCTTTCCCACATGTGGAACACACTGAGGCATTTGTTACATCCACTAAAGACCAACAGGGTGCATAACGTCAGATTTGAAAGTAGCTGTTGGCATTCTTTACATAAAAGAAGACCAAACATTCATATATGAAGGGCTTTTAATAATAATCTTGTGATCAATTCTCATTTTAGGATAATACCAATTGGGTACTTATGGGGAAAGCTGCTTTAGCTGACAAAGAGGGACATAGTAACTTAGAGTCTGTAATAATTTAGCATTTTATTTTACAGTGTGCCTTAGAACACACATATACTTTGTTTCACAGTCTTTCAGTGGGTTCTATAATTTTCTCCAAAAGGAAAATTCAAATGAACCAATGCTCATGTCACATGTCACCTATAGCGTTCTCAAAACATGCTATTTACTACATACTACTGTGCTTTCTTATTTATTTATTTATGGTTCCTTTTTTCCTCTAGGTAGCTGGTTGCTAATTTCTTGCCAAATTTGCATTCCTGCATATCTCATCTTGGAGCCTTGTATTCCCATCTTTATACTTGAGAGCAGTGGCAGCCCTCAGTCAGGTCTGTAGTCCCTGCAGCGTGAGAAGGGTGCAATCAGCACAGGCTCTGCTACAGAGAGGTTTGGTTTGCAAAGCAAGCTTGTCTTCCTTCGCTTCAGTTCTCAAATAAGGAAATACACTTGCGGAGGGATTAAGTGTATAATGAAGTTCACACATAAATTACACTTACATCTGAGCTCAGAACTCAGATTTGCTGGCTCCATCCCCACAGACTCACTGTGCGGCACCAAGTGCTCATTACCGATGAGATTACTGTCTTGCACGCGTGCCAACAGTGGGCAGGAATGCAGCCTCAGAAAAAGGAACATTTTGTTTGCATGGTCTGCAAGGGAAACCGAGAGGTCCTGTGGACACAAAACGGACTTCAGTAGACTGTGGGTTGCTTTCGGCACTGTGTCCCTTGCTAAAGATTGCTCTCCTGAGCTTTCTACTGTTACGAACACAGTGAATTGACTTATTTCCAGCTTCCAAGTCCTGATTCACAACTCGATTAAAAAGTGGTGCAACCACGTTAGGTGTGCCTCCGCAAATGGGCGGCTGAGCCAGATCTTCCAGCCTGTGGTACCAGGACGCTGTTTTGATTTTGTAAGAAAACATTATCTGTACCCATCATTAGCTGGAAAACTCTGTCAGAAAGAGATTTTAAAAGTCAACAAGAAAAGTGCCACCTCTGAAGAACATAGGTAATTTCTAGAAGAGACTGAAAGGTCTTTCAGGCTCACTCATATTAGCTAGTAATGGGAAAACAGCTGAGTAGTACCATGCCTGCTTAGCATGTGCAAGGCTTCAGTTGCAGGGCATCCAACCAGCCAGCCAACCAAACAAAACACCAAAAAAAAAAAAATCAGAAATCCACCCAAACTGAAACACATATAAATGAAATTAAGACTACAGAGTAATTATAAGAATGTCAAATAGTTTAACTGGAAATAGTTTAAATATCCTGGTTGTGTTCAAATCATAGAAAAAAACAAGTGAGAAAGCCAGGTTTCCATGTATATAATCTAAAAAAATATGGGTATGCAAGTATGTGTTCTTGCACACACATATGTACACACACATACACATGCACACAAGTACACATATGTATGCACACATGAATACATACATGCATACATGAACACACACTCACATATATACACTATGGCTGATCTAGCAAAATAAAAAAAAAACACTAGGGTTTATGATATAGCACTTGACTAGAATGCAAGACCCTGGTTGTTATTCTCAGCACCACAAAGAGATAATGAAAGAAAGACAGGACAGGAAAGAATAGGTGTGTGTGTGTGTGTGTGTGTGTGTGTGTGTGTGTGTGTGTGTCTGTATCTGTGTGTGTGTCTGTGTCTGTGTAAAAGAAAGAAGACATACATATATATGTGTATATATGGGGAGAGAGAGACAGAGAGAGAGAGAGAGAGAGAGAGAGAGAGAGAGAGAGAGAGAGAGAGAGAATAGAAAAGATCACAGTTGACTATGATTTGTAATTTGGTAGCTAAGTTGACACAGTTGGCAGTACTACCTATATTCCAATCTACTACTTACAGTCTTTAATTGTCTATTTTTACTCATGAAGACTTCTGTTCAGACAGACTCTAGGTGGAATAGGGGCTTAAGGTATAATGTCCCAGGGTGGACTTAACAGTACAGGTGCTGCAGCCTGGGCTTATAAGATTATGCCAAATCCAATTCACTGAATACTGCAGTAGAAGCTGAGCATCTACTTAGAAGACACAGTCAGCATATTCTGCCTGCCTTCATTCTCACAAGGCCCTTTTTGTACTTTTTAATTTAGCAGCTACAGTATTTGTCAGTCAGGGCCAATCACTTGGCACTCAAGTGAGTGAAGTGGAACTGGTACGTGATCCTCATGCACCACACAGGCCTGCACCCTCTTGATGTCCACTGTCACTCCACAATGGAGCAAATCAAAATGCATTGGTTCTTCTAAAGTGGCAAACTGCCAGTGCAACCTTTAACCCCCACTTCCCATGTTAGTAGGAAACATAAAAAATGAAAGTAAAGGTTTAAAGTTAGTTGATTTAATAAGATCATAACATCAAACAATACATACATGGAAGATGGTAAGTCTTAAAGGAGTCTTACAGACTATGAATTAGAGATCATGTTATTTCTTCTCACACATATATTTGCATACTGCACGTTGCCTTCTGAATAATGCCTGCATATTTTTCTGCATATGTTCTATAAAAAGACCTAAGCAACAATATGATCTAGTGTTGGTCCTAAAACTATCTCATCTAGTAAAGATCTTTACATAAACACATGACCATAGGAGCATAAGCTCAGGATGGCAGTCATGCGGGATGTTAGCATTAAGTCACAAGCGGCAGTTCAATGCGACCCAGAAGGAGGTGTGACTGCTTCCCAGTGGGGAGATTAGAGAGGGACAGGATGAGAAGGACATCCCTACATCAAAGTATCAAAAATGCACCTAAAGAAGAAGGTGGAGTTATTGAGCCATCAGAGATGACCGTGCAGGAAGGCAATACTGGAGTAGGGGAGTGGTGGGTTTGAGTTCACCATGTACAACACATGAGGAAACTTTAAGTTCACAGAGACTTGGTGGCTCAAAATCCCTGCAAGAAAACACATGCTAGAGCTCACCTTTATTTCCTGTGATTGATTTTCTAACTCCTCATTTCAATAGAAAATCTTCATATGAATTGAAAAATCTATGAGGAAGACCACATGATCTGAGAGCTTATCTTCTGCAACTATCACCAAGAACAATAGTAATTCTTCTTCTCCTTCTCAGCCTCCACAAAGAAGTGGGCCAAGTCCACCCAACAGTCACAACAGCACTTACCCTCTGACCCTCAGCAAATGAGTGTACGGGATGCCTTTCTGTACTGCTGGATGCTGTGCCTTGTAAAGACTGATCTGTGTAAGCAATTCCAGAGACAGCTCCATTCTCCCTTAGACATAAGAGACACTTTTAACCAGGCCCCTGGCAGATCTGTGAACTTGGAAGAGGCAGGAGAGTTCACTCTCAGGATAAAATTTAAAATACAAACAAGCATCCATTTCTTCATCAGTACTTATCTGAGGAGGCAGGAGTAATTAGTCATTAGTATAGTCCATCAAATGCCCATTCACCAATGTTGCATATCAATATTCCCTGGGACTCTAAGTGGATATAGTTACAATGATAGTTAATACCCAGGATATCTTTCTTTTTTTTCTGGAAAGAATGGCAAACTGAGGAAGGACTCTTACATTCTTTCTCAGAGGAAATGTGAAACTCCAGAGACAAAAGAGGAGGTGACAAGAGAAGGTAGGTAGTGATGACGGCGGAGACCCCTAAGTTCTATAAGGCAGGAACTAGAAGATGACGCACAAGTGAGGACTGTTGACTCCACCAAGCCATCGCCCTTCCAAGTGAACAGTGCGAAGCAAAGATAGAAGGGGTGGTCTTGATGTTCAACAACCTTGTGCTGGTGTCGCATGGCCTGCTTGAGTATCATCTCCCATATCTGAAGAAGCGTACCATCTGTGACATCAACTCTAAGAAACACAAGCATTTCCATGTGTGGGAGTCTACATTTTCCATACTATCTATCACAGTTCCTTGTGTACATCCAATTCACCTACTTTGGATTCTGCTATAAACATTTATTAAGATTTAATGTCCAGTACAGATTTCAGGTAAGTTCAGTAATGTATAAGACAGCTTTGTTTAGCTTGGATGAAACTTTTTTTTTTGATTTTTTTTGGTAAATATTTCATGTATAAAAGATAAACGAGATGAGGGAACAAAGCAACTGAGAATAGAATGAAGATGAGAGTCTGCTAAGAGACAGAGAAGTATAAAAGTGCCCAAGCATGTTGAAAGACGTTTAATTTAAAAAGAAATAAGTGAGAAAGGTGGAAAAGCTGTGAAGTCAGGAGAGGAATGTGGAGAAGACTAAATTCATGTATGGAGTTATCAGAGAGTAACATTCTTTTCAAAAAATGAAATGAGAGAAAAGCAAAAAGACCTAGACTCGAGGAACACTATGAAATAAAAGACAAAATGACAGAAAGCAGGTAGAGGGACGGGGGGGGGCACATGAGGGCTCTGTACCCATTTCTGTATTTGAAACACATCTATTATGGACTATTAGGGACTCTAGTTAAAGAGCTTCCTTGAAATCTGTTAAATCTGTGATAGTGGGAAGTTTGGGTTCTTATTTAAGAAGAGGAGATACCACCACCTAAATCACCTCACTTACAGTATAAATCTGGGTTTTGCCGAGGAGATTATTTTACCACTTCTAAACTGGAAAGAAAAATACAGTAGGCTAGAATTCACAATAATATATCGATATTTCCCAAACAACAATGCATAGACTTTATATCATCCTTACTGCATGCTTGTCCCCAAAGCAAACCAGCCACAATTTTTCATATGTATTTTTATCTCACTTGTGAGCAATTGCCTCATGAAAGAACATGTGGGCTGAGGATATAGCCCAAGAAGCAGAGTGTCTGCCTGGTGTGCATAAGTCCCTGAGTTTGATACCCAGCCCTGCATAAAACTGCAATCCCAGCAGTTGGGGGTCAGAAATTCAAGGTCATTCTCAGCTACATAACATGTTTTTGGCGAGCCTGGGCTATAAGAGACCTTGGTGGTCCCTACCACCAAAAGAGTGAATTTGGTTACAATAAATGATAACTTGCAGACTATTATCTAGTATATATAATTAAATCTCCTGTCAAGTATGACATTACGTGCTTTGCTTTTTGTCTTTTACTTTTTTTAGGGGGGTTAGTTGGTTAACTTTTTTAGAATTTGCAGTTCTAGGGGCAGTCTCAGTGGTTCGCAAGCTCTGAACTGGCACTGTGTAGCCTTGCCTCTGAAGTTTAGGCTTTAAGGAAAATATTTATTAAAAGTGCAACAGTTTGTTCTAACCAAACCTGAGCATCTAGGCACATATAAGATTTTTTATTATGCTATTTGTTTTTTGTTTTTTGTTTTTTACTTAGTGATGTATTTTCTTTTCTCTGTACGTGAATGTGTATGCATATTCATGTAAGGTGAATGTAATACATGTATTCATGTGTACATATATATGTGAACACTAGAGGACAACATCTGCTATCATTCATTCTTAGGGGCAACACACTTTCTGGTTGACAAAGGGTCTCTCACGGTCCTCTGGCTCATCAGTCAGGCTACACTGGCGATCTGTCAAGCCCAGAAGGTCCTCCTGTCTTTAGGCTCTCAGCACTGATCACTAGCAAATGCCACCTCTGCCAGGTTTGCAGGTGGGTTCTGGGGATCAAGCTCAGATCTTCACACTTATGGAATCAACATTGTATTGACTAAACCCCTCTCCAGCCTGACATTTTTCCTATGATCAGAGAATGAACCAGATGAAATTTTTCTTTCTTTCCTCCTTTCCTTTCCTTTCCTTTCCTTTCCTTTCCTTTCCTTTCCTTTCCTTTCCTTTCCTTTCCTTTCCTTTCCTTTCCTTTCCTTTCCTTTCTTTTCCCTCTTTCTTTCTTTCTTTCTTTCTTTCTTTCTTTCTTTCCTTTCTTTCTTTCTTTCTTTCTTTTTCTTTCTTTCCTTCTTTCCTTCCTTCCTTCCTTCCTTCTTTCTTTCTTTCTTTCTTTTTTTCTTTCTTTCTTTCTTTCTTTCTTTCTTTCTTCTTTTTTTTCTTTTTTCTTTTACTTTGCTTCCCTCTAAGAGAATTAGAAGGCAGAAGCTTCTATATAGTGATTACAGAGTTAAAGGCCAGGATGCTGGGAAGGTTAAATGTGGTGACCTTTTAGATCTTCTCTAACCCAAAGAGTTCTATAATTACACAGATACACACACACACACACACACACACACACACACACACACACACGGGCACTCACTCACCAGAGTTAATGAAACAAACAAACAAAGTGCCATCAAAGGACACGATAACTAAGCAGCACTTTTAATGTCAGTGCCACTTAGTGTTCAGTGTCTCAGCATCCAGAAAATCATTCTTCTTGCTATATAGGGAAATAATTGTTGGTTTGGCGATGTATCCAGATCATTGGAGTTTCCAAGATGTGTACAAAATTAAAAGACTCCAGCATCTCTAATGAGGTCTGTCAACCCTGGTAATCCAGCTTCTCGTCCCATGGCTTCTTGCAGTCACAATAGCTTGAAGCTGTCTGTCAGATTTACTGTCTAAAGACTGACATATAATAAGACTTACAAGAAAAAATTTGGGGGAGTGAAAAAATAAGTCAATGCAAGAATGAGAATTACTTAGAGGGGATGATTCTGCAAATAAAGCACAGGATGCCTTACTTGTTAACACTGAGGGTTTTTGGTTGCTTGATTTTTTTTCCAGAGTTACACATTGTGGAGGAAAGTGCATATAGAAAAAAGTTACATCAAGATCAAGATAACTTCCAGAGGTATTGCTTCATCTTTCACTTAGCTTTCCAGAGGAAAAAAAAATAATTACCACTGGTAGTTTTTGGAACATTTTGTCCTCATTTATAAAGCAGGAAGCCAGGAGCTGAGTATGAGCAGAGACTAAGCTTTCCCCTTATCTGCGGGGCCTCTGTGCTTTAAGAGAGAGCAAGCCTTAGCTGAGCAGGTAGACTCCAAGTGCAAACACAAACTATTATCTACTCATTACCCACTTAACTGCTTATTCTCCCCTGGAAGTCCACTTTTGTCTGCAGTAACAATCACATCTCTGGCAGCCTGTTTCACTACAAAGGGAGGATTTGATCTTCTGCTTAGCCTACTCAAAGGAGCAGACTTGTGAAAAACTAATTCATTTATCACCAAGGCTGGATGATCACCCCACTAAAACTATCAGGCAGGCAGACAGACATTAAATAGGGAATTATCCATCGAAGAAGTTAAGCAATTCACAAACTTCCTGAATGTTGATGGGATCTGACCTGATTCATAGCACAGACAATGAATGTCTCGATCTTTTTCCCATGGGCAAGGACAAATCTGGATTTTGCCAGATAAGCCAGAGATCAGCCAAAGAAATATTTATGCGGATCTTGGTTGTACTGGTCTTCTACCAAGAAGTCTTATATAAATATGTAACGTTATTAAGGAAAAGCAATCAGATCAGTAATTACAAAGGTGAAAGTTATAAGTCCAACCTACTTATATCAAAGGACTCTGTTTCATTATTAACATTGCCAGTATGTAGTACAGTATGACATATTATAAAAGCATTGTACTTTTGAAATCTTAATCTCTTAAGTTGGTTCCTCTAAACAACACCCATATTTCTACTAATAGCACAGGTATGAAAAAGTATGTGTTCTTCTCACTTAATCATAAATACTAAAATAAACACTGCATGGAGTAAAGTGGCTTTTGCAACATTTAATTGAACAAAAACTTCAGGTCCTTCTGGCTTGGTAGGGCATAAGTGTAGTACCAACAAAAGTGAGAGTGGACGAAATATGAACCCCAAATCAAGAACAGCCTGGAGAGTTTATTCAGATTCTGCCTCAAAATAAAAAGTGAAAAATATGGTTGAGAATATGACTTAGCTGTAGACTGTTAATCTAACATGCTTTAGGTCCTACGTTTTGATGCTCAGCAAAATGGAGAAGGGGGAAGAGGAGGAGAAATAGAAATAGTTACTATGTACTAAGAGTGGACATTATATCAAGTATATATATATATAACATAAAATTTTAAAACACATAGAGTTATATAAAAATTTTTCACTACGTGTCACTCAAAACTCTTAGTGCAACTAACTAAAGTTTATTCCAATGAAAACTTCTGACATCTTACATAATGTATACAGTGGAAGTGACTCACAATTTCAAGAAAAAAACTTGCAACATTAAACTTTTCATCTTGCCTAACAATTTGTGTCAATGATGACTTGGACTAGACATTTTAAATTTGCATAAATTTGAAGAAAAGTGTTTTTAAATAAGAGAAATCAAAAAGAAAAAGCCTTCAAGGCACAATGTCTTTTGATAAACCCCAAATACCACCCTTCTGCTACTTGGTTATGCTATGAGTGGTTCAATAGCTGTCCCAGAAGCATTTTAAATATGTCTACATATTCCAACTGCATAGAAAAGCAAGATCTAGCATACGCAGATGACATAACACCCAATAAGGTGGACAAAAGCCATCACTGAAATTGCACATGCTCATTCAAACTCACATTAGGAAGATCCTGGTTATGAGTAGTACAATCAGCAGATTATCACATGCTTTCTGATGTGTGAAGTCCTGAGTTCAGGCCTCAGTGGCAGGAATCAGGAACAAAAGGGAACAGCAGAAAAACCTTCAAATAATTTGAGACACCACCAATGCTTGAGGTGTACCTCATTACTGAACAAGTTAACAAATCGTGGTAGCAACGAGCCCTCTAGCCCTAGCCGCTCATCAGACATGCGCCAAATACTGAGTTCCAGGCTTTGTAATGTTTCTGTGTTCTGGAGCTTTCAGCACTCTGTTGAAAATCATGAATCAATCTGTGATTCATCATTAGGATTGCTGTCAATAGGAACAATTTCCACCCTATTTAAAAAATGCTTTCTACCAAACAGTAATCAAACCAGGTAAGGTTATCAGAAAACTTTAAGTAACTTTAAAATAAGGACGATTTATGTTCACAATATGTTTGCACTGATTTAAGGCCCAAAGAAACTTTGAAACAATGTAAGTGCCTGATTAGCCCCTTAGGGACCCTTTGGAAGTTTAAATATGTATAGCCATTTAAAAGTTGCATTCGTTTGACAAAGCTCTGCCGTGCTTAGAAACTACCTACACATGCATATTTATTATGGTCATGTTATTAATCAAAGCCAAGATTAGTGTTATCTATTGGGTTAAATATGACCAAAGAATATTATTATTATTAATTAGTATTAGTATTTTTGGTTTGCAAGACAGGCTTTCTCTATGTGTAGCTACTTTTTTTTGTAGATCAGCCTGACCTCTAACTCAGAGATCTGACTGCCTCTGCCTCTCTGGCCCTTGGATTAAAGACTGTTCTACCAACTCCTGGCCAAAGAATAATTTTTCGAAGTAACTTTCAAATCAAGAGCAAGAAAAACAAGAACAACAAAGCCCTTACATTCCAGGGCCCACAATCTCTCATTCAAACTGCTGGCAGGGCTCTGCCTTCTCACAGATCAATCACACCCAGATGTGCATAAATGACTTCTAAAATCTAATATTCTCAAACAGACTGACTAGAAATAATGTTAAGGGAAAATATTCTTTCCTTTCAGCCAAAATTAACTCTCTGCACTGTTACTCAACTTGACCATTGCACAGAACCAAAGATTTGGAAGATCTAATAATAGAATGAATTAAAGTAGCAGTAATTCCTGATACCTTTAAAAATACATATCTGCAAAAGGTAGGAGATGGCTCAGTGCTTAAGGGCATTTACACAGGAGGATATATGAGTTCAAATCCCTAGCACCCAAAAAGCCAGGCATGGCTGCACTTGACTCTTATCCCAGCATTATAAGTGCAGTCAGGTGGTGGATCCTACTAACTCACTGGCTGGCCTTCCTCAGCAAGGCCAGGTTTAGCTAGCAAGAGCTCATGTTTCAATGTAATAAGGTGCAGAACAACAAAGAAACACTCTGTCTTCCTCTGACTTCTGCATTCAGGCACTCAGGAGCATGTGAGCACAAACCCATGTGCATAAAATATAAATACATACATGATATCTGCATACAAGGACATGTTTGCCTAGCCACGGGATAAAAACAGAGACCATTTGTTGGACACTTCTTATGTAAGCACAGCATTTTTCATAAATGTTCTGATTTAATATATCAGCTCAAGATGAAGCATTATTATGATCCCATTTTACACATGAGAAAGACACATGGAGTGATGATGTAATTTGTCTGGTGTCATATAACTTGTAAGTAGAGGACCAGGACTAGACAGGTCTCCAGAAGCCACATTAACTAGTTTTGTGCTGAATTTACAACAGAATTCCTCCCTTCATCTATGTAAACATACCTATAGTTCGAAGTCCAATCCCCCAAGCCCAGAAGGAAAGTATTGACTCCTGCAATTTGTTACATGACTTTCACAGATGCCATTGGTATGTGCAAGACCACATAAGCTCACACAAAAAAGGAGAGTAGTATGTTAAAACTCAAAGTTAGTTACTATGATACCCAGGGTATTTCAACACAGAACCCAAACTACTTAATTTTTAAAATCAATATCTAATATCAAAATATTATATAATTCACTAAATATATCAAAATACTATAAGTATTTTCACATAATCCTTTAGAAAAAGCACTCATTTAGATTTGAATATCATTTCTTTAGTGATAAGGCATAATCTGAGTGGGTTAATGACATGAGTCAGGTCTCGGGGCTCACAGGTTACACAGTTAAGTGCTTAGAGGTTTATAATCAGAACATGGGTTCTGAAGCTTATTCCATGCACCACAATCTGCTTTCAAGGATGCTTATATCTAAAGATGCTTTGCAGGTCAGCCAGTGAACATTTGTTTCCATGGCCCTTCAGTCAGTACGGGAACTTATACTGTATATGACACAAACCAATATCTTTGATTTGTTAGCTATGAGCTGATCTTGGCAGGTAAAGCTGGCATCCTGACTCTGTACCAAGAGATATGCTAGAACCAAAACAGAACTTCAGACCAACTCAAGAGACTCTGAAGATATTTTGAAAAGCAAAATTTGCCAAAGAAAATGGCTTAGTTTGTCCATGTTCAGGTTTGAATAGGAACAATATATCAGTTCAGCTTATATAAGACTGAACTATCATTTCTACTACACAAACCAAAAAATGGACACATTTTCCCCTTTTAGAAAAGGACAAATGTGAGTCATTTTATTATATGTATACAAGTGTTTTGCTTGCACGTATGCATGTGTAGTGTATATGCATGTGTACTGTATAGGTTCCAAGCATATAGAAGGTGGGAATGGAAGATTGGATTCACTGGAACTAGAGTTATACATGGTTATGAACCACCACATGGGTACTAGGAACTGAACTTGTGTCCCCTGCAAGATCCCCACCCCAAATTCCACATCACTGAATATGCAAAACACAATGCATATCTACTTGGCTAAAAACTACACAGAATCAGGATAAGAAAATGATCTTGCCTTGAAGGTGAAGAGGAGGGCAACCCCATAGGAAGAACAGCAGTCTCAACTAACCTGGACTCCTGAGATCTCTCAGACACTGAGCCACCAACCAAGCAGCATACACCAGATGATATAAGGCCCTGTAGACATATACAGTAGAGAACTTCTGGCCTCAGTGAGAGAAGACACACCTACCCTTGAGAGACTAGAGGCCCCAGAGAGTGGGGAGGTCTAGAGAGGTGGAGGGTGGGGGTGGGGACATCCTCTTGGAGACAGAGATGGGGGAGGGGGGATGGGATGAGGAACTGAGGGCAGACCAGGAGGGGGATAACAACTGAATTGTAAAAACAGATTAAATAATAATAATAATTAATATATAATATATGTATATATATACACAGAGAGAGAAGAGAGGAGGAGGAAGAGGAGGAGGAGGAGGAGGAGGAGGAGAGAGAGAGAGAGAGAGAGAGAGAGAGAGAGAGAGAGAGAGAGAGGGAGAGGGAGAGGGAGAGGAAGAGAGAGAGAGAGAGAAAATATGATCTCCACCAGTACTGCTCAGGATGATTTTTTTATTTCTTTATTTTTTGTAGAATCAAATAAAGAAACCGGTTAGATCATAAAATGGAAAAACACAGCAATCCTTCAGCTATAGCTTCAGATGTCAGTGGTCTCTGAAAGTGAGTTTTGAAGCAAGGAGTTTATGGGCATGATGTTTTTCAGAGTAAAATATTTTTACATACTTTTCCAAGGTTTGGTGTATGATGATTGTAATTTAGAGCTTTCACTTCACACTGTATAATTTGCTGACCCAAAAGCACCAACCAGGAAAGAAAACATACAGTAAAGATCTTCATAAAGCCAGCCGCAGGCTGAAGGAGGAAGGACAGAGACAGGCATGCAATAGGAGGAAAGGTTACATCAAGAAGGCTTAATCCCTGTCACCCCTAGAACAAATGCAACCCAGAAAAAGAAATGTTGTTTCTGACCGGAAGAAGGCAGCCAGGGGTGGAATCACTTTTTGCTTTGTTCTTTTCTTTTGTGGATAGGTCTGTACACTCAAAAGAAATGCAATGGCGGCAGATTGTTATGCTCAACATTTACTACTTAAAACAGCAATGTGATTTATGCCTTCAGAGTGTTTCAATTTCAGAAGAAATCTGAATGAGGAGATATAGTCTGTGGAAAGACATTCCAATGAACTGGTTAGACAGGTCCTTGTTTGGAAGGAGCACTGCCTGGGGCTGGCCAGGGAGATAGAGGCAGCTTCAGCGAGGGAGTGGAGAGCCACAGAAGTACCTATCTCCTTTCACCACTCCAGACAGGACTCACGTTATGACTAATGATTACTGAGGCAATCAGCTGCGGCCCACCATACCCTTGCAGAAGGCAGACTGGCAGCCAGGCATTTTCTCAGGTAGAAAAAAGTGACTTTTGCTTTATGTTTTTGAAACACACACCCCCACCAGAAAAATAAGAGAGATGTTATTCCAAAATCTATAGATTTTAGGCCATGCTCGTGTTATTTAGAAGAGGTTTTGTTTTAGCAATGGTTCATCTAGGTTCTGCCATGTGCACACTACCTCAGTCAGACAGAAATCAGAAGCAAAGGAATGGCAAATTCAGGTCATTAGCAAGCTTGAGAGAAATGAGTGCTGTGCAGCGGGAACCTGTGCTCTTACTTACCCCTAAGGAATTTAAATCGTGAGGGAGAAGTGATGGGTGTTCATCAACAGACAACCATCAGTGTCAGCCAGGTGGATGCTAGAACCCAAGACTCAAGACTCCTAGGCCAGAGTTTCTTACCCAAATTGGACTACTACAGAGGTTAGTATGCTTTAAAACATGCCCTATATTATAGAGCCTTAAACTGAAAATGCTTCTCATGGCAGGCAATTGTCCAAGAGCTCAGTCTTACATATGATGTATTCTTTATTTTGAGGAAACAGAGATGGCATATTGGGCTACTTGGTCCCTTTATCAATTACTCAAGAAACAGATCATTTTCCTTCTCAAACCCTCCTTAGACTTTCCCTATTGGGTCAGGTTCAAGCATTCGAGGTGTCACTGTTTCTATTGGCGTGGTTAGATAGGAGCTGCGTGTGTGTTTCTTACTCAGCAGCTAAGATACCTTCCTCTCATTCCTTTAACCTAATGTAGCTATCACTCAACATAGATCACCCCAATAAAGCTCCATTTATCCCCAAATAATTGGGTACCCACCCAGTCACCTAAGGAAGAGATCACTTTACCAAGCCACATTTTACAAGGTCATCTAGCTCCAGCTTGAAGAGAAGCAAGTGACAAAGTTGAAGAGGACAAATCACGATTTTCTCTCTAATATAGTTTCTGTTTCCCTATCCTGTGGAACAGAGGCACAAGAGTCACACATGAAAAATCCCTGCTCACTTTAAGAAGGTGTGGCAAGAAATGGCTTAGGTAATATCCCTTCAGAGCGCGCAGCTTCTTGGCAGGCTGGTGAGTAAATGCACAGGAGCTGGACCTGCTCCTTCTTGTTATTGTTGCTGTCTTGATTTAAAAAAAAAAACATACAGAAAAGAACCATACATCTCTTCCAAACACAAAGAATAAGTTTAAGAGACTAAAAGAAGCAACAATTAAACTCATGGAGTTGCAGGCAGTCTACCAGTGGGCACCTGGAGCCAGTGAAGTGGAGCATCAAGGGAGGAGAGGACTCTAGAACAGTTTTCTACAAGGTGTGTAGTCTGCACCCCGAAGGTGTGACGTCAGGCACATCTACTGTATTTCTTTTGCCCTGGAGAGGTCTCTGTGACCCTTCCAATCAGAAAAAATAGAATCGATGGTCTTTCTTAGATTTATTTTATTCCTTATTCCTAGTACTCCGTCAATGTGGTTCTTTGTGTCACAGTTAGTGAGACTCGTAATTGTTCCTCTCAAGATATTGAAACTAAGAGAACTAAGAGAACTCTTAGTTTTATCCCTGTTGCTACCTGAGTAGTCTATTCTCAATGAATATGGGCAAGATGAGTAGGGACTAATTTGAAAGGCAGTCTGGATCATTAGCCCCCAAACAGGCTCTTCCTCAGGATGAGCCATAGAGAGGGCACACAGAGAGGCCACAGGCATGTGCAGTCTCCTGACATCTCCCCTGCCCCTTTCTAGCTGTTGATGCCCAGCTCAGCAAGAACACAGCTTACAAGTGTAACTCTTTCCCTTTGTCGTACCAGCCCTGCCTCAGCTATTTGCCCACTGTCACCTTCTTGTCCTTGCTTGTAGATTTGTCACCTTCTTGTCCTTGCTTGTAGATTTCTGAGTGAATTTCATTGATGCTCAAATGTACTTAAGGGGGGCTTCACATCGATGGTCCTCGGACATGCTCTGTGTTTCAGTTTCCAGGAAACTCCCTTTCTGTTTTGTGTTGTTTGGGGATTTTAGTTAACTTGTTTTAGATGTGGGGTCTCAAGGATTTTATATTTTCTTCAAACTGGCTATGTAAGTGACTGACGGTGGCTTTTGAGTTTCTGGGGCTCCCAGTTCCACCTCCTTAGTATTGACACTATAGGACGCATCCTTATTCCTGCTTCATGAAGTGCTCTCTCTTGAACCCAGAGCTGTGATTCCATGCACGGGTCCTACCACCCGAGCTATATCCCTCCTCTTCCAGGAAAGAATCCAAATTGTCATCTGAGTCACTAGGTGACTCAAGCTGCTTTTCAGTTTTTGTTACTCACCACCTTATGTTCTGTACTTGATGCATTTAAGCTAAATCTTGTAATCCTGGTCTTGAGTCACCAGGAATACTCTTTTCTTCTTCTTCTTCTTCTTCTTCTTCTTCTTCTTCTTCTTCTTCTTCTTCTTCTTCTTCTTCTTCTTCTAAATAACCTTATCATTTCTTCAGCTTTCCAATAGAAAGAAGCTCATCAGAATTCCTGCCGGTGTCACATGTGGAGTTTCCCCTTTCTACCTCAACAAGTGGTTGTTTGCAGGAGTTCCTTCCCTCAGGACTTGGAAGTTCCTCGGGAAAAGACTATTTTTAAGTCCATTTATTCAGTTACTTTGCAGACTAATCATAGCTACAGGTATCAGTCTGATACTGGACCATAAAAATGCTCACTGCCAGGAGACAATGTTAACTTGTAGTACCTTGTGAAGATTGTCCCTGGAACCACAGCAGTCACTGTACATGGCTGAACACTGGACTATTACTCTAGGAGAAGCACATATTTTTCATCTTTTCTATTAATTTCTCATTATTCAATCAGTAAATAATTTTCTGGGTACTTCTAAAAGAGCCATGAGTCCTGTAGACTATCACTAGTTGCTTTTTTCAAAAATAACATGTATTGACATTTTAAATCTCTTCCAGGGAAGACATTTGAATGAAGTATCTGTATGATTAAGAAAACACTAACTGGGGTCAGAAAAAGAATATAATCGAAATGCATTGTATGAAATTTTTTAAAACTTAATTTTTTTAAAAAAATAAAATTGAAGATAATATAATTCATCTACTTCTTCCTAACAAATTATATGTTGGTTGAAATCCAGTGAATATACTTTATCAATAGTTACACTTAACCTTATTTATTTATGTATTTATGTATTTTGATAGAGGGTCTTCCTTCAGTGCTTTGCCTTGTCTCAAACTCAAAAGATCTAGTCACACTCATGCTTTGCCCTCCCACATAGCTGCTGCTACACATATGTGCCCCTAGCACCATGCATGGGTTCATTCTTAATTTTCCAAATTCCATAAGGTAGTAACCCCCCCTCTCTCTCTCTCTCTCACACACACACACACACACACACACACACACACACACACACAGAGAGAGAGAGAGAGAGAGAGAGAGAGAGAGAGAGAGAGAATGAGTTTTTTTCTATAAAAACATTAAATATTTTCCTAAGAAGTTCTGTCTCTCATAAGCACGCATGGTGTATGGTAAGCCAGACAGTGCCATTTTCCCATCATTTCCTCACTGTCTCTGGAATGATACCCAGGAATTCCCAGCTCTTAAACTTCTGATTCATCTTGATGCTGCTGGTCCTCAGAGCACGTTTTGGGAATTAGGCCGTGCCTTGGGTCTGTTCCGAACTGACCTCACTATTACCTAAGGATGGAACCCAGGTGTATCTGTGTGTTGAGCCACTAGAGTTCCTGTTCATTTTCCACTGGAAAAGAAGACTGTAAAGCCAGTAAATGACAAGTGAGGAACGTACAAATTATTAAGTAAAAAAATTATATGTTTCCTAGTAAGACCCAGAAACTATACTGGCTTTCAAAAGAAGTCTGTCTGCTTTGAATCTTTGGCTATGGTTTGGGAAAAAAAGGCAAAAAACACAAACAAAACTAGAAAACCCTCAACCCAAACCTGTCTAAGATTAAGTAGGAGTGGCCAAGTCCCATTTCATAGCAAGTAACATCTGGCTTTAAAAAGGAAGAATATATAAATTTTCATTATTTTTGTTCTTTATTGATAAACTGCTGTTGTGGGATTAAAACACTGCCACTGAGCACCAGACCCATGAAGAATAATGCTTTAACCACTTTATGTGCAAATTTGCCATCTCAAAATTGTTTGTTTACTGTAAGTTGTCAGTATCAGTAAATTTATTCTGCTGCCTGGGAGACAGAGACTCAAAATCATTTTGTACCTTTTCTAAGAGGACCAAAATAGTCAATGACGGAGCAGGATTAACAGCCCGGTTAGCTGTTTGCCTAAAGAGGCCGAACCCTTTCAATTAGTTCTCCCAGCCACCAAGGGAGCAGATCTAGAAAGTTGCTTATCAGAAATGTCCCAAGGGTCACTTGGCTCTTAGCTGTCTAGTCATTGTAGAAAGGTATAACAGTCACTAGAGCATTTCCCAAGTTCCCTTAATCTCTTAAGAGTTTTCCAAGCTTTTCGGGTTGAAATTATATTTCTTGGCTGAAGGAAACCCTGTTTTCTTTGAGTCAGCATGCTAGGATGTCAACTTGCTAAAGTTTTGAAAAGATGCAAGGTCACCATCAGCTCCCCTCATCTGCAGAAATTCCTGTCTGTTTATCTGTCCTTTTCAACTTCATTGTGAATTCGGACACACTGAACACAGTGTCTTAAGTAACTTTGCTGAGGTTACACCACAGACAGGTGTTAAGGAAACTATTCCCCTGGGGCTATCATTTCAAACTCTCTCTGTGCAGCAGAGGGAGGGAGAGAAGGAAAAGGGTTTCTTTTCAGATTAAACACAGGGACTGCAAACACCTTCCCCTAGGCAATACATTCTCTGCCAGTGTGGGCTGCAGTTTACCCAAACACCAAAGCAGAAAGCAAACAGCCTCTTTTGTAAGGGAAGAGCTGTCAGCTGTCAAGTGATATTTGTGAATTTCTAGAGAAGAAAGAAAGAGAAGAAAACCCTTGCCCTTATTTTATTAAGCAGCCTGTTTGTTCAAGGTTGAAATGCATATGTGTGTTTAAGGTAAAGTCGCTCCCTTGGCACTTTTGAACAAAGTAATGTCTTCCTATTGGCTAGGCCATACAAAGAAGAAAAGAGAAAAGCAGTCTGCTGTCGGAGACGTCTGAACTCCGTCTAAACTAAGTGTAGAGTGAGCGTCCCAATAAGCAGCATAGGTGATTACACACAGACTCCATCGGAATTACTAGGGCATTTTCAGTGAAATGTTTCCTTGCTGCTGTGTTTTAATTATATTCAGAGAATATACTATAAATCCCACCAGCTGAGTGGATTAGTAGAGCTTCTCTAGGAAAGTTAAGAAGTACTGGAAGAAAAGGTGAAAATGACGAAGCCATTCCTGTGCCCAGGATAAATGCGAGATACTATACACACTATTTTTCCGCCATGGCTTTTCCATATGTCCCAGTTACAGACAGTCAGTCCATCATCCATAGATTAGCTACTCCAGTCTCTGAGAGGACTGACTTCTTTTCAGCCACACTATCTATCCTTATGAATCCTGACTGAAAAGAAAGGTATCACTAAGGGAGACATTTTAGCAGAGTATGCAAATCACTTGATACCAGTCTCCTACAGATATTTGTATTTCCCCTAGAAAGTACTGTATCAATGAAATGATGTCCAGTTTGTAAGCACTCCTGTATAGTTAGCAGAAATGTAAACAGAGAGCAACAATAAGAAAAGAAAAAAATTCATGGAAACAAGCCCATTGTGCGTACAATTTTAACCAGTAATTATGCATCTAAGTATTCATCATAAGAGAACATCTGTATCTAAATATTTCCTAAAAAATTCTACCATCAAAAACGTTAAAATGTGGTAAATTTGAACAATCTGCATTATAAGAATTAAGTGTGTGTGTGTGTGTATGTGAGAGTAAGTAAATAAAATCTATAACAGAAATATAATAGAGGATTTTATAAAATTTATTTATGATTCTCCAGCTAGGAAAGCATGAATACATTCTGTCTGTAACCCTCAGTGACCATTTCTATCAGAATACCAGAAGGATTTCCAATCAGCAGCACATAGACCCAACACTCTCTCAAGAACCAAAGAGGGCAACAGAAATCAAGGAGCCAAAACACACATTCAACACCACCACCAGATAGCAGCATGGATTACAATCTAGATGCCCAGTGTCCAGCATAAAAATATAATCAATAACACCCAGGATAATGTGTTTCCACTAGAGCCCAACAACCCCACCATAGTAGGTCCTGAGAATTGGAAAACAGTGGAAGCATTAAAAAAAAAAACCCACCTTAGCCTCTTCTGCCTGGTCCTTTCTGCTGGGGCAGACTCTTAGCTGATCTGCTCTAGTGAAGACACCATATCCTGACCTATCCTAGAGGACCCTCTGTACTCAGTGTATATGGTAAGAACAGCCCCCCTTCCCCAGAGTCCCACAGCTGCTGCTGGGAACCCAGTGGACTTGGGAACCATTACCCACCAAAACCACTGCCCTCCTGAATACCACTCCCCTTCCATGCCTTCTTCCCCTTCCTCCCAGTCCTTTCTGCTTAGGCAGACTCTTAGCTGGTCTGCTAAGACACCATCCTTGAAGATCTGCTTACCCATCCTTGAGGATGTGCTGCACTCACAGCACAGGCAGTTGAAGACCAGCTGTACTCAGAGTAGTTGAAGATCCACTGAACTCAGAGCAGTTGAGGAGCAGCAGCACTCACCAATTGGACAAGAGCTTGACTGTTCCATGGAAGACCCAACAGTCTGAAGGCCTCCTAGGGGATTTACTGCAGCCAGGGCAACAGACCAGCAGCTTCTCTGCCCCTTTTAAGAGTCCCCAGTTGGAAGGCCCCATAGGTGGTCTGCTATAGCCAAGGCTACATGCCTACCAGGAGACTTAAAGCAAGTCAGGGACAAAAGAAGCAGACTGCAGACAGTCACCCAGACAAACAAACACCAGGGATATCCAGATGGTGAAAGGTAAGCACAAGACCATAAGCAACAGGAGCCAATATTTGTCAGGATCATCAGAACCCAGTTCCCGAACTCAGCAAGCTCTGAATACAACACACCTGAAAATCAGGAATCTGTCCTAAATTCCTATCTCATGAAGATAATAGAGTCCTTTAAGGAGGACTGAAAGAAATACAGGAAAACACAGGTAAACAGATGAAGGAATTGAATAAAGTGACCCAAGACTAAAAGTAGAAGTAGAAAAAATAAAGAAAACACAAATGGAGGCAAACCTGGATATGGAAAACCTAGGAAAGTGGTCAGGAATTACAGATGTAAGTATTACCTACAGAATATAAAAGATAGAAGAGAGAATTTCAGATGTAGAAGATACTGTATAAGAGATTGTCACACTGTCAAAGAAAATGCAAAACATAAAAAACTCCTAACCAAAAGCATCTAGGAAATTTAAGACACAATGAAAAGACCAAAGACCAAATAAAAAAATAATTGGAATAGAGGAAAACAAAGATTCCCAGCTCAAAGGACCTGAAAATGTCTTCAACAAAATCATAGAAGGAAACTTCCCCAACCTAAAGAAGCTAAAGAGATGGCCATAAAGGTACAAGAAGCCTGTAGAACACCAAATAAATGGGACCATAAAAGAAAACCCTCTCATCAGATAATAAGCAAAATACTAAATGCATAGAACAAAGAAAGAATATTAGAAGTTGCAAAGGAAAAGGGCCAAGTAACATACAAAGGTAGACCTATCAGAATTACACCAGACATCTCAACAAAGACTATGAAAGCTAGAAGATCCTGGTCAGAGGTCATGCAGACTCTAAGAGAACACAAATTCCAGACCAGGCTACTATACCCAGCAAAACTCTCAATCAGCATAGATGGAGAAACAAAAATATTGCAGGACAAAACCAAATTCAAACAATATATATCTACCGATCCAACCCTACAGAGGATCTTAGAAGGAAAACTCCCACACAAGAAAGATACCTGTACAAAAAAAGGACAAGATTTAAGCAGCTCACAACAAACCAAAAAGTAGAGAACCACAAGCACATAAAGCCACCTACAAAAACAAACAAATCTGGAATGAACAGTCATCTCTCTTGCATATCTCTCAATATTAGTTGCCTCAACAAACCTATAAAAAGACATAAGCTAAAAGACTGGATAGCTTATGGACAGGCAAACGAGATCCAGTATTTTGCTGCATGCAAGACACACATCTCAATAACAATGACAGACACTATCTCAAAGTAAAAAGATGGAAAGGGGTCTTCCAAGCAAATGGTCCCAGGAAACATGCAGGAGTTGCCATCCTAATATCCAATAAAATAGACTTTCAACCAAAAGTTATCAAGCATGATGAAGAAGGACACTCCATATTCATCAAGGGGAAAATCCACTAAGAGAAAGTCTCAATTCTAAACCTCTATCCCCCAAATGCAAGAGTACCCACATTCATAATAGAAACTTTACTAACGCTGAAAACACACATTGAACCCAATACAATAATAGTGGGAGACTTCACCATTCCACTCTCACCAATAGACAGGTCATTGAAACAGAAATTAAACAGAGACACAGTGAAACTAAGACAGGTTGTGGACCAAATGGATTTAACAGATATCAACAGAACATTTCATGCTAAAACAAAAAGAATACACCTTCTTCTCAGCACCTCATGGTACCTTCTCCAAAATCGACCATATAATTGGTCACAAAACAACCTTCAACTGATACAAGAAGATTAAAATAATACCATGCATCCTATCAGATCACCATTGCCTAAGGCTGGTCTTCAATAACTGCAAAAACTACAGAAAAACCCACATACATATGTAAACTGAACAACTCTTTACTCAATGATAATCTGGCCAGGGAAGAAATGAAGAAAGAAATCAAAGACTTCCTGGAACTTAATGAAAATTTTGACACATCATACCCAAGCTTATGGGACACAATGAAAGCAGTGCTAAGAGGAGAAAGTTCATAGCACTAAGTGCTCTGGTAAAGAAACTGGAGAGATCTTACACTAACAACTTAACAGCACATCTAAGAGCTCTAGAACAAAAAGCAAACTTACCCAAGAGGAGTAGAAGGCAGGACACAATCAAAATCAGGGCTGAAATCAACCAAATAGAAACAAAGAAAGAATAGAAACAAAAATCAACTAAACCAGAAGCTGGTTCTTTGAGAGAATCAACAAGATAGGTAAACCCCTAGCCAATCTAACTAAAGAGCCCAGTGGCAATATCCAAATTAACAAAATCAAAAAATAAAAAGGGAAACATAACAACAGAAACAAAGAAAATTCAAAAATTCATCAGATCCTACTATAAAAGCCGATACTCAACAAAACTGGAAAATCTAGATGAAATAAATGGTTTTCTTGATAGATACTACATACCAAAGTTATATCAAGAACAGATAAACAATCTAAACAGGTCTGTATCACACAAGGAAAGAGAAGAATTCATTATAAACCTCCCAACCAAAGAAAAAAAACCCAGGGCCAGATGGATTTAGTGCAGAATTCAACCAGACCTTTAAAGAAGACCTGATACCAATTTTTCTCAAACTATTCCATAAAATAGAAAGAGAAGGAACACTACCTAACTCAGTCTATGAAGCCTCAATTACTCTAATACCTAAACTACACAAGGACAGAAACCAAAAAAGAGAACTTGAGACCAAACTTGCTTATGAATATTGATGCAAAAATACTCAACAAAATTCTTGCAAACCAAATCCAAGAACATATCAAAATCATCATTCACCATGATCAAGTAGGCTTCATTCCAGGGATGCAAGGTTGGTTTAATATACAAAAATCCATTAACATTATTTACTATAAAAACAAACTCAAAGAAAAAAGTCACATGATTATCTCCTTAGATGCAGAAAAAGCATTTGAAAAAATACCACACCCCTTCATGTTAAAAGTATTGGAGAGATCAGGAATTCAAGGTCCAAGCCTAAACATAATAAAAGCAATTTATGTCAAACCAACAGCCAATATCAATTTAAATGAAGACATATTTGAAGCAATCCAACTGAAATCAGAAACAAGACAAGGATGCCCACTCATATCTATTCAACATAGTACTTGAAGTGCTAGCTAGAACAATAGGACAACAAAAAGAGATCTAGGGGACACAAATTGGCAAAGAAGACATAAAGGTATCACTATTTGCAGATGATAAGAGAGTATACATAAGAAACCCAAAAATTCTACCGGAGAATTTATCCAACTGATAAACAACTTCAGCAATGTGGTTGAATATAAAATAAATTCTAATAAATAAGTAGCCTTCCATCATACAAATGATAAACAGGCTGAGAAAGAAATTAGGAAAACCACTCCCTTCATAATAGCCGCAAATAATATAAAATATTTGTGGGTAACCAAACAAGTGAAAGATCTGTATGACAATAACTTCAAATCTCTCAAGAAAGAAATCGAAGAAAATCTCAGAAAATGAAGAGATCGCCAATGCTCATGGATTGGCAGAATTAACATAATAAAAATGGCTATCTTATGAAAGGCAATTAATAGATTCAATGCAATCCCCACCAAAATCCCAATATAATTCATCAAAGACATGGAAAGAGCAATTCTCAAAATCATCTGGAAAGGCAAAAATCCACAATAATGAAAACAATCCTTAACAATAAAAGAATGGCTACAGGAATCACCATCCCTTACCTCAAAATTTTCTACAAAACAGTAGTGATAAAAATTGCTTGGCATTGTTACAGAGACAGACATATTGATCAATGGAATAGAATTCAAGACCCAGAAATAAAACCACACACTTATAGATACTTGATCTTTGACAAAGAAGCCAAAAATATATAATAGAAAAAAGAAGGCATCTTCAATAAATGGTGCTGGTGTAACTGGTTGTCTGTATGTAGAAAAATGAAAATAGACCCATATTTGTCACCTTTTTGTACAAAGCTCAAGTCCAAGTGGATCAAGGATGTCAACATCAAACCAGATATACTGAATCTAATCAATGAGGAAGTGGGAAAGAAACTTGAACTCATTGGCACAGGGGGAAATTTCCTAAACAGAACTCCAATGGATCATACTCTATGATCACATATTGATAAATGGGACCTCAGAAAACTGGAATGCTTCTTTAAGGCAAAGGATATAGTCAATAAGACAAATTGGCAATACACAGATTGAGGAAACAATCTTCGCTAACATCTGATAGAAGGCTAATATCCAAAATATATAAAGAACTCAAGAAGCTAATCACCAAGAAAACCTAACAACCCAATCAAAAAATGGGGTATAGAACTAAACTGAGATTTCACAACTGAGGAATCTTGAATGGCTGAGAAGCACGTAAAGAAATGTGCAATATCCTTAGTGATCAGAGAAATGCAAATCAAATGACCTTGAGAATCCACCTTACACCAATCAGGATGGCTAAGATCAAAACTTCAGGTGACAACACATATTGGAGAGGATGTGGAGAAAGAAGAACACTCCTCCATTGCTGGTGGGATTGCAAATTGGTACAACCACTCTGGAAATCAATCTGGAAGTTACTCAGAAAATGGGAAATAGATCAACCTGAAGACCAAGCAATACCACTCTTGGGAATATACCCAAAAGATGCCCGAACATGACAAAAGGGTACATGTTCCACTAGGTTCATAGTGGCCTTATTTGTGATAGTCAGAATCTGGAAATAATCTAGTTGCCCCACGACAGAAGAATGGATACAGAAAATGTGGTTAATTTACATAATGGAATACTACTCTACTATTAAGAATGAGGATATCCTGAATTTTGCAGGCAAATGATGGATCCTGAGTGAGTTAACTCAGATCCAAAAGCACATGCACATATACCCAAGATACAGTCTACAGAACTGAAAAGGTCAACAAACTGAAGGGCCCAAGTTAAGATGCCTGTCTCGGTCCCACTTGAGAGGGAGAAGAAAGCAATCACAAGTGGAGAGGAAGGGAGGGGCTATGGGAGGAAAGTGAATGGGGAGGTATTGGGGGGAGATGACAGGGGAATTTTATCTGTTGTTGGGTGGGGGAAAAGGACTGAAGACCTGAGCTGCAGCAGAGAGAATGTAAACAGGTAACCTCGGGAGATAAGAGGTTGGGAGGACCCACCAGAATGTACCAGAGACCTGGGAGGTGAGAGACTCTCTGGACTCAAAAGGGGGGGGGAACCTTTGATGAAATGCAGGACAGTAGAGAGAGGGAACTTAGAGAGCCCACATCTGGTAGGAAGACAAGGCATCACATGAGGGAGTGGGAGGGCCATCCCATAGTCGTAACTCTGACCTGTAAGTGTTCTTCTCTGAAAGAATTCTCTGAAAGAATTCTCTAAAAGGATGGAAATGGAGAGTCTGAGGAAAATAAGGTCCAGCGACAGGCCCAAAGTAGGATCCAGCTCAAAGGGGAGATCCCAAGGCCTGACACTATTTCTGAAGCTTTAGAGTACTCACAATAAGTTACCTATCATGACCACACTCTGGTAGACCCAATGTGCAGCTGAAAGAGTCAGATGCAGATATTTGCACTCAACCAATGGACAGAAGCAGCTGACCCCTTTTGTTGAGTTAGTGAAAAGCTTGAAGAAGCTGAGGAGAAGAGCAACCCCTTTAGAAGGACCAGCAGTCTCAATTAATCTCAACCCTTGTCATCTCTCAAACAGTGGACTATCAAACAGGCAGCATACATCAGCTGATCTGAGGGCCCCAACACACATACAGTAGAGGACTGCTGGGTCTGTGTTCATTAAGAAATGGTGTACCAAACCCTCAAGAGACCGGAGGCCCCAGGGAGTTTAGAGGTCAGATGGGGTGGGGATTGGGGACATACATGTAAAGACAAGGGGGTAGGGAGGAGGTGTGGATGTGAAACAGTCAGAGGTTGGACCAGGTGGGGGGGGATAAAATATAGAGTGTAAAAAGATAAATAAATTTAACAATAAAAACCACCTTAAATTGTCATTATGAATACAATAAAGGTTCCTAAAGATGGAATAAATAAACCCTTTTATTTATTCAGTGATAACATCAATAGCAGACATAATTGCAGAATACTGACCAAGATCTGAAAGTAGAAATCGAATCAAGCAAAACATAAAATGAAGTAAATCTAGAAATTAAAAATCAAGGAACTTGAATAGGCACATCAGCCTCATGAACAGAATCAAAAATATGGAAGAGAGAATTTCAGGCATTGACGACATGATAGAAGAAATTCATACTTCAGTCAAAGAAAAGGCTAAAACTAAAAAAAAAAATTCTGACATAAAACATCTAGGAAATCTGACACTATGAAAAAATCTAAGGATAATAGGAATAGAAGAAGAAGAAAAACAGATCAAAGGCACAGAAAATATTTTTGGAAAAATTTCATAGAACAAAATTTTCCTAACCTAAAGAAGGAGATGCCTCTCAATATCATCAGCCTCAATTCCCCCAATTATAAAAAACAGACTAAGAAAATGGATGGGAAAACAGGACCCATCCTTCAAGAAACACATGTTAACATCAACTATAAGTATCACATTGTGGTAAAAGCATAGAAAAAGGTATTTCAAGCAAATGGACTTAAGAAGCAACCCAGTATAGCCATTTTAATAACTGACAAAATAGTCTTCAAACAAACAGTTATCAGAAGATAGGAAAGGACACTAAACACTCATCAAATAAAAAATCCACCAAGAGGATATTGGAATTCTAAACATATGAACATCAAACAAAATAGGACCCAAGTTCATAAAAGAAACAACACTCTATAGTTTAAATCACATAATGACCCCCACACATTAATAGCGAGAAACTTCAATACTCCATTCTTGCCAATGGATTGGCCAATCAGACAAAAACTAAACAGAAGAATGCTGACGCTAACCAGTGCTATAAGTGAAATGATTTAGTGGATATTTACAGAACACTTTAACCAAACAAAGAAGAAGGTAACTTCTTCTCAGCACTTTAGGAAACTTATTCCAAAACTGGCCACTTACTTACACACAAAGTAAATCTCAACAGATACAAGAAAATTGAAATAGGTTGCTGGTATATTTTATCTGACCACCATGGATTAAAGCTGGATATCAACAACAGAAACCTTATAGCCTCATGGAAATTGAACAAATCACTACTAAATAAAACAAGACAGAGATTAAGAAATAAAGATTTTCTAAAATTGAATGAAAATTAATATACAACATATCCAAACTTATATAACTCAATGAAGACTGTTCTAATTGGGAAGTTCTACAGCACTAAGTGATACATTAAAAATAAGATATAATTGCCAAAAAAAGCTGGAGGGATTTCATACGAGCAATTTAAGTACACACCTGAAAGCTCTAGAAGGAAAAGAAGAAATCAGACACAAAATGAGTAGACAGAAAGAAACTCTGGGCTGAAAATAATAAAATAGAAAAAAAGAATTATACTTTGAAAAAGCAGTACGATTGAGCAACCCTAATACAAATTAATTTAAAGGCAGAAAGAGAGAGAATATCCAAAAATAACAAAATTTGAAATAAAAAGGGGATATAATAGACACTGAGAAAATACAGAGAATCATAAGAATATAATTTAAAAAACCTGTACTCAACCAACTGGAAAATCTAAAAGAAATGGATAATTTTCCCAATACATACTACTTAGTAAAGTTAAATCAAGTAGATAAATTTAGGAGACATATAACCTCTAGTCTAAGAGTCACAGAACCAAAACCAACCAAGTAACAAACAACAACAAACACAACATTAAAAATAAACACCATGGGCTGGGCAGTGGTGGCGCACGCCTTTAATCCCAGCACTTGGGAGGCAGAGGCAGGCAGATTTCTGAGATTGAGGCCAGCCTGGTCTACACAGTGAGTTCCAGGACAGCCAGGATACACAGAGAAACCCTGTCTCGAAAAACCAAAAATATAAAATGAAATGACATAAAATGAAATAAAATGAAATGAAATAAAATAAAATAAAATAAAATAAAATAAAATAAAATAAAATAAAATAAAATAAAACACCATGGCCAAGACTATACACTTTTAACACAAAAATTCTACCAGGGTTTTGAAGAAGAGTTTAAGTCAATACTCTTCAAATTATTCCATAAAAACAATAAAAACAAAATAGTGAATGGCTAAGGACTATGGCCCAAATTTTTTTATAACATAGTTACACTGATACCCAAGCCACATAAAGACTCAACAAAGAAAGAGAATTACAGAAAAATTTATTTTATGAACATAGACACAAACATACTCAATAAAACAGTTACAAGAGACTTGAAGTGCCATAGTGTGGGAAACCTTAAGGGTCCTACCGGCTCAGAGGATAAGGGAAAGGGGGAATGAGGAAAGGATTATGAGAGGAAGTGACTGGAAGGGGGAAAGTGAGTGGGATGTAAAGTGAGTAAGTAAAACTAAACTAAACTAAACTAAACTAAACTAAACTAAACTAAAATAAAATAAAATAAAATAAAATAAAATAAAAAATAAAATAAAATAAAATAAAAAATAAAATAAAAAATAAAATAAAAAATAAAAAATAAAATAAAATAAAATAAAATAAAATAAAATAAAATAAAATAAAATAAAATAAAACAAACTGAATGCAAGACATATAAAAAAATATCATCCACCATAATCAAGTAGCCTTCATCCTAGAAATGTGGGGATGGTTCAATATACGAAAATCAATAAATGCAATTCATGAAATAAACAAACTGAAAGACAAAAACCACATAATCATCTTAGGTGCAGAAAAGGCATTTAACAAAATCCAACAACTCTTCATGATAGATGTTCTGGAGAGATTAGGAATACAAGAGACATATCTTAAAGAAATAAAGACAGCTTACAGGTAGCCCATAGCTAATGTCAACTTAAACAGAGAGAAACTTGAAAAAATTCTATAAGAATAAGGAACAAGACAAGGTTGTCCACTCTTCCATGTAGTACTTGAAATCTCAGCCAGAGCAATCAGTCAGCTGAGGTCGATATAATTTGGAAAGGAAGAAGCTGTATTATGTTTTTGTTCTGCATATGCTATGGTAGTATATATGTAAATGACTCTTCCTGGTGAAATGTTCAACAGGGAACTCTCAGCTAAGAGACACGTTCAGCAAAGTAGATGGATATAAAATGAACTCACCCAAGTCAGTAGCCCAGAAATGCAGACAGAGAGAAAAAGATCAGGAAATAGTACCTTTCAAAATAACCTCAAGTATTATAAAATATCTTGTCTCAAGCTAGTAAAGGATTACATAGTAAAGACTTTCAGACTTTGAAGAAACAAACTGAATATAGTATCAGAAGATGGAAATATCACCCATGCTCATAGATGGGTAGGATGTATAAAGCAAAAATGACCATCCCATCAAAAGAAATCTACAAATTCTAGGCAATTTCCACGAATTTCTAACACATACTTCACAAATCTTTAAAAAACACAGTTTTATCTGTATAATTTTCCATGAAATAGTCAATTTTAACATTTTTCTACATATTTCTTCATTTTTATAAGAGATATTTTCCATGTAAATCTTCAATTTTATCAGAAAATGTGTATAATTCTACTTTCAATCAACTTAAAAATATTTTATCCCTACCATTTTATCTGTATAATTTTCCATGATAATCTTCAATTTCAACATGTTTTTCTATATATTTCTTCAATTTTATCAGAAATATTTTCCATATAAATCTTTAAATTTATCAGAAAATGATTATAATTATCAGAAAATGTTTATAATTCCATTTTCAATCTACTTAGAACTAGTTTTATGCCTACCATTTTATCTGTGTAATTTTCCATGATAATCTTTAATTTTAACGTTATTCTATATTTTTCTACAATTTTATCAGAAATATTTTCCACATAAATCTTCAATTCTATCATAACTCTACTTCTTTTTTCTATTAGCAATGTTCTTTATGTCTACCATTTTACTCTTTAACTTTCAATGAAAATTGTCAATTTTAATGTGTTTTTCTTCATATTTTTTCAATTTTGTCAGAAATATTTTCCATGTAAATCTTCAATTTTACCATAAATGTTTTTTTACTTTTTTTCAATAAAAAATTTAAAAAATACAATTTGCTGCTTCATATGGAAACAAACAAACAAACAAATCTAAGATAGCTAAAACAGTCCTGAACAATAAAAGAGCTGCCTGATGTATCACCAATCCTGATTTCAAGTTGTACTACAAAGCTACAGTAATAAAACGAGTATAGTATTGGCATAAAAACATCCATGTTGATCAATGGAATCGAATGGAAGTAGCAATATAATGACTCCCGATGACATTATACTATTCTCATAGATTGCTGCCTTGCTCTGCCATCATCAGAGAAGCCTCTTCCTGTAGCAGATGGAAAGAAAAACAGACTCACATCCAGACATTATGCAGAAAATGAGAGACCTTGAAATACTCAGCTCTAAATGGGATATCACCATCAAATCTTTTCTTTCAGGGCTCTCCACCCCACAGAAGAAGGGGCAGAGAAGGTATAAGATCCAGAGGAGATAGAGGTCATTAAGAAAACAAGGCTCTCTCAATCAATAGGATCAACCCACATATTAAACTCACAGAGACTAAGGCAGCAAGCACTGGGCCCGCAAGGGTCTGTATTAGATAGGGTCTGTGGGTCAACAGGAGATGTGACACAGGTGCTTCTATACCTAACACTGAAAGCAAACTCCAAATGATAACCATTTGCAAATGAAAATTGAGTTTCCTCCTAGGGAGTCTCACTGGAATAACAAACTCAAGGCCAATGAGAAATGAACTCAGTGGAATCATTGGATGTAGCTTGTATCATGCCATGTTTCCTTTTTATTTTGTAAAATTTTATCATATTATTATTTTAATATGATTTTATCTGTATTTTTTCTTTTCTATTACCTTACAAGTCCTTTGCATGCATATTATGACTTCACATTTAATGTTTTTATATTTCTGAGTGTGCAAATAAATAGGTCTCTGTGCCTTTTTTGGATTGATTTCCTCCAGTTTGCTTGTTTTGTTCAATTATGATGTTAGCTTTGGTTATATATATATATATATATATATATATATATATATATATATATATATATCACATATATAGCATATATATATACCATATATATATATATATATATTCAATTATAATTATCCTTTAGAAGCATGTTTGTTTTCCAATGAGATACAAAACAGAGGTGGGTCTAGATTAGAGAGGGGGTAGGGAGGAACTGGAAAAGTAGGAGAAAAAACTTGTCAGAATATATTACAAAAATATTTTTAACAAAAGGAAAAGAATTAATAATGACATAAATCAAAGTGTGTTTTTTATCTAAAAAGAAGAGTAGAAGAAAGTCGCAATGCTCATGTGTTTTATCATGATTTAGGGACATATGTGTTTTTTAGAGTGTATAAAATTCTTTTTTTTTTTTTTTTGATTTTTTGAGACAGGGTTTTTCTGTGTAGTCCTAGATGTCCTGGAACTCACACTGTAGACCAGGCTGGCCTCCATCTCAGAAATCCACCTGCCTCTGCCTCCCAAGTGCTGGGATTACAGGCATGTGCCACCACAACCTGGCCAAAATTATTCTTAAATTTATGATTTTAGTAGATAAATTTGTTACTATTATTTTTAAAGCACAATCTATTTACTGTATTTAAAGAGCTTATATACAAAGTAAAGAAGTGACCACAAAAAATCGCAAGTGACTTACTCTATATTTATACATGTACGGAACTCTGAATTAAGCAAATCACCAAAATTCTCCTAAGTAAAGATATCCATTATTAGATTTTTCTATAGAAATGAGGAAAGGCCTGTTTATGGATAGATGTTATTGGAACCTCTTTTAGCAACAAAAGGTAAAATTGTGGAGAACTTCATAGTAACACATTCATCAAACATTTTTCAGTTTTAAACCAAATCTATTTATACTAATTGAAACAGTTTCCTAAATGACCAGACAAAAAGCCGGGTATGGTGGCGCATGCCTGTAATCCCAGCACTTGGGAGGCAGAGGCAGGCAGATTTCTGAGTTCGAGGCCAGCCTGGTCTACAGAGTGAGTTCCAGGACAGCCAGGGCTATACAGAGAAACACTGTCTCAAAAACAAAAAACAAAAAAAAAACAAACAAAAAACATAAAACAAAAGACAAAAAACAAACAACAACAACAAAAAAGACCAGACAAGTATGTAAGTGTTGTAGGGAAGCGGTAGAGATCAAATGATGGGGGGTGGGAGTGATAGGGAAGGATTGTAGAGGTCTTCTGGAAACCAAGAAAGTGAAGAGAAAAAAAAAATGAAAAATGAATGATGCCTTCCTTGTAGGAAGTTTACCCATTGGCCCAAGGCTTCATTAGCTGATAATGCACATCTTAGGAACCTGGGGACAAGGGCACATAGCAAACGGCAAATGCTAACTTCTTGCCTAGCACATCAGAACTGTTTGAAGCCAGGAGAGGGCATGTGTGTAAATTACTAACTCCTCAGTCTGATTTAAGTTATTCAGAGTAATTTCTGTGAGCCGGTTCAAATTAGATTTTTTTTTCAGATGGTATATACTCAGTATATACTTAAATCATAAAACTTGGCAGAGGAAGACTTAAAACAACATATATACCAAAAGCTGTACTGATTATCTAATATTATACTGTAAGTGTGGTTCAAATTACATTCTATGTGAGTGCATTCATGTGACCATGTGTACCTGCAAGTTTAGACAAAGGAGAAAAAGTAGAAATTAAAGTGTAATTTATAAAGTCCAATAGATTCAAGAATCTGAATAAGAGATACTCTCTTATACTGAATAAGAGATACTGCTCTGCTTAAAAGCATAGGTGATGTTTACCTTGAAAATACCATTCTGGTAACTGATAGTAACTGGAGTTCTATCATTTTCTTAGCAAACTGAGAATTACAGTTTTCCCCTAAGCAAGAGCACCAGAGCTGTTAAGAATTGTACTCAAAACTAGCCCATAATTTTTCTTTTAAGTTCACTGCTTAGGTAACTGAGAGTGAAATCTATGCCAACTTCTGCTGTAGCATTCAGTGTGTGCTGATGCAGTATGTATGCCTACAGTACAAAGAGGCCAAGAGTTTCCATATTCTACATTCTCTTCCATGTTACTTCTTGGTGGATGACAGAGAAATAAAACTGAGATTCTTAGAGTCACCACTAAACTATGCAAAGATGATTAAAGGCAAAATAGGTAAATAGGTAAATTAAAATAAAACATTATAAAAAGAGGTCAAGTATTCTAAAAAAGCCTGAATAAATGGAACAGGGATGATGGAATGAACAAACAGAAAACAACCACAAAAACCACACACCCTTCCAGTATATATAAACAGTATGCACAGGAAAAAGGGCATTCCTCTTAATAATGTATAACTGGATTCCTTACATGCAGATTTTCATAGTGCATGTAAGGAATCCAGTTATACATTATTAAGAGAAATTCATTTCAAATACAATGATATAAGTATAAAACAATGAGGGAAAGACTGCTCAGGCAAACAGCCAATAACTAGAAATTTCTGTTCACTGAATTATTACCCTAGACAACGTAGACTGACAAGGTAGACTAGCAGAAATGATTGCTGTTGGTAAGAGAGAGAAAAGAGAACCAGTGTAGAGGAGGAAGAAGCAGAAAATGACAAAGAAATGAGAAAAGTGAGGAGGAAGACAAAGAAGACCAAGAGAAAGACAGGAAGACGTGGAAAAGGAAGAGAAAAGAAAGTTCAGGAAAAACATAAGGGGGAAGCGGATTGTAAAATAAAACCAAAGTCACCGAAGGTAGAAATGCAAACCAGAAAAACAATGAGGTGGGCCAGAGAAACTATTAGAAGAAAACGTTTAAGTAAAATGTGAAGTCTCTGGTACTAAAAAAGTTCCCATCCAATAAATGAATATATAATTATATATCTTTCTGGTATTAATGGAATATAAGGGAAATATTCCAAAATAATTCCATGTGCATGGGATCAGAAACTATAATTCAACTTATCATTTTCTCAAAAACTATATTTTGTCCAGATATGACAAAGATAAAATAATATCCATAGTCTTAAGAAGAAATTTAATTTCTAGTTTCTAAATAATGCCTGGATGATTTTATTGGTAAATTCTACCAAATGTGTAAAGGGAATATCACTCTACAACATAGTGGTTCTCAACATTCCCAATGCTTCAACCCTTTAAAACATGTTCTTCATGTTCTTGTGATCTCTGACCATAAAAAGATTTCATTGATACTTCATAACTGTAGTTTTGGTACTGTTATGAATATTAATGTAAATATCTGATGTGTAGGTATTTGATATGCAACTCCCATGTGGGTTTTGACCCACAGGTTGGGAACTGCTACGATGGAGTCTTTTAATTTCAATCAGGGTTTGTATTAGGAACAGATCCCAGTCCTTTGAAAGACCATCTATGCTTTTAATGGCTGAATAATCTCTCAAGCCCTAAACACTCTAGTTTTTAATGTTCAATTTTTTTCTCAAATATGTTTTCTGTAGTTGAAAATTACACCCTTATCTCTGCAAACTTGTGATATTCTTCAAGTTATGATTTGATGATATCAGTTTCCCAAATGTGGATTACAGTTTTTCCTCCCATTTAATCAATTTTATTCAAATTTCAAAGCCTATTACAAATCACCTTTTCTATAATATATTGCTGTAATTTCTCAGTCTGTATCAATTTTTACTTTGTAACATTTTCATAAGAATGTACACACTTCCCAGTAATTTAAGAACCATTTTATCCTGATTTGCCTTTAATGATATTTTATGGTCTTCTCAAAAGAAGAATTGATTTCCTCATCTGTATCATAAGAATCAAGATATAAGTAAGTATGTCTGGATTCATAAACATGATAAAAATTTCATAAAAAATCTGTATCATATATGTAGAGTACTATGATAAATGCTAAGATCAGTGCTATGGCCTATGCCTTTACCAAATATACACATTCATTCATTCATTCATTCATTCTCTCTCCCTCTCTCATATATATACATATACATAAACATACACACATACATATATGCACACATCTTAGATATTAGTCTTTTAATAATGTAGAGCTGAAAACTTCTCATGTGTATCTGAAATAAGTCTGTAAGAATTTAAAAATACAGAGCATTTTAGGTCATTACCAGTCAGTTTTCTTAAAGAAAATTCTAATTTAGCATGAAAGATAAAGAATAAACAAATGCAAATTGTTTGCTTGGCCAGCATCCATCACTGAGGACAATGTGTAACTGTTAATATTTAATCCATATTTCAAATATATTAGAGACATACTTACATAGATCCAAAGTAGTACAAATCTGAGAAATACAGTCATGTGTCAAACAACAGAATCTAGGATCATTAAGGCACTTAAAAATAGATTAAAATATGATTTTTTGAAACATTTCATTTACTCTCATTCACTACCCCAATAGAGATAATTTTCAGAACTAATTTTATAATTAGAAAACACACTCCAATTTAAGACACATGGAATCTACAATTTAGTACAACTTAATCTAACATCTGTACTTTAATTTCCTTTGCTAATAATCAGACCAAAACATCATGATTCCATTTCTTGGCCATATCAAAAATAAAAAAAAAATAGGATGAATTTCTCAATTTCTGTCCTTAAGAATCTGACATGCCTCCTCTTGCCCATTATAGAGTTGTATTTCTTGTATAGTGAGAAAATTGGCTGAATTCCCAACGTATTAAAATACTATATTGATGGGGAATGTAATTTATGTCCAGACTTTAGAAAGTATTTAGCAATTAACCCATAATGGAAACAAGAAAGTCCGCCACTAAGCAGTGGAAAGCCCCAAACAGCCACGCAGCAGTTGTGTGGGGCTCGGTATCTTAGAGTCTCTACTTTCTAATTTACAGAGCAGAACACTAATTACTGGCATCCTGCACAAACTCTTTTGCCATGCCTGCTGCTGAGGCCTGCTATAATTTGGCCCCATCTATGTAACTGCTATTCATATCCAAATATGCATATGTAGAGATAAAGATAAGAAGGTATTAGAACGGAACTAATATAGAAGTTGATCATTTATATTCAACTATAATTTATGACAATTGTCAATTCTTTTCAGTTAAAAGGGGGGGATCTAGAGAAAGTTAAAGATCTTGATTTAATCAAATTCATTCTGTCTCCTTCCATGGGGTTCCAACACACCAGCCTCCGAGTGCCATATCGTTCTTGTCCCCCTTTCTGGCAAAGCCCTACCACATTGCTTCTGAATCCCTGCTTTGTGCTCTTGAGCACTCAAATGACAAAATGGAGCTCCTGATTCCTAAAAAGGCAGAGAAATAAACAAGTATAGTTCTGTGTAATGCAGAGTTATTTTCCCAAGCTTGCTTGCTTCCAGTAGGCAAAGATAGTGACAGGATTCCAAGGGAAAGCAGGGCAAAGCAGGCAGTGAGGGCCAGATAAGAATTGGACAGAGGAAAGAAAAACTTGGAAGTGATATTTTGGAAAGAGAATGCTTTCGAGAACAAAAGGAAACAACAGAACATTCTGGAATATTAGGAAACAAAGTACATCAGTGTGTGAACTTCAATAGTGATAGGAACTGGAGATTTAAAGGCTTATGGTTTTGAACTTCATAACTTTTTCTATTCCTATGTGGCCAAGAGTCAGAATAGAACATTTCCTGAACACACAATTTCTATAAGGCAGGTTCACCTTTGCTTGGAATTATCAGAATGTTTTCCTTATTACAGGATGTGTCTCAAAATTAGCAGTAATACTCTTGACCTAGCCAGAGGTGGAAGTCCGTGGTATGGTTTCACCATTTAATAAAGAATTAACAGACCTAGCATCCTAACAACCTCAGCAACACCATGAGAAAGCCAAAACAACAACAACAAACAAACAAAAAAAAATACAGCTTATGTGTTATGTGTGTTTCCTTGTGCTGTACTTCCTGAGTATTTGCATGGAACATACACAAACAGTGGAATGGATGTGGAAACCCTGGTAATATTACTCTCTCTAATTTGGGCTTAATACATCGGCAAAAACAAACAAACAAACAAACAAACAAACAAACAACAAATGGTAAAAAATCATTTCCACCTCCTGTCCCTACCCACTGCAGAAAGCTGAGAAAGAGCCAGAACCTACAGAAACCCAGCTAATTCTTTCCCAGGGCCTCATTTGCTCTTTCTGCAATGGTGTTGTCCAATCAGAGCCATCTACTTTGATTTGTGGATAGCCTCGCCCACACAGGAAGAGGAAGCACACTCACCCACATGGGGTCACTGAGGTCTGAGTCTTGCATGCGGATGCAATCCATGCTAATCTCAATCTTGTTGGTTGCCCCATTTTCTGATGGCTCGTCCACAAAGTTCAAGTCGATGGGCTGTACTGAGCATATAGGCCTATCACAAGGAGGGAGGAAGGTGTGGATTATTGGAAGAGACTGTAGCACATTTAAACAACTAGTAACAATGGATATTTTCTGCTTCTAGATTGTCAACACCTTGCTTACAATCAGAAACCCTGGTTTGAATCTTGACTCAACCATTTACCATATGTAAAATCTGAGAAAGGTCAAACTAAATTCTATTTCTCAAGTACAAGCCATGATCTCTGCTTCCTGACCTAACATGACAGTCAGGCTAAGATCGATGGCCAGGGAAGGGTGCTTTGTTCAGCTTCTACAAGCTCAGCCGTGTGTAGCAAGCATGCTAGTGTTCCCTTTTTAATCTTCATGTTAACTGACTAAAATCTGTTTTTGATTAAAATACCAATACACATTTCTTATAGAAACATTAAAACAGCTTCTAAAGTGGAGTGGTTCACCTTCTTAGAGTATAAATCTTTAAGCAAGAATAGGTACTGAATGATAGATACTAGACACTGGTAACGTTGTTTTGGATTGTTGGTGGGGAGCATTTAGAATATCTACAGTGATATTACTTTGCTGTAATGATCTTTTTTTTTAATTTTTATTTTCTATATTCTATGTTTACATTCCAAAGGCTTTCCCCTTTTCCAGTTACCCCCACCATATGTCCCATAATTCCTCTCCCCCCCCCATGCTATTCCCCACTCATTCCCCCCCCCCACACACACACGATTTCTCTGTTCTGGGTCTACAATACTGGATCCAATCTTTACAGGCCCAGGGTCCTCTCCTTTTTTTCTTCTTGAGAGTCATTTGACTTGCTAATTGTGCCTTGAGTATTTAGGGCTTCTGGGCTAATTAATATCCACTTATCAGTGATTGCATTTTGTGTGTATTCTTTTGTGATTGGGTTAGCTCACTTAGGATGATAGTGCTGTAATGATCTTTTGGATATGGAAACTATAAAGACAACTACTTTATTCTCAGTGTGGAGATATTATTGAAGGCAATAAATTTCCAAAAGTGTTAACTTTTAAAAAAAACTGATCTAGACATATTCTGTAGTAAATGGTATTTCAGCCATGTGTGTTTACTTATTTTTAAACAGTACTGGTATACTTCTTGATTATTTGATACTTACTGTTCCAGAAAATCCCAGATGTGCTGAAACACCTCTGGGCTGAGGAACTCACTTGTCTGGGTGCTCTGTGACATGGCGGATCAGTAATAACTTTCTTTCCAAGAGAAATGAGCTGGGGTTTCTATGAAACTTAAAAGGACAAAAAAAAAAATGAAGCTAAGATTATAGTTTCTATATTCATGACCTGGATAATTACATCAAAACAGAAACTATCTGGAAAACACCAATGAGACTATAAAGTCATACAGATATACTTAGCACAGTTCCTAAGTTTCACAATTGATGTTTCCTTAAAAAGCATCCTGGGCTACATTTTGCCCTAAAATAAGACAGAACTTCCACTGCTAGACAATCAAGTCTTTTTTTTTTAAATCAAATTCATCTCTCTTAATTAATAGCATTGTTATTGTAGGCTGTACTTACATTTTCCAACATAACATAGATTTCAAAAAGAAAATAAACAGCCCTTCATTAAGTCTGAGGGTAACTCCGACCTATCATTAAACCTATTTTATAAGGGCCTCAACTGATTATCTGCCCATTCTGCCTCCAGCAGGTTAGAGGGAGCATTGTAATACAGAAGTGATTTTAGAGATCTTAAATTTCACCCACAGATTAATAACTTCTCATGTGACTCCAATTTCAGCATAGATAGCACTCCAGGACAATAGATGCAAGCTTCTGGACCTATGGTGTTCTTTGTTTAATCACTAGTTGCTTATCATGGTGTGTGTGGAGGTGTTGCTTAATTAGAGTTAGAATTCCAGTTAACTAATGGATAAACAAACACCAGGGTACTATGCCAATTAATGTTACCTCAATTTGTTCATCTTGCTGCTACGTCCTCAAGTATACATTTTTTTTTTAATTCAACGTTCACCTCTGTTTAAATAAATTAGAGTGAAATTCTAGCTTTCTTGGTTGATATATTCTCCAAATGTGAACATTATCAGCCTAGATAATCTGGGTAGTGATTTGCTATAAAGATCAGTAGGTTAATTTTACCTCAGAATGAAATTAGTTATGCTCTTAATTCATTGATAGTCATATAATAGAGTCAAATTAATAGTGTATAAAGACTAACTTCTCTTTCCCCTTTCAACTGTTTATTCTATATTCTATTTACAGGATAGGAGAGCAGAGTACTGGGTTTATTAACAAATGATTACCAATCTACCTCAATAACATATTCATTTGATCAGATTAAATATATAAAATATACATTCTTCACCAAGAAGCATGTGAGTATTAGAAATAAAAAGTGATTCTGACTGTCTCACTCCTGTGGGAGGTGAGGGTGGAGAATAGAGCAAAACAAATCCATAATGAACATATATAAACATCTCTATAAAATCAGGAGATATAAGATTTACATGACTAAGGAAAGAGATAAGTGACTGACAGGAGAATTAGCTAGAGTAGGAAAAGCAACAAGGTCAACCAGTAGTCTGTCTCTCCCACTTTGGGCTGCAGCTGAATAGGAAATGGTAAGGTGGACAATAACTTGATGCTTGTGAAATGATCTAATGTGGCTCTACGTTAAGGCTATGTATTATTTGTATCCAAAATGTGGAGCTATGCAGTGGGTGAGGATATGAAATGTACAAGCTATGTCAAAAGAAGCACAGGCACTAGGACTTACACTGAAAGCTACTTTTTTGTGAGTTTTCCGCTAAAGATTTAATTTTTATTTTTAATCCTGTGTGCATAGGCATGTCTATGAGGGATATGTGCATAACTGCAGGTATCAGCAGAATGCAGAACAGAGAACTGGATCTCTTGGAAAGGGAATTACAGGTGGTTGTGAGCTTCTAGATATGGTTACTGGGACACAAACTTTGCAGTACAGACTCTGGACCAATGAGCCATTTCAATAGTTCCTTTATAACCCATTTTAAATTAACTTTTTAAAATGTCAAGATAATTAATGACTTATAAATAATTACAATAGATAACTTTAGAAAAAATTTAAGTACTTTGTACTCAGTTTTGCCTCATGGAAGTATCTTACAATCATCTACTATCACAGCCTGAACACTGACTTCAATAAGAGTCACAAATCTTTTCCAAAATCCTTATGTCATTTGTGTGTGTGTGTGTGTGTGTGTGTGTGTGTGTGTGTGTGTGTGTGTGTTGTATGTCCTCAAGTCTACATGGTTATTACTGTTCAGGATAGTGTATCTATATCCATATGCTAAACAATTTGAAGCATGTAATCAGAATATATATTGCAGTGATCTGTCTCGATATTGCACAGTGGAAGGACTTAAAGAGATTGTTTAGTGATTATTGTGATTAGCAGGCTAGGTAAGACAACAGAAAGAGGATAAAATATTTATACAATTCAAACTCTAAACTGCACAAAATTTCTCATAGGTATAGTCATGTGTATCTGACATTGGGTAGGTCAGGAGACAGATGTAAGGAAACCAAGAAAAACCACACGTCTACCCTGAGAGACCCTTCTTCCAGTGTTGAGAATACTTCATTGTTGCTAAACACTCCTGAAGCTCTAGTTAGCATCTTCCAATTCCATCAGAAACTAAGATACCAAGGAAACTTCCCTAGCAGTCACACATGTACACTAATAAAGGATTTAAATTTAAAAAATAAAAAACAAACAAAAACAACAACCTCAAACATAATAATATCATTTGAAATGTAGGTTGACGCTACATTCCCCTACCATTCTCTTATGAACCTTTTACGAGAACCTGGCCATGAATAGCCTAAAATGGAGCTGCAGATATGGCTATGTGTTTACAAACATTTGGTGTTCTTCCAGAGGACTTCAGTTTGCTTCCTAACACTCTTGTCTGGTGGGATACACCACCTGTAACTCCAGTCCCAGTGGATTTGATGTCCTCTCCTGGACTCTGTGAATTTGTGCACACACATAATATGGGAACACACACACACACACACACACACACACACACACACCATTTTTTAAAAAAGAAAAATACAAAACTTAAAAAGCAAGATCCAGTCCTCTAGCCTTCCATAATTTGACAGAAGTGTCACTTTCCATAGGTGCAGTATGTCACCTATATCATACATATTCATCAACATTATTTAAATTATATAATGGAGAACCAGTGGGCTGGTATCTGCATCCTCTGACACATATTCCTCCCTTCCAATGTGTAGCTCCGACCATTGCTTCTAGAGTATCCTTTGCTTTACTTTGCTAAATACACTTCCTCTTAAACTGTGTAGATTTCTTACCTTTAAAAGACCAAAATTTAGAAATATAGGCCTGGTGAAATATTGACCTCCAAAGCAAGAGAAGGAAATGAGAGCAGAAAGCAGACGAAGGGGAGGAAAAAGAAGGGTCTGAGGAGAGGAGAGGGAAAGGAAGAGGAAGGGGAAGGAGGTCAAGGCTGACATTAGGATATGCTCAAGTATCTCCTTGTAAACCTGAAGTCTTGTTCTGTAGATCAGCATGCAAAATACGACAGAGGAGGGGGATGGAGAGGTCACCAGAGGGCAGGAAGGGTGAAGTGAGCCTGGCCCATTGTTCAAATCTTTGCCTATGGGTGAATCTCAGTGTCAATTACTCACGCAACAATGGCTCCCTTCAAAGGGCTTTGTCAAACCAGTCATACCTAAGCACAAGAAGTCTGAAGTTTGTTTATTTTTCCTGCTGTTTTTTTACAACTTGCTTGTTTTCTAAACAAACTATGCTTCATCCTTTACATGAAGTCATTAAAGAACACTTTTCTTTGTAGGCATTACTGGAAAACACTAAGGGCTATCTCTCAGTGGACAGTTGGCTTCTGCTTTTGCTTCCCCCTTCCTATACAAGGCATCACTTCTAGCTTGAGTCTGCTCACTTACTGATGGAAAGGCTGAACTAAATACCACACCAAACAACAACAACAACAATCAGGCCAGCCCTGTTATGCTTTAACTTGTCTCCTCCCTCATAGTCTTTAAAAATAAATTAGTACACGAGACACTAAACTAAGTATTAACCACCCCTGGGCCAACCTAAGGCTTTTTAGTACTGTTGTACTTATCAGCATATTTCCCTTTAGAACATGTAGATATGTATACTCAAACCTAGAAATTTGTTTGATTCTATACAACCATGCCCTAAATCAGCAACCAGAAAAGATAAGAGTTAGTAAGGCAAACTGGAAACTTATTGCTGTTGCCAGGTTTCCTGACTCTAAGCACTCTTGATCAGGTCTCAGTGGATGTGGTGAGAAGAAGAGTGGCTCTTCCAGGACGGTCCCCTCCAGAGCTAGGCTCACACTGGGACTGACATAGGATGTGTTGATGCCTATGTCCTGCATGTATATGAAGGATGTGTAGTCTATCAGGTTCATCTCCCTTCAATAATATCACAGCATAGTTGAGGTTCCCACAGCATCATCTTCCTGGAGATCCATCACTGAGCTGCTGTGTTGGCTGTGGAAAGCAGGAGCTTAAATTCCCTGGGACTTATCCAAGCAATGGCTAATCACTTCCCAGCTATTATTCGAACTTACCATTATGAAATCCATTGAAATGAGAATCACACTGAAATACCAAAAACACCAAAATAAATATTGAAAACCCATCTCTTCCTAATCCTCTTGCTCTCTACCATTGGTGTTCCTGAAAAGCATTTTCAAAGAATAGATGGTAGAACGGCTTAGTTAAAAAATAAAATTCTCTGTGAATTCAGCACCATCCCTCTGATAATGTATATAACACTCTTGGAGAGATGTCTCATGGGTAACCATCTCCTGACACTCTAGTAATGTGAGATGCCAGCTGAGTGGTTAGTGAATGAATGGAGCATGTTGCTTTCTCAGCAGTTTTTTTCTCATGGATGTGATTAATAAAGTAACTTTAATTTATCTCAATTTTTACCCTTCATCAACAACATTTTGTGAACAAATTTCTGACTTCTCTACTGGGTTATGACCTTGTGAGGGGTAGAAAAAGCAACCTAGGTCATTGCTTTCAGTTTGTGCTCTGCTTGTCTGCTGGTTGCCAGCAGAGCCTTGCTGTGGATTAAGGTGCACTCCGTATGGGGCCGCTTTTCCAGTTCTGCAGGGGCCCTCTAGCCTCAGAGAGGAGAAGCAGGTTATTCTAGTTCACTCAGGTAATAAATGATAAAGCTGGGACTTAATGCAAGATTGTGTTGCTTCAAAGTCATGCCTTACTAAATTACATATATAATATCTAGTTTTCATTCCCCATAAAATTTGGAACCATGGGATTTCAATATTTAGATTAGTTTTAACATTTTTTAAAAAAAATAACTACTGAACGTATTTTATCACAATAAGCATGTCAACAAGATGGACATGAAATATGACTAAAAACTAGTAATGATACGTAAATAACATTTCTAGATTGTGTTGCTCTCTTGTAGTCTCTTGATGCCACTGTAACTGCCATCCAATACCCTACACAGAAGCCCTGGTGCAGGAAACATAACCTTTCCCATCTATCAGACTATGGGCAAAGTATGTTTAATAGGCACCGAGGTGTCTAAATTGAAGCTGGCCTACCAAGAAAAGATAAGAACAGTCCAAACCCTTCAGAGAAATTGACCTGGAGATAAAGAACTCCGACAGGCCCAGAGTGGGTGGGAATTCCACTGCCAACAAAATCAGAATATATTTTTTCACAGTGGTTGGGAGAAGAACTTTAACTCCCATTTTTTTCTCAGCTTGTATTTAAGCACAAATAAAACGAAAGGCTCCTGTGTCTGTAACAGAGCACAGGAAGAACCTTGAGCTCAGGTCCCCCTTACCCAAGGCAGAATCCGTTGGATGTGTATTTTCTGGTCTTGTCTTCTACATAAAAAATAAAATGCATCTGGAGACAGAGAAATCAGTAGCCTTTCTACTTCCAGTCTGGCTACATCGTAAATATGTTTACTTTTCCAGTTTGGTCCCTACATTCTTAGAAATACAGGGAAGCCAAGTTTATGAATCCAGTAACATCACCAGCAGGAGGTGACTTTCAAATGCATGGAGAGGGGCTCTGGATTTTGCTCAGCCCTATGAGCATTCAAAAACCTCAACATCATTCCTGAGAAAGGGTGGAGAGGAATGGGAGTCCACAAATGTAAAGTAAAAATACAGCCAACATCCTTAGTGCTCAAGAGACTTTGATCACTCAAATTCTCAGGGAGTCTCTCCAACTCAGATAAAAGCTGATCAAACTCTCAAATTGACTTCTCATTCTAATATCTGTCTGTCTGTCTGTCCATCCATCCATTCATTCATTCATCTAATTCATCAAATTATTGGTGGATAATTTCTTACAAATCCCTCTAGATCTTCCATAAGATGGCCTTCTGGTTGGTCTCTGAAACATTTGAGATCATTGAATTCCTTTAACATTCTTCATTCAGAAACCCTTAAAATATTTGAGTTACTCTGCCATGATCATAATAATTAGCACTATTAATATTAGTGATAGTAATTATTGATATTTATCTTTTTTGGCATTTAGGTTTTTATTTTTTAATTCAATTGCTTTCTGTACTGTTTCCCTCCTAGACACAGTGCCACCTTTGTTTAAATCTTTTTTTTAACTTTTTTCTTTATTTTCTATATTCTGTGTTTACATTCCAAAGGCTTTCCCCTTTCCCAGTTCCCCCCTCACCATATGTCCCATAAGTCCTCTTCCCTCCACCCATTCCCCAATCACCCCCCCCCCCATTTCTCTGTTCTGATACTCTCCTACAAATCTGGATCCAGTCTTTTCAGGACCAGGCTCCTTTCCTTCCTTCTTCTTGGGAATCTTTTGATTTGCTAATTGTGCCTTGAGTATTCAGAGCTTTTGGTCTCATTAATATCCACTTATCAGTGATTGCATTTCATGTGTATTCTTTTGTGATTGGGCTAACTCACTCAGGATGATATTTTCCAGGTCTAACCATTTGCCTACAAATTGCATGAATTCAGTATTTTTAATTGCTGAGTACTATTCCATGGTATAAATACACCACGTTTTCTGTATCCATTCCTCCTTTGAGGGACATCTGGGCTCCTTCAAACTTCTGGCTATTATAAATAAGGCTGCTATGAACATAGTGGAGCATGTGTCTTTATTGTATTCAGGGGATTCCACTGGGTATATATGCCCAGGAGTGGTATGACAGGGTCCTCTGGAAGTATCATGCCCAATTTTCTGAGGAACCGCCAGACTGATTTCCAGAGCGGTTGTACCATCCTGCAATCCCACCAATAGTGTAGGAGTGTTCCTTTTTCTCCACATCCTCACCAGCACCTGTTGTCCCAAAGAACATGGGGAAACCTTTTGGTGCATTGTCTCTTTACTGTACCCTCCAGCCTCTAAAGGTCCCAAAGGAACAAATTTATCCTTAGGATTGCATAAAATCAGCTTCTTTGACAATTACTAAGCTACTCTAAGGAAGGCCATGAACATATTTTCTTCCTGAGAGGGCAATCTTTCTCTGACATCATGTTGAACAAAGATCAGTGTGCCTTTCTCTCTCCATTTGTGATGGCTACTTTTGATTGACACTTGAGTGGCTTAATAAACACTTAAGGGATCAGTGAAAGATGTCTCCAAGCATGGCTGGGATAGTAGGTCCAAAGAGTCTTCAGTCAATTGTCAATTCAATGGGTTGATCTCTTGTAGACTCATAATTGCTTTATTGAGAGTCAATGTAAAGTATGAAGTAGGATAGAGCTGAAAGGAGTAGGTTACTTCCATGGGTCCTAAAGCTGTAGCTTGCTCTAATTTTTTCTGTTCTCTTCTTTAATTGATATTTTAAGTATATGTGTGTGCTATTTATATATGTGTATACCTGTTCATATGTATGCAATCATGTGTGTAGTGTATGCATACATGTGTCTACATATATATGGAGGCCCATATATGTGTATATACACATATATACATATACATACACATACACACATATATGGTAGTCTTCTCCAATACTTCTCCACATGATAACAGTTTCTCTCTATGAACTTGGAGTTCATAGATATGGCTATTCTAGCCAGATTTATGTCCTTGCCATCCAGGTGCTGGAATTATATACATTCAAGCTGCTATCTTCACCTGAATATGAGTTCTGTAATGAACCTGTAATTCAGCCCTACCCTTTTTAGTTCTGTACATCAAAGGACAATTCAGAAACAGTTCACTGTGAGAGAGCATCCCTTTCTCATTTGTTGCTGCCTCTAAACGTTCCCATTTTGGCTTCCCTTCCTGTCACCAGTGCTTCTACCTTGAAAATAATTCCTACTTGCTCTCTACAGCCCCCTTTGCCCGCTACCCCATCCCATTAACACTTCTCTCTGCTATCATTCCACTTGTTGCTATCCTCTCTCAAACTATGAACCTATGCGATGACCAGCCTTTCTCAGCTCAGAACCTGCACTTATGGGCTCATTCCCCTCTTTGTCCTCATTCCTTCGGGGTTGGGGATATTCTAAGTCACTGTCACTAAGTCATATGTGGCTTTCTTTCCTGGTTCGAATGATATCTTATGTTGTAGAAGCTTTAGTCGGATCCAGGGATTGGTCATTAGAGATTTTAGTCGGGTTGCATTTTCAGCACAGCAGCTGACAGAGAATAGGGGTATACTGGCTGGTTCTGTGCGTCAACTTGACACAGGCTGGAGTTATCACAGAGAAAGGGGCTTCAGTTGGGGAAGTACCTCCATGAGATCCAGCTGTGGGGCATTTTCTTAATTAGTGATCAAGGGGGTAGAGCCCCTTGTGGGTGGTGCCATCTCTGGGCTGGTAGTCTTGGGTTCTATAAGAGAGCAGGATGAGCAAGCCAGGGGGAAGCAAGCCAGTAAGGAACATCCCTCCATGGCCTCTGCATCAGCTCCTGCATCCTGACCTGCTTGAGTTCCAGTCCTGACTTCCTTTGGTGATGAACAGCTGTGTGGAGTGTAAGTGGAATAAACCTTTTCCTCCCCAACTTGCTTCTTATTCATGATGTTTGTACAGGAATAGAAACCCTGACTAAGAAAAGGGGTGATGCAAATACTTGTCACAGTTGATCAGTGGACCATGAGCCTCAGTGCCAGGAGCTAGAACCTAAAAAGCAGCTAATATCTCAGTGCTCCCACCAAGTAGATGCCTACCATTTACCCAGAAACCCTTGGTTAATTTCACAACATCCTTTGAGGCAGATACCAACATTCTCAAATCTTACAGATGACACCATATGCCTGTGCTATATGAGTCCAGAGAATGAGGATGTTCTCAAGGACATGGTTTCAGAGGCCTTATATTGCCATTCTCATCACTAACTAAAACCTCAGTTTCCTTAACTGTGTCATTCAGGGAGAGTTTGGTCTTCAGAAGCAAGGAAGGGCCCAAGACTAAGCTAACAGTGTACTTTGCTTTTCTAGTAAGAAGCAGGAGCTCCATATTTCAAAGGTAAAAGAGAATCATTGAGAATACTTTCTAGGAAATGCCAATGTTTTGTTCTTAACCCTATAGCATTCTGATTCCCAATGATGTGCTATAAGCCTAACGTGGTCCAAAGACCTGATATGCAGATTGAAGGCAGGAGAGCCTCAAGTTCAAGGGCATCATGAGCAATTTAGCAACACCTTTTTGGGAAATAAAAGGTAGGAAGGGGAATAGAGCTACATCAGGAATATAGCTTAGTTCCGCAATAGTCTACCAATAAACAAACAAAAAAATACCATGTTACATAAAACTTAGAAACATTGTGGAAAAGCTCATAGTTTGAGGATTCAGCAAAATTTCAGACTAGAGTTCAGACTGCCTTTCTCAGTCCTGAAGTAGGCAATGTCTCACAGCCATGTTCATTCAGACAACACTTTCAAATGTTTCTAGCAGCACCAGGGATTGAACTCTGAGCCTTGAGGATACTAAGCAAGTGCTCTACCATTGGGCTAAGCCCCAGTACTCGGATACTATTTCAACACTACGCATAAAGTAACAGAGTGTAACAATTCCAATATTGCATAGTAGGAACTGCATGCTAAGCATTTTATAAATACTTTTGGCCAACAACTTGTTTGATTCTTTCAACACACTATGATAACATTTCACTCTTCTAATCCCCACCTTAAGTCAAAGAAATGATGTCATGCACAGCTAAGCAGCTTCCATATAAGGATACCTGCATCATGATTGGAACTGATTCAAACTGAGTGAGCTAGCCTGTGACCCAAGACTCACAGTATGCTGCTGATTCTTCCAGTCATGGGCCAAACAGAGGTTTGGACACAGGTCAGATCTGTGCCTGCCCTTACAGCCCTGATGGAGGCTGTCACAGGCTGGGGTCTTGGGCAAGTCTGTCCTCTGGGGATCAAGCTCATCCTTCGTGAAAGAAGTATGTGACATAAGTTGGATTCTAAGATCCCTGGTCTGGAGACTCTAGCATTCATTTTACTGTGCTAGCAGATCGGCTAGAATTCAATGATTCTTGCAGTCTCTCTCTCTCTCTCTCTCTCTCTCTCTCTCTCTCTCTCTGACACTCATACACACAAACACAAACATATGCACACATACACAGATACATACACATTCAAACTCAGGCAGTCACACACTCATACACACATATACACAGACCTATTAATTAATAACATTGCTATTTTTAATTGGTCAGTTCAAAGGACTCCTTTGGAAGTCATTTCACACTGTCATCCCTTCTTGCTGAGAGAAACAAACACCCCATGCACCTGAAGCCTAGAGGGGGTTGATTTGTCTTCACAGAGGTCACTCTAACCCCTCTGCAGGTTTAATTTAGCCTGCCTCCCACAGTGAGTTCACCTGAGCTGATTGGAACCACCCCGCTCCCTGGAGCTCACCAAGCTCTTAAGCAACAGGGCACCCCACCACCACTAATTCATCCCTAGTAGCCTCTGCTGCCTGTCCTCCTCACCTACTGCCTTTTTGCCACGGTCCCACTCTAGGAGCAGCCTCTCAGGCTTCCCTTAGTCTTGATTTCTCAAACCTGGCACACCTTAGAATTCCCGGGATGCTTAAAAGGAAGATGGCTGAGCCTGACCCCGATCCAAGTCAGTCAGTGGTTGGGAGTGGAACGCCCCCCGCCCCCGGGGGGGTCTTATTTAGAAGTTTGGCATTCCTCAAGCAGTGCTAGGATGTGGGATGGCTGAGAAGCATGGTTGCCCAGCTGTGGGGATTTCCAGACAGAGGGAATCAGACAAGAATCAGGTTGGCAGATGAGCCGGACCTTCCTCTGGGGAGGGAAATCGGGGCGTGTGAAGTAAATACACACCAGCTTCTCGGCCTCTCAGAAAGGCTAGTCACAGCACAGTCTTATCATCCACCTCTTCCCACCAATCTCAGGCTGCTTATATGGATTGCCTCAAGTTCCGATCTAGGCACCAGCCTTGACAGCGAGCGACCACATTTTCTGTCTCTGTGTGCTCTGGCTGACAAGGGGATCATGGGAATCTCTGTCCCTCTTTAAATGTCATCCCCTGGTGTAAAAGTTACCGCATTAGTTAATAACGGCCATCTCTTCCCTATTCCGTTATTCTGGTATCTTATGGCCTACAATCCCCATCAGCCCTCACTACTACACCAGCTCCTTCTGGTCCAGCTGACAAGCAATTTACAGCACCTGCCTGAGCCAGGCCTGCCAGGCTAACCCACTTGCTCGCTCCCACCGCCCCCTTGAGAGAACTATCGCTCCTGTTTTGTGAGCAAAACCTGACTCTTGACGAAAACCTTCCAGGGCACAGCGATGACAGTTCCCTTTTGAGGGCAGTTCCTCTTTCAGTTAGGGGTGTCTCACCTCCTGCAGACGACTTTATGAATGGGCTCAAGGAGCCTGCGCTGTGCTCTCCACTCTCCGGCTGCTCCTTTCAGCCACCCCCCTCCACTGATGCATGCTGGGTAATTAACTATGCACCTCAGCTGAGGGAACTTTCTGTTTGCTTGCCTCTCTGTGAGGTTCAGGAGGGTTGGTCATGGCTGAGAGGGGCAATACCCACATGAGGCTGGAAACAGGGCTGACCTCCCAACCATGCAAACTGCGTATGAATGCTGGTTTGTTTTTTCCTACTCGCAAATAAAAGAACAAAGACCTACAGTGACAATGAAGACGGTATTTGATGGTATAAAATGTTAAATCCTGGAGTGTTTACAGGTTTCGGTAGTCTCCCAATGACTAAGATGCTTTGATTTCTGTATTAGAGAAGAGAGGAGAGACAAGACGGACACATTTAGTAAGGGGAAGTTTAGCTTAACGTCCTTCCATTAAAATTAGGGCTCTGTGAAACCAGTGGGGATAATATGGGAGACTTGTGGGGTTTGTATGCTGAGGGGTGGTGATCTGGATCAGGACTTTCTGAAGGAATGAGGAATGGATCATGTCTGGGTGTCTCGGAAGATGAAAGAACAAAAAAGAAGAAAGAAAGAAAACATTGTACGAGTCACTAGTAGTCTTCGGATGCAGAACACAGGAACATCTCAAATGGTCGTTTTCCCCCTGTACTGTATAAATGCAATACCAGTAATGTGACAAGCTCATTTCAGTCAAGGGGTCTCCACAGTTCATAGTATTTCAGTGTTAAAAGTGTTTATCTACATTTCAAGAAAAGAGGGTTTTTTTTCTGTTTTTTTTTGTTTGTTTGTTTGTTTGTTTTACTTTCTGGAGAAAACTGGACACATAATACCATTTAAAAAGACTGTCAAAGCAAATTTGCTGGAAGACTGGAAGGCCGTCTTAAACAGGGATCCACAGACTTCTAGCTCCAGGAACTGCTTGCTGCTTAGGTGGTTTGTACCTGGCCACAGGTTAGAAGCTGTGACAGCCATGGACAGGGTTATAAAACTAAACCTGTTTGTTGTCAGATGTTTTAAGAAATGTATTAACCCTGATTAAAATGTAAACTTAAAATTTCATACTCAGGATAGTTTAAAGTATAAAAGAAGGATTAGATATGTCCACTGGTTGGTGTGCTATAATGTTAATAAATGTGACTTTATAGTATAAAATGATCTCTGATAAGTGGATGTAAAAGCAGCCATAAGGGCTAGGAAGGGCAGGTCCATGACATCATGGGGCTATAGGGTCGACCTGGAATTCACTGAGGACAGAGGTCAGCTTCTCAGATGGCTGCAGGGCAGTCCATAAACAGATGATATCCGTGTCAAGATGAAAGGAAGCTGGGCTAGCCAGAAGCAACCTGGATTCCTGAGGAACAAGTCAACTAAATTCCATGAAAATAGCCCCGATCCTGGTTTCTGCGGATAGGCCACTCCCTCTGGTGCTCAGGGGCTTTCTTGGCACTTTTCTTGTTACTGTTTGAGAGTAGAGAATCATTTTTATGTTTTTCACTTGGTCACAGGACTAGCTGCTCTAATTTTTAGCATCAGATTTACAGCCCATGGTGGCTGTCCCACAAACCACAGCTGTGGTCCCAGACTCACCAGCTGCGGCCTGGTTCCAACTAAGTAGAGGCATTTGGTATCAAGGCCAGTATGTAATTATCATCACAATTTGCTGACACGGATACACCTAAAAGGTCTCATGTTTATCAAAATGTATTTCCTGAAAGAAGAAAAATAGTTCATCCATAGAGGAACAGGGGAGCCATTCCCAAGAGCCTCGGCCCCCAGAAGATCAGAAAAAATGTTCGCAGCCATCATCTTTCATAGTCAGACTGAACGGCACTCAGTCATGTAGAAGTGTTGTGGCTTACATCAAGTGTAAAGCTGAACTACAAAACATACAGGCTGCAACTCTTGCCCCGCCCCTCCATTGTACCCCTCAATCACACCAAGACTTATTGGGGAATAGGGAGAAGGGAGATGGGTTATGAGACTTGGTGGGGGGGAGGGAAGACCAGGAAAGGGGACAGCATTTGAAATGTAAATGAAGAATATATTTAATTAAAAAAAGTAAAAATTAAAAAAATAATAATAAAAAAAAAAGACATTCCCTGCCTGTGTCCCTCTTGTGTCAAGCTGTCCCAAGCATCTCATAGATCTTAGAATCCTTTCATCAGCTGCTCAGCTCCCCTTAAAGCCTTAAAGATGTCCTCTGGTTTCTTTCTATGCAGCCTACAGGCAAAGAAAGGAGGAGGAAGAAGATAAGGAAGTAAGGGGGAAAGAAAAACAATCCAGGGATTGAGGGAGGGATCTTAGGTTCTTTTAGGAGCAGATCTGGAGGGAGCATGAAGCACTCCTGACCATTATTCATCTGGCCATGTCTGACTTCAAGGGGAGCTATAGGATGATGGCTATGCCTAAAAGAAAACCAATCAAAGCCAAAGTATGCAGCATTGTCTTTCTCAATGACTTTCCCAATGAGTGGGAGAGTTGGTGAGCCTAGGATTTTTTGATTTATTCTACTTTTGTGTGTGTGCATGTGTCAATTACTCTAATCCATAGGCATTTGATTTTAGTCATTTTCTTCTGTATCACTCCATCTTTATTTTTGAGACCCGGTTTCTCACTGAATATGGAATTTGTTGCTCTCCATTAGATTGTATTCCTCAGTGCTAGGGTTGCTGTGCACTTGCTGCTACACCTGATTTTTTTTTAAAGTAGGTGATAGAAACCAAAACTCAGGTCCTCATGCATTTACAGAAAGCCCTTTGCCTACTTGGTCATCTCCTCAATGTCTAGACAGCCTTATATTTAGATGATGACTTTTACCTGAATGTATGCACATGCATATTCGTGTGTGTGTGTGTGTGTGTGTGTGTGTGTGTGTGTGTGTGTGTGTGAAATGACTAACTCTGAGAAGGATGTTAAACTAAGTCTTTGTTATTCATTTATCTGATCTTGACAGCTTCTCCCGAGAAGCCAGGGAGTTCTAATTTTCCAAAGAACCTTGGAGAGTTGTAAAAAGAAGTATGTTGTCCCACCAAGAGGACTCTATCAAGACAGTTACATCACAACACAGCCAGGGAGTTCTACAGAAAGAAGCCTATCAGATTTCTATTTTTGTTACACATCACAAAGAGAGAGAAATCTCCAGGCATTGGACTGTAAGCACTTTTTAAACTTTTGCCTAAAAGTTATTTTTCTCCTGTTTGTGCAGTGTTGATATTCCTGGCTTGTTCTTGTCTATCCTCTATACGTGGGCCATGAGTCAGGACCACTTGACGAAATTGCTTCTGGGATGATTCCAAGCCTTCCCCAAAGTCTTTCCAGCTTTCAGGACAAAGACAGCACCAGAAGGAGTACTGACCACATGACCACCTTCCCACAGGTCACAAGCCAAAGTAGCTGAAGGTAGAACTTAAAGACAGAAAACTCTCAAACAGCATCTTCCCCAGATGTTTTAATAGTTCTGTGATGTCACACACCATTAACGTCAGTGTCTCCCACCAATACAGTTCCCTGGTGCCCTTAGTTCTCATCATAACAACATGGTACTGACTGTCTATGAATACTACATGCAATTTGCAGATTTGGAAGGCCAAATTTATCTAACAAGTTGTCAGGTTTCACACATGCTTATGATAGCTAGGAACTATTAATATAAAAAAGGTTTGCCTTGAAAACCATGGAAAATCAAACTCTGACCACCTTCGTCATCATGAACAGATGAGCAAAGGTGTTTACTTGATCAGATGTTTCCTAAACATGAATTTTCTTTTTTTTTATTCTTAAATACATTACATCCTGACAGGTTTTCCATAGTTTTACTGCTCCCAGTCCCCTCCTACATCTCCCTTCTTCTTTAGAACCACCTCCCTCCATTTCTCCAAAATGAACAAATGAATGAATGAGTAAATACATACGTACAGGCCTCCCAGGGACATCAACCAAACTTGGCATAAAAACTTATAATAAGACTAGGCACAGACCCTCATAACAAGGCTGGATGAGGCAACCCAGTAGGAGGGAAAGGGTAGGAAGAAGAAGCAAAGGTCTCAGACACTTCCATTCCTACTGTGAGGAGTTGGAAAGAACACCAAGCTATGCAACCATAATGAACATTGGACCTAGTTCAGACTCACATTTCCCCCTGTGAGCCACGATGAACCCTACTTATTTGATTCTGTGGGCTATGTTCTCATGGTGTCTTCAACCCCTCTGGCTCCTAGTATCCTTCCTCCCTTCTTTTTGCAGTGCACCCGACTTTGCATAGCACAAATCAGGAATTTGCAAGGTGTTAGAAAAGACTTAAGAACTGTCATGGAACCTTTAGTGATACCTCAGTTAGTAAGATGCTTGTTGACTAAGCATGAGGACTAATTTTGATGCCCAGAAGCTTCATAAAATGTCTAGGTATAGTGGTATACATTACTAATCCCAGATCTCCGGGACATAGAAATATGTGAAGGGCCTCCATGGCCAGCCACTCTACTCTACCCGGCAAGCTTTACACTAATGAAGGAGCCTTTGTTAAGAAAGAAGATGGAAAGCAACTGACAATAGTACCCAAGTTTGAATCTAACTTCCATACACATGCACACATGCCTATAACAAGCAGCTTCCCAAAACATGAATATACTAGGGTATACACCCATACAAAGAAAATGGCATAATTAATAATTACACTATTGGTTTTCTTGTCAATAATAATATATACAGCAGTGAATGCCTAATATCTCATAATCAATTGCATATACTTTATATCAATTACAATTATGAAAAGTATAAAAAAGAATCCAGAAAATGTTGGGGATAATTGATTGAGATTAGTAGTAATAAATATTAATTTGTGATTTAATTATTCAATTGTGGCATTTGTAAGAAAAATATTTTTGGAAAAGGTATTTAAAAATTATTAGTATTCAAGCTTCACTTTCTGATTTTTTTTTCTCAAAGAGCAAATAAATCAGGGAGGTCTGAAGATTCACTTTCTAAAGTGAAACAAGATCAGAACAATCAGATAAAGGATGTTTAATGCAATTCCCCAAAGGTTGGGTAAAATGACCTTGGAGGAAACTCATTTATTAATAATTGTATGACCAAAGGAAAGCCATCCACATTTGGCTTTCTCTGCTGCTCCAAACCAGAGGCACATGTGTGGATTACTCAAGCACTAAAACAGGCTCTTTCCATTATTGAAACAACTTAGTTTTTTGTCTGATTATTAAAACTTTTACTGAGTAGCTATTACTTGCTAGGCAGTGTGGTGAGTATCAGGAACATGGGACTAATAGACTTCTCAATGTGGCCAAAAGGGGAGATGAAGCAAAGCTTGTAGAAAAACATATAAGGTAAGCTTTGAGTATCTCAGTTCATAGCTGACCCTTGAGTTCAATGATCAGGATGTCTGTTCCTGGCATACCTCTATTCTGTGGAAGGAAGTCACAGGCAAAGCTTCTCTTTAACGTAGCTTAAAGATACAAAGAGGACCCCTCCTGCCACAAACCATCAGCATTTATGGAAGGGCTATTCAGAGTAGCCCTGTGCTTGAGATGGTTCTTTATCAAGTTGGAAATCCAAACCTGTCAGCATTACTCTGCAGACACTTGAAGAACTAATTCAAGCTCCAGATCATAAGGAACTCTTACTCCTATCCTTATCTTAATTTGGGAAATAGTAGTTTAGTTTTCAACTAAAAATGACCTTCCACATTCAATTATTAGTCTGAACACTGATGTTCCTCTAAATTTATATTTTGAAACCTAATATACAAGCGCTAATAGTGTGATGAAGGTGGGTTTTGGGGATGTAGTGAAATCATGAAGATAGAGGACTACTGCATGATGTGTGGATGTGTGTGCATGTGTGTGTGCATGCGTGTGTGTGTGTGTGTGTGTGTGTGTGTGTGTGTGTATGCATGTGTGTGTGGTGTACCCTTACAAAAAGAGATTGTAGAGAGCTGTCTTGTCTCTCCACTGTGAGGACATGGCAAAACGCTCCCATCTCTAAAAAGAATATCCCTAAGCAGGCTTTTCTGTGATTTTGACCTCAGTCTTCCCATGTTCCAAAACTGTGAGAAGGAAAATTGTCTTGCTGTATTTTGTGACAGTGCCCTGAATGGTGGAAGAGTAGTATTGATAACCTGGTTATGTCTCATCTGACTTTAGAGTGAATGCTCCAAGTTAATTTCCAGTTAAAAGTTCATTTCCAGTTAAAAATAGATCTTTCTCCACACTGCTGTGGAGATCTTACTGGATTTTATTCATGCAGTACTTGTATATTTATGTGCTGGCCTTCCTCATAGATTGAAACCGAGGAAGCATGTTGTGTCCCAGTAACATCCACAGCTGATTATGGTGTTTATGAAGGGTGTGTGCTGAATAAAACATGCCAGTTAGAACTGTTCTGTTTTCCTTTCCATACTACTTACTAAAACACTCTAGAGGAGGGCAGACCCTTAAGACTCTCTCTTCTTTGATTTTTCTATTATCCCCAGACCCCCATGTCTATAGTTCTTCCCAAACTACTCTTCCCATGTCCACCCACCAGCACCATCAGGAGAGCTTCCTTTTATGGTTGTCCCATCCATCCACCCAGCTCTCCCTTCTGTTGTCCAACATCAGTGTAAGAATCTAACTAATGCCACTAAAGACATTAAACTAAATGGGATGTAAGCAAGCTATTTAATTTTTCAAAGTAAAAGAATGGTGGATTTCCAGTGACCACAGTGCAATTTCAACTTGAGGAGCACACATTCCATCTCTCTGTAGAACATCTTTAACCTTGGAACCTCTGTTTCATCTCTCCCTTCTCCTGCTTTGCCCACATATATCTGTTTTCAACTACCCGTCTTTCAAAGACTAGACCCACGGTTATTTTCTTCTTGAACCTTCTATCACACCTGATGAATTTTATAACTCCACCTCTTTCTTTTTGCTACTACATCCTTATGACAACACAAGGATATCGTCTTCATAGATTGCATCCCCCTGCCTCTGCTCGTCCCCATGAGCCTTGTCTCACTTCTTCTGTCACTCAACGCAGCCTTGGACTTTGCACACACAAACTCTCCATATGATAAATATAATGTGTATGCATGAATATAATCTGCAACAGGGTACATGTTGAGCTACCCTGCCCAAGAAGAGGAGAAACTCCAACCTTAGTCCACACAAGACAGTTTTGGAAAATCAAATTGGGGTGAGAAAAAACAAAACTGTGCTTCTAAGATTAAATGATGTTCTTCACCCAAAGGAAAGCTCATTAGCTCTACCAATTCTCCTATCTGATGACACATGACCACACCATGGTGCTATAGACAAGGTCTACATACATATTTCAAACCCTCCAAGTGAATGGGTAGGTGTTAAGATTGATGAAAACACTCTTAATATCGGACTATTTATAGTTTCCGAGGAGGAGGAGGAGGCAGTCTGATCAGAGTGCTCTTAAAACTCCAGGAACTTGGCAGCAGCCCACGTTCAGGAATTCCCCCTGCTCTGCATTTTAACGCAGATGTGATTTGTAGACATCACAATTTAATGAAGCCCACAGCTGTGCTCAAAGAGCAGGAGGCGGAGCCTGGCAATTCAGAGCCAGCAAGCAATCTGGCAAGCCCCATCCTCCGGAATTTCCCTAACTCTGTCAAGCTTCCCTCCTTCCTTCACCTTCCTGCAGCCCAAGGAGAATCAGGAACTTTTTGAGATGAACATTTCAATCGAATAAAAAAAAAAAAAAACACATAGAGATTGAAGTCTGCCTTGCCCTTTAACTCGTCTTTAGCAAGTATATTTTTGTAGGTCCGGGAACTACAGTTGGATAGAGCAGGAAGATAAAATAAGAAATGATACAAACCAGCAGCTAAAAGTGAAATGGAAACATTGAGGGGAGCTAAAAAGAAAGCTGTTTGGTTAATGTTATAAATCATTTATTTTAATTAAATTAGCTCCACCCTTTCCAATTTTAGCTGTAAACAGAAGTTTCCACAGCAGCAGATTGAAAGCTGAGAAACTTTACTGGGGTCCTGAAGTTTGTGGCTCGATTCAGATCCTAGGTTGTTCATGAATTGATCCCAGGATTCAAACAAGTTACTTCATTCCTTTGGCAACAGAGATAGTAACAGCCCCCAAGGCCCGTCCTTTCTCTTCTCAGCAGCCCTTCTCCTAATGCGTGCACAGATCTCCATGACACAAGTGTATATTCTAAATCTACTTTTAAAAAAGAAAAGAGAAAAAAAGAAGACAGAAAAGCTTTCCTTTCAAAAATAGGATAAATACTTGATGTCATTTAACACATCTTTTTTTACTGGATGTCATATAACACATCTTTTTTCAGAGCTATTACTAAGTAACGATCTTGTTTCAAGTGATCCAACACATTTATAGATACATATATTTCTTCACTGATATGATATGCCCATGAAATATAAGTAGTAAACACTTTCTGTCTTAGGAACAAAGCAGGAACAAGGCTAAGCTGTTAAGGTCTGCCTCGAAAAAGGGAACCACAGTCCTTGGTGTGTCGCTCCTTAAAGGAGCTGTTCCTCCCGCATGCACTTCCGCTCTTAAGTATGTTGTCTTTAGAATTATAACTCGGAGGAGAGAGCAATGATCCACAGAAACATTCATTAGGGAAAACACGCTTGTAAAAGCATCTGTATTTCTCAAAGAAAGCACACAAACATTTTCTTCACAAGCCTTCCTAAGAACCAGGAGGGCTGGAGAGATTACCCAGCTGTTTCAGAACACTCACTGCGATTCTAGAGGACCTGAGTTTGTCCAGCAGCTCATAACGGTGTGTCCCTCCAGCCTTAGGCATTCTGATGCTTCTGGTGTCCTCAGACATACATGCCCACACATAAACTAAAGTCAAAAGGAGCATGGCTCTTCATACTTGTAATTTCTGCATTCAGGAGTCTCAGGAAAAGGGTTACAAGTTAAGCCAATGTGAGCGACATAGCAAGATCCCGTCTCAGAACTAAGTAATATTGATTTATCTTGCTTTCAATTAAAACAAGATTAAACATTGCCTTAACTATTTAGGAAATGTGTTTCTGTTGACATAAATATAAATGCTAACATAGAAATATATACAGCGTGCAGCAAGCTATTAGATCTTAAATGGAAAGATGAACTCTATGTATCTACATGGCTATGCTTTAGCTTATTCTGAGGGTATAGGCAGATTGCTTTCTCTAGGAACTGTAGAAAAATATATTGATACTCTAAAATCACTTATATACAATGTAAAGCCCTTTACTAGAACCACTCACATGAGCTGTCAATGGCTATGAACACATCTATGAGGTGAAATTATATTTAGGAATTATAGAAATAGAAAGCTCTTGTTCTGTTTCTTGTTCTTTTTCTAGAATATGGATCCTAATAAAATAGTAAATAATGAAGGATTCAGTGAGTGAATCCTGCTTTTCACAACATCAGGTTTCTAGGTAATTTAAGCCTCTGGTTATCCTACTCAAGTACACTTACAGAGTTGGTAAGATGGCTTAGCAGGCAGAGACACTTGGCACTAGGCCTAATCACCTGAGTCCAATCCCCAGGTTCCACATGTCAAAGAAAGCCAACTCCACCACATTTTCCTTTGACCTCCCCACATACGCCATGCCATGCCATACATATACATATACATATACATATACATATACATATACATATACATATACATATACATATACATACATATACATATACATATACATATATATACATATACATATACATATACATATTTTATATATATATATATATATATATATATATATATATATATATATCCTGCACATACAACCAATTGCTCTAATTAAAAATTATAAACAATTTACTTCTACATGTTTTCATCTATGACTTATTTACTGGGATAAGCCAAAATACTTTCTGGGTTTCTTATAAACATTGCTAGAAATGCTTGCATGCCATGCTATTCGGGTTTTACCTCTAAAGTTTAAGTTACATGGGCCAGAGGTGAAATTTACTGCCCAGATTGAATGGTATTGTGTGCCATCAGAGCTTACATTTCAGAAGAAGGCATATGGATGGCAGAACAATAAGAAAAACAAATTAAGCTTTAGCTGACAAAAGGAAAAAAATTAAAAAGATAGATTGTACTTTCTTGTATATTTTTGTTCAAAACAACAGGTTGTTTCCTGTAAGTGACTATATTCCTCATGACAACGACAACTGGCAAAAATAAAAAAATGTTTGCTCCAAATGTGAAGTTGAAAGATAGTACATAGTCATTTGAAGTCAATGTTGGTAAACACTTCCCAAGCACTAGATATTGTCATGCCTGCTTTACGTCTATTTTTCAATCTGTTGATCCAGATCAGGAAAGCAATTTGGCAGCTTAGAAAACAAAGCTGAAAAACATGAAAACAGCAATGAATGCCTTTGAGATAGGATAAAACACAGTATAACAGGATGGCTAAACCAGATCCCACTGTGTGTAGTACAGGTCTTTATTATCTTATGAAAGTCTGGGATTTATTTGTAGATCTAGGCATCTGAATGCTTTGTTTCTGTGTATCTAGAAAGTGTATTTGCTAAGCAGAGAGCATCTATATTACAGCTAATGTTAATAATATTAGAAACCTGATTAAAAATAGTTAAAATTTATTTTGAATTGAGAGTAAGCTTACATAAACTCATTTTATTTATTTATTTGTGAAACTTATTAATGAATCTTCAAATTAAGCTCCAGGATATAGGAAATATTTGGGGGGGTTCAACATGGAAGGTTCTTCCCAAATCTAACAAAAGATACTCAAGGAAATGTTAGTTGTTCAATCTGATGCAAATATTACATGTAAATTGATATAACAGAATAAATGAAAGCATATTGATCATATATTGAAACAATATTGCTTCTATACAAAAACCAGTATCTATCTCAAATGTAAGTAACATAGAGGAACAAAATTTTACTTTATAGGTCTGATAATCTGCTTTAAGTTGGGCTACTGCTTAGAACAACAGGATGTAATCAACTTAACTTCCCATGGGTTTCTTCTAAGATGGAGATTCAAAGTCTGGGGAGGCAAAGCTAGCATGAAGACACATTTCTGCTTCTTTTCTGCTTCTACTAACATCTCATTGGCTAAATTAGATCTTATGATCAAGTATATTGTGGTGGAGACCAAAGCCATCCATGCAGAAAATGGGTGTGGATACTTGCTGAGCATAAAGGGTAAAAAGAAGGTTGTATACGTAGACACATTGAGGAGATACAGAAAAGCACTGCTATTGGTTTTGGTCTGGTACTTTTCTTAGATCAGTGAAGAGTTTCCAGGGTAGACACCTTGCCATTGATGAGAGTAAAAAGATAATGGTAGTTGTATTTGTTTGCTGTAACTATAATTAAACAAAATATGATAGACTGGTTGATAAGCACAACAGAAATTAGTTTATTCACCATTGTGAAGGCTGGAGGATCAATATCAAGGTGTCAGTGGAAGAAGTTTCCTCTGATGAAAAATGTGAGGATTACAAATGGCTGACTCTCTAGCCGCATAATTGGCCTGCTCTTTCTTATAAAAACACCAGTTGGAGTAGAACCCACCCTCACATCTGCATTTCACCCAACTGGTGATTCTGATTTCTTCTTTTTTTTTTTTTTCTTTTTTCTTTTTCCGAGACAGGGTTTCTCTGTGTAGCCCTGACTGTCCTGGAACACATTCTGTAGACCAGGCTGGCCTCAAACTCAGAAATACGCCTACCTCTGCCTCCCAAGTGCTGGGATTAAAGGCATGCACCACCACCACTGCCGGGCCATGATTCTGATTTCTACATATCATTCTTTGCCACCAGACAGACAAGAATGTGAGACTTGGAATCAGGCAGACTTGGGCTTCAGCCTGGCATCCATGGCTTACAAAGCACATGAGTAGAAGGGACTCTGAGCCATTCACATGGCCCTGGCAGGCCTCCCCCTTCTCTTTCATCCCCTCTGCCCTGCTGAAGGCCATTATATTACTTTCCTCCAGCTAGCCACCAAGGTCTATTCCTTTATTAAGCCATTTCTTCCTCCTGAAGCTGAGAACTGAAGTCTAGCCATCAAAGTATTGAGTGAAGTCCATCAATCAAAAGCTCCCTTTGACTCAACTAATTAACTTACCCAGTAAAAACATCCCACTGCATCCTAGCCCATTTTAACACAGCCCACCTCTTTTTACCTCATAAAAGTTATACCTGTGAGGTCATTTGGTGCTGATTTTTGGTTTGTTTTTGTTTGCTTTTTTCTTTTTTTTTTTTTTTTTTGCCTCAGTCAGAGAACAGCTACTTTAACTTTTCTTCCCTGCTTAATATATGATCTCCCTATGAAAACAGGTTTTGGGTATGATTTGTATCTAATCTAGGGTGCAGGGGGAAGCCCCCCACTCTATGGGACTCCCTTCATGAATAGCTCCTCCGGGTCCTCAAAAGCAAATTTTATGTACAAAATTTGAGACTATAATATCAGCTTGGCAGAGTATTTTAGCAATACACAAAATAATACACATAAGAAATATATCGCCTAATACAAAAATATAAATAATACAAAACAACCCACAGATAATTATCGCTGCTGTTTTTGCTATTAAACATTTTAACAAGGCAATACTATACTACACACCAGAGACAATGCACAGTGCCAATTACAAAGCAATGCGATGCAAAATTCACATAGAGGCACCAGAGTAAACAACATAACAGAGTCTGCAAGCCAAGAGCAATACCATGATATCTTTTAGAGCTACTTCTTTCTGAATTAAAAAGCTGAAGGAAAGACTTTCTTGGTCTTCCATTGAAAGGATCTTCTGGCCATAAATTCATATTGCTACATTGATTTTTGTCCCACATGGAAATTTTGTGGTTTAACTGTCAACTTGGAGTCAATAAAATAAGCTATTGCTAGAATCCACTCTTTTTCTTATAAGCCTGGCTCACTGAGTCAACTAAATTCACTCCTTTCGTTAACATGAGACCATTTTAAAAGTTTTAAATGTAGGTTCTAATTTTTCTTCCTGATTTTAAATTTATTATGATAATGATTTTAGTACTTAAGGTATTAATATTAATATTTATGATATATTTAAAGGCAATCACTTCCTAGGATAATGATCCAAATTTTTGCTAAATGAAATGTTATAAAAATATGTGAAAGACCAAAAAGGTCATTATTCTATAGCAACAAATACATTCTTATCCTCTGACCTAGCAAACCTGGGACTATCTAAAAAGGCAAGTCTTTAAAAATCACAAAGTATGCATTTGTATTTAGATGGTTGTATACGAATTAACAATAACAAAATGGATTTAACTCTCCTAGATTATACATCAAATATTGATTTTAGAATACTAGCTTAATATATTCAGATAAATCCATACAAGATGATATTAAATGTGGGATTAAAATGATTGCAGTGGTAAATTCAGAAAATGTGTTTGCAATGCATTTAAGCAATGTGCTTTTTATCTGTTCTCTGATTACAGATACACAAGCATGCCAGCATCTAGCTAGACTTTGGAGAGAAACAGGAAAATAGAAGTGTTTAATATGCTTGAATGATAAAGCAGATTTTTTTTAAAGCTACCTTTTTAGCTAATGTGATATAGCTATTAAATATGATTACATACTTCTAAAATGCAATCAATGTTTGTAATAATTATCAGTGAAGTTAAAATGTTTAATATGAATATGTACTGCTAATGTCCTATGAAAGACCTAGCGGTAGAGCCATTTCAAAGAACTGTAACTTTAAAAATAAAAGCAAGAGTTTTGTGCAAAGAGAGGAAATTCAGCAGTTCAGCTAAGATCTTTCTTTCTGGATGTGTGGAGACTTCCATTTGCTTCCGTGTTTGGAGTCAGCACTACTGAATTTAAGGATATTCTAAGTTACACGTCTGGCTGTTGTTATCAAGCAAAGCTGCTGATGGCCTGTGGCCTGGCTTTAGAGCTTGGTTTTGTTGTTGTTGTTGTTGTTGCTGTTGTTGTTGTTGTTTAGACCTAGCTAGGTATGTAGGATCTAGCTAATATGGGAACTTATTGGAGCTAATGAAATGGAGAGACAGAGAAACCACAGGCAAAAAATAGAAATCATGTCAAAAGACAACACATAACAGATAACAACAAAACAACATAATTATGGACTTAGGTTACAAGGACAAGCTTTCTCCACTGATATTTTGAAGTCTTTTGCGTTCTGCAAAGAATGAATGCTTTGTAGTATTCCATTGGGTAAACAATGAACTCATGAAATTCTTAGTCAAATGGTTGGATCTAGAAAAGATCATCCTAAGTGAGGTAACACAATCACAGAAGAACACACATGGAATGCAGTCACTGGTAAGTGGATATTAGCCCAGTAGCTCTGAATACCCATGACACAATTAACATACCAAATCTTTCCCAAGAAGAAGGAAGGAGAGGGCCCTGGTCCTGGAAAGGCTTGATGCAGCAATATAGGGGATTACCAGGACAGAGAACTAGGAGGGGGTTGATTGGGGAATGGGCAGGGGGAAGAGGGCTTATGGGACTTATGGGGAGGGAGGAACCAAAAAAGGGGAAATTATTTGGAATGTAAACAAAGAATGTAGAAAAAAAGAAAAAAAAAGAATGAACATTTTTTTTATTATGGTTCTGTTATGTGCATATTGTATGTAGGAGAAAGCCAGAGGGGCTGAGAGGAAAGAAAGAACATTTATAGCATTTTACAGTTTGGCATGGAGACTTTCTCAATAGGTAAGATATAGTGTGGGCAAGGTGGAAGAAGACAGTGCCTCTAGAGAAAGGGGATCACATGGCCATCCGTCCTGGCCTTTGGATGGACTAGTCCACTGCCAGGAAGTGTTCCAGCTTCCATTAGAGGCCTGCATTCCAATCCACATTGGACAACTACACTGTTCTCTGCATGACCAATTTCTTAGGACAAGGGAATCAAATCCCCTTTCAGGGCTGAACAGGTGATCTCTATCACTTGAGAATTAAAGGCTGCACACCTAGGATTTGTATTACCCAAGAGACAATGCTTCTTCTAAGCATTGTGAATTTAGCCCACAAATTGTATCATACTATGAACATGATTTTTGAGAATGCTACATCCTGTACCACTTCCCTTAATTTTTAACTTCACATGGGAATGTGGACCATGCTCAAATTTGGCAAGCAAGATAGCTATGACCTAAGATGCAATTCCATGTACCAGAAGGGCACGTGTTGCCTATCACCAACCAAGAAGCCTATGAAGGAAAAACATGGAATTTTTCTAATTAGCAAAAGAAGAAACATCTAGACAGACATTTCTATGAAACTGAATGCTTTAATGGCGTGTGATTTTCTTTTAGATTTTTATGTAAGTTTAAATATCTCTAAGCATTTGCCCCAACTACAGTAGGCATTTAAACTACCAACCTTTCTCTGACACAGATGGAAGAAGGGCTGTGGGTGAGAAATGACATAGTTATTTGTCTAATGTGCATAAGGATTTAAGTCTTCCATTAGAATCAGCCAGAAGGTCAGAGCAACTATTATCAGTGCAAAGGCTGTACCCCAGATACACTGAATCAGTATGTGTGTAGTTTGGGTAGGAACATGATTCTTCTTCACAAACACTGCTACACAGTTCAAATGTTTCGTCAAGAATCAAATTTCTAGGTTGTGAGCTTCCCAGAGGTCAATGGGGCTTCAGTGTGCATCTTGTCTAATTCACCTGTTTCTTTAGCCATCCACATCACACACGGCAGCCAAGCTGTACTCATTTAAGTTGTCTGCTTTCTAGTAGACAACTTAGAACACTAGATGCAGTCCTAGTCTGTACTGCAACCAAAAGCACTCAAGCAAGAAAGAGAATAGATGTCATAGTCCTGATAACTGTCTCTATGCCTGCACAGGAAGATCGGGGCCCACTGTCATCTCCAAGGATACAGGTTTCAGTGATAAACAGAAGTCCCTGGTTACTTTATCTTTTCTGTCCAATTCCCGGCCATGCCTGGATGGCTGTTTCCAGATCTATGAATCCAACTGGAAGTGATTATACCATCCATATAGTCTTCATATCTATACTAAAAGTTAGGATTTTGTGGTATGCCGCTAATTCGTGTGAAAATGTGTATTTAGTATAATGTTAATGCCTTAATACTTATCAAGACATACAAATCTATTTAATGTCATAGTTTCTGCTTTTTTTCCCCATCCAACTGTGAAAAAGGCCACAGTACTATTTTATCTTACTTGTTCATTTGTCTACTTACTGGTATTGGAAATTGAACCTTTTGCCTTATGCCTTCTATGGACATGGTCTTCCCCTGAGCAAACCCCCAGCCACGAATCCTTTTGTTAATAAGAGTTGTGCTACTGGGAGAATACTTTATTGAGACCCTGAGATAACAAAATTCTTTTTGTTGTTGATTTCTGCTCAAACTTAACACATACTAAAAACTAGATACTCTGTTATTTTATCGAATGTTTTTTGTTAATCTGGGGTAGATTTTATTGTTATAACTATTTAACACATGGGGAAGCAGATTCTCAATTTTCCTGAAAGACCCTTCTAGAAAAAGTGACTGAGAATGTCAGTCATTCTCAGAAAGTTCTAACCCTTTGTGTCTATACCTCCTGGCTTCCCATCATGCGAGGACACTGGAATATCTGTGGCCAGACACTGAGTGAAAGATGATAGTGTGTAGAGAAACTTTATGTGTATCTGGACAATGTGTGAGGGAAGTCATACAACTGAGTAGACATAATTTTAAAGTCATAACATTTTATAAATATGGAGCACTACATTTCTGGGAATTTATATTCTGCCTCTTGAGGAGAAAGAAGTGATAAGAAAATATGAATCTTTCTAGCTGGCTGACTGGATTTATTAGAATTTACAAAACTTCCATGGGTGAGAGATTTTACACTTTTTACTCATTTGAACTTTTTTTTTTTTTTTTTTTTTTTTTTTGGCACTTTCAAGTTGCCAACAGTTTGCTAAACTCTGAAGGAACGGAACTCAGCAGACATTTCAGCAGTGTGAGAGCTGTACAAAGCACACAGCGGCAGCTGCTCATTCAGCGCAGGAATCTACCCAAGGTTGGCTTTGTGCGCCACTAGGCCCCGAGTAAGGAAAAACTTGGACAAAGAGTCTTGTCTTTTCTTCAGCTTGAGGGAGACAGATTTCACGTCAGTCAGGCATAGCAATTACCATCGTGGAACTGTGACAAGTGCATGGAGAAGAGAATAGAAGGGACAAAGACTGCATCTATTAGGGGCCTAAAGCTCGTATCAAAGTGTGTTTCCCTGAGATGGTGACATTTAAACCGAGCTCGGAACAATAAGTAGATGTTATCTGGGTGTTAGGCTGTCTAGAGAGCCGGAGAACTACTTTGTAAGCTATGGGTGGCTTCACAAGGGAAGCAGTGGAAACCGGAGGTTGAAAAGGTAATTCAATATTGTGTGGAGAATAAGAAAAAAAAAAAAAAAAGAACATTCTTGGAGGAAAAATAGCGTGCATCAATATGCCCTTAACACCCCTTTAAGTTTGAGCAGAACACACACACACACAGAGAGAGACTCTTTATAAGTATACACACACAGAGACATACACAACTATTCTACCTTAGATTATATTTCTCCAGATGAATGTCTTCTGCCCAGTACTGGCCATATGTGTTTGATGTTTCTATTACACTTGGGCTTGCCATCGTTTTAGTTTCGATCAGCTATATTTATACAGATGACGAGGCTAAAAAGAATACATCTGGTTAGTGAGTAGAATCACTTCTCTACATGTTGGTGGTCCATGTGTGACCTTGCTGTTCTCTGGGACAGGCACCCTGAACAACCTTTAATTCATGTGTAGGATGCTAAGTCCAGTGAGTGAAGTATTCTTAGAGATCTTGAAGTTCTCCAGTCAAGCCCAGTTAGCCCCTCTCAGAAGCCAAAACAGGGGACTTGCTTTTTGACCTCAGCTCTTCTAAGAACTTGTGACTCTGGATAAGTCAGTCTTGACCACTTTTGATCTTCTAGTTTCTTCTTTTTATAGGAAGGAATGCTCTAAATTCTTTCAAAAGCCCTGGCAGTGATTGGCACACATATGGAGTGTTAGTGTGCCTCTCGGCCATTCTCTGAATTAGTACAAAGATCCTGGAGGGTGAGAGTGACTTTTGTTGAAAAGCCTAACGGTCTCTGCCTTTGTCTCTTCTTTCATGAATATCTCCATTCATGCCTCGGCCTCACTGGCAGCTACTTGCATTATCTTTTACCTTTTCTATGGGCAGACTTTGGTCTGATATCCAAAACGCCATAGCAGTAAACCGAGTTTCAGGATGCAGGTTAAGGATGCTGGTATGCTCCTTCTACTGTAGCACTCGGCTATGGTCTGAAAGTAAAGATCACCTAACCTAAGTTTCCCCTCAAAGTGGAAGTGATGATGGCATCTACTCCACAGACAGAAAGAAGTGGATGTGAGACTGTGCGAGAAGCACAATGGTCAGCACACACAGCCTGATGATGGTGTATGCTTTAGTTTCTTACTCTTCTTTCATAGGCACTTTTACTTTTTACAGTGTTAATAATAGTCCAAGGTAGAATTTGTTTCAGTCACTTTGTGGAAGAGAACACAGGAATACACTATTCATTCGCAAGATTAGCTGCCCGATGACAGAGATAAGATTCAGATACAGGTCTCTGCTTTCTCTTCTCCTCCATCTTGCTTCATCACCATGTTTAAAACAGTCCAGCAAGCCGGGCAGTGGTGGCCCATGCCTTTAATCCCAGCACTTGGGAGGCAGAGGCAGGCAGATTTCTGAGTTTGAGGCCAGCCTGGTCTACTGAGTGAGTTCCAGGACAGCCAGGGCTACACAGAGAAACTCTGTCTCAAAAAACCAACCAAACAAACAAAAAAGCCATGGCAACCACCTGCAGGGGTTACCCCATGGAAAGGCTCACCCTTCTTTTCTGTGGCCTGCCCTACTCATCAAATCCTTGACTGGTAGCCTTGAAATCCAGGCAGAGGAGAATACTTTGTGGAATGCTGACTTAGTCTTTGAATGGGGAAAGAATTCCAGGCCTTGGGGAACAGGTGACTTACTAATCGACCTCAATGACAATAGGTCTAGAAACAATGGAGAGATAATCTATGAGGGTAAGTAAAACCCTCCTTAAAGCCCTAAAGTTGCAGAGAGTATCCACCCTCACTACCACCAAGAATTTTAAGTCTGAATCATTTGGGCTTAGAAGGAAGTTGGTTTCAAATTAACTTTAGAAAGTTGAGATTAATTCAATAAATATCTCCTGACATTTCTGTCTGATGGGTTACATTCAATTAAAACCTGTAGTCAACACCTGCCCCCCAAGAAACTTCCAGAACAACAAAAGTCACTAAGAAGTTTAGTCACTAAGCCATAAGCCCTACAGCTCACTTCAGAACCAAGAACCCTAAGAGGTCCACACAGCTGGTCCAATAGTCAAAATAGCCCCCAGAGTGAGTCCAGTGCTCTAAAAGATGTCTTAGGCCATTTGAGATAATACAAATGCCTTTGGAAATTCCTGACTTGTTGAAATCTACAAACCCAACTTGCTAAGGTTAGGCTGTGCTTGGCGGGTGGGGTGGGGCATGTATCATTTACCTGTGAAACGAAGTAAAAGTATGAAAAACTAGACCAAAAAAAAAAAAATCAAAGAGGTATTACCTCAGATTCAAAAGTACATCCAACCAGCCTTCCTGGAAGCAACATGTGGCATGCATTATCACTCTGCTTGTGAAACAGAAAACAAAACCAAAGGTCACCTGTCCCCAAAGCTACTTAAGCCTGGAAATGGAGGACAGAACTCAACATAGGCAATTGCTGGTCTGGCCCTCCTTTGCCCTTGGGGATTAGTTCTGCATCTGACTCCAATGTCTATTCAGCTTTAAAAGGGCATCTCAGCCTGGCCTTCCTTAATCTCTACTCTCATAAATCCTCACCTCTAGGCTCTTGAAGGAGGGTGTTGAATGTTTAGGTAGTTCTGCTGGCTTCTTACTCATGATTTATATGTCTCATTTCCATTGTAATTTCTTTCTATTTATTGTGACACCTCAGAATCCCTGCAGAGGAATTTTCATAAGCTTCATAGCCTGACACAAACAGATTTTTTTAAAGATTATTTTATTTATGAGTACACTAGAACTGTCTTCAGACACATCAGAAGAGAGCACTGGATCACATTACAGATGGTTGTGAGCCACCATGTAGTTGCTGGGATTTGAACTCAGGACCTCTGGAAGAACAGCCAATGCTCTTAATGGCTGAGCCATGTCTCCAACCCCAAACAGATTTTTTTTTAAAAAAAATCTTATTGGGTATTAAAGATCACAAATTGGACAGACGTCTCTGACGTCAATGGTCTTCTTGGAATGTGATATAATAAAAACTGTAAAAAATAATGATGTCCAGTAAGAGGAGCTAGCAACATTGTTGACTAACTTCCTAAATAATTGATCAGTTAACACTGACATTAATTACAAGGTGGGTATAATTTGTCTTCTCCTTTTCCTACTTAGGAAACAGGGTCCTAGAGAGTGAAAAGCTGTGAAAGTTGTGGGAGCGGCAAGCTGGTAGCAGGGGAGAACAGGAGTTATATTTAAAGCTATTATTAGTAAAAATTGTGTTTTCTAACCTCTGTCATCTGCTGTGAAAAGAGAATAGTCCCTCAGTTCATCTTGTTATTAAACAGAATTCTAATATTTATTTTTAAAATATTTTGTTTTAGGAACCCTGGAAGCCCCTCATATGCCTTAAACTTTCCTGTTTGGGCAGGTCGGGATAATCAGTTTAATCTTATATATTGCCAGCATTTCTGTGATGTATCTGTCAGGACTGACAGATGTTAACATGACCCAAGGCTTCCTTTGTTCCCAGCACAGGATATTGTGATTTACCCTCATCTTAACCATCCCAAAGTTTACCCGTGGAAAAATCTGAGACTGTAAAGGCACTCACAATCTCAACTTTAAGAAGCGAGGGTCCAAACATCTAGCTACTTGTTTCTAGTTCTGCGTGTCACTCTTCTCTGCTAGAGCACACGTCCGTACAAAGACAAAAACGCAAGATTTCTCCTGAACATGTAAGGGGGGGATTGACATCTTTTTTTATTTCAGCTTCCAAATATAGGTTTTCATTTTTATATTTTGCGATAATATTGTTTTAAGTTTATACTAACAGCCCAATGTTTATTTTCCACAATGTGATGTATAGATGTTAATTATTTTATTTATTTACATTCCAAATGTTATTTCTCCCTTCCTGGTCCACCCTCACAGAATTCTTTACCCCATGCCCCCTCCCCTTTGCCTCTGACAGGGTGTTCCTCCAGCCCGCCACCTCACCTCACACACTCCATCCTCCTTTGCTGGGGTATTGTGTCTCTACGTGATTAAGCCTATCCTCTTCCACCGAGGACAGACAAAGCAGTCCACTGCTACAAATATGCCAGAGGAGGGGGAAGTACAGACCAGTACATATATGCTCTTTGGTTGAGCCTTGGACTCTGTAAGCTTCCAGAAGTTGAGGCTAGTTGACACTTTTGGTCTTTCTATGGGGTTGTCATCCCCTTCTGCTCCTTCAATCCCTCCCCTAACTCTTCCACAGGGTTCCCTGACCTGTGTCCAATGCTTGGCTGTAAGTATCTGCATCTGTCTCAGTCATCTGCTGGTAGAGCCTCTCAGAGGACAGCCATGCTAGGCTCCTGTCAGTGGCATTGTCATCTTATTGTACCACTGCTGTCCAGGCCCAGGAGTCTATAGTCTTGAATGTCAGTGACATGTTTTGTATGTCATCTGTCTACCTACATCTCTCTGAGGTTTTTTTTGTTTTTGTTTTTGTTTTTTTTTTTGTTTTTTGTTTTTTTTTTTTTTTGGTTTTTTTGAGACAGGGTTTCTCTGTGTAGTCCTGGCTGTCCTGGAACTCACTCTGTAGACCAGGCTGGCCTCGAACTCAGAAATCCGCCTGCCTCTGTCTCCCAAGTGCTGGGATTACAGGTGTGCGCCACCACGTCCGGCTCATCTATCTGATTTTGAAGTTACTGCACTCCAGTTAGACATCTGCTCTTTTCTGTGCTGTCTTTTGCTATGTGTGTTTCTATTTTTTAACTATAGTTCTGGGACAACAGTGCTTAGGAAACCATGCTACAATGAGAACCCAGATGAGGCAGTGTATTGGCCTGCTTCATGGAGAGGTATTCAGTAAAGACCAGTTGAACTGCATCTCTAAAGAAAGGTACCGTGTCTTCATATTTGAGTTACTACACATGGGGCAATATAAAAAACTCATCCTATTACTCTTTTTGCTCAGCACAGCACTTACCAGCATGATTTAACAACCTCAATTAAAAAAATTCAAAAGAATCCTATTTAGAAGCCTCTGGGAAGGCATTTCACCTCCAGCTATTGCACAACCTGTGGATTCAATTACCAGGCTCACAGCAGACACTTCAAATGTCCAACACAGATTAAACGGTGAAGGCCCCTAAAAAGTACAGGACAATTTATCTACCCAGCCCTGCAATCAGACAAGTGATTCCTCACTTACCACACATAACCATTGTTTCTCAAATAAATCAGAGCCAAAGCCTAGGTAGCAAGGCTAAATTTTAATAACTAAAAGTCTAAATTGGTAAACATTTGTGTAAATAATTAATTGCCATATAATGTTAGTATTTAAATATGAATGCTTGCTTTATACCTTTTTAAGTCAAAGAAAGAATTAAAAATAATCACAAAATGACTTCCAATAAAAATCAAATGCATTGATATTTGAATAAATACATTGATATCAGAATACCCATATTTACAGTTTTACAAATGCTGGGGTCTTGTTTTTTTATACATATTCTAGTGCTCTCATTTTGTACCAAAGTTACCAGTTTTGTGTTTACAAAGTGTAGATAAGTCTGATTTTCTTGATGCTAACTCATTCTAGACATTTTATCTTTTAGCTTTGAAGAGACATTTGACAATGAACTAATGGCACTTGCATTAAAATCTAGTGTATTATAGTCATCTGCATCTTGTCCCTTGGTGCATCTCTGATTCTAACACAAAATAGTAAGGATATGTCTAACTTCCTTGTCATTGAACCCAGAGCTGTAGACTTACCAAACTATGCCCTATCAGTCAGTTATGTACCCAGCTCCAGATATGAACTTATTACTTCGATTTTTAATTGTATACAGAAAGTTAATAAAATATTTTTGCCAGATTGCATACTAACATGTAGAAGGTGACTTGTTGGTTTTGTAATGCGGAGAAAATTTGAAAGTCTTAGGATGTTCACCAGCATAATAAAGGGAATAAGAGCAGCTCTAAGGGGTTGCTGTAGTCTTAAAATGGAGAAGTAACTGGGCACACTTTGTTCAGAGGAGTTGCTTATTTTGTTACATGAAGAGTTGACAGGACACTTGGCTGCTCATAGTCATAAGAGTAGGTTCTATGTAAGCCATAAGGGGCCATGTTGTCCATTGTACTGTGGCATGCCTACAGCCATATGGTAGACACGGCATCATGATGCAAGGCAGCTCACACTGCTCTGTCCAGGAAGCAGAGTAAGAGTGTATGGGCTAATGAGCTTTCTCCTTTTCTATGTCTGGGCACTTTGCCTATGGCATGCTGCTGCCCACCAAGGATGGCTTCTCTTACAAGTGCCCTCACAGACATATGCAGAGGTGAGCATTCTTAATCGAGCTATTTCCCATTCCAGTCAATTTGGCAATCAAGAGGATCTCATCACTGTGTGTATCAGTCATTCCTCTTTATTCTAATATAAATTATTTGAGATATGCATAATAGCTACTACTTTACATTTCATAATATGATGGATCATCCTCTAAGTAAAAATGAAAATAACTATTCATATATTTCTAAAAGTGACTTTAAGTGATAATTTCAATGAAAATTAGTAGCCCTTTATTACAATGTAAAAAATAAAGTACAAAGAAATATGAAGCTATAAATAATATTTATATAATTTACTACATGCTGATACTCTTTTAAGAACATCACATACATTAGCATACTTAGTTCTCAAAGAACACAATCTATTATTAGCCTCTTTATAGATACAGAAAATGAAAGAGTAATCAGTATATGGTCTCATAGCTCATTAAAAAGTACAGATGGCTTGGAAAGTCAGGCTTTCAAGCTTTGAAACTACAACATGATAGCTGGTGAGATGGTTCTGTGTGTAAAAGTGCTTGCTCTGCAATTTGGAAGACCAGCGTTTGGATTGCCAGAACTCCCATAGAGGCTGAGTACAGTAGCGTCTCTAATACCAGCACATCCCTATGAGAAGAGGGGTGTGGAGGCAGAAGAATGTCTAGAAGCTCATGGGCCAGCTCTCCTTAGTTATATAGCTACAAACAAACCCTGAGGGTTGTCCTCTGACATCCCGACGTGTAGCATGGCATTCCTTTGTTGACATCCATACACATGAACAAGCATACACATATTCCCCCACACACACACACATACTTATCCCACATGCATACTAATAAATAAAAAGATATCAATAGCTACTCTGTAATATCCCCTTTGGAGGATTAACTCATAACCTCTGTCTTAAAGGAAGGAACAACTACTCCCTCTGATTGAGCATAAACAACATAAGGAAATAAGAGGTATGAAAAGAGGAAAGAATGGGTTATGGAAGCCCAAGGGATATTTCAATTTAAATTCATGTAAAATGAAGGGTCTGCTGCTCTGAAGCCAAGCCATAGGCCAGTCCCTCTCAAAACTTCATTCTATTCTGCGATGGTATTTCATCATATACTCTCCAACTAGCCTTGCTGACTCTGCTTCCACTGCTCTGAGGGTCCAGGTGTCTTCTGCATGAAGGGTCTCTAGCTCTGATTCCATTGTTACAGACTAGTTAGAGCCTATTGAGTGCAAAATTATATCACACTCCTTTTCAAAGGGAAACCTTTATTGAAATGGAATGAATGAAGAGGAAGAGGAGGAAAGGAAAGATTAGGGAGAAATGATAGAAGGAGAGTGAGGGAAAAGAAGGGACAAAGAAACAAACCATAAAGAGAAAGAGGGACACCAATGTACAAGGAATACATAGAAGCACACAATCTAAAAGCAAAATCCATCTTTCCAAGGCTCTATGTATTTGTAGAGGTCCCTACAACATGGTGCTCATGTAGAAAGGAATCTAGAGGAGTTCATGAGGGAGTCACTGCTGCTGCTTCCCTAGTAGATGATGAACATTAGAGAATGTCTATAGTGAGACCACCACTGCTTTCAAGGCCAATACTAGCAGCACAATATATATGAGATGTGTGAGATGACGCAGAAAAGTAAGGGTTGGGGATCCCATGGTTTAGTTCAGTCATTATCCAACATGGCCTTGAAAAGCCCATATTTTCTGACACGGTGAATCCAAGCCTCTCAGGCCAGGTGATGTAATGACCTATTCAAATGGTTCCATTCTTGGTATAATGCGGCACTGTTTTATTAGACATCTGCTTGAAAAATTGGAGTATTTATACAGCAAATGGCAAAAAGGCCCAGAGGACAACAACAGCAGGGCACAGAGAAACGTCCAGAGCAGAAGTGCCGGCTGCTCTACACACTACGGAAGCAGTACGGATGCTCAAAAGCAGTACGGATGCCCAGCCTCCTCAATGGGAGGCACACTTTCCTTTTTACAGATGGTGACCAAGAAGCACGCATGAAGAAACTGTCATTTCAAGCCATTTCTAAATCTGCGGCTCTATTTCTGCTTGGCACAGCTAACAAAATTTTCATTAGGGGAAGGCTTTGCTTTAAGAACATTCAAACTGCAGAATACCATGAAAGGATCTTTCCTAACCCCCTCTCCTGAGTTAGAGAGGAACAACCTGAGACCCAGAAAAGGATATAAATTAATTCAGGTCCCAGCATGTACTCAAATGGCCTACAAATATGGGATGTCACCACATACATATGATCCACAAACATCTAGAAATTAACAGAACACCAAATTCTTCAGATACGAAACTTCTGGTTTGCAGAACAGGTTGACATTTCCTCCACGAATGGTCTTGATCACGTTAGATGCCTGGCATTGTGATTTAAAAAGTCTCTTCCCATTCTTTAACACTTAGTTTCTATGGTTTAAAGTGAGGGAGAAGCAGATTGTCCGTGAGAACCCATTAGCTCTGGTGTATGAGGATTCTTAATTCAAGGGAGAGTAAGCTGTGTAATTCAATGGCAGCCTCTTCAATAAGCAGTCAGAAGTAGCCTGGCCTTTTTTGAAGTGGAAGTCTCCTAGGATCTTTCTCAACATACCTACATAGGCAGGAGAACGGAGTGCTCCCAGCTAAGTCCTAGTGCATGGCAGGTGAGGGTGCACACACTATAATGCTCTGCATATCAGTTTTTGCATCAGTTTCCTTCGCAAGGCCAGTGGCCATAAACCTTTGAAGGCCTGACCTCTATCAGCAGCCACATCTCTTCTTGCTGTAAAGTACTGTGATAAGGCCTCAGTGGGCTTTGAAAGAGAATGAGGCAGGAAGTAGTTTCGAGCCAGAGGATACAGAACAGCTGTTTTCAGGCATAGGGGCGGGGTAGCCAATACTGTCAAGGGTCAGAAGTGCCGGTGAACTGCATCCTCTTAAGCAAGAAGCATCTGTTTGTGCTGGAGGACCTTTCCCCAGGCACAAAAGCAGTGGAATAAATCTGCCAGATCTTAGGGAAGAATCCCAGCCTCTCCTCACTTTTGCCCATAGCAATTCTGAAGTTTGTGACTGACAGTGGAAGATTGGGTTGAATTATATCCTCTTCAAGGTTTCAAGTTACTCACTACCCACATGTGTCTACGAGAGAGGGGAGATGGACGGGCTCAGCCAGGAGGTGTTTTAGATCCTGAAGACTTACAATTTAGTGCAGCTTTCTTAACTCTAAAGTTCCTCTTGAAATACAACTCTTCTGATGTGATCTTTCGTTTTCTTTCCTGAGGTGCAGTTACTTTATTGATGGGATTCAAGAGATTAGGGCTCCTTTAGCCCCTCTCCTTATTCTGGGGGTTTGGAATGAAAATTTCAAAGGAGACGTCAGTGTCTTGGGACAAGGATTCCTCAGAAGCTAAGATTCTCTCTCTTGTTCTCATGTACTTGCTGCAGCAGGTGGTCCAGCTTCTTACTCCTTGGAGGCCATGAGGTGCACTTTCCTGTTTCTATAGCCATATACATTGTCATACCAGGAAATGAGCTTTTACAAAGTTGTCATTGAGAGTAATACCAGCCCCAGCATCAAAGGTAGAAAAGAGTCTTTGTCACTGTTAAAGTCACAAGAGACAATCTGGTCCTCAGTGTAGCCAAAGATACCCTTTAGTGGGCCCTCTAAAGCCTGCTTCACTACCCTTTTGATGTGGTTATACTCAGCAGCTTTCTCCAGGTGGCATGTCAGATCCACAGCAAACACATCTAAGGAACATGGAAGACCATGCCAGTTAGCTTTCTGTTCGGCTCTGAGATTACCTTGCTCACAATCTAGGTAGCACCAGGGGATGCAGAGATTGTCCCATGGCCATCATGTAATAGGGGCCATCCACAGTCTTCTGGGTGGCAGTGATAGGATGGACTGTGGCATTGGTTTCCTCAAAGCCAAAGTTGTCCGAGGTTGACCTTGGCCACAAAGACTTAGCAGTTGGTGGTACAGGAATCATTGCTGATAATCTTCAGTGAGTTGTCATACTTTTCATGGTTCATGCCCATTACAAACATGGGAAGGGGCAGAGATGATGACACTTTTGGTTCCATTTTTCAAGTGGATCCTGGCTTTCTCCACACTGGATGGTGAAGATACCAATAGACTCCACAACACACTCAACACCAGCATCACCCCATGTAATATTGGCATGATCCTGCTACTGGAAGATAGAGATAAGTTTCCTCTTCTCAGCCTTGACTTTGCCATTAAACTTGCCATGGTTCGAGTCATACTGGAACATGTAGACCATGTAGTTGAGATTAATGAAGAGGTCATCGATAGCAACAATGCCTATCTTGCCAGACATAAAGGAAGCCCTGATAACCAAATCCAATCATTTGAACCGTCACCATTATATCTTGGGATGAGACTGGCACTGCAAGAAATGTGGCTGTTTCTAGAACTGGGAGGAGGAGAGAAGCTCTCTGATCTAAAGAGCCTGATATTGAGCTTTCTTGCTATAACTTTGGAATCACTGCCTCCCCTTAACTCCCTTGGGATTACATAACAACTGAGGCAAATTGCCATAGGTGTTTTGTTTTGTTTTGTTTTGTTTTTCTCTAGACCCTTTTCTCAAGGTTTCAAGGGTTCCTTTGAAATGAAAAGGAAATAAAGAATCCCATCACAGTATTGTCTTGTTAATGATCCTTCCCAGTAGGTATCCAACTGCTTTTAGTTCTCACTGAGTTTTAAAACTTGTACTGTTTTACATATCTGTTACATTCCCCCAGCATTGTTAGTCAAACACAGGTTTTGATTTTAAGATGTTTGTAGTGGAGAAGAAGCTGGAGGTAGCAGAAGCACAAAACTCAGAGTTGATGTCTTGTAGGGTTTTAGAAGTAGAAGCTACTTGAAGGGCATCTTGTTCAGGGTTTCCTCATAGTGACCTCACTAACAGATTTCCTAGCTATTCTCTAATAGCATCCATAACTCTGAATCAGTATTTCCCAGAACTCTGGCATTGTGACCTTCATTTATAAATATGTATTTCTTATACAAGTGTAAATAGAACAGACATAAAAGCTTCTTCCTGGTGGCCATCTGGGAAGGGGTCATTGACTCATGCAACAGACTGGAGTCAGCATTAAGCTAGTCATTGATATCTGATACAAGAATTAGATTATTCAGACCTGGCAAGTGCTTATGTCCTCCTTGTTTGGCTTTCACATCTCTGGAAGAAAGTACTTGGATTGGTTCAAAGAAAAGATTTTGTTTGGTGTAAATGCTAGCTTTGGAAATAAGAGATCTACATTCTTTCATCATGGTTGAGTTCAAGTAAACTACACTCACAAAGAACCAATACTTCCTCTTTGCAAGATGCTAGCACTCCAGACTCAACTGGTCCAAACTACTTCCTAACCATATGCAAGAGACACAGCTCAACTGTGCTTACATTCATAAACTAACTTTCATTCCTTATTGGTCCATTGATCTTGAACCTCCCCTTTCTACCACTTAAAAACCCTGACTTAGTTCTTCCCCCTGATTAAACTTCTCTGCAATATTTTTCTCTTGTGTTTTGCCTTCTTATCTGGAAAGTCAGTAAACTTTGCTATCATAGTTTATCCCTGGTTGATCTGTCTTTCTTTCATCTCTCTTTCTCTCTCTCTCTCTCTCTCTCTCTCTCTCTCTCTCTCTCTCTCTCTCTCTCTCTCTCTCTAAATTTAGTCTTAACTCACTTTCTTAGTTCAAAAATAAATGCTTCCACAGAAAACAGTCAACATTCTCCCATCTATTAGGTCCATGATGCTAACTAGGTTGAACCTCAGATGATGACTATTTGCTATGTAGTCCTGCTTTCTTAGAGCAGTGGCCCATGCCACCTCAGACAGTTATTTTCCTAGCAATCCTCTTGCTTACTCTCTGCCAATTGCAGCTCAGTATTGAGAAGGAGAAGTCACTGGCTGGTCATATACATATATGTATATTATATATTTTTATTTATAATATTTATTATACAGTATTATAGATTTTATATTTCAAACAAATGAGAGGACTGTGAAGATGGAGCCTGGGCCTTGAACTCAGAGCTCAAAGCAAAGTCCTCCTGCCTTTCTTTCATTAATGAGTCATAGCTATGCATCCTCTTTCTTCATCCCTTCTTCACAAAAGTCAAACCATTTAGGAAACTCCTACTTCAACTCCTCACTTTGTAGGAAGAGAAACTGTAGCTTACAGACTGAGGGATGAATATGCAAGGTGGCCATGCTGCTTGGGCACTAGTCCTACAGCTCTGTCCTCATCATTGCTCATTTGTATCCCAGCTAGGTTAGATAGCGTCAGGCTTGCTGTTTTGTGAAGAACAAATATTTCAGCAGTTATTAACCTGTGAGTCTTGATCCTGTTGGGGTCAAATGCCCCTTTCACAGGGTTTGCCTAATACCATCTGCATATCAGAGACTTACATTGTGATTCATATCAGTAGCAAATTTACTGTGTAATAGCAATAAAAATAAATTTATGTTTAAGAGTTACTGCAATATGAAGATCTGTATCAAGAGTTCTTAGTACTAGAAAGAAGGAGAACCACTGAAATAATTGAAGGTTGATTCCTCTTTCAGACCTTTATGGATGAGATGAATGCAAAGATATAGTTTGCAACATTCATTCCACATTTCTTGTTCTGTAGAAAAAACACCTGAGAAAGCAATTTCTTTTCCTTTATTCTCCTTTCTACCCTTCTTCCTTTCTCCTATTGAACATATATTCATGGATGTCTGACTGTAAGCCATGTAGAAAGTATGTAAGACATGCATGCCTCGTTGGAGTTCATAGGAAGTGGGGCACTCTGGAAAGTTCAGAGCAACTTCAACAGGATTGCCAAAGAACTAAGAAGCATCCTGTTTGGCCTTAGGGAACAGAGTGAGAACTCTGGGGAGAAGAACTGACCATAAAACTAGGCCTGAGGGAACAAACCTGGGGCAAGGACAAACATCAAGAACAGTCCTTCTTGATGACCAAGAAGGAAAATTCTGGAACTTTTCAAAACAAGGTGAAGCTAAAATAAGAAGTTAAACTTACAGAGATTGAAAATCAGTATCTCCAGTTGCCTGACTGAGTCTTTACAACATCAAGTCTTCTGTGCATCAACAGCTCCCATCCAACCATTCTTCTATCCATTTATAATCTATTCACATTTAAGAAGGTCTGTAAGTACAGGGATAATCAACCAGCTTATTCTGACATGGTTTATTGGACACATCTAAAATAATGACATATGTTTAGGGGGAAATGTCAGAATTTTCACTAGAGCCCATTTGGATATTTCTGTTTCTACTTTCCCTGGGGTCTGTTACAGTTTGGTGTCATTCTTTTGTTTACTATACTAGTCTATGCCACATTATTTGTCTAGTTCTCTCTCTGTCACTCTCTCTCTTTCTCTCTTTCTCTCTCTCTTTATATATATATATATATATATATATATATATATATGTGTGTGTGTGTGTGTGTGTGTGTGTGTATACTTCCATTATAAAAATGTAAAAGGCACAAATTACAGAGTAGAATACAAGTTACACTGTTAATCTATGCTTCTATCCTTCTATCCTTATCAGAATTAGTATCATTAAATTTTTTCTTTATATACACTTATAGATTTCTTCTTCCTGAAAAGAGATAATAGTGAACACCTAGAAATGTATAATTTCGGGCGGTGGTGGCGCACGCCTTTAATCCCAGCGCTTGGGAGGCGGAGGCAGGTGGATCTCTGAGTTCGAGGCCAGCCTGGTTTACAGAGTGAGTTCCAGGACAGCCAGGGCTATACAGAGAAACCCTGTCTTGAAAAACCAAAAATAAATAAATAAATAAATAAATAAATAAATAAGAAATGTATAATTTAATGCATGTCCTCCATATGATGCCAGTTTAATATTGTCTCACATTTTACCTTCAGTTTCATACACGTTAATGGACCCACAGCTCTCAAATAGTCTGCTTGGTTCACATCACTACGTATGCATGAAGAGATCCATTTCTAAATTTCCCTTTCTATGCTCTTTCACCTTTGCAATGTAGAATCAGTCACTCTATGAACTCATAGTATTCTGTCCACCTGGCCATTACAATATTTATTACGTGCATTGCAATCTACCATTCCTCCTCATGATGGTATTGTAAGTGTTTTGATAAATGAACTTATCAGAATGAGATCACTGTTTCTGCATATAACACAGTGCCTGGCCTACTTGAGTTCTTGGGTGAATATTAATGTATTGCAGCAAATAATAAAGGATGCAAGAAAAGTTTCTTCTGGGAAATCAAGTGACATGAACTTTACAATTTCCATATGATGCTGTGGGTTTGTGTTGTTTGGTTATACCCATATTGCAGTCATAATGATATTTTCTTCAACTGTCTCCAGGCAGTTGTTAAAGCTGCAAATGGTTAGGAGTAATCAAACATTCCAATTTTGAATGTAAAACATTGTGTGGCCCATTTTTCATCCTAGGTGACATGTCTGCATTCTGCAGATATCCTTCTGGTGAGAACACTGCACACTTTACCATGTTGAGAACAGGTGCTGGGTTGTTGTTACTCCAGGTCATCCAAGACAGAAATTCTACAAATTCACAAGCAGTGAGCAGGGATAAGACTGGCAGGCTACCCACAATGACGTCATGTGCAAGCATAAAAAGGAGACAGAGTTCCCAACAAAGGAACAGCAGATGAAGTCATCATGTTGGCTTTGTCTGGAAACTCAGATCTTTCTGCTCTGTAGTGGGACATTCAATATGGGGAATATGATAGGGGTTGGGACTGACTCACCGGAAACTAAGAAAGAAATATAGCTCTCAGATTTTAGAAATGGCATTTGTTCCCACTGCCTACTGGGTGTTTGATGCTCTGGTATCTTGTACTTTGGCAACTGGGTTGACAAAGGTTTGTTTCTAAAAAGGAATAAATAAATGAAGCACATGCTGTGACATGCTACAGAATCATCACATATGCAGCAGAGATGCCACATTTCAGGAAAGAGTGATTGATATGGCTTCATTTTTTTCTCTATTACATTTACCATTTACTAGCTACTTAGAAATTCAAATGCTAATTTGATTTTCTCATCTGGACAATAGGGACTAGAGAAGCATCAGATAATATTTTTGTGAAGCTAAAATGTAATGTGGTATATAAGAAGGGCCTAATGTGATGAATTTAAGTATGCCATAGTATCATTGACTCCATGAGTCTATGGCAGTCTGGAGGCTTGCAAAAATTCAGGCTCACTCCTTTTAAGAGTCCTGGAGCTCCTGCAGACTGGAACACCAACCAAAGAATTCACATAGAGGAACCCATGGTGCTGGCCGCATATGTGGCAGAGGATGGCCTTGTTGGACATCAATGGGAGGAGAGGCCCTTGGGCTTGAGGCTGTTTGATGCCCCAGTATAGGGAATGCCAGGGCGGGAGGACAGGAGTGGGTGGGTAGGGGACTACCATCATAGAGGCAGAGGGAGGGAGGATGGGATAGGAGATACTTGAAGGGGATACCTGAAAAGGAAAAACATTTGAAGTGTAAATAAAGAAAATATCCAATTAAAAAAAAGTCTCACTCAAATGTAGGCCATAGACTCAGGGTCTTAGACTTGAGGTAATAGAGTAAAGGGTGTTCTTCAGGTGGAGACTATAAGCACAAAGTTAGGAATGGTGTCTATGTGTATTTGGAATAGGCGATTTCAGAGTAGAAGCGGTGAAAAGATTAGCTAAAAGCCACAAAAGGTACTTAATCATTGATTTTCTTGGGTCATCTTTGGCTTTATAAATAATGCTTCTGTGAACAACACTGTAAATAGTCTAAACCATTTTCCATCTTTAAGGCAGATTCCAGGAAATGAAACTTCTAACCAATCAATTGGGTGGGGGAAGAGAAACTCAAGGCCCAGAATATGCCAAAAATCCTCATCTCTTCAACCCCATGGGTGAATGTTTTTTCCTTTTGCAAAGTGTTACCATATTTTCCTTTGGGAGGATGTAACAATTTAAAATTCCATAGCTCTACACAGCAGTGGCTATTAACAGTACAAAGAGAAAATAAAGGTAACAATTTATCTATCAGAAAATGACAGGTTGTTTTTAATTTTGCTCTCTTCAATTATTGGCAAAATTGAGTGTTCCGTATATGCCTGTGGCACCTGCATTCTTTCTTGGAGTAATTACTTATTAATGGTCTTTGTGAATTTTCTTGGGACCTGAGATCTTATGATTTGCATTGATGTGTTCTAATATATGTTAGGACATATTGACCCTCTATCATGGACTGAAATATTTTCCCAGTATGCTTATTAATTTCTACATGATAGTATTATTTCAAATTCTAGACTGTTGAGGTACATTGCGTGAAAGTACGTCTCTATACCCCCTCACCATCCTAAGGCATTCTTTGATTGACTTTAATAAAAACTGTGACAGCCATTTAGCCTCCAGAAAGTGGAAGGTGGGACTTCCTGAGAAGGAGACTGGAACTCTGGGAAGAAGAATGAAGATATTCCTTTTGGCAGGAGACATGAGAGGGGATAGATATGACTATGAGCCTGGAAGGTATAGCTAGGCCACCTGGCTGGATGGGGCTAGGCAGACAGATTAACTCAGATGAGCTAGTTGAGAATCTGCCTGGCTAAGGAAGACCTAAGGCTTTGAAATATTAGAGGTCTCTGTGTTGGTTTTGGGAAAAACTGTTTAAGGAATAATTGTTTTATCAATTTCCTGCATTAATTAATACATACAGAATTTTAATAATCCATAATCTACACTAGGCAGAGAGAATTTTGCAAACCAAGTAAATTCATCTCATTTCTATGGCTCTCCCTTAGTCTTTATGTGTAATGAACATTTCAAGTTTGATGAACATCCACATAGAGCTACTAGGCTTCATTTTCTTCCTTAGGCTCTGTTCTTCTCATTGACACGGAACACCAATTATCCCTCCTCCACACTCTGATGTCAGCACCAAATGTTAGAATTCATTGTTTAGATTCCTATGATATTTCACCAATTTTGAAGGTAATCTATTCTTGTACTCATACTGCTTTACAATTTTTATTATCATAAAATGTAATATGTTTTAAAATCTGATAAGGACAAACATAATCTTTGCTTTTCAATTGTTTTCTGAGCCATTTATTTCTCCTGATCTCTTTTATTCTCCCAAAATTCTAAGAACAAAATAAAATTCACTGCTGATGTGTCCAAACTTCAGTGCCTTGAGTACCTCGTAGAGAACCGTACTGTGGTTTAATTTTTGCTAATTTATATTATTGTTATTGCTCAAAATAAGATATTTCCCACAAATCATTTAGTGTAATTTTGATATATATGTGAATGCTATTAATGTCCAAATATTTAGTATTTTCCTACCTAATTACAAACTTTAAAATTCATGTTAATGGGCATAACATCAGCAAAGTACCAAAACAGGCAAGCCCAGGTCTCACTTTTTCACAATGCAAACAGTTATTCACACAGAAAAGCATTTTCCAGGGGAGAAAAAATGCAGGTGAGAGAGTATAGCAGCTAAATGTGGCACAAAACTAGAACAATGCATTTGAGAGCTCAGAAGGGGAGTTTCACAATACCAGTGTCACCCCCTTGTCAGGCACTGGCAGGCCACTGTGGAAAGTTATATCATGCATATAAGGGAAAAGGAGATCTCAGCTTGTTCGGGGACCCAAGTACCAGACCTGCCCTAACATATCCTAGCACTACATAGCTCCTGCATCTTAGAACATAGGCTCTTGAAAAAGAGACTCCAATACTAACTTGGTACTATGTTGGCTATACAAATTATGCTAAAGGTTCAACTATAGGCTAAATACCCTTGGACTCATTCTTCAGTATAGTACCAGCACATTGGCCATGGGTACATCTTCACAGACATCACCAGTCCACTCTAGTGGACAAAAGCTCCAGGCCAAGTATTATAGAACTAAGATAGAAGCCTCGCTATGGGGTCTAAGCCTTTAGATCTGCTACTGAAAAGTCAGACCCCAGGAAAATGTCTGTGGACACTATAACAAGCCTGGTCATTTCATAAAACAAGCATCAAACACCTCTACTGAAGATTCCAGTGACAAGCCCAATCCAGAACTGTGTGTGCCTACACTTAATTCCTGGATAGTTTGAATGGTAAAGAGGTTTGCTAGATAAAGATAGTTTTTGTACATGAGAGGGTCTTATGTATGCAACAGTATATCCACCAATAAAAATTCCAGTGATCATAAACCATCCCAATACCTGATACCACATAAGGAATCAAACTAAATACCAGCATCTGATGAAGAAAGGGTGGGAGAAATGGAAGAATAGAGGTAGGAAGAGGGAGAGGGAGAGTGGAGGAGTGGAAAGGGGGACATGTAAATATGTACTGCTTAAAAACAATTCAAAATTCTCAATAAAGTTCTAGAGAAGTAAATACAAGGGCACATTAAAAAGAATACTACACATGACCAAGGAAAGACACTGCATTCAGCATTATACCATATCCTCTGATGATAAAAAGTGTCATCAAGTTTGTCATGGAGGGAAAATTCAACATAATAAAAGCTCAGACACAGCTAGAGTACAAGTCCTAAAAACCCAAAGACAGAAGCAACGAAATCTTTTATTTACAGACAGGATAGTTTTGACCTTGAGGGATGGCTCAGCAGTTCAGGGTGCTGGTGTCGTTTCCAGAGGTCCTGGGTTTATTGCCCAGCACCCACAAGTCAGACTACTAATATCTGTAACTCTAGTTCCAGGGGATCCAACTCTCTCTTACAGACATACATTTAGGCATAATGCCACTGCACATGAAAAAAAAAACACATAAAAATAAATTTAAAAAGATAGAATAGTTCTTATATGTGAAGAAGAAGAAAATGGCTGTTCAGATGAAGGTAAAATAAATTCAAGTCCACTACATATGAGATACTCACTGATATACATGATGAACAAATTCTTAATAGGCAAAAGAATGTGAAGACATTTGAAGGATGGAGAAGAAAATTAAAAGAAACCTAGAAGAGTTGCCATCCCTTTCCTGTCCCAAAGAAAAAGAGTTCCATGTGTTGCCAACATGTCGTGTAAAAAGTGCATGTACTTGCATTGTTATGGGCCGTTATTAGGTTGAAGAATTTTTCCTCTCTAACAAACATGTTGACATTTGTATCATCAGAAGATATTGTCTACTGCCAAATGCTCTCTCTTCTGTTGGTCGCATGCATTACAACTTGTGATATGATCCTATATTTGCTTCACTAGAATTTTTTTGTAGTGTTTCTGTAATTCTACTCAAAGATATCAAGTTCTTATTCTATTTACTTATTTTTAAAAATACCTTTGAAATTATTCATGTAATGTTGGTCTACAACAGTGAAATATCTTTAAAAAAATCAGTGGTTTCATTTATTCCTTACAGATTCAAGTTTCTTTTATTTCATTTTTGAAGTAGCAAGGGTGGAGACTTCTGGTATTTTTAACCAACAGTACGTCATTTGGCCAGTTGGGGCTGGGGAGATGGCTCAGTGGGTTTGCTGTGCAGGGATGAGGACCTGAGTTTGAATCCTCAGAATGTAAAAGCTTGGCATAGTAGTATGTATCTCCAATCCCAGTGCTTTTATGTATGAGGAGATAAGAAGATATGAAATGTGCAGATGCTCATGGGCTACCTAGCCTGTCGTATGCATTGACAAACAACAGAGACTCTGCCACAGGACAAGGAGAAAGGTAAAATCCAACATCTGCAGTTGTTCTCTGGCATGTCCTTATGCACACCTACATTCATACAAATGAACAAATGCACACACACACACACACATGCATACTCATATACACATGTATGCATCACAGACACACACACACACACACACACACACACACACACACACACACACGAGATAAAATAATTCAATAGCCAAAACCAAAACCAAATAAAATGAAAAACATAGCCTGGTTAAAAATATGGTCTTAAATAAACATTTCTCAGTAGAAAATTTACAAGTATACCTTAACTAAAATCTCTTCACCCAGTGGACAGCTTTACAGTAAAAATGCATGATATTGAATTTTGAAAAAGATATGTAGAAAAAAGAAGGCCTGCACATAGGGGAGATGGCCACCATTCTGGACACCAACATAGAAGTGCATGAAGAAGTTACTCATTAAACTAGCATGGAATGGAGCAACTGAGGTTTGGGTATATATACAAAGAAACTGCAGCCATCATCTGTGCCCCAGTATTCACTACATCACTATCAATTGCTGTGGAATCAAGATAAATATCTGTCCATCAGCGGAGAGTCAATGAGGAAGATGCTATGTATATATTGTCATAAATATGTGTTAACAACCATTAAAAAGGACTCAGAACTTGAAACAATGTGAAGAAAGGTAGAGAACAATATGCTAAGTCAGCGGTGCATATCAGATAGCCTACATATCAGATATTTTCATTATAATTCATAACCATAGTGGATTTACAATTACAAAATAGCAAAAAAAAAAAAAAGTAATGTTATCACTGGGGGTCACCACAACCTGAAGAACTGTATTAGAGGGTCACAGCAATAGGAAGGAAGGTTGAGCTCCACTGTGAAGTAAGGAAAAATGTAAATCTGGAAATGAAGAGATGGGCAGAAATGGGGCAAAATTTCAGTTAAGTAGGAGGAAGGTCCAAGGAGCAAAAGTACAGCAAGCCGAGAACAGCTCAGAATTCCATGCTCCATATTGGGCAGTTTCTGAGGATGGTTCTTAAGTCTCACTGCATACATAGAAGGCAGCTCTTGTGGAGTGATGGGTGGTGTCCTTTGACTCACATAAGTGCATATTTTCATAAGGTGGGCTATACTAGGGAAACATATTTCATCAATTAGCCTTCAAGAATGATTTTTTATTGTTTTCAGTTATTTTTCACCTTTCTGTCACAAACTATCTGACAGCTGCCACTTATCCATTTTATTAGCCTCAAAGAGTCGTGGGGAAGGCAAGCAGAATGACTTCACTGTGTCTGTGTGTGTGGGTGTGTGTGTGTGTGTGTGTGAAAGCTAGCAGCTGTTGCGTCTCGTCTCACTGTTCAACAGACCAGATAGAGGCAGAGATTGCACTGGAAGTAGATGACAGGGCTGTAACCTTCAATGATCTGTCCCCAGTGGCATATGCCTGTCAGACCCCATGTCCCCAAAGTCCCACAACCTCACAAAAGATTGCCACCAACTGGGTTATTCAAATACACAAGCCTGTGGGGGCATGTAGACTCAAATCATATGAGTTCTATTGGGTGAGTAAATTCATGGCCCCAGAAATCTTGGGGAAAAGGGACTGTGGAAAGACAATCCATCTCCGTTCCTCAAAAGTGGCTAACAGGCAGTGGACGCATTCTGCATTAGAGCCAAACCTCTGTCTTTAGCCCTGTAAGGAGGTAGCATTCGCACTCAGGAGACAGTGACTGTAACCTAACCAGCTGAGCCCCATGGGACATAGGCATGCCATCTTCCATGGAAGCTTTGAATGACTGAAGCTAACTGACTGAAATCATGGCCATGTAAAAAGAAAAAAAGGTAAATTTAGTCCTTAAATTGGGTGATATGAGCTAGGCATGGGGGTAAAAGCCTGTAATATCAGCACTTTAGAGGCAAAGAGGCAGAAAGAGCTCAAATTCTAGGAGACTCCCTAATCTAAGTAAAAGAGAGAGGCTAGTGAGACCAGCGAGTGTGTCAGCCATTAAAGGCTTCTGCCATCAAGGGTGACAACCTGGATTTCATCTCCAGAAGTCACTTGGTAAAGGAGAAAGCCAGTTCCTGGAAGTTGCATTCTGACCTTCAGTTTCCAGACCCGCCCCATCGACCAGTTCTGGTTTTCAGTGTGTGTGTGTGTGTGTGTGTGTGTGTGTGTGTGTGTGTGTGTCCTTGACACAAACCTCCACATGTCTGGAAAAAGGGATTGGCTTATAGACAAATCAGCAGGAGTATTTTCTTAATTAACGACGAATATGGAGTCTTCAGCCCACAGTGGGTGCTACCCGTGAGCAAGCTGTGAGGAGCAAGCCAGTAATCAATACTTTTCCATGGTGTCAGTTTTATTTCCAGCCTCAGGTTCCTGCCCTGACTCCCCTCCAGGGTTGACTGGGACTGGGGCATGCAAACTGAAATAAACCTTTTCCTCTACAACTTTCTTGATTAATTTTGATCAATATTTGAGACAGGAGAGTCCAGTCTACTGTGGGTGGTACTACTCCTAGGCAGATGGTCCTTAGTGGTATTAGAGAGCAATCCTAACAAGATGGCAAGCTGTGAAAACAATCCAGTGAGCAGCTCTCATCTATGGTCTCTACCTGGGTTCCTGCCTTGAGCCCCTTACCTGGTCTCCACAGTTAATGGATCTTAAGTTTTACTCTGAAATATACCATTTCCTCTCCAACTGGCTTCTGATCCTAGTGTTTTCCAGACTTGAGAACAAGATGCCACAGTTCTGGGACACCATGACGTTTCATTGCAGCCAGAGTGCAAAAGTTTGATATACCCAAGCATTCAGCAGATTCTGAGAAAGACCTGGACCTTGTGATTGAGCAGAGGCGGGCATGTCCATTTTGTTTTCTCTAAAGAACCAAAAAGAAAATACTTTGGATTCTTCTTTCTATTGCCCCTTTTGCATCTCACTGCTCTGCCCTTGCAGTGCCAAAGCTTCTGTAGACAATCCATAAATGAACGGGCACGAGTATGCTCTAATAAAGCTTTAATTACCAAAACACCAGGTGTCTGTCTAGCTTTGACCCACAGGCCATGGATTGCTGACTTGGTTCTAGAGTAAAGCCCATGCAACACCTACTCATTAAAGCTTAAAGCTCTCCTTTGACAATCTCCTCAGGAGGAGCTGGAGCTCACCAGGTAAAGATTGCCAGGAACACTTCTCGTCCTGCAGTAATACTAATGTGTCCTAGTAAAGAGCATCTAAGCTGATAAGTTCCAGGCAAATGATAATTCAGCTGTTGTCTTTCACAAAATCTCATTTTTCAAAAACAGTATCAAAATCCAGGATATTTAAATCACACCAATAAACATTTTTTAGAAATAACTGTACAAGAGAAATGAAATTAAGTAAAACAGATGTTGACATAAGCCTAAAGTTATACTTAGAAAACAAAAACTTAAACTATTAACAGTCTCAATATATGAAAGAACAATATCATCATATAAGATAAAGGAAAAGCATAAAATATACAACAAAATGCAATTGCTAAACATATTTCATATTGTTACCAGATATAAAATACCAGTTCAGTAGAAATTTTAAAAAATATTTATCTTGAATGTAGGTAAATCTAGTTATAAAGTATGCTGTTTTAGTTATAGATTGTTGTGCAAGATCAAGACTTTATTAGTCCTGGGCTAATTGATAGTACCAGGCACAATTTCCCTTTTGTTGAGGAGGTCTTAAGTTTATAGAGCGTTTGGTTATAGAGTGATATGCAAGTCATCTAATATTTGACTCAATTATTTTAGAAGTTGTTTTTACACCTTGGAGAAGCTTCTACATTTTAAAAATAGGGCAAGCCTATTAATGTTGTTCAGTGATATATATATTTACATATTGTGTGTGTGTGTGTGTGTGTGTGTGTGTGTGTGCACGCGCATGCATTTTCTTGTCTCTTATCATTAGAATAGTATTTAAATTCAGGATGAAGGATGACTTTGAATACTTCAAATGTTGTGGTTTTGCTAGAATGTACAACCTCATATTTGTAAAAATAATCTCCCCCATAGTTCTCAGTTCCTCAAAATGGCACCCACAGTCATTGTTTTTGTCCTAATTGCTGTGAGCCTCCTATAATAGTCTTCAGGGATATAGAATTACATTCAATGATTCCTTCTTTCCTATTCAACAGCATGGTCTTTCTGTGTTAAATAATCATATGATAATAATATATTAAGGTATTTCAGCATTGCTTCTAAAACCTCTAGAATTTCCAAGGAATTATAGTGATAATGTTTAATTAAATGTGACTCATCTGTTTCTAACTGGATATATACTTACTGATGATATATTTTATAAATATGGTATTAACAACCTCCAAAATTAATGGACTCTGCACACATTTTTAAGGCTGATTTGTAATGTAACTTCCTCTGCTAAAAAGAATTCTATTTACTTTATTTTCTATATTAAGCATTCAACATGGTCATCAGTGCCCATAATTATATGAGTATACAGTCAGACTGTTCATACTCTTTAAACAGTTCCTTTCTGGTTGCATTTCACATAAAGGACTTAGGTTCAAAAAACACTTTCATATACTAGAAGCTATAATTAATTCAACGTTGTACTTAAGATTAAAAATAAAAGACCAGCTTTGAAAATAGAAGTGCTAATAAGACCTTATGTGAACTTTCCTAACTGTCCTGGCTGTAGAAATTATCTGACTTTTATCTATAAAAAGGGTAATTGGTATATTAGTCAGGATACCTTCAGCTACAAGAAATATATACGCTCATTAAATGTGGCTTTAAAATATGTCTTTCACATGACAAAATGCCTGAAAATTCAATGCATGCCTACGTTCTTCTCAGCTTCCTTCTCCATCATCCTCAGCATGTGGACATTGGTCCTCAGGAAAACCCACCAGTCGGAAAAACCCAAGTATTACAATGGCTGCAAGCATGACATTAGCCTCATTTTCAATTACTGAGACTGTAGCCCCCTTGGGGGTTTACACAAAGTATACAAAGCTGGGACCTGATTAGTTCATAATCAGCATAAATAGAAGACAATAACACCCAACTAAGGCAGGCTTTGTGGGTAGCTCTTACAGACCAACACCTACTGTGTTCTCCTTTTCTAGCAGTATGTTGGCACACATTCAACAACTTCATCTTTATGGGGAAAGACCTCTCTGAATTGTATCACTTGCAAACATCCATCGTAAAAATATCCCAAGCGTGGCTATTTTTAAATCAGGAAAATGTGATCATTGAATGCAGAGTATATAAGAGGTAAGTTTTGATTATAGATACCTTTGTTTTATTATATTAAGTCATATGTAATTTATTGTTATAATAATGAGTATATTCCATAACTGATTTGCCAAATTCCTCAAACTCTAGTGCTAAGCTGCTAGGCATGCAAATCCTAGCACCAGGTCACCTGTATCTCCACCAGCTATCACTTGTCTGCTCTAGAAGTGTAAGCTATATATACATGTAAAGAGTTAAAGTGGTTTTAGGCATTGTAAAAATAAATATAACGACTACATTCACTGTAAAAGGACATGGAATATTGGTATATTTAAGGTTTAAATAAAAACTAAATAATCTAGAATTGTCAAAATATCAAATAAAAATAAGAAAAATATCCTTTTTATCATATTTTATTAAAACTTGAACATGAGAGAAGAAAATTTATATTGAAAAATGGCATTTTCAGTAAGATGTAGGATCAGAATTTTTCATTATTGGCCAATGATTTTTATCTCCCAACCTAGTTTCAGAGAGGGCAAAGGATAGAAAGGGGGAGAGAAAGAAAGAGAAATCGAGAAGAAATAAAAGGAAAAAATAATCAGAGTAGTGTATTTCATAAATCCCACTTTAAAACTGCCTATTAATAACATCATCCTTCAGTAAATGACATCAGGCCGCATGAATAACACTTCTGAGTGCTGGGCCAGGGTTGCTGCTCACATGCCTTCCACCCCTATGTCTTTTAATGCAAGATGTTACGGTGGTGTAGAGAAGGTGAAGAACACGGTCTTAGAAGTCAGTTAGGTCTAAGTAAGTTTGAAGTTCAAAGCTCTACAGAGTGTTAGACTGTGACATAACCTCTCATTTAATGAATATTTGTTTTAGGTCATTAAACTGTTCTGAAGATGAACTGAGCTATAAAAAAGCAAGACATTCAAGAGATTATAGCTAATGTTTGCTTCTAAAGCCAATGAACCTAATATTGTGTTTGAAAAATACAGGAATCTTATGATTGAAATAATTTATGGGTAAAAGAATGAAGTAAAACACCCAGGCCTGGTACAGACACTGTTCGTTCTAATGTAACTAGGCTATGAGGACTTCAGAGGATAACATCAACACTAGAAGTTCAGATTGTGACCTCTAAGATGTGTTAGGATTCTATTTCTCTAAATCTACTCCTCTGGGATGTCCTGCATCACTTCCTATACTGATGAACCAGGATGCAGGTAGCATGCACTCTTGTGGTTCATAGCAACTCTGCAAACCTTCCAGACTCCATTCCCACTTTTAAAAAGGTTACTGTTAAACAGCTCAAAAGAAGCTTTCAAACAGAAACACTGATATTTGCAAACATTAGTCAGCGCCAATATCTTTGTTTCCAAAGGAAAAAAATGCTTCAAATACAGAAGTCAGTATTTGCTGGGTGTAAGAAAAGCTGATGATTTTTTTTTCTACTTGTTTCTTTTTGTAAGACAGAGAAGAACAACATGGGCTAAATTGTCACTAAGTCTAAATGGCTTTCAAAGATTTTTACACTGTGTCCATTTACACTTTGTTCCTATACACTAAAAAGTAGTTAAAAAGGAATCAGAAACATTATTTTCAGTCTCCCAATCCTGTGAGTATTTAACTCTGGCATCATCTCCTGCTCCTAGGCAAGGACTGAAATCACTACAGAAGAGACTAATGGATTATAGCTTTAAGAACCACAAGAATGGGTACATGATCCTCTTACCCAGGCATTCCAAATACAAATACAAAAGGTAAAGTCTGGCTTCTTCATGCTGACTCTTAGGTTGAAATCTCTCCCAGCTGACAAAAGTGAACACAGAATTCAAGGAGGGTGTGAAAATGGAAAACTGGATGATCTGGCTTGGAGGGAGGACTTGAGCCCAGAGATGTTATGTTGAAAACCCAGAGAAAGGCATTTTGGTTTACTGGAAATAGCTAAATTTCTAAATTAACAGAATATACAGGAAAGGCTGCGGCACATCAGAACTTTCCATTTAGTCTACCGACCATTTGTTTATCTTGTTTTATAGCTACTAAGAGATTTTTGAAAAATACCTCTTGTGATATTGGAATACCCAAGAAGCTCAAGGTAATCAACGGTATATCTCTCCTACAAATGTACAACTGAAAAGCAGTTTCTAGAATGAGTTCACGCAGAGATATTTTTAAAAATATATTAAAAGTTTTATACCTTCTATCTTTTATTGATTTTTTTTTTTGACATGGTGAGGTAAAATTGTTAGCGCACTAATACCAAAGTCATAGAAAAAATATTTATTGAAGCTAAAATTAAACTGAATTTATTGAACTATAACACATAGAAGAAAATGCATGATTCTCTTATCTATCCATTTCAGTTTAGTAATCTGTACTTGTTACTTTGCTACATCATCTGTTATTTTGAGTGTTTGGAATGATGACTGTAAAGATACACGGAATACTAACTTTTTTCTTAGCTAAGTTTTAATTTCATGAATTTTAGGTGTTAACTCTAAGTTTTATACTTAGAACTTAGTATAAGTCCTACTACTATTATTACTAGTCCTACTAGTCCCATTACTAGCAAATAGGACACAGTTTCCCAGTTTTAGCTAATAGGAACAAGATCATCTCACAAGTCAATATTACATTTGAATAGCATAAACATACAGATGAGTAACTACACTCATTTGGTTCATTAATCTCTTCTACCATACTGGAAAAATCATTGACATTCAAGAATTTCTCTCTCAAGCACAACGAGCTATAGGAAAAGCTTGAGATGATTCTCCCTAACAAAATGTTCTGGTGCCAAAATGGCAAAGAATAAGACATTGGGGATATCTAGTCCCATACAAAATATAAAGATTTTAGAGCAACAACAAAAAGATTTTAGAACAACAAACATGCTTGGACAAAACAAAAAACCTTTAAAGAAATCAAACACACATAGAGTTTTTGCTTCCCTATTAAAGCTTATAAAAGTATGGCTGCAATATAACCACAAAAGGTACAGTTTTATGTTGGGGCAACAGATACTCAGAAAGCTAGAGAACTGTGACAGAACAGGAGAGTAATGGACAGTGATGTGACTTCAAAGAAAAAATTATATTCTTCTGATTCCATTAGTCTAAATTAAGCAGTTTTGTGGGTTATGACTTAATGAAGATTTTAGAAGAGAACTCATGTGTGTGTGCATATATATGTGTATATATAGATATACATGTGTGTGTATATATATATATATATATATATATATATATATATATATGTATGTATGTATAACATCATGGTGATTTGGAACCGACAATAAGGCCTATAGTCCTTTATTAGTGATACTTTGTGGATCTGACTATAATACCAAAGAGACAGAATGACAACATTTCATATCTAGAGTCAAGTCTGTCAAGTACATTCATCCATCAAAAGGAAGAGCTAGTTGGGTTATTGGAAATGGTATTGATAACCAGTCAAGGTAGAGCAAAACTAAAAATGATGTAGATTCAAATTATAGGGTCTCTACTGCAGCACTAGTTTGCATATGTATGATTATATCCTGCTTCAGAGAATCAACTATAGTTAGATCAATAAACAAAATCAAGTTACAGAGCTGTTAGTATTTAACCAGTAATGTTCGCAGTCAGATTTTTGTCCCATAAAAATGTCCCTATTAGCTACAAGAAACCTTCCTTGACAGGCATCATAATACATAATGACCAGGTAGCTTGGGAAATAGAGTAAATGAAGTAAAAGGAGTTAGAATTCCAGAGAGACACTTCCCATGTCCTTAAGAACAAGTAAGTCATAGAGTTTTCCAAGTTTTTCCAAGAAAATACTTTAGTCATTTTTCTGTCCAACCTCTGGATCGTAGTGTGTAGCATATGTACCACAGGAAGGCCTGCTGAGTTGGATGGTCTCCAGGTAAAGTTACTAAAATATGGCTTTTATTAATAACTTTGATAAACTATTCTTCATCAAAATCAGAAATGTAAGATAGGTATTGCCTTCACACAGATTTTCACAATTTTAGAAACATCTGGCATTTCAGTGAAGCCTACAGATTTAAGCCATGACTCAATAAAGAAAAGACTGGAGTGACAGGACAGTCATTGTCAGTCTAACACCTTAAACTGAAGGACTGAAATATTGATGTTAGTGACTGGGTCACAGTCATCACCATAGTGAATGAGGATCTACCCACCTGAAGACTGACAAAGAAATTGTAACCTATTTGTCAGCACTCTTTGAGTTCTTGAAGGTGAGAAAGCATCAAAGACTCTTATTTACAAGCTGCCTCTATTCAACAAAGGAATCTAGGAGATGATTCTGCCAAAAGTCACATTAGTTATTTTGTCTGGCAGTTTCATTTCAAAATTGTCATTGGTTGAAACTGAATAAAATCATTTGAGCAGTGACAACTGTGACACTCCGTTATGACTGTAGAAATCCATTTCAAACTCAAGCTTCCCCCAGTGTCCAACATGTCTACTATACTCCTATTACTTATCTTGATATGCCAATCTCACTATACCAAAAAATAAGCACCAAGAAACCATCTCTAATCATAAAAGAAGATTCTTTCACCTTTCCCACTGCCATGTTAAACTTTATTTCATAAGAAGTATTTTTGTTGTTATGAAGAAAAAATGTCAATAATCAGGTCCCATCTTTCTTATTTTTCACATTTGTTCTTGTAACATGATATGAAAAAAAATGTCATGGGAAGAAAGGATGCTTGAGGGAACAATAGCAGAGAGATTAAAAAGTCATTCAGATACAACTAAACAGTTAAGACCAGAAAAAAAACTTCCTCATGTCACATTATAAATAAAAATACTAAATATACAAAGCAAAAAGCATATTGACAGTTCCAGGAATAACGTCATGTCATGTACAAGGCAAGCCCACTAGTTGATATCTTAACAGAAACTTTAAAAGCTTTCGGGACTTGGGAAGTTATATTTCATACTCTGAAGATAGTAATTACTGATCTACACCACGATGTACAGAAAAACTGCCTGTCGCAATTAAAGAAGCAACCTATATCCCCATGCTAAAAGAAAGCTTGGAGAAATTTGCCATTTCTGAGACAGCTCAAAAGACAATCCTCAAAGAAGGAATCTTTCAGTCATTGATAACCACATCAAGGAGAATACATGAACTAATAAGTCATATTAGAAGAGCAGTTAAAAGAATAATAAGAAACTATCAAACACAACATAATCAGGAAAATAATAGAAACTAATATATATTTTCATTAATAATCCTGAATATTAATTATCTCAAGATGCCAACCAATAGATATAGACAAGCAGATCAGATTAAAAATCAGAGTGCATCCACATGTTTTCTCTGAGAAACACACCACATCATCAAAAACAGTTAGAAGCTGAGAGGAAAAGAATATATAAATCATATCCCCAGATATCCAAAACAAATCTGAACAAAGAGGATGTTTGAGGTAAAACCATCATAGTTGATTAAAAATTATACTACAGAGCCATATAAAACAGCATGGAACTGGCATAAAACAGACAATGGATCAATAGGATAGAACAATGAATCCATCCATCATGCTGGCTTCGACAGCACATATACTAAGAATCCATCCATCTCCAGCTGCTAAATTTGACAAAGATAATGTAACCTTTGTGTTGCTTTGGCAAACTATCTACCAAAGCAACTTCAACAAAAAGAGGTTTCCTTGGACTCATGGTCTAGTCTTGTATGGCAGGAAGGAAAGGCAGCATATGACATGACTCATCATATTGTATCCAAGTCAAGAGAAGAAGGAGAAAGGGAAAGATGAATTCTGGTACTCAGCTCCCTTTTTTTTCCTTTTTCTTCAGTCCAAGAAATCGGCCCATGGAACTGTGTCACCTATGTTTAGAATGGGTCTTCCCACCTGAGCTTATCTAATCTGGAATATTCTTCCTAGACATTCCCAGAAGTTTATCTACTAAGAGACTCTAGATTTTGTCAAGTAGACAATCTAGATTAGCTATCACAGAAGCTGAAAATATTCATCAGAGAGAAGAGAGCATCTTTAATAAATATACTGTAAAAAGTAGGTATATATTGGTACAAGCATAAAACTATTATCTTCCACTCTGTATAAGACCCAACTCTGAATTGACCAAAAACATCAATATAAGAAATCTAACACTCCAAAACTGTTACTGGGAAAAGAAGGGAAAATACTTGATTATATAGGCATATGCAGGCACTTTTTGAATAGAGTTCTTGCTGCTTAGAAAATGATGGCAGAAATTGATTAATGGGATTTCATCAAATAAAAAGCTTCTCACAGAAAGCACTTAATCTAGTGAAGTTAGTCTACAGAATATGAGAAAATCTTTGGTATTTATATATCTAGCAGGAAGATTAATACCTAGAACATTCAAAGAACTAAAATAACCAAATAGCAAGAAATCAGACAATGCACCCAACACAGACTAATGAAATAAACACACTGTAAAAGATGAAACACAAATGGACAATAACTTCATGATAAAATGTTCAACCTCACTGTCCATGAAAGAAATTCAAATTAAAAAGAAATTGAGATTTCACTTCCATAATAACATCTGTATTCAGTGTATATGCGAAACTGTTAGAAAGGAATGCAGTTTTATCTCTAAAGGCTCATATCAGCCTGGCTGTATTTTAATCTCCAGTATAAGCTATAAGGCTCTCAAGTCTCGGGGCAATAGCTTCTCGTCCTGTAAGGCACACTGTCCTTATTAATTTACTTGATGGAAAGCTTGCATAACTTCACCTCTAGACTTTACTCATCCACCAGCTGTGGAGGAGTCACAGCTTTGTCTCTTTCATTAAAGATGGAGGTGTTTTTCCAGTTTGCTAGTTAACAGCTGGATCTTACAGTAATAGGAATGGAGTAGTAATAAGATCTTTTGGAGCTGAAGAAGAGGTAGAACTGTTAAAAAGTATTGTGGGGAGGTCATCAAGAAGAAAATGTGGCTGCAAACAGTTTAAAGAAGCCTCTGTGAAAAGAAAAAAAAGGACCTTTTTTTTTTTTTTTTTACAGAAAAATGCTTTATAGAGGTTCTGATTTTGCCATGAGCTTTAGTAAGTGAATGTGTTTTGTGTGGGTCCAGAAAACATGAAGGAAGTTTTTCTGGAATAAACCTGCTCTGATTGTTAGGCTCAGTTAAATTATTATACTGAAGGAAAACAGCATATTGATAAGGAGAAAATGGGGGTAGTGAAATTATTCTGATAGGATTTACAATATGTAGAGCTCAGCAAACTTATTTCAAAAGCTGAAGTTAGCAGATAGGATTTAGAGATTCACAGGGAGCAAAATTATTGCATTAAATATCAATTAAATGGGGGCCTCTAAAATAAACAGTCCCATGTTTCCAAACTGAGTAATTCCTGGCTTTGAAAATTTGAAGCCATGTGGGAGGTCTCTCTTATTCAGATGAAAACATTTATTCTCTAGGCAAAGTTAATTTCCCTCAATTTTGGCTCTGTGCTGTTATATTAAGTGAAAATTATTCCTTAACATTCATGTCTTCTAGGGCTGGGGTCATGTCCTTGAGCTTAGTGTTAGACTGCTTTCCAAGCATGCACAAAGCCCTGATTTCAATCCCAGGCACCATGCAAACAATTTCAAAAGTTCATCTCTACTCAAAAGTTAGAACTGCTATTAGATTTTTGGTATCTGCCTTAAGTTTATGCAGACAAGTCATTTCTACTCAGTCTCTTTCCCTTTTCATAGCAGATTCCTCCATTTCTTTAGAACTACAATTTCCTCCTTTTAATGACCATCATGAAATACTTTTTAAAAACAGCTCTCTTGCTTCTTCAGCTAGATGAGATATCATTTCTACACCATACCTACTCCTCACAGATTTAGCTGTTACAAGCATACTGGAAAAAACACCTCCATCTTTAACTAAACAGACAATTCTGGGACTCTACCAGGCTTTGTATGAGTAGAGTAGAGTCTAGACAAAAAATTAGGCAGGTGCACTGACCATATAAAATATAAGGTAGTTGAGATCAGGAGAATATATATATATATATATATATATATATATATATATATATCCAACTGGTCTACTCTGGGCATGTTACATAGTGAGTAAAATCTAAATATATACCAATTATAATTTATAAAATAATAACAATAAAAGTATCAAGGTACATTGATAGGACAAATCCTGATGCATCTTAGAGATGTAAAGTTACCTACCAACTAGGTTGTTTCTAATTAATAAGTAATGAGATTTAGACCTCTTAAAGTCTTCAGATTTTATGACTCTAGCACTAAATACATACTAACTAAACATTATTAAATACCTTCCTACTTTGTAATGAAATTGAGGTGTTCTTGATATCTTGTTTCCTTTGCTCTGTTTTTTCCAACCTCACAGGGTTTAGCAGTTTATTTAAATATTCATTATTTACAAATCACCTTGAAAATGTAGTTAACAACCCAGATAAAAACAAAGAACAAGGAGCTGATCCTGTGCCACAGTGCTCCACATCCAAATACCTCGGGGAGAGAGTTGGTCTCCCAGGAGTACATTCATGCCTGTGAGCACAGGTAAGACCATTACTTCTGCTCAAATTCCTGGTTCAAGAGGGACACACCCAGAGCTACCAGGACACAGGAACCAAGGAACAGCTTGGGACAGGATTCTTCCAGTTTCCATCTGCACCCTGGAGGCACAGATCTCCATAACCAAATTCTTCCCAGAGAGGACTGTTCTTCCCGGAGTATTGACAGACAGGAGAGAGGAGGGAAAAGCCACGGTCAGAGACAGCAAAAACAGCTAGCACCAGAGATAACCATATGGCAAGAGGCAAGGGCAAGAACATAAGCAACAGAAATCCAGGCTACTTGGCATCATCAGAACCTAGTTCTCCCACCACAGTGAACCTTGAATACTCTGACACATCAGAAAAGCAAGACTCTGATTGAAAATCACATCTCATGGTGATGATAGAAGACATTAAGAAGGACATAAATAACTCCCTAAAGAACTACAGGAGAACACAGGTAACCAGCTAGAAGCGCTTAAAGAGAAAATACAAAACTCCCTTAAAGAATTAGAGGAAAACACAACCAAACAGGTGAAAGAAGTAAACAAAACCATCTAAATCTTAAATTTCCATCTAAAAATGGAAATAGAAAGAATAAAGAAATCACAAAGGGAGACAATCTTGGAGATAGAGTACCTAGGAAAGAGATCAGAAGTCATAGACACAAGAATTACAAACAGAATACATGTGACTAAAGAGAGAATCTCAGGTGCAGAAGATACCACAGAAAACATTAACACAACAGTCAAATAAAATGTAAAAAGCTCCTAACCCAAAACACCCAGGAAATCTAGGACACAATGAGAAAACTAAAACTAAGAACTATAGATATAGAAGAGAGTGAAGATTCCCAACTTAAGGTAATCAGTAAATATCTTCAACAAAATTATAGAAAACTTCCCTAACCTAAGGAAAGAGATGCTCATGAACATATAAGAAGCCTACAGAACTCCAAATATATTGGACCAGAAAAGAAATTCCTTCCGCCACATAATAATCAAAACACCAAATGCACAAAACAAAGAAAGAACATTAAGAGCAGTAAGGGAAAATGTTCAAGTAACATAGAAAGGCAGACCTATGAGAATTACACTAAACGTCTCACCAGAAACTATAAAACCTAGAAGATCCTGGGCAGATGCAATACAGACCCTATCAGAACACAAATGTCAGAATAGACTACTACTATCAGCAAAACTCTCAATTAGCATAGATGGAAAAACCAAGATATTTCATAAAAAACAAATTTACACAATATATTTCCACAAATCAAGCTCTACAAAGGATAATAGATGGAAAATGCCAATGTAAGGAAGGAAACTATACCCTAGAGAAAGCAAACCCAAAAGAAGAAGCCACACAAACATAAAAATAACATCAAAAATAACAGGAAGCAACAATCACTCTTTCTTATTATTTCTTAACATCAATGACTCAATTCCCCAATAAAAAGACATAGACTAGCAAACTGGATATATAAACAGGACCCAGCATTTTGCTGCATACAGGAAACACACCTCAGTGTGAAAAACAGACATTACCTCAGAATAAAGGGTCAGAAAACAATTTTCCAACAATAGTCCCAAGAAATAAGCTGGAGTCTCCATTCTAATGTTGAATAAAATCAACTTTCAACCAAAAGTTAACAAAAAGGATAAGGAAGAACACTTCATACTCATCAAAGGAAAAATCTACTAAGAACTCTCAATTCTGAACATCTATGATCCAAATGCAACATTCATTCATAAAACAAACTTTACTAAAGTTCAAAACACACATTGCACCTCACACAATAATAGTGGGAGACTTCAACACCACACTCTCATCAATTGAGCTAGTTGGGTATGAAGGCACAGCATACCCAAACTTATGGGCCACAAGGAAAGCAGTGCTAAGAGGAAAACTCCACTCTGAGTGTACTCCATTTGTTGAAAAGGCTATCTTTTTTTTCCCACTGGATGTTTTCAGCTCCTTTGTCGAAGATCAATTGGCCATAGATGTGTGGGTTCAATTCTGGGTCTTCAATCCTATTCCATTGATCCACCTCCCTGTCACTGTACCAATACCATGCAGTTTTTAACACTACTGCTCTGTAGTATTGCTTGAGCTCCGGGATACTGAATCCCCCAGAAGTTGTTTTACTGTTGATAATAGTTTTAGCTATCCTGGGGTTTTTTGTTATTCCAGATGAATTTGAGACTTGCTCTTTCTAACTCTATGAAGAAGTGAGTTGGGATTTTGATGGAGATTGCATTGAATCTGTATATTGCTTTTGGCAAGATTGCCATTTTAACTATATTAATCCTACCAACCCATGAGCATGGAAGATTTTTCCGTTTTCTGAGGTCTTCTTCCATTTCCTTCTTCAGAGAACTGAAGTTCTTGTCATATAAATCTTTCACTTGTTTGGTTAGTGTTACACCAAGATACTTTATATTGTTTGTGGCTATTGTGAAGGGCATCATTTCCCTAATTTCTTTCTCAGCCTGCTTATCCTTTGAGTATAGGAAGGCTACTGATTTGCTTGAGTTGAATTTATAACCAGCCACTTTGCTGAAGTTGTTTATCAGCTGTAGATGTACTAAGCTCAACTCCAAGTAGATCAAGGACCTCCACATAAAACCAGACACACTGAAACTAATAGAAAAATAACTGGGGAAGACCCTTGAGGACTTTGGCTCAGGGGGAAAGTTCCTAAACAGAACAACAATAGCTTATGCTCTAAGATCACGAATAGACAAATGGGACCTCATAAAATTACAAAGTTTCTGTAAGGCAAAAGACACTGTCAAAAGGACAAATCGGCAACCAACAAATTGTGAAAAGATTGTCACCAACCCTACATCTGACAGAGGGCTAATACCCAATGTATACAAAGAACTCAAGTAGTTAGAGCCCAGAAAACCAAATAACCCTATCAAAAATGGGGTAGAGAGCTAAACAAAGACTTTTCACCTGAAGAATTTCGGGTTGGCTGAGAAGCACCTTAAGAAATGTTCAACAACATTAGTCATTAGGGAAATGCAAATCAAAAGAACCCTGAGACTTCACCTCATACTAGTCAGAATGGCTAAGATTAAAAACTCAGGAAACAGCAGGTGTTGGCGAGGATGTGGAGAAACAGTAACACTCCTCCACTGCTGGTGGGATTGCAAGCTGGTACAACCAGTCTGGTGGTTCCTCAGAAAACTGGACACGATACTTCAGGAGGACCCTGCCATACCACTCCTGGACATATACCCAGAAGATTTCCCAGCATGTAATAAGGATACATGCTCCACTGTGTTCATAGCAGCCTTATTTATAATAGTCAGAAGCTGGAAAGAACCCAGATGTCCCTCAATGGAGGAATGCATATAAATAATGTGGTATATATACACAGTGGAGTACTATTCAGTCATTAGAAACAATGAATTCATGAAATTCTTAGACAAATGGATGGAGCTAGAGAACATCATACTAAGTCAGGTAACCCAGTCTCAAAAGAATACCCATGGTATTCATTCACTGATAAGTGGATATTAGCCTAGAATCTTGGAATACCAAAGACACATTTCACATACCAAATGATGTCCGAGAAGAAGAAAGGAGTGGACCCTGGATCTGGAAAGACCAATGCATCAGTGTAGGGGAATACCAGAACAGGGAAGTAGGAAGGGGAAGATGGGGGAACCGGGGGAGGGAAAAGGGCATATGGGAACTTTGTGGGGCTGGGAACCAGGAAAAGGGAAATAAAATGTAAATAAAGAATATATCCAATTGAAAAAATGAATAAAACAACAACAAAAAAAAACCCAACAGAAACTGAGGAAATTAAAAAAAAAAATCAGATCCTACTATAAAAACCTATATTCAACAGTACTAGAAAATCTGGATGAAATGGACAATTTTTAAACAGGTACCAAATACCAAAGTTAAATCAGGGCCAGATAAACCATCTAAACAGTCCCATAACCCCTAATGAAAAAGAAGCAATCATTAAAAGCCCAACCAGGAAAAGCACAGGAGTGTAACGTAGAATTCTATCAGACCTTCAAAGAAGACCTAATACCAATACTCTTTAAACTACTCCACAAAATAGAAACAGAAGGAACTACCCAATTCATTCTATGAAGCCACAGTTATGCTGCATATTCTTCCTTGGAGATGGAACAGTTTTTGTTTAATCAGGAACTTGTCACAATTTCCTTTCATAGAGGACATAAGAGATTTTTTCTACTTCTATTATATTTAATGTTCCAAATAGATTTTAAAAACTGGTTGAGTGCATATTATTTTAGCGTCACAAGATATCATGTACGTTTAAAAGTCATTTAACTATCATTCATTTTTTTTTATTGGCTTAAAAATGTCAATACCAAGTAATATATCTGAAAATAAATTTTAGTAGTTTAATAAAAAAACAAAGCAAATAAAAAAATCTAAAAACCTTCCATAAAATCCAAATCCAAAGAGCATATCATTTTGTTAGTTTCATATTTACATTTTTAGTTTTGATATGTTCTTATAATTTCTTTCTTTAGCTTAAGAAATGGGTTCAGTTTTATATTTGCAAATTAGAGCTTGAAGTGATTAAAAATTATTCTGACATTTAAAGCTATTTAAAGTACATGTGTATCACCAAAATTTTAAGAAAAAATTAGCTTAAGCAAAGGTCATAAAGGAGAAACGAAGGCAAATAGAAAAGGTTTTAGCCTACTTTTTTGAAGAGTTTAAAGTAAAATATATGTGTATTTATATAAGACGTACATGAGAGCTCATCTACCAAATAGTAGGACCAGCAGTACATCCAACAACAGAGAAGCAATCACAGGAAGTCTTCACTCTGACTGTCTGAGACTGGCTAGTGTCAGTCCATGTATGTATGTACCAACTGATAGCAAGTCATTCATTCATATCTCCAGGTAATGAGAAACCACAACAGAACTCACAGCAGCCTCTCCAGGATACAAAAGAAAAGCACACACAACCACAAAGATTCATCCAATTAGATTCTTCAGTCAAAATGTTAGTTCATTCTTCATATTTACTAGCTGTCATGTGATTGCTAACAATTTAGTTGGGCAAAAAGAAATCCTATCAAATAATGCATTTTCATTCATTGTCCGAAGAAAAACACGTTATAAAAAGAACCATGCCTCTTACTGTTTTCATATTAACAGATGGGCACAACGTCCTAGAAACACTGGAAGAAAGCAGGGCTCTCTCTGAAAACTTATTAGTATACACTAACTTATAATTAAGAAGTAAATGACACCATTCGGTTTGGTCAGGAAAACATAAATATCTGTGAACCAGGATAAGATGGGAAGAAAGAAAATCCAATGCTTGTTTTAAAATAAGAGATGTGACATTTGCTATTTTAAAAGATGGTCCAAAACTTGACCACACTGATGAAGCTTCAGGCTAATTATAAGCAACCAACAACCTGGATGTTCAGCAGACTATGTAATATTAAAAACTAATGTGTGTATTATATGTTTCCTTCATGGGAAATTTGTATTGTTCTATCATTTATTGTACCCCATGCTATTAAACATCTAATAAAAAGCTAATGTTAAAAAAGCCTCCTCTGGGTAAATAGTGGCTGATTAAATTATTACCCTTGTTTCTCTTCCCTGTTTCTTGACTCAAAAGGCTTTCTCAGACTTACTATTTTATGACACTAATTTTGCCTTCAGTTATAAGAGATGCCATGTGTTAATGGAATTTGAGAAAGGGAGTCTCCTGTTGAACCTGGCAAATTATGTATGCTCATTGGAAACAAAAATAACAAAAGGTAATGGAGATTTGAAAGTGGCAGGAAAATGTGAGTCCTCAGATTCTTGTTTCTCAGCCTTACTAGCTTCAATTTCATTTCCAGAAAGTCAAATTTATAATTGGGAGGAGAGATAAGAGAGAACAGAGAAGGTAAATAATACCAATAAACATTAGAATAAAATCATAATTATTTTTCCCATCTAAATTATTCCCGTAATTCTTATGGCTTAAGGTAAAATAAAATTTAATAACTGTCATTTCCAAAACCTTGACTAACCAATAAGCACACATCACTTGTGTCCGTTTCTCATCTTCCTTTGAATGGAACAAAGTGACTTTCAGAAGCCGGGGAAATGCGTAATTACCCAGGCAGGAGCTGGTGGCCTTTGATCATAATTACAGTGCTTTATCCATCCATCACTGCTGCTGGAGGACTAGTCCTTGTGAACTCTTTAAAGGCACTGGAAGCCCTGTCGAGACAAATTTGAGCTTCAAAACAGCTAATCAGAAATGTTGCTTTCCTGTCCTGCATTGCAGATTGCAATTGCCACTTTAATCTCACACTGCATTTTTACCTTTTAAATAAAGTGAGACCATGAAGTCTGGCTCTGGGAAGATTCATCCCAGGTTATGTGCTTCTTAGGGGGAATAGGGTCTCAGGTTCTTTCCCTTAGGTAGTGCTGTGCAAACAAGAGAGGCATCTGAAGTACTTGATAAAAATGCTGATTTCGCATTCCTTTAATGCATGCTCAATTTCTCTATCTCAAATCTCAAATGAGTGAGGAGCCTCAGAGCACAGGAAGGGGTAGAGCTGTTTCTTCAAGTGTGACCTGATAACTTTGCAAATCAAATCATTTTGGCAGAGTAAACAATTTCAAGATTCCAGCCAAAACCAAGCATCCCAGCTACCAAGCACAGATGGGACGTTTCTTTCCATACTTGGGAAAATCAGAAGGAAACATATACTTCCCTGTGTTTCCTGAATCTACATTTGGACCTAAGTGTATTAGTGGTACTGTAAAAAAGTCAAGACTGGCTTCACATAAAACAATTAGGGAAATGTTAACAAACATTGTTAACAAAAATCACTACTCCGATTTGGTCCTTTTTTTTTTTTAAGGATTTATAGTGTTTCTTTTTTTCTAGGTTGACATACTTCCCTTTTTTATTGGATATATACTATATTTACATTTCATTTCCCCCTTTCTGGTTCCCTGCCCTCCAAAGGTCCCACATGCCCTTTTCCCTCCCCATGTTCCCCCATCCACCCTTTCCCACTTCCCTGTTCTGGTATTCCCCTACACTGATGCTTTGAGCCTTTCCAGAACCAGGGTCCACTCCTTCCTTCTTGTCGGACATCATTTGGTATGTTGATTGTGTCTTTGGTGTCCCAAGATTCTAGGCTAATATCCACTTATCAGTGAGTGCATACCATGGTTATTCTTTTGAGACTGGGTTACCTCACTTAGTATTTCTCCAGCTCCATCCATTTCTCTAAGAATTTCATGAATTCATTGTTTCTAATGGCTGAATAGTACTCCACTGTGTATATATACCACATTTTTTGTATCCATTCTTCTGTTGAGGGACATCTGCGTTCTTTCATAACCCTATCAAAAAATGGGGTAGAGAGCTAAACAAAGACTTTTCACCTGAAGAAATTCAGATGGCTGAGAAACACCTTTAAAAAATGTTCAACATCCTTAGTCATTAGAGAAATGCAAATCAAAACAACCCTGAGATTTCACCTCATACTAGTCAGAATGGCTAAGATTAAAAACTCAGGAAACAGCAGGTGTTGGCGAGGATATGGAGAAAAAGGAACACTCCTCCACTGCTGGTAGGACTGCAAGCTGGTACAACCACTCTGGAAATCAGTCTGGCGGTTCCTCAGAAAACTGGACATGATACTTCCAGAGGACCCAGCCATACCACTCCTGGGCATATACCCAGAAGATTCCCCAGTATGCAATAAGGATACATGCTCCACTATGTTCATAGCAGCCATATTTATAACAGCCAATTTGGTCCTTCTTAAAGATGGCTGCTTCCCATTCTGCCCCTGGATGGCCATTTAACTGTGTTGTTATTCTTGTATTGTTCTCACACGGGACATCCTACTGAAATCTGGCCAATGCATTTCATTTATCTTCTGCCTCCCTGACTCTGCAGCAAAAGCCACTGATATAGAGACTATATTAGTCAAATAAACCAAAGCAACGCATAGTTTCTTTATCTATGTTTTGAGGATAAATATCCAGTAGTTGGTAGATTCATTTCTTATAGCTGTTATAACAAGTTACCCCAAACTCAGCAATGGAAACCAACACAAATTTTATACGATATAGTTTAGTGGGTCAGAAGCCTTACACGTTGGCTGAAATCCAAGGTGTTGGCGAGGCTCGGTTCTCACTGGGAGAGAATTTGTTTCCTTATTTTTCCAGCCTTCAGAAGCTGCCTGTCTCTCTTACATCACGACCCTCATCCACTTTCAAAACCATCAATTTGCTATGTTATGTTGTCTTTTCCATATTATATCACATTGACTCTTCTACCTTTAAAAATTCTTATGATCAACTAACTGTATGCACACAGGTAATCCAAATTAGTCTATCTTTCAAAGTTGGTTAATTGGAATCCTTAATTAGTAGTTGTCTTATTCCCTTTGGACATATAATACAGTCTACTCATAGATTAGGTGTAGCTTCTAATGGAGGCCATCCTCCTCTCACCTCCCAAGTAGATCAGATACACTGAGAAACCAGTCAACTGTAAGATCTCATATGAATCTAATATTATGACCTTGTTATTGGTAGATATGATTTTGATCTGGAGTTTTGAATTTGAATAAGACCTTTTTACATTTTCATCTTGTCTTTCCTAGTGTTTTGTGGGCACAGACAACTCAGCCCCTATAAGGTCCATAGTACTTAATTCTAAAGTGAGAATGTTCAGAGAAATGAGACAATGTTAAGACCTGTAATGATTCTTGTTCTTAATTGATACTGATAATGACATGCAAAGGAGGAAAATGACATGCAAAGTATAATGTCCTTGACTGTTACTATTTATTAAATTTTGTCCATGTGAGGGCACTTGTGTCTGGGACAGGAGCAGTCTAGCTCACTAGGCACAAACTAGCAGAAGTGAAACATGTAGGAAGGAGGTGAAGGAAGAAGGTGCATTTTAGAGTTGAACTGCCATATTTTTAGTTTAGAGTCCTTGGGAACTATAGATTGAAGATCCCAGTCTCAACTCCCAGGAGTTGTAATACATACAGTTTAAGATATTCATGACAGTCATATAATTGAAGGTGGAGCTATAAATCATATTTTTCATACATAGTATATACACACTTTGCTGATAAATTTCCCTGTCCCTAGAAAATTCAGATATGCCAGAAACCTGGAAGCAACACCAAGAATTATAATAGCATTGTTATAAGAACCTGAAGTACCTCTTCATGACTGCACCTGTTGTATATATTAGGCCATATAGATAAATAATAAGTTGATATTCCTTCAACTAAAGTGTATATATTTGCTCCTGTCCCAGGTTTCACTTTGTATAAGAACCAAATTTGGACAGTATAAGCAAACTGTAATATGCTGAACTTCTTACAGACCGTCAGCAAGATAAACCAAGTCGTTAGAGAAGGCCAAGTCTAACTTCCCCATCAAAAGATACAGATATATTTGTTATCCAACACTAGAAATTATATTATGTATTATTTATTTAGACAGTCTTCCTAAGAACACACAAAGCGTTTCTAACCTTTGTTTTTAATTCTAACCGTAATTAGAAGTAATGGCTCTGTTGTGACTCCCTGGAATTAGCAGTGACTACAAGTGCTCATTACATGTAACTTTAAAGAAAAAGACAACAGCAGTGCTTCAAAACATGAGCCTGTGGGAAGCGCTTCTTCTTTTTTTTTTTTCTTTTTTTCTTTTCTATATTCTTTGTTTACATTCCAAATGCTTTCCCCTCTCCTGGTTCCCTCCTCCCCATAAGTCCCATAAGCCATCTTCCCTCTGCCCATTCCCCAATCGCCCCCTCCCATTTCTCTGTCCTTGTATTCCCCTACAATGCTGGATCAAGCCTTTTTAGGACCTGGGCCCTCTTCTTCCTTCTTCTTGGGAATCATTTGATATGTTAATTGTGTCTTGAGTATTCAGAGCTTCTGGGCTAATTAATATCCACTTATCAGTGAATGCATTCCATGTGTATTCTTTTGTGGTTGGGTTACCTCACTTAGGATGATATTATCCAGTTCCATTTGCCTAAACATTTCATGAATTCATTGCTTTTAATTGCTGAGTAGTATTCCATTGTGTAAATATACCACATTTTCTGTATCCATTCCTCCATTGAGGGACATCTGGGTTCTTTCCAGCTTCTGGCTATTATAAATAAGGCTGCTATGAACATAGTGGAGCATGTGTCCTTATTGCATGCCAGGGAATCCTCTGGGTATATGCAAAGGAGTGGTATAACAGGGTCCTCCAAAAGTGTCATACCCAGTTTTCTGAGGAACTAACTGCCAGAATGATTTCTAGAGTGGTTGTACCAGCTTGCAATCCCACCAGCAGTAGAGGAGTGTTCCTCTTTCTCCACATCCTCGCCAACACCTGCTGTCTTCTGAGTTTTTAATCTTAGCCATTCTGACTAGTGTGAGGTGGAATCTCAGGGTTGTTTTGATTTTGCATTTCCCTAATGATTAATGATGTTGAGCATTTATTAAGGTGCTTCTCAGCCATTCGAAATTCTCCAGGTGAAAATTCTTTGTTTAGCTCTGTACCCCATTTTTAATATGGTTATTTGGCTCTCTGGAGTCTACTTTCTTGAGTTCTTTGTATATGTTGGATATTAGCACTCTGTCAGATGTAGGGTTGGTAAAGATATTTTCCCAATTTTGCCATTTTGTACTTTTGACAGTGTCCTTTGCCTTATAGAGACTTTGTAATTTTATGAGGTCCCATTTGTCAATTCTTAATCTTAGCACATAAGTTATTGGTGTTCTGTTCAGGAACTTCCCCCACCCCCACCCCTGCGCCTCGTGCCCATGTCCTCAAGGGTCTTCCCCAGTTTCTTTTCTATTAGTTTCAGTGTGCATTGTTTTATGTGGAATGGAGGTCCTTGATCTACTTGGAGTTGAGCTTAGTACAAGGAGATAAGAATGGATCGATTTGTAAACAAGGCCTGCATGCTCTAGAAGGAAGCTCAACAAGAAATCCACCATAGAAAGCATACTCTCTGTACGCTGACTCTCCTCCTGAAGTTCTCATTGTTAGACTCAAATACAAATGCAGAGGGCACAGGAACTATCAGTGCCATCCTTGGAAGCCAGCTTCCCTGGTCACTGAGTAAGAAGGGTGACAGTGCGGGAAGAGGCCAACCGGAGATGCCTGTGCGGACACACTTCTGGCTTTATGTGAGTTTTCTCACACAAAGGAAATGGTCTTCCTCTATACCTGCTCTGTCACCACCCTTCCACTTAGGATATAAATCAGAGTGAGTTAAGGTGGCCTTTAAGCAAAGACAAACAAACAAACAAAAACTAATTTATATGAGAAATACTCCTATGTTTTAACATCAGCCCTTGAATAGAGGCTGAGAGAAAGAATACAAATATTGTATAAATGGATCACATTGTAATGATCTCTACTTTTTATACTTCAATTATCACAGTATTTCAAAATGTAATCTTTATTTATTTATTTATTTATTTAATGACTTCACAGGCTTATATTTTGAAAAGACATTTTAAAAGAATCGAACGCGTCACAGAGTGGATTCAAAGTGTGTTTAACAAAGTAGATGCTAGTTCTAAGAGAAAGTAATGTAATGGACACAATGTATATCACAAGCAGCAACTTCGAGTCTAGATATTGACTTTTACATTTGTTTTCAGTATTCATCTGGCTAAAAATAGCAAATAGACTTACTGTGCATATGTTTTGTTTATTACGAAATTAACTCACTGACTTATTTGCTGATTTTGCACCATTTATTCTTGCTCTAATATCATTTTTAGAATTGGGTCACGAAGGAAATGATAGACTTTGCAACTTTTATCCATACTTTCTTCTTTTTTTTGTAATTGCCAATATTGCCAAATGCAATTATGATAAACTCCATGGACATAAATACCTTTCTTTTTTTTTTCAGAGGAGGTTTTGCAAAGACTGGGGTAAATTAGTATTGATTCAGAACACAACCAAATCTATAATATGTTAATAAGTTCTGGTGGAAAGAAAAAAAGGAGGTAAAATCTTTGGTAGATTATAGTACTTTAAATTGTATATTTAAACAGTTCGTTTTTGGCTGGCATTAGTATTCATCAATTAGCCATGAAAGCATGCTGTGGACTCCATTCTATATAAAAAAGAAATTCATGAGTTACCATAGCATGGAGTTAAAAATATCCGTAATACAACAATAACAACCAAAGTCTTCTTTGAGCTTCTCTCAAAGACAAGGTCAGGAAGACAAGTGTAAGTATGAAGATGACTATGATTATGGAATGATTAAATTTGGTCTTTCTTAAAATAGATTTTGTAAACTGAGAACTACCAGCGTTGTCTGCTTAGAAAAATCGACTCACAGTATTCACCCATTGGATAGCGAAGAGAACAGTGCTGGGTTTCTCTGCTGATACAGTTATCTTCTTTCATTGAAGAAACATAGTTACGCAATATATTTTGATTATGTTTTCCCCTCTCCCAATTCCTCTATCCCCAGTAATATTTCACTTCCTTATTTATTCACTAAGAAGAAATACTAGTAACTTGTGGAAAACTAATCTGTGTAGAAGTTAAAATGCTTAAGGAGTCATTGAATACCAAATATGTAAGTATTATAGAGTTAATCAGATGTCAATAATGAACACAATGGATTGTTTTCCTTTTCAGACAGGATCTCTCGAACTGGCCCAGATTTTGCAATCCTCCTGCCTCAGCCTCAATAGCTGGGATTCTAAGCATGAGCAATCACACCTGCATTTGAACTTTTGTATTCATGTACCTTACAAAAGGAGGCTTAGTATCTCTATTTCCTTCTTTGTATGTTGTTTTATGGTTATGTTTTTATTATAAATGATGAGACATTTTAGACTAAAGAAAATATTTTTTTGTCAATCTTCCAAGACCTTGTTAAACTTGTCTCACAGCTCTGTACATATTCTTGTGCATTCCGCTAAGTTGGGAAAGCTTCTGAAATAAAGGCACTCTAAAATTTAAAATTGTTTAAAAAGACTTTGATTGTTCTGGATCTGTCAGTGTGTTGAGAACTTAGGTTCCATCTATTCATGTACTGAAAGGTCATCAGGGCTACATGAAAAGCATTTTTTTGGCATATATATATATATGTATATATATATATATATATATACATATATATATATATGTGTGTGTGTGTGTGTGTGTGTGTGTGTGTGTGCCCCGTCCACCACCAGAAATGCCTGCTTAAAGGATGTGTATAGTAGGGAAGGGACTTGCTAGGCCATAAGCTAGAAATCTGTAAATCTGCTGAGAATCCAGCGCAGTCTTCAGGAAGAGCCCGGGAGGGAACCTGGTAAAGGCTGCTGCTGTGTCACAGCTCTGTTCTTAGAAATGTTGAGTCCAGAAGCTGGTGAATGGAATGAGCAGATTTTCGTGATTGCAGGAAGGTCTTTGAGATCTCAATAATTGGGTGTCCTGCTTTGCTGTCATTCCTGTCCCCAGCTCCAGCTAAATTTAATGATTAGGCCATTCAAGAAGATAGTTTCTGGGTCCACTTGTGTTTCCTAAGACTGGTGCTTGTAGAGAAAACAAGGGACGAATCAAGAGACCATGCACCTTTCACATTTCAACCTGGGAGATATTAATGATCTCTCTCCCTCTCTCTGGCTGGGTCTCTCTC